>OZ024810.1:25251809-25921809 GCA_964017045.1 Omphiscola glabra | reverse complement strand
CACACACTCGCTCGTCCGCTATTTTTTTGGAAGCAGACCTGGCAACCCTACGAGAACATTCCATGTTCACAGTGGCGTATTGAGGGGGGGGGGGGGGCAAGGGGGTGCATCATGCCCCGGGCGCTACTCAATAAGGGGCGCCAAATGGTATATTTTACTATAATATTGTATGGTTTTTGAATAGGGGGGCGCTAAAAAGGTATTGTGCCCCGGGCGCGAGTTAAGCTCGCTACGCCACTGCATGTTCATAACCAAAGATATGCATGCTAAGCGTCAGTTCACAAGATCAAATTTCGCGTCCAACTGTTGTATGAACGCACTATTTTGTGCGTGGTTTCTTTTATGGGGAATTTGATCAAATAGAAATTTGAAAGTTATGCCAAGGCTTCATACACGAATTGCATCCAATGCTTGAATGAAAATTTGATCGTGTGGACCGACCCTAAAGACAAATAATGACGCAAAATTCGCAACAAGTACATTATTAATTTCAGAGCTTTGGCGTTTCATATAGTTTACACTTAGTTTCGCACCAATTTTTGTTTTAATGCAGATCAAATGTACACAATATTATATTTTTAAAAAAAAGATTGACTGGTTCTATACGTGCATTTTTCATTTTTCCCTTTGGGTGGAACAAATTATATACAATGAGAGCTAACTATTGGTTTTTTTTTTTGTATACACTCAGACCCGGTTTCGTTTTTTTTTGCCGGCGCCGGGTATGTGCCGGGTCCTGGTATGTGCCGGGTATGTACGAGGGGGGGGGGCTAATACTCGGCATTTCCGGCTATCCGGGTGAGTATACGACTCAGCCCTAATAAATACTCACCGGAAGTCACCCAGCTGCGCATTAACATTCCTCAGTTTCTATAAATAGCACGTAGGTTAGGCGACGGTTCCGTTCAAGCGATGTTGGTGATGCCTAAGGTTTTAAATTGGGGTTTGGGAGGGGGGGGGGAATTCCAAGAAGGGAGAAGAACAAAAAGTGTGTGGGGGGGGGGGGGGGGCAGATGATGATATTTTCAAGTAGGTCTTGGAACAGCCAATTAAGAAAACGGGTTCCTTTGGAAAATTCAAAATTATTTTTATAGGCGTATGTATCTTCTATTTTTTTTGTTGCTTGGCGTAAGTCATCTCATTAAGTCGACACCAGAGCAATGACCTTTAATAGCACTTAGGTAACCTTCTAACATATAATACACATAATAACGGCGTCCCCCACCCCCAAATTTACTATGACTCTTATATTTTGTTGTTGATTTTGCCTCCGCGTCTAAGACTCCACATGGTTTCGTCGTATCGCCCAAGAGCCGCAACTGCTTTTAAGAACCTCGCAGCTGCCCGACTCCATGGCAAAGATAGAGGTGTGTGGGTGGGGTGCATAGGGGGAAAGAAATCAAAGATCTATCCACATATTATAGATGTCGTATAGGCCTACGTCTGTCTGCTTTGTTTGGGGGGGGGGGGGGCAGTGAGCTTTGGACTCCGTGCGAACTATTGATCCGGTCACGTCACACCGCCATTTTACGAATACATGTATTCAGGTGTATTCAGGTGTATTCAGATGTATTCAGATGGATTTAGATGTATTCAGGTGTGCAGAGGCAGGAACATTATCATCATTATTATTATTATGAGAGGTTTTATTTAGCGCGGTACATACGAGCTTGCTACAAGTGATGGACTTAATTTTTATCCACACGATTAATCTCGTCAGAGAGTGATCGTTTTTGCGGCCAGGCAAAATTTCTTCATGTTTTCAGTTTTCCAAATTACTTTGGGCCCATTGTGTTCCCGAGACCACCAGCAGCTCCGAGGGGTTGCAGGGCCCAAGTGACGCCTCTGGTTGTGTAAAGAAAGTATAACGATATAACTCAACGGTTCTCAACGTGGGCCACATCATATTTCTTTGGGGCCACGAAAACTTTAATTAGAGGATATTGTGTCAAAAAAACCCATCAGTTTTCTAATCCTATTTATAGCAACGACGTGACCAAGGACGTAAATAAAATGTTACAGAGTGACACAAGTGAAAAAACATTTTGAGAAACCCTGATGTAATGAAATCAAACGTTTACAATTTAAGTTTAATTCGTGTTATTTTTACGTCTAAGATCGAGCCGAACCCGAATAGCCCCGATATAACGATTCCTTTTCATCGATTTTAACTTTAATAATTCGATAATTAATTTCTGCATTACACGAATTCGCAGCCCCCCCCCCCCCCATTTTTTCCTTACCCCACCTCCCACACCGTGTCAGCTCCAACCTGTATGATAATCTTTAAGACAGGTTTGCCACGGATGAAGTCATCATGTCTTGAGTTCACAGACAAACCAATGAAAGAGCTCGCCTAGTACTTAACTGATGAAACTATGGCATGGGCTGTACTCAACCAGGTAGGACGCGTGTTGTGATAGGGGCTGGGGAAGGAAGGGGGTGGCCGCCTACGGGCTTGTGATTCACGGCAGAAATATGGTTCCAGACCTCTATATACGCACCGATCTTTTTTCATGCGCAGAACAAAGTTATTCCTCGGCAGAACTAATATTTTCCTTTAGAAAAGTAACTTTTTCTTCAGTAGAACTAACTTTCTCCACGGCAGAACTAACTTCCTCCACGGTAGACCTAATTTTTTACTTGACAGAACTAAAATTTTCTTCAGCAGAACTAACATTTCGCTCAACAGAATTAACTTTCTCCATAGCAGAATTAACTTTTTACTCGACAGAACCTACTTTTTCTAAGGCAGAAATATTTTTTTCTTTTACAGAAATAACATTTTTCTTTACAGAACTACCTTTTGCCTTTACAGAATTAACTTTTTCCTCAGCAGAATTAACCTTTTCCTCGGCAAAACAATAATTTTCCTTTATGGAACGAACTTTTTTTCAGCAGAACTAACCTTTTCCTCAGCATAACTAACTTTCCCTAACTAAATTTTTCCTCGTACAAAGAAATTTAAAAAAAAAAAATTGTAAAAAGTGATCCAATTGCGTTACAATTCATTTAATATGGGAGTTTGAGGTAAAAGCAGAAAAAGGCAACAATGAAAGGAACATTTTGGCATGGGATGGTATTTGTCAAAGATGTTGGTGGGATGATGTTGATGAAAGTGGTCGGAAGAGGTGCAGGGGGATTTTGACATATGGTGACAGGATGACCTTGAAATATGTGTAAGTTATTTTAGTTCTTGGTGCAATAAAAGTAAGGTAAGAAACAGGTGCAAGATATAGGTGCAAGAAATGTCAGGTTAGATAAAGGAGCAAGAAATGTAAGGTTAGATATGGTTGGAAGAAATGTGAATGAAAAATTCGAAAAAATTGAGAGGCAGGTGAAAGTGGGAGAAATAGATAGGATTGGTTGAGAGACGAAATATGTAAGAGAAAGAAGAAAGAGGAAGAACAAGAGAGATAGAGACAAAGAAGAGAGAGAGCGAAAGAAGAGAAAGAAAGAAGAGAGATGAGGTTTCCCATGATGAGCGTCCAGGCACTCACCTAACACAGCATCATCCAGCTCTTGTTTGGAGAAGACAACATTGTTGTCAGATATGGCACAGGTGTGGAACTGGCACTGCCAGATGACCTCACGCTGACCCGACCTGGTTTTCTTGTGGTAGCATTTGATGAGTATGTCACCTCGGAGGGGGATCCCAGGAGATATGGAGATACAGACTTTCTGCATGTTGTCTGTCACATTGCTGAAATTGGTCGTCAACAAAGTTACGTTTTCTAGTTAAAAAATGCTGAAACGGTTGTCAACAAAGTTACATTTTCTAGTTAAAAATGCTGAAACGGTTGTCAACAAAGTTCCATTTTCTAGTTAAAAAATGCTGAAACGGTTGTCAACAAAGTTACATTTTCTAGTTAAAAAATGCTGAAACGGTTGTCAAGAAAGTTACATTTTCTAGTTAAAAAATGCTTAAACGGTTGTTAACAAAGTTACATTTTCTAGTTAAAAATGGTTTTATTTATATTAAAAAAATATGTAAAAAATCTAAATCATTTCACGTTAACACACTTTTAAGATGAGACTCAAAGGTTAAAATTCAAAGGTTGAAACTCAAAGGTTAAAACTATTTATGTTTCGTGATATAATTTACCCCATTTATGTAAATTGTTGATTTTCTTTGAAGTCTTCAAAAATAAAAAATGTTCTGACATTACTTTACCAATGAATCCCACAATTTCATCTTAAGAATAGAGAACTCTGTCAAATCTAAGTACCAAAAACTGACAGGTCCCGATTTAAATTCATTGATTTCTTCAGCCATAAAAATCTACTCCTGCACCTTCCCCCTCCCCTTCCCCCTCAACCCCCCCCCTTCCCCTCTAATTACTATTTGATACATTTTAAAAATATGATTCACGCATTGAATATTTATATTTATAATCATATATTCATCCTACCATGTTTATAAGTAATGAAATGTTGACATGATTAAACAATGAGTGATTTTTAAAAGAAAATAATAATACATAAAATAAATGTTTGATTCGCACAACTTTCCACTTTGAATTTTTTATTTTCATGTCAAGTTTTTTGGTTTTTTAAATATTAAATTTCATTTCAACAAAAGGGTTAAGGATCATAAGCTGTTATCTGTCACAATATGACCTTTGATACTGATCATAAGCTGTTATCTGTCACAATATTATCTTTTATACTGATCATAAGCTGTTATCTGTCACAATATTATCTTTGATACTGTTCATAAGCTGTTATCTGTCACAATATTATCTTTGATACTGATCATAAGCTGTTATCTGTCACAATATCATCTTTGATACTGATTGATAAACTCTTATCTGTCACAATACTATCTTTGAGACTGAGTAATAAGCTTTTATCTGTCACAATACTATCTTTGAGACTGAGTAATAAGCTTTTATCTGTCACAATACTATCTTTGATACTGATTGACACAGTAAAAAAACAAGAACATAATTGTTTTTTTTAAAAAAACTTACTATACTCCTGATGTAAAAATGGGTTGCATCCCTTGGTAAACTTTGATGAAGGGCCGGCACCCCCCTTTGGTGTCAAAGTTGGGCACCCCATGAATGAGGATGTGGTGGAGGTAGAGGGGGTTGCTGTTGATCTTGATGGCACCGGACAGGAGACCAGAAAAATACCGGACATACCTTGGAAAGAAACCGAGCATCCAAATTTTGTAAGATTAACAAGGATTGTATGATTGTATAATTTTTGTTGAATAGAATGCACACCCCATTTATTTACTTATTCTTCCGGGGTCAAACCGGGCTGCGGAGCATTTTTCCAATTGTCCTTTAATGAACTGGGTACTTAATGGTTATACCAATAATAATAGAAATCAAATATGAAATGAACTTATTTTCCACAAAATTTGTAAAGCTCTATCCATAAAATTGATTAATTATGATTCTGGACATTCAAAAGAATTCAAATATTGTTCAACATAAATTTGGTTCCTAAAGTTTTCCTAAAGTTTTCCAGTACGGTTGGAGTTTAGGAAGTGTGGAGTATTATTGGAATGGTAAACAAGTTCTTCCCCCAAAAAAACATTTCCATCTTTTTCATAAGTGTTTATAAAAGAATAATTTAAAATGTTCTCCAAAGCATTTTTAAACCTATGTATGTAACAAATTGTGAAGACTTTTTAAAAGAATGATAAGTAGACTACGAGAAAATAGAAAATGATGTACTAATTTCTGATGGGTGGAGACTAAATATGATAGAAAATTACAGCCCTCATCCCCCCCCCCCCTTTTCTTGCCCTTGACTCCTTTGAGACAAAAACACTAACAGAGCAGAATAAAAATTCATTTGACTATCTTTTTGTTTTTATTTTTAAATGGAGTTACTTCCCTTTAATAAAAGAAAGGAGGATAAAAAAAATACCCTTTGCTCTCAACAATAAAATTCTCATTTGATGCGTTATACAATTAAGTAACATTATTTTGATGGAAATATTTTAATCGTAAAAAGAAATTTCGTAAACGGAACAGCCTGATTATAACAAACACAAGAGAGCTGATTTTTGTTTTTTAAATATATTTAACCTCTATCACCTGCACAACAGTTATGTAAAGAAATTATTATTTTTTAATTATTGTCTTTAAAAAATAACTGGAAATTCTAGTTTTCTGTGAGACTGTTGATGAAAAAAATTCATTTATTCATTGAAAAAAAATATATTAATAATAATATTATTATCAGAGTCTTAAAACCCTACCTAATTTGAAATTATTTTGTTAAAATTTGTATCCCTCGCCAGTGGCGTAGCGAGCTTAACTCGCGCCCGGGGCACAATACCTTTTTAGCGCCCCCCAATACCTTTTTATTATAGTAAAATATACCATTTGGCGTCCCTTTGTGAGTAGCGCCCGGGGCATGATGCCCCCCTCACTACCCCACTGTCCCTCGCAAGATATAACTTCCATCCACTTGGTACAAAACAAGCAAGGCAAGATCCCCCAAAATATGATTTTTTTACAAATTTAAGTGAAAATCTTACATCATTTTTAGACAAAGTTTAAAAAAATTAAAAGCTGGTTCAATAAGCTGACCCACACTGACCTCCTTTGAGATGGCAATGGTAGACCACCCAACTTTTCATCATAGAACCTCTTCATTGCAAACCTGTCCAGGGCTTGGTCAGCACTGTAGAAATAAATACAAATTATGTTAAAATCTGAAGAAGTCATTGGTACCCAATAATTTTTAAAAATATTCTTTAAGTTATATTTGGTGTGTAAAATTTCTAAAAGCGTAACTATGATACAACACTAGATTTCTAAAACTAACTATGATACAACACTAGATTTCTAAAACTAACTTTAATACAACACTAGATTTTTAAAACTGTAACTATGATACAACACTATATTTCTAAAACTGTAACTATGATACAGCACTTAACAAACACATGGACATTATGTAGGGCCTATGTACCCATATTCCTGTATGTACCCATATTCCTGTATGTACCCATATTCCTGTATGTACCCATATTCCTGTATGTACCCATATTCCTGTATGTTCCCATATTCCTGTATGTAACAACCACAAATCATGTTAATTTTGTGCTGCAGCCTACTCAGAGAAAAGATCACCATAGCTTAGCTTCCTTACCTAGCACAAATATTACAATAGTGCATGTAGGCAGCTATGACGCTGGCTATCCGGCTACGTCCGCCTTTACAGTGCAGCACTACGACATTCCTTACGTCTGCGTTGAGCCAGGAGTCTATGGCCTTACAGAGGGAGCAAAGTCTTTCTAGGGGAGGGGCGAGGTGGTCGGGCCAACCGTAATCTTTGACCTGGGATAAGAAAATATGGACATTCAGATGGGCACATGATGGTATGTAATAAAATGATGGTACAATAGTATGTCAAGACGTGGTGGCATATAATGACAATTGAAGACAGGATGATAAGTAATGACATAATCACATGTATTGATCTGATTATATGCAATAATAGGATGACACCATTCGTATACCCCACTCTCTTACCACTCTCTTACCACCTACACGGCCAAGATATTCAAATATATTCAAGATAATTTTAGGTGTAAAGGTAGTTGTACAAACATGTAATGTACAGACAGTCAGTTGTACAGACAGCAAGTTTTACAGACATCCAGTTGTACACAAAGCAAGTTCAACAGACAGCCCATTGTAAAGACAGCCCGTTGAACAGACAGCAATCTGTACAGGCAGCCAGTGGTACAGACAGCAATTTGTACAGACATCCAGTTGTACAGACAACACGTTGTACAGACAGCCAGTTGTACAGACAGCCAGTTGTACAGATAGCCAGTTGTACAGTCAGCCAGTTGTACAGACAGCCAGTTGTACAGACAGCCAGTTGTAAAGACAGCCAGTTGTACAGACATCCAGTTGTACAGACATCCAGTTGTACAGACAGCCAGTTAAACAGACAGCCAGTTGTACATACAGCCAGTTGTACAACTGGTAAGGGAAGGACATGCTGCCAGGTACCTAAGAATATGATGTTGTTGCTTTTTCTTCCCTTAACTCCTAGACAAGGGATAAAGCACAGATGGATTAATTTTTTTTAAACTATGTTACTCTATATTGTGGTAGTGTTCCCCCCCCCCCAGGGCGCTGGTTACTTCACTTGTCCGTACATCTGTCACGTGGACGCATTAAGTCTGTATGACACACTGTGACATTCTCACCTGGAGGTTGGCCTTGGTTAAGTCCTGACGTTTCTCTGACAGGTTCAAAATCTGGGAGAAGAGATCAACCGCTGATTAAACCAATCACATAGTTTCACGTGTATCTAATGAATAAAGGACTACACACCCTCCTCGAGACCTAATCTCATGAACAATAACTTTAACAAACATTGCAAATGTTATTGATGTGACTATCATGATAGTCCACCAGGATAAAACACAAAAGCCTCGCCAGAAGGTTGTTTTTTATGTTGGTGGCGCCCTGTCTGTTAGGTTGGTGGGGCCCCCCATCTGTTAGGTTAGTGGGGCCCTCGTGTGTTAGGTTGGTGGGGCCCCCCATCTGTTAGGTTAGTGGGGCCCTCGTGTGTTAGGTTGGTGGGGCCCTCGTGTGTTAGGTTGGTGGTCAGATGATATCCACAGCCTTACCAGGTAGTTGTCCCCATGTTTAGTTTTTAGCATTTGGACAACTTCCTTTAGATGAAACGAGTAGGTCGTGTCGTGACCTTCAGATGGGAAGGTCATTGCTGTGAGGAAAAAAAAAAAGAAGAAAATAACATTAATTAGCATATTATATTAAGTTGTATGGATATTTCTGATTTAAAATTAACTATTTCCCCGTTTAACGAATGTATTAGCTACTAAATTATCAATTTGGATGGTGGTTTGGGGTGGGGTGGGGGATACATCAGAATCTGTATATAACAAAATTAGAAAAATAGCACAATGATGAAAAACAAGGTCAAGGTAACAGGTCACGTTACCGGATCCCTGGCTCTGGTCCAGATTTTCTAAGCGAATCAAACCACGCAAATAATTTGGCGGGATAGGGCCCAAATTTGACCTTGCCCCAACAAGCCCCATTATATTCTATTAACCAACGGTCCTGATCGATACGACTGTATCGATTTCAGCTAATCAATCATTGGTTCCCACCCCTCACACACTTCATGTACGAGAAAGACTTGAGTATCGAGCGGAACAAATCATCCTCCCCCCCACCCTTTTTGAGAGCGAATCTAAGCTATGTAAACTATATAAACAAGCTAATTATAACTGTGCTTCACTGTGTGATTACAAAAGTGGGCACAATGATTATAGCTATAAGGATGAGTACAGAAAAGGAGTTAGTCTACTACACGACATAACAGTATACTATGAAGGAAGCTTCATATCAAGTTAGCATTGATTTTATGCTGACCATCAAAGGTGTACAGTAAAAATATCATTACGATAAGGTCTGGGACTGGGGGACGCTGTTAAGATTTAGGCCTTACGTTAACTTTTGCATGTGCAATCTGTAGTACCGGTAATAGGAGTCATGTTAGCCATACGATGGCCACAGGCATAGACAGAAAATGTCCCAAGCAATTTTAGGAAGAAAATTGGGGTCATAATTTTGGCCATTATAGAGATGAGTGTTGTATTAGAGATTAGTGTTGTATTGGAAATGAGTGTTGTATTAGAGATGGGTGTTGTATTAGAGATGAGTTTTGTATTAGAGATGGGTTTTGTATTAAAGATGAGTGTTTTATTAGAGAGTAGTGTTGTATAAGACATGAGTGTTGTATTTGAGATGAATGTTGTATTAGAGATGAGTGTTGTATTAGAGATGAGTGTTGTATAATAGATAAAGTGTTGTATTAGAGAAAGTGTTGTATTAGAGATGAGTGTTGTATTTTGCGCAATTCAATTTTGAAAGCAATTTTTGGGTTGGTGGATAGGAGTTTAACCTATAATCCCCTCCCCACCCACACACCCACACACACACCCACAAACACAACAACAACAAACCCAAACAAACAAAAATTCCTAAACTTAACCAACAATGGATATCCTATCCAGATGGTACAACACACTGTTCGGCCGTGATGCAGACTGGCGTCACATCCGCCATGCATCTTCTCACACAAGTCAACAAATAACCTTACAGTGTTTGGTTCTATTTATTTGTTTATTGTTACCAAAACTCTCTCTTCATTTATTGGTGATTCATCCACCGTTCACTAATCTAACTGATCATAGTTTTTATTTAAATGTGAGGCGCCCTCGTACTATTACAGTAAATAGAGTTTGTGACCACCCTTGGGGGGGGGGGGGGGGCGTTACTTGATTTTTCCCACCCCTAATTCACGAGAACCGCCACACGTAATAACAATTTAAAAAAAATAAGCCACATAAACTATACGAGTGGACCGAAGTTGCCACCCGCAAACATAAGATGCCACCCATGGCGTACCACTCCTCCGCCCCCTCCCCCCCCCCTTTCCTCTTCATACGCCGGTGCCTAGTACCAATGGTTGGACCGGTTTCTCTCACCTCAACCCAGACTGGCAAAGCTTTACATGAATGTGGAGACAATAGACTTTTTTTTTATTTTGGAAAATGAAACTGTGTCATGGTTGACATCCCGCGATTAAAAATGTTATTGTCGGAAAAGCACTTTTGAACGTTAGAAACCACGGACACAGACAGTTTTTTTTACATTGGAAAAACGCAATTTGAAGCAATTACAGTGGGATGTTTACGTGAACATGATCTCTTTCGTCAATGTGCAAGATTTAGGTCATGGTGACATTTGAACATGTAAACACATGTATACAAATCGTTATTAATATATATATATATATATATATACACACATAAGGCGAAAATTAAGACAGGTGCGCACCTAGAGACGGCTCTGTCATTCTTATGATGAAGCGTGTCAACCACTTTTAAGACAATTTATGGCTCCTCCCCGTGTATCAGTAAATGGTTGACGTGTCACTATTCCGGTTATGCGTAACAGGACTTCAACCGGCGGCGTAGCTAGGGATGTTGCCGCTCGGGGCGGAAAGTTTCCCCACTTTTTCCTACGCCTCTGACTTCACCTATTTCACATCTATCTTATTGTTAGGATCCGAGGCACATGCTTCTCTTTATAATGAAGGATTTGCCTTTAGAGACACGCCCGTGTAAACACGTGAGCATATCACAGTGACACCACCCACCCCCCTCTTAAGTTGTCTCAATTGGTTGTTGTCTACCATTTTACCGGTCGTTAGAATCCACCCAGAACGGCAACAACCCGTCCAACACGCCAACCCGCCTAACACGCTATCCCGTCTAAATCGCTCAAACCACCCATAATGGCAACAACCCGTCTAACACGCCAACCCGTCCAACACGCCAACCCCCAATTTACTCAACACCCCTCCAGAAAAAAACCCACCACGCCCTGCATGTCGCTAACAGGTTAGAAACATGATACTTAAGGATACTCACAGATAATCCTCTCTGTAATGTACACCAGATCCAAGGATAGACCGCCGTCTACTTGGGACTGGTCTAGACTCCTGATGAAGGAAAGGGGGGGTAGGGGGTTAAATTGGAAAAAGTTGTAAAGAATGTACATGAAAACTAGAGACAATGAGAAAATAATTACTGGCATAATTACAATTACAAGTACAATAGCCAGTATAGTTACAAGTATAATTGTAAGTATAATTATAAGTATAATTATAGGTATATTTGTGAGTATAAATACAAGTGTAATTGCAATTATATTTGTATTTTTTACACGTCCAAGATAATGAGAAGAAAAAAAACATGTTTATTTAATATGTAATTTTAAAACATTTCAAATGTTGATCTTAAAGTGGCTGGTGGAGAAAGAAGTAAGACGGGTCCCAGCATGATGTACACCGAGGTCAAAACCTTACAGTGACCTTCAAGTTTTGTTTCTAGATGAGATGATTTTTATATATCATAGTATTCCCATTCAACCCAGCAAGGCAGTCCTCTAGGCTTGTTTTGCTGGTCTGCCAGAACTCCACTAACAACTACTGGAGGGGCGAGTCCATTTGTCTTGATTGCTGGTTTGCCAGAACTGCAATAACAAATTCTGGAGGGGCGAGTCCATTTGTCTTGATTGCTGGTTTGCCAGAACTGCACTAACAACTACTAGAGGGGCAAGTCCATTTGTCTTGATTGCTGGTTTGCCAGAACTGCAATAACAAATTCTGGAGGGGCGAGTCCATTTGTCTTGATTGCTGGTTTGCAAGAACTGCACTAACAACTACTGGAGGGGCGAGTCCATTTGTCTTGATTGCTGGTTTGCCAGAACTGCAATAACAAATTCTGGATGGGCGAGTCCATTTGTCTTGATTGCTGATTTGACAGAAATGCAATAACAAATTCTGGAGGGGCGAGTCCATTTGTCTTGATTGCTGGTTTGCCAGAACTGCAATAACAAATTCTTGAGGGGCGAGTCCATTTGTCTTGATTGCTGGTTTGCCAGAACTGCAGTAACAAATTCGGGAGGGGCGAGTTCATTTGTCTTGATTGCTGGTTTGCCAGAACTGCAATAACAAATTCTGGAGGGGCGAGTCCATTTGTCTTGATTGCTGGTTTGCCAGAACTGCAATAACAAATTCTTGAGGGGCGAGTCCATTTGTCTTGATTGCTGGTTTGACAGAATTGCAATAACAAATTCTGGAGGGGCGAGTCCATTTGTCTTGATTGATGGTTTGCCAGAACTGCATTAACAAATTCTGGAGGGGCGAGTCCATTTGTCTTGATTGCTTGTTTGCCAGAACTGCAATAACAAATTCTGGAGGGAAGTTTTAAATAATAAAACTACTGATATTTTCCTGCAACTTCTGCAGACCCGACATTGCAAAATGAGATATGTGGCTTTGGATGGGGAACCTTGGACAGCATACTGAGACCTATGACAGCAACGAGAATCGATGGGGACAGACGGTTTGGCCCTTGGACAGCATACCGTGACCTGAGACAGCACATTTGTCCCTAGGAGAGGAGTCTGGGTCCTGGAACAGCATTCTGGGACCTGGGACAGACTTGTGCGTATGCTAGAAGACTATGATATCAGACTGGGGCAGAATGAGATCTACGTCTGCAGGGTGGAAAATGGGATTGCTGATAGGGAGAAATTTAATCCAAAAACTGAAACAATTATTTTAAAATAAAATTTTGACGGATCAGCTGCTGAATGAAGATTCAGGTGCTGAATGAAGAGTCAGGTGCTGAATGAAGAGTCAGGTGCTGAATGAAGAGTCAGGAGCTGAATGAAGAGTCAGGGGCTAAATGAAAAGTCAGGGGCTGAAGTACAATAGAAATTGACTTACTTGTTCAACATGTCTCTCATGGTTGATGACATGCTTGACTGGGTTTGAGAGCTCTGGCCCACCTGGGGATTACACAAAAACATCTTTCAATGCATTCTCTCACTCGCACTATCTCTCTCTTTCTCTCTCTCTTAATATCTGTCGCTCTCTCCCCGTCCCTCTCTCTCTCTCTTGCTCTCTTTATCTCTCTCTCTTTCTCTCTCTTTCTCTCTGTCGCTCTCTCCCCGCCCCTCTCTCTCTCTTTCTCTCTCTCTCGCTCTCTTTATCTCTCCCCCTCTTCTCTCTCTTTCTCTCTGTCACTCTCTCCCCGCCCCCCTCTCTCCTCGTGATATATTTATGAATGATTGTCACATGTAATTGAAGTTATGACGCTGATAAATAATTTAAATGGCAATCACTCATAAATATATCATGGCAATCACTCATAAATATATTATGTTAATCACTCATAAATATAGCATGACATTCGCTCATAAATATATCATGACAGTGATTAACCGTTTATAATCTTTTGTAAAATAAGTTTGACAATCACTGAAAAAAATTCAATGGTTTCGTTATTATTATTATTTCTTTTACAGTTCCAACTTTTCACATCCATCCATGCATCATTTCCACCATTGGTAGCTTTGAAAACTACAATTAACTAACCCCAGCCATAATTTACCCCTAAACTACGATTAACTACACCAAGCATCATTTAGTTACACCAATCATAATTTAATATAGCAAATATCTATCAAGCAATCATTTAATCAAGCAGCCGGTGGCACTCAATCACCAATCATCAACACAATAGCCACCACACCGACCCCTCCTCTCCCGTCTCACTCACCGATTTCAAGGAGGGTTGCTGGCCTTTGGTCACTGCCTCATTGCTCTGGGGAGGTAAAAAAAAAAAAAAAAAAAAAGAGAACACGTTAGTTCCAGACATACACGAAGGCACGTGACTTATCAGTGGATAATATATCATGAACAACGAGAAGGGGTGAGAGAGGGAGAACGCTAGGGGTGGGTTGGGTGTGGGGTAGAGGTGGGGTGGGGGTGGGGGAGAAAGCGAGAGAATGGGCAATAGAGTGGCAAGAGGGGGCATAGACAGAAAATGAAAGAGAGAGAAAGAAAGAGAAACAGAGAAAAGAGTGGCGAGAGAGAGAGAAAGAGAGAGTGAGAGAAAGACGGGGAAGTAAACGATCTAGGGTCCGTTTCTAAGTATTCAATCGTGTTTTGCCGCGAGAATTGAACACAATAGACCGCTTATCACAGATCCATCAAATCATGTCACAGATCCATCAAATCATGTCACAGATCCATCAAATCATGTCACAGATCATCACATCATGTCACAGATCCATCAAATCATGTCTCATATCCATAAAAATCATGTCACGAATACGTCACAAGCCTCATTGCGCCAAGAGCGTTCATCAACAAACCAACACCCCAGACGCGCCGCGCACAAGAAACACACAGCATTTTGGTGCGCAACAACTAGTCAATATCCAACCTCGACAAAGTCATTATGCAAACTACGAGATTTTTTTTCATTTCAGGTCTGCCGGTTGAATTATATAAATTACAAGTGTTTTCCCAAAATTGACGTATACGTAAAACATACACGTGTTAATTAATGCCTGAAATCGTCGAGTTGACAGGTGCACATGTTAAACACGTGGTAAGTGCACCCACAAACAGCACTGACATGAGGTTTTATGTTCTAACAGGAGTCTCCCATTAAACATGGGGTTTTGGCATGTAGTGTAGCAGTCTAAACCTTTCCCCATTTGTTATTAGAGTTACGGGACTTCCTACAAAACAAGAACACGGGTGGCCAAAAAAAAAAAGAGAAATGGGCCGGGGGGGGGGGGGGGGGCTTTAAGCACTGACTTGGACGTATGGTTGCTGTCGTGAATGAAAATGTTGCCGGCATAAAAAAAAAAGTTGAAGGGGAAGATCAGTCTTGACGTCTTGAGGAAGTTAACTGAGACGAGTCAAACAATATAGAGGCTTAATCGGAGTATTTCACAGGACCGTGCCGAGAAAAAGATGCGCCCTGGACAAAACCCCACCCCCACAGAGGCGTAGCGAAAGGGAGCAGGAGGGGGGCAGATGTCTCTGGGCGCCAGACTAGTTAGGGGCGCCAAAATGTGTTTTGATATTATTTTACTGATGAAAATAATGGGTTGGAGAGTTGAGAAAAGAAAGGGGACGCTTTAAGATGAATCTTGTCCCCCGGGGCGCCAAACTCTCTAGCTACGCCTCCTCTGAACCCCTCACCCCTTTCTTTGCATTTCAGTTCTCTGTATGTTTAAAAAGTTACATAAATATAATCACATATACATGAACAGATACATAGAACCCGTATATACAACATGGTCTCAGGGTGGGTAATTCAACTTAACCTTGCAACGATGTAAACATGTTCCCCATCACCAGCTGCCATGACAGGTAGTGGGGGTGAGGTGCGGGGGGGGGGGGCCACAGGAGAAGTGAAAATGACATGTGATGAATTGAAGGTTTGCATGACTGGACCTGTTGATGTTCACAATCAGGCGTGTGCGATTGTCTGGCTGTCACACTTGTCGTGGGGCTGTCACTGTCACCTAACGAATCCATTCATTATATAGATGTGTGGTCTCCGAACTTTCTCACACTCTGTACAGACATTCGCCACGCAGCTCACGTTGAGTTAAGACCTTTCAAGCGATTAGTCGAATCCTTTGTGTTCTAAGTGTTAATCAAATCACCTTCACTTATGTGATAGTAAAATCATCTTCAAATATGTTTATAATCAAATCACCTTCACTTATGTGATAGTAAAATCCTCTTCAAATATGTGATGATCAAATTTTGTTCACGTACATGATAATCAGATCATCTTCATTTATGTGATAGTAAAATCATCTTCAAATATGTGATTATCACATTTTGTTCACGTATTTGATAATCAGATCACATTCACTTATGTGATAGTAAAATCATATTCAAATATGTGATAATCAAATTTTGTTCACGTATGTGATAATCAGATCATCTTCACTTACGTACCACCTGTTGTTTTTTTTTGTGGGGGGGGGGGGGGGGGGCGCTTTTTATATAGTTTTTCTTCTACGCCTGCAAACTATGAAGTCTGCCATCAAACTACCAAGTCTGCCATCAAACTACCAAGTCTGCCATCAAACTCCCAAGTCTGCCATCAAACTCCCAAATCTGTCATCCAACTCCGAAGTTAGCGACCAAACTGCGAAGCCTGCCACCTGTTTGTGATGTTGTGACATGCGCACCAACAATGTGTGCGTCTTCAACACCGGCGCATTGGAGCAAATTAAAGTTAACCATCCGATGTGATAACCTAAGTACGCGAACATCTCCCCATTCATGTCTTGTCAGCCATCACACACACAAAAAAAAGGGGGGGGGGGTGTTAAGGTGGAAGTGGGCGGGGTTCGAAACGGTTACCTGCACATGGCTACAACATTTTGGTCAGGTATTCCACCCACAACAGTGGTGCTCAAGTTATCATCACCAAACGCACCGCTCGATAATGTGATCAAGTGGAAATCTGACGGTTCTTCGTGTTTTCATCACATTTATAATAGTTCGAATTCCCCGTATATTTCAGCAAGAGTAATTTTATTTATACAATTCGTGGATTGTCAGTAGAGCCATTTGTGTTGGGAATGACGTGATTTTTATTTTATCTTAGACTAGAACATTGTAAAATTGTATTTGGACATCAGTGTATCTACTAGAACATTGTAAAATTGTATTTGGACATCAGTATATCTACTAGAACATTGTAAAATTGTATTTGGACATCAGTGTATCTACTAGAACATTGTAAAATTGTATTAGGACATCAGTGTATCTACTAGAACATTGTAAAATTGTATTTGGACATCAGTGTATCTACTAGAACATTGTAAAATTGTATTTGGACATCAGTGTATCTACTAGAACATTGTAAAATTGTAGTTGGACATCAGTGTTGATATCATCGATGATGTCAAGTTGACACACGCACGAACTATTTTTTTATTTGTTGACTGGGTGGGGCGGGCAGAGAAAATATGGACAACGTTGAAACCAGAAACGGGTCGGGGGGTCAAACTGGTGGGTCACACTGGTGGTTCAAACGGGGGGGGGGGGTCAAACTGGTGGATCAAACTGGTGGGTCGTCGTCCTATGCGGGTGTGCCGTTTGATGACCCCCCCAGTTTCCTAGTTGAGGACCCTTGTTATCGTTAACGTAATGTAAACTTCATGTAACAGTTCTGCTGGTCCTGCTATAGAATTCACTCCGTTGTTATTCAAGATGTTTGAAATGAAAAGCTCTTACTAGCCGACTGGGGGGCGGTGCACAATGGAAGGCACACAAACTGGGTCAATCCGTTAAAGGATTTGCTAGCGTTGTACACTGGGTTTGAAATAATTTAAGCAGTACCAGATTATGATTATATTATTAATCATAATGATTATATTATTAATCAAAAGATTCATGAGGGGGAACTGCTGGCCTTAATTTGTAAACTTGCTACTACAAATGGATAGTTTAAAGTTTATGAAAGCACCCCACTCCCCAAATTGTGAAACAAGAAGCTTATAAACAAAATCAACGTTCCTTAAAGGATAGCTTTTTGGTATTAATAAAGTTAGCCTCACAACGTGAGCTGGGGTCACTATGCAGTTGTAACATCACAACGTGAGCTGGGGTCACCGATGCCAAGCCCCGCATATAAAATCACCAAATGCAATACATGTTATAGTTATTGCATTGTGTATCGAACAAGTTAAACCATTATCCATTTAGGTCAAGGCTACTGACCTCGAATAAGAGTAACCTTTTTAAAAAAAATATGAAAATGACCCCAGAGATTGAGTCGATGACCTCAGAGATTGATTCGATGACCTCAGAGATTAAGTCGATGACGTCAGAGATTGAGTCGATGACGTCAGAAAATGAGTCGATGACCTCAGAGATTGAGTCGATGACGTCAGAGATTGAGTCGATGACCTCAGAGATTGAGTCGATGACCTCAGAGATTGAGTCGATGACGTCAGAGATTGAGTCGATGACCTCAGAGATTGAGTCGATGACCTCAGAGATTGAGTCGATGACCTCAGAGATTGAGTCGATGACGTCAGAGATTGAGTCGATGACCTCAGAGATTGAGTCGATGACCTCAGAGATTGAGTCGATGACGTCAGAGATTGAGTCGATGACCTCAGAGATTGAGTCGATGACCTCAGAGATTGAGTCGATGACCTCAGAGATTGAGTCGATGACCTCAGAGATTGAGTCGATGACCTCAGAGATTGAGTCGATGACCTCAGAGATTCAGTCGATGACCTCAGAGATTGAGTCGATGACCTCAGAGATTCAGTCGATGACCTCAGAGATTCCGTCGATGACCTCAGAGATTCAGCTGATGACCTCAGAGTTAAGGAACCATTGTTACGGTAACTGGAGAGCGCAGATTCATTTGAAAATTCCGTGTATGTTAAACAGGAGGATGGGGGTGCACAGAAATACCGTTTAAGTCAATCACTTGGTTATTGAATACAGTGGATGTTTAGAAATTATTTTGAGATGTATATTCTTTTTAATTTAGCTACAACGACGGGCAGGTTTTAGCCATCATACCATATCAAAATTGTCTTGAAGGCAGTTACAACTGGATACTTTCAATAGGACAATGTGTGTGTGGGGGGGGGGGGGGGGGGG
Organism: Omphiscola glabra; assembly: GCA_964017045.1. Classification (NCBI taxonomy): domain Eukaryota; kingdom Metazoa; phylum Mollusca; class Gastropoda; family Lymnaeidae; genus Omphiscola; species Omphiscola glabra. The sequence goes on along the minus strand of OZ024810.1, from coordinate 25,902,768 downwards.
TTTACACTCGTTCTCGAAGGAATGTGCAAGGTAGGCGAATTAAATACCTTTCAATTAAAACGAAAATGTTTGGGCGGGGTGGGGTGTGAGGGGGACTAACTCGCTGGTGCATCTTTGGGTAAACAGTGAAGCAAAGTTGGGAGGCTTTATGTGGGGGCGTTATGGAGCCAAACACAGATGAATTTGACATGCTGATGAGCCACATAGATGAGTTAGACCAGTGGCGTAGCGAGCTTAACTCGCGCCCGGGGCACAATATCTTTTTAGCGCCCCCCAATACCTTTTTAGTGCCCCCCCTTTATTCGAAAACCATACAATATATAGTAAAATATACCATTTGGCGCCCCTTTGTGAGTAGCGACCGGGGCATGATGCCCCCCTTGCTCCCCCCTCACTACGCCACTGAGTTAGACAAGCTGATGAGCCTCAGTGTTTGCGGAAGATTAAGGATTATAATGACGGTTTGGAGGGGAGAGATTGTCGAAAGAATTTAGGAATTCGAGGGAAAAGTGACACAACACTACAACATTTCCAACAGCTCAATGAAATGTCCAACAACACGCCGCTACACTCTGACATTTGCACAAAACGATAGCGGAAGTTGGTGTTTAAACAGCATGCTGCTCACATCATTATGAATGTCAATTATTCATGTAATTATTTTTTTTAAACCCACTAGATCTTTACCAAAATGAGAACCACATTATATCATAATAGTTATATAAAATGTTGCAACCCTTATACAATATATTTTTTAATGCAATTGATCCTTTTTAAGATAAAACTAATGCGTATGTTTATGTTCAGAATTATCCTGGCGCTCGTGGATCCGCCTGTGTGTCAACCTATACATATTTATGTCATGTCCTCTGCTGACCCACTTCTGGAATTAGCACAGTTCTACTGGCAACAATTGTGCACGCGAGGGTCTAAAATTTATCACTTTAAGACCTTACGCCTTACTACTTTATTGATTTTTAGTTTGTCGGAGTGAGTTAAAGGACACGCAATTTCAACTTCAATTTGGTGCACAATTACTGAGCTGCTTAAAACCAGCATCCAGGCACAAGAAATCAGAACCGAATTCTATATGTGTGTGTGTGTTCGTGAGATATGCGTTAACTCGTACAAGCTGAGACAATCTAACTTTTTCACAAAACCTAAATATAGCAAGTACAGTGTATTTCAGGTTTTACAACATAGACAAATGGTTGACAGCTGTGGCGTCAGTGTCTATGTCTATTAATAGTGCATTATTATTGCTTCTTTCCTGATCCAACACAAACCTTTTTCTTAATCGTTTTTCAAACCAAATTATACTATTTTTTTAAACATCCACTTAGTCCACTGTTACGACCTTTTAACATCCATGATTTGATAGAAAAAAAATCCAATAGTGCGATTGCATTTTTATGGGTTGAGGACCACTGTATCAGCTTTTTAATTATTTTTAAAAAAACTGAATTTCAACATCTTTTTTACCGGTGAGATGGACACACGCCTTAACGCTCCACTGAATCCAAACGGGACGACTCGGTTTATTGGGTCAATGTGCCATCCCAGGTCAGTCTCATTCCCACAAAAGACGCCTGAGGTCGGGGCGGCCTCTTACCGTGTCACGACGGTAAGGGACCGGTAGGGTGAGCCGGACAGGTTAGTGAGGTGGACAATGAAAGCAAAGTTGAAAAGAAGCTGGTCGGTCTTTCTCTGGCCTCCTTCCTCCTCCCGCCCCACCCAGGACAAGAAGGGAGAATAGATTTATGTCTGGGTGGGGGAGAATACAATATAAATCACTGGTGGAATGATCTTGTAATAGAGGCTTTAAGATAGAAGTTTGAGAACCTTTCAGCTGTGTGTTGGTTTTAGATAAAGCTTCGTCTTCAGCTCTAATCAGATACACAAAGATTGTGTTGATTGTTTGACATACAAAGGTTTGTTGGTTGTTGGATATACAAAGATTGTGTTGATTGTTGGATATAAAAAGATTGTGTTGATTGTTGGACATACTAAGATAAAGTTGATTGTTTGATATACTAACATTGAATTGAATTGTGTTGGATATTCTAAGATAGAGTGGGATATACTAAGATTTAGTTGAATGTTGAATATACTAAAATAAAGTTGAATGTTGGATTTACTTCGATCGAGTTGAATGTTGTATATTCTAAGATTGAGTTGAATTTTGGATATATTAACATCCAATTGAATGTTGTTGGATATTCCAGGATATAGTTGAATGTTGGATATACTAAGATAGAGTTGAATGTTTGATATACTAAGATAGAGTTGAATGTTGGATACACTACACTACGATAGAGTTGAATGTTAGATACACTAAGATTGAGTTGAATTAAAAAAAATTCGCCTTCACCAGCAGGGTTTCCCTGTCAGTGGCTGAAGACGCGCTATTGCCCCTCGGCCACGTTTGTGACAAGATATCTTACACGGCTTTTCTGTCGTTCTGTGTCACTGGCTGACCCACTTTCTCTTACACGTAATATTGAACAAGTTCACCCAACCGTGCCCAACCTTTGAAAGTAACATGGGGGGGGGGGGGGAGAGAAGCGCTGCTGGAGGGCAGCAAACCATTCACGTTATCTGATACGTTCATTAGGGGGGGGGGGGGGGAGTGGTGGATGAATGGTTTTTACAAGTTCATTGTACCGCGAAACTTATAGGATAGTTCAGAGAGTGGATGGGCCAATTCAGAGAGTGGATAGGATAGTTCAGAGAGTGGATAAGATAGTTCAGAGAGTGGATAAGATAGTTCAGAGAGTGGATAGGCCAGTTCAGAGAGTGGATAGGATAGTTAAGGGAGTGGATATGCTAGTTCAGAGAGTTTATAGGATAGTTCAGAGAGTGGATAAGATAGTTCAGAGAATTGATAGGCTAGTTAAGAGAGTGGATATGATAGTTCAGAGAGTGGATAGGCCAGTTCAGACAGTGGTTAGGCTAGTTAAGGGAGTGGATAGGCTAGGTCAGAGAGTGGATAGGGTAGTCTAGAGCGTGGATATGATATAGTTCAGAAAGTGGATAGGAGAATCCAGAGACTACGTAGGCGTGTTTAGAGAGTGGATAAGCTAGTTCAGAATGAGAGTTTGCTTCAACGTGTGGTACACATCTGCAATTAAATTAATGAATGAGCCATCGACCTGCAACTTTCTTACAATCCAACTAATTGATCTTTGACATTCTTACTATCCGAAAATGCTTAACGCATTATTTGTTGGTTGATATAATAAACAAAATATTAAATCGCATGATATTGTTACGATGTAAGAGCCGTTTATGTGATAATGGTGGGGGTGTAAGAGCCGTTTATATGATATTGGTGGGGTGTACAGGTCGTAACATAATTGCCGGCATCCTTGATGGAATAGTTTGAAAGAAACTAAATCTTAAGGTATTGTAATTATTTATAACTGGTGTGATTAAAAATTATTTTAAAATGCTAAAATATCAGACAAATTATATCAGACACATACATCACACACATATATCTAACACACATGACAGAAACACATGAAATGCATATATGACAGACACATATGTCAGACATACATTACATGTCAGACATATATGTCATACACATAATATCAGAAAAATTATATCAGACACATACATCACACACATATATCTGACACACATGACAGAAACACATGAAAGACAGAAGAGAGGCACATATGTCAGACATACATGTCAGACATATGTCATACACATTATATCATAACCATATGACAGACAGATATATCAGAAACATATGTCAGGCAAATATATCAGACACATGACAAACACACATGACAAACACACATGTCAGACACATAAATCAGACACATAAATCAGACACATATGGCAGACACATATCGATAAAACTTTATACAAAATATGACGCTAGTAGATAAAAAGAATATATAAAGAATCTTGAGGAAAAAAAAAACAACCTTACCAAAGATCGACTTAGGTTGGGTCGGCCTATTGAGGGTTCCGCCGATAAATCCGGTCCGAATGACCTTGACTGGGGTATCTGAGCGCGCTCAACGCTGGAACGAGACCGCTGGACCGAAGTACTCGGAGCGTGTCGCTGTTGCCTAGACAGCTCCACTTTCGCCGACAGCAACTGTATGCCATCGCGATTGTTGACCGGCGGATAGTGTGGCTCCACAGCTCTGTTGTCAAAACTGTTTTCCAGATCCCATCTCTCCGGGCTGCGGTCATTTCTTCTCACTTCAAAACTGCGGTCGAACTTCCGTCTATCCGGACTGCGGTCCAGAATTCGACCGCTTCTTGAGGTCGTCGCGCGAGGAGCATCAAAACTCCGGTCCATGTACCTCCCCTCAGCACTTCTGTCAGTGCTCCTCGACGTCCTGGAAGGGTATCCATTGAAATCGTTCACGCCCCTGTCTAAAGTGCGACCGGTGCGCTGAGACTGACCATACACTGGCCCGGGGTCCAAACTTCGGGGGCCGTTCGATTGGCCGAAGTCGTCGCTGTCACCATAGTATCTCGAAGACTCCCCGAGATCAAAACTGCGATTCAACCGCCCGCCAGGGGCGGTGCCTCTTTGGAAATGGTTGGACCTCCCTTCGTGAACGTTATAAATCCGATATTTGTAGGAATGCGAGGGCGGCGACATTTTCGCTCATGGGTTTGGTTTGGGTTCAAATCCAGAAAAGAAATTCCGTGAAGCTTTATTTCTTTAAATCCAAGTTATGAATCAGTGTGACAATTCAAGCACAGTCTTAACAGCCTGACAGTTCAAGCACAGTTTTAACAATCTAAGTAATGAGTCACCACTGCGTAGTTCAAAACGTTAAAACAATAATATAATTCAAAAGCTCATTCTAATAAATGAAGAGCTAATTGCGACATTGGCAAATTTCCAGGCACATATTGAATTCTTGACGAAACTACAAACGCGCTTTAACAGTTATGGATCCCTGTTATGGATAACCGTCATGGATAACTGCTACAAAGCTACAAACGCATTCCTGTGCTACAATGGACACTTTGCTTACCTGATCAAAGAGGGCCTGATTTATATTTATTGGTTTAATTAACGCACCCCCCAAAACCCACCCCACCTATCTCTCGGCCTATACAAACCAACCACCAGGACCATGCCAAGTATACATTCTTCAAAGAGTTGACATTCAAAGAGTTGACATTCAAAGAGTTGACATTCAAAGAGTGGACATTAAAAGAGTTGACATTCAAAGAGTGGACATTCAAAGAGTGGACATTAAAAGAGTTGACATTCAAAGAGTTGACATTCAAAGAGTGGACATTAAAAGAGTTGACATTAAAATAGCTGACATTCAAATAGGTGACATTCAAATATCTGACATTCTCACGGTATGAATATATGCATTTCACAATGTAGGCCTACTATAAATAAATGAATATCACAATATCAAACTTTTTGAATAAGTTGTTTGTAGACAATGGTTCTAAAGCAATCCACGAATGATAGAAACTGAATGAAATAATTGGAGTTTTTTTGGACTACAAGCTATTGTTGACGTGTCGTGACTTCAAGTAAACTCGGTTAACATCGGTTGTAATACATCGCACAAAGGTATGTGGGGGGCTGGCTACATTGTGGATTCCATTCAAGGAATTTGTTTTAGAATGTCGACTTCATACGCACGTGGAGAAAAGAAAATATCACCATTTGATAAGTAATCATGGTAAGTATCATAGCTGCTTTTGAGCCACCATCAATTTTTATTTCAGTGAATTATCCCTTATCTTGAAAACATTTTTTTATCAGGGATATTCAGGCATCTCAGAGCGAAACTGCAGTAATTCAATTCAAATTAGAGTGAAAAATAAGATAAAGGAAACAAATATCTTTATTTCAAAAACTTAAACACCACCTTTAGAATATCTTTCAAAATAAACTGTTTCTTAAATAACCAAAATAAAATTTCGCACTATAAATGAAACCAGCTCCGCACACCTAGGGGCACACACCCCGGGGCACACACCTTGAGCCGCACACCTGAAGTCTCACACCTAGAGTCACACTCAAACCTAGAGTAAGTTTAAAACTGAATCAAGGTCACCAGAACCACTCTCAACGCCAGCAGAACCACCCTCAACGCCACCAGAACCACTCTCAACGCCAGCAGAACAACTAAAAGTGAGAGTGAATATTTCACAAAAATAACTACTTCTAAGGTATTTCTTAAAACTCAACCGACTGGTTCCCCATCTTAATGAGATTTTTTTTCCCCAAGTACAATGAAAAACGAAACAGTAACATTGCCGCACAAACCAAGATGGGTTGTCAACTCAAAAGTCGTGCGTCGCCTGTTCGATACGAATGGGTATTATTTGTACACATCGCTTTCGAACGTATGAAATTTTAAAAAAAAATTATTTTTTTTAACATTGAACCACTTGCAGTCGGCGCAATAAATGCAACAATAGCATCAGCAATAAACACAATTATGTAGAGACGGTTCAGGCAATAACATGACTTTGTGCTTCTATAAAATATTTTGATTTTTAATATGAACTTTAAAAAAAAAATGCAGTTAAGCACAAAAAATGAACGGGACTGAAAATGCGTCCCCTTAAGGAATCCGACACTGAAGGTAAATTCCTCTTAAGCACCATGGAAGAAGAAATTTGTTGGACACTGGTCAGGATATCTTTAAGATTTGGAAACAAATCAATGACAACACAATCAAGAGTCGAGTGCGGCCATTAGTTGATACAATGTGGCAACAGGAAGACAACACCTGACAAATAATCGGCAGAAGCGGCACTGAGCACGAAGCGTCACAGGAAACCTTTGAGGCCACAGAAGAACGCCAAGAGCCACAGGCAGTCATTGACGCAACAGAAGAACGTCATACGTCACATGAAACCATTGGCGTCACAGAAGAACTTCAAGCGTCACAGGAAACCATTGGCGCCACAGAAGAGCTTCAAGCGTCACAGGAAACCATTGGCGCCACAGAAGATCGTGAAGCGTCACAACTTTGATCGGTAAGAAGCAATAAGAACATTTGAGTGTGCACTGTACGAGTGATTCAGTAAAACATGTGTACCACTAGTATCTAAAGGTGTGTGGATTGTTTGTCAAAGGGGGGGGGGGGGCAACATGTTGCAGTCGACTGAATCATCGCAGTCTGACCACCTGCCGGAATAATGCACGCATATCTAGTGCCCCAAACAACACTCAGATGTTACCTTTATGAAACAGCACAAAATGGACAGCAGGAGTTTCAACAACCGTATCCGGAAATTTGTTTAAAAGAAATTTCGTCGACGGAAAATTGATCGAAGGAGGTTTGATCGAACGAAAATTTGATCGACCGGAAGGTGGTGGTGGTTGTACTGAGGCCCATGGTGGTGGTGGTGGTGGTTGTACTGGGGCCCATGGTGGTGGTGGTTGTACTGGTGCCCATGGTGGTGGTGGTGGTGGTTGTACTGGTGCCCATGGTGGTGGTGGTGGTGGTTGTACTGGTGCCCATGGTGGTGGTGGTGGTTGTACTGGGGCCCATGGTGGTGGTGGTGGTGGTTGCAGACAACAAGACGTGTTTATTTATTTATTTTTGTAATTGGGGGTGGTGGTGTGATGTATCAGATTTTGTTATTTAGTTATTCAATGCATCTAATAATACAGTCGTTTGAATTTTGTCCCCACACCACAACTTGGGGCGCCAGGAATAACCGAAACCTGGGACAACCGCATAATTCCAGTGAAGCCCTTGAGGAGGGCGTGGGGGGCACAGGGTAAATGAGTGAACACGGTCTCGCTATATATCATTATTTCATAAATGACAAAAGAAGAGGGCAGGAAGGGCATGCCAAGGAGGCCACCCATGATGACATAGGTAGGGTGCACGGCATGCCAAGGAGGCCATCCATGATGACATAGGTAGGGTACATGGCATGCCAAGGAGCGACCCATGATGACATAGGTAGGGTGCATGGCATGCCAAGGAGCCACCCATGATGACATATCATTTGTGCAAGAGTTTGCTCTTAACACGACATGGGTGGCAGTGACAACGAAATAACGCTAGATAAAACAACCATGTCTTGTCGTGGGAGCGCTACCTCCAATACCCTGCCGTGTTATATATTGTATCAAATGTATCTATAATCTCTCTCATACTGCAAATATACGCAGGTGACACGCACGTGTGATCGTACTTTGTAAGCGATCGATTCTGACCCCAATTACGTGGACCACCGTTACTCAGCGCTGACGTCACACACACACACACACTCAACTGTGTCAAAGTGAAAGCTGATTATTGGTGTGTTTGAACAAAACTGTGGCAAGCCGTCAACAACACATTCTATTTTTATTCCATTAAGGGCCGTGTTTAGCTGCCAGTATATGTATATAAAAGGCAGCGCGGTATGTTAAAAACAGCATGAATGGCGACGAAACAAAACAAACAAACAAGTTTGTTCGAGGCTTTCATAAGCGGAGACACACATTCAGAAGCAATAAAATGTCTACGTTAAGAACACTTAGCTCGTTTCATGCATGTTAGACTAGACCATATATCATGTCTGTCAGTCGGCACCGTCTTAAGGCATGCACATGTGATATGTTAATTATACACATAGCATATTCATTTTTCTTAAAATGTTTCCACCATTCCTTCCCCAACCTAAATATATATATAATATATATATATATAAATATATATATATATACATATACACGGGGAAAGCGTTAATCCAACTAGCAATTTAAAAAAATTGTTAAAATTATTTTAGTAGACAGCGAAAGTGTTTAGCCGTGAAATTTTGCCCCCCCCCCTCCCCTTTTTTCCGCTTTTTTCTTCTCCCAATAGGTATCGATTTATTTGAAATGTTTCCACTCGATACGCGGTGCGTCGAATCAACGAATTCATGGCATTGATCAGAGAGACGCTACAAGACAGAAGCTACAAAACAGAAGCTAAAAGACAGAAGCTACAAGACAGACGCTGCAAGACAAAAGCTACAAGACAAGTTACAAGACAGAAGCTAAAAGATCGAAGCTACAAGACAGACGCTACAAGACAGAAGTTACAAGACAGAAGCTACAAATGACACGAAAGCTATGATCACCACTGCGAATATTCACTCCGTGTAGTGTTTGAACTTTTATACAGTCAAACAAACATGCTCGTTACGAGCATTGGTATCCAATTGAAAATTCACAATCACAGCCCTCGATTTGAGTGGCAATGTCATACATGTAAACAAAACAATGAAATCCTTTCGTAGCCAGCAACGTCACCAAAAGGCCAAAACTTACGACAGCGCCTGTCTCGTTATTCTGCCATGGACGCAGCTTTATCTTACGACACTGCAATTCAAAAAAAAAAAAGCGATCCACCAATTAAAAGGGGGACACCTTGTTTGCTGACCACTGGATGGACCAGTCAAGTTGCTTGCAGAAAGCTGAGAAAGCTGCTCCTAGGCAACCGTTTCGTCCCAGCTATTTCGCGAACTAGTCGCGAGGTGGAAACCCACTGTAGAATCCCTCTTAGAGGGCGTCCGATGCTTCCCCGGGACGGGTGGGGGGAGATATTAGGACGTTAATTTACCGTCCCGGCCCCTGGGAGAGTGGACTACGGACGCTTGAAACACAGCGTCTTTGGTCGACCAGATGTCTCCGGGCGGGGAGGGTCTCCGTCGGCGAACCCGATCGAGCGGTTGCGGGCGGGGACGCTCCACGCCCGGGGAGGTCTCTGGCGCCCTTCCGCACGGCCTGCCGCCGAGGCGGCCGGCAGGTGCGGGTGGGCGCCGGGGAGGGCATAAGGAGCGTAAGCTCGACGGCCCGCTGACGCCATTTCCTAATGTGATATTCGAGTTGCTTGCAAAGCGTCGCTGTGGGGCCCAGGCCCCCTTACAATGTACATCACCAACACACAAACTTGGTGCGTCAACACGGAGAAGGTTGAATTAGGTTGATGTGGATTACCTTGGAGTGGAGGGCGGATGAGTGGGGGGTTTGTGAGGGGGGGTGAGGGGGGTTGTGAGAGGGGGATGAGGGGGGTAAGGGTATAATTAAGGTAATTATTTTACGTACACTAAATCCCCCCCCCCCCACACACACTTTCTTTTGTCACCCCTTAGCAGATGTCACTCAGCACGTGATTGCCATATTCACCTCTCAATGTTATTGACTTATTGTACAGAACTGTGCAGAGGTCAGAGGATGGTGTTATGGATTAGTTGACAAGTCGGTCGGCGGCTCCTCATCTTTTAAACATCACAGATTCCTTTGTGGAGAGATGATCAGTTGAGGTAACTGCTTACCGGACATCAATTAACCATTTAACCATCTAACCATCAACCGTAAGAGATTTTAAGAAATGTTGTACTAAATTATGCCCAATCTGGATTACATCCCATTTAATGATAGCACTGCCATCCAATCTGGATTAAATTCCATTTAATGATATCACTACCATCCAATCTGGATTACAATCCATGTAATGAAATCCCTACCATCCAATCGGGATTTTATCCCATTTAATGATAGCATTACCATCCAATCGGGATTTTATCCTATTAATGATAGCATTACCATCCAATCTGGATTACATCCCATTTAATGATAGCACCTGGCAAATTTCAGTCCTCATAAATAACTGAATCGACTAAATGAAGTGACGGCTGGTGGCACTGATGCCTACAATTGCCAGGGGCGGATCTGGAGACAAAAATGACAGGGCCCGAAGGCAATAGGGGGTGATTCATAGTGGGCATAGGTGGTGTATCATGGTGGGCACGGGTGGTGAATCATTGTGGACATTACAATGCTAACACTAACACGCTTCTCATAAGCAATCATAAAGTTAACACAAATACGTCCTTCATTCTATTATAAGATCAGTATCTGCACTAAACAGGGGCCTTTCGCCAGCTCAAAATTACATTAATCTACTGACACCATTATATGCTGCTTCATCGACACACTTTCGCGACACATTACTCCCCAGAATAAGACACACCTTGAGCGCGACCACACTGTCACGGAAACGTATTAAGTCCATGTGACAAGCATGAGATAATGTAATTGCTTCAACTGTCATTGCACTCTACACCAAAAGTGATTGCTCCTGGATATATCACTACACTACAAGACACAGATAATCCTATGAGAATTGCAGACACACCACAACGACTTGACATACTCCAGAACTTATCGTAACCACGTTTTCAGTCGTATTGAAACAGTTATCACATACTATTGTTTAACACATGTTTCCCCCACAGTAATGACACAGTGAGAACGGGATGTGTTATTTTGACCCTATCCCAATCCACCTCCGCAATGAGAACACAGACTTAGCTAGGCTTATTTTTACGCTTGCACCGTAACGGTCGTAGATACTAGACGGCGGTAACTGTCGCAGTAACTTCAACACCAGGAGGAGGGGCGGTGTGGGTGATATTTACGGTATTCCAGGGCCGGTTGGACATGAAAGGAGCAGACCAGGGGAGTGGTCGTTCCCACACAGTAACTGTCGTAGTACAGACCACGTCCCTTCAATGATGTGTGTGTGGGGAGGGGGGCTGCAACAACACAATACCCACACTTCAAGAGAACTTGCGCCCCCGCAACCTGGAAGGGATTAGAGGCGAGGCTATGGTGACAGGGGTCCTCAACAGGCACAATGTTTACAGGTCGTGATGACATTTTACGCTGCGAAATTCACCCTCACCCACCCCTCCCCAAATCCAATACGACGCTGAACTATTGACATGGCAAAGATGTTCTTATTATTAATAGAGTCCATATATTACTGTTATTTGCCATATCGTTTGTCATTTTTTTTATGAACTGCACTTCCATTGGTTTAGTAAGACCTTAAGACGTAAGTGGTTTATCCTTCAAAACCCCCCACATGCTAGTGAGCAGGTCTTCTCACAAGATTAGAGAGGGAGGGGGCCTACATATTGTTCATTGATCCCCTTGCCCCCTGGATCTCTTTCGACCACTCTGTAAGATCCTGCTGTTGGGATCTGATAAACAGATATTTTCATTGAAGACTCTCTGAATGAATGCAACAGCGGTAAGTGTTTCTATAAAAATTACAACAATTTTAAGTGTTTCCCCCCCGAGTTTCAAGATGACTACGATGATCGCTTTGTGCACTTGCGTGCTTGAGAAGGGAGTTTGGGATAAATATAGAATACGCGGGATTATACCAAAAATATCTACCGGAAGTTTCTATGAATAGAAAAATTAATTTACGGAAACAAAACACGTGTAGTTGTCAACATCCATTATAAACAGTTGTCAATACTGCGGACCGTCCACTCCTTCAACGAACCCGCGGCTTACAGCGTCGCAGGCACCCACTAAAGAAGCCCCACCACCCCCACCTTTTTTTTTTGAAGTGGCGTGGGAAGGGGCTGCGGAGGACCCATGGAGGAACTTTTTCTTTAAACAGAGGGGCGGAAAAAATCGAACCCCGCCCCGGGCGGCACTATCCTTAGCTATGCCACTGCCCACTGCAGTCTATAGTCTAGACAGCCACGCCGTGTCTTTGACAGGTAGTCCGTGCAATGGCCCTTTGTTTACAAATTTGCTAATTTAAGATCCACATTTAAAAAGCAAATGTTTATTTTTTTTCTTTTTATTGCCACAAAATATGACCGTCGGGTAGATTGGGACATAATATGACCGTCGGGTAGATTGGGACATAATATGACCGTCGGGTAGATTGGGACAAAACATGACCGTCGGGTAGATTGGGACATAATATGACCGTCGGGTAGATTGGGACATAATATGACCGTCGGGTAGATTGGGACATAATATGACCGTCGGGTAGATTGGGACAAAATATGAACGTCGTGTAGATTGGGACATAATATGACCGTCGGGTAGATTGGGACATAATATGACCGTCGGGTAGATTGGGACAAAACATGACCGTCGGGTAGATTGGGACATAATATGACAGTCGGGTAGATTGGGACATAATATGACCGTCGGGTAGATTGGGACATAATATGACCGTCGGGTAGATTGGGACATAATATGAACGTCGGGTAGATTGGGACATAATATGAAAGCCGGGTAGATTGGGACATTTAGTTTATTGTTAGAGTTTTCCCGAGGTGGTGTGGAGAATGAGGTCTGATAAGAAACGTCAACATTCGTCTTTGTCAAAGTTGAAGCGAAAAAAATAGGTCAATAGGCCGTCAACTGTTCAGGTGTTCACTCATAGACACTGGTAAGAATATCTTGGTGTGTGTCTGTGTCTGTTGGTGTTTGAGTGTGGGAGAAAAAAAAAAAAGGGGGGGGGGTGTTTAGCGATGATCATGCATGCGGGCTGGGGGGGGGGGGTTGTTAAATGTTCTAATTTCTATGGAGTCGTCCTGTTTAAGTTGATGAAGAAGATAATTTTCAAATAATTTATGTTATTCATTAATAGCTTATTTTAACGTGCTGAAAGAAAATACCATCTTATTTCCTGTCATATTTCAAAGAAGTCCTTTTAGGTGATGTGGACAATCTCTGAACAGTGAAATGAAATAATCACGGTTTGACGGGGATACAAATATACGAATACAGAGCAGCGAGAGCGCATAGTTTAGTCCAGTGGTTGCACAGCCTTTGCTCCACGTCTTAGGGGCTCCGCGGCCGATCCAGGAAATTCCTGAACACTGTTAACATGTAAGAGCTAAGGGGCTCCACCTTACAAATCGGTTGGGAACCACTGGCCTGGCCGACATTTTTCTACGATAACTAATTTTAATGGATCTCAGTTTTTTAACATTTCTCGGCGAAAAAACAAAAATGAAAATCCGTGCAGTGGGTCACGAGTGGGTCACGAGTAGGTCACGAGATCAAAGGCAGCGGGTCGGGCGTTGTTGAGCCAAATTTCAAACATGACGTATTCGAATGGGCTATGTTAGAATCCTGCAAGGGATGATGCACTTGTGATGTCGAAATCAGGTCTTTGCCACCTGAGATTGTGTTGTTATACAACTATGGGGTGAGTTAGATATGATGGAGAATGAATCCTCTATGGTATTCAACAGTTTTAACGTCAACGTAAGATTCGAGCTTAGGTCAGTACAGCAACTTGAGTACAGTAAAATAGCTGAAGAGGGGGCGGGGGGGGGGGGGGGTTGTGACACCCTGGACCGCCCCTCGTCTCTACCACCCTCACTCATAAAAACACACAAAAATTAATTAGAATACACACAGACATGGTATATGCGGTATACTGAAAATGCCACCCCAAAAATGTGTCGTCCGGGGTGGACCACCCCTCCACCCATCTTCCTACGCCACTGTTGGTGTATAGTTCAGAGCTGCTATTTTCGACATCTTTACAAGAAGTCAACATTATACACTTTGACCATTCACACTTTTGAGGAAAATACGGTAATGGGAGAGAAAAAACAAATAAACCAAAGTTTTACAGATCCAGTCATGTCAGTAGTTATGTCAGTAGTTATGTCAGTAGTCATGTCAGTAGTTATGTCAGTAGTTATGTCAGTAGTTATGTCAGTAGTTATGTCAGTAGTCATGTCAGTAGTCATGTCAGTAGTTACGTCAGTAGTCATGTCAGTAGTCATGTCAGTATTTATGTCAGTAGTCATGTTAGTTGTCATGTCAGTAGTCATATCAGTAGTCATGTCAGTAGTCATAATTTTGAAATGTCAAAGGGAAGAAACAAACATGTGTAATTGGAATCAAATATGTTCAGATGACTTAGAGTCGACCAGGTTCCAAGTCATGCATGATGTATTACAATACCATGTGCGTGTATAGTGGTTAGTGTTGAGTGAGTTGGTGAATGACTGGGCAGACAGTTGAGTGTGTTGATGAATGACTGGGCAGATAGTTGAGTGAGTTGGTGAATGACTGGGCAGACAGTTGAGTGAGTTGATGAATGAATGGGCAGATAGTTGAGTGAGTTGGTGAATGACTGGGCAGATAGTTGAGTGAGTTGGTGAATGACTGGGCAGACAGTTGAGTGAGTTGTTGAATGAATGGGCAGATCATTGAATGAGTTGGTGAATGAATGGGCAGATCATTGAATGAGTTGGTGAATGAATGGGCAGAGTGTTGAAGGAATTGGTGAATGAGTGGGCAGAGAGTTGAATGAGTTGGTAAATGAAAGGGCAGAGTGTTGAATGAATTGGTGAATGAATGGGCAGAGTGTTGAATGAATTGGTGAGTGAGTGGGCAGAGTGTTGAATGAATTGGTGAATGAGTGGGCAGAGAGTTGAATGAGTTGGTAAATGAAAGGGCAGAGTTTTGAATGAATTGGTGAATGAATGGGCATAATGTTGAATGAATTGTTGAATGAAAGGGCAGATCATTGAATGAGTTGGTGAATGAATGGTCAGAGTGTTAAATGAATTTGTGAATGAGTGGGCAGAGAGTTGAATGAGTTGGTAAATGAAAGGGGCAGAGTGTTGAATGAGTTGTTGAATGAAAGGGCAGACAGAGGCAACACTTTCTTCACCTGACAAAGCTTAAACAATAGCTTCAATGAAATAGCCGTTACCTCACCATCCAAATGTCATCGCATCCCTGTCATTATTTAAACAGCGACCTCCTGCCTGGCTGTTGTAATGGCATGAAAAATAGAGGAAGGGAGGGTGCATGGGAGGGAGGGAGAGTGCATGCGAGGGAGGGAGGAGAGAGTCAAACTTTAAGGACGAGGCCTCTTTGTACATCCCACCCTGACCCCACATCCGTAGAACGCCTTTCCCGTTGACACTTTTACACAACCCCCAAGGCTCTGACCCCCCGGAACTCCCACCCCCCACTTGCCCCCCGACCCCCACTTGCCCCCGACCCCCACCCCACTTGCCCCCGATCCCCACCCCCACAAACAAATGTTTCAGATGACACTAGCATCGTGGTGTAGAAGTTTGCTGTGAAATCGGAGAACACTTTAGAAACTCCAGCTCGTGGTATATCTCCCAGACTCCAAATATTGACGCCACGTTCGCGATTAGCTGTTAAATCAATGTGTTATGTCATCCTCTTTTTTGTTTCCCTTCATTTTTACCGGAAATCGTTGTAAACTATACTTAGTCCGAATCCACAAAAGAAGCCAAATTTACGAATCCGAATCCAGGCTGACTTTCTCGATTCCGAATCCCAGGTTCAAATCACAATTTAATCTACCAAAGCAAATTTGAACAGGCCAACTTGAAGAGACCTTAAAACAGCAGACGTTTGAGGGGGTTTGGCACGCCGCAATAAAAATACCTGGCCAAATCCAGTTGGGCGCTGCTAACGACGAATTTAAGACGGAGCTGCCAGTTAAGATGTGCGGATAACGAGACCTAGTGACATGATTGTCTGTTGGTTCAGAATATTAAATAAAAGGCACACGCGGTCTCAGCCAACCTGGCTATTTATAATCCTAGGCGCTGGTTATATATATGAACAAAACTGTATTGAAAATGGAGGTTCATTTGTTTGAATGTTTTCGAGTTGATTAAAGTACTATGATGTAAGATTTGATAAATGTACTATATGATGTGAAATTTGATAAAAGTACTATGATGTAATATTTGATAAATGTACTATATGATGTGAAATTTGATAAAAGTACTATGATGTAAGATTTGATACAGTACTATGATGTAAGATTTGATAAAAGTACTATGATGTAAGATTTGATAAATGTACTATGATGTAAGATTTGGTTAATGTACTACGATGTAATATTTGATACATGTACTATGATGTAAGAGTTGATACATGTACTGTGATGCAATTAAATATTTTATATTATAAACCAGAAGGAATACATTAGTTTTAAAGTAGGGACACATTTACCACTAGAAACTTTGTGAGCAGCCAAAAAAACACGTAGAGACATGTACAGAACTAAGTGGCTTCCGCGATAAATGGTTGCATTATTATCGATTCCATAATTATTTGAAATTAGCGGTGCGCTTCATCAAACTATTATTTCCTCTTGCTGTTCTATTTTGATATCAGCTATAATTATCCCCCCCCCCCAAACCAATCCTCATCTTTTCATCTAACGTCAAACTGGCTGTTCACATTATGTTCAATTTTATTTGTTTCTTTTCGAATACACACAAACCATTGCGTGGATCATTGTACACAAATTTAATTATAACCGAAGGAATCAAAAGAGCAGGCTTACACAAACATCTTAAGAAATCCAGACACTTAACGGCAAAAAAGATTCTTGCCCTAATCAAAAGCCTGTCACCGGTGACCCAATTTCCTCAAGTCAGTCCCGCACTTCAAGTGTCGTCCGTCTAGTCTCTTTGTAAACTCGTCCAAACCCGTCTTGAAAAGCCCTGTCACCCTGTCACAGCACGAGCCCCCATCTTGTTTCGCAATATTTTCAGCGGGGCTGTCTCTTTAAAATACAATTATTTAAAAAAAAAAAAAAAAAAAAAAAGATTCTTAAATCTGGTCCCGCCATCCCAAACGGCATGTAACTGGGCTATATTTGGGACAGTAAGCAACTCGTCAGACGACCTGGACAAGTGCATCACAAAGCCCCCCCCCCTCCCCCCCCCCCATAAAAAAAAGCCATCAGAGACATAGAACTGGTTTTGCTAAGGAAATAGCATAAGTTCGGCAGTCCCACTAAGCCATGTGGGTGTAACACTGGGGCGATGACTTAACTATAACAAGCTGCGAAATAGTTGACAATTTTTCCCCAAACCCCAGCACAGGCAAAGTAACTCTCCGAAAGTAAAATGGAGAAAAGACATAGTCGAACCGGAAGATTATGACTAAACAACAATTGTGGAGTTTCAAATTTAAACAAAGGTGTCCACATCATTAGAAAGAAACCCAGTAGGAAGCCATTCTCATCTTGTTTTCTGATATGTCCTCGAAATTAGATTTGTAGCCGTGACATTAGAATGGGAGCAGTGGCGTAGCGAGCTTAACTCGCGCCCGGGGCACAACACCTTTTTAGCGCCCCCCCCCCCTTATTCGAAAACCATACAATATTATATGTAAAATATACCATTTGGCGCCCCTTTGTGAGTATCGCCCGGGGCATGATGCCCCCTCCCTTGCCCCCTCGCTACGCCCCTGTTATGGGAGTCGGGGATATTAGAAGGGGAGTCTGGGACATTAGAATGGGAGTCTGGGACATTAGAATGGAATTCGGGGGCATTGTTACAAATTTCCAGAAAAGACCATCAGATTCCAGCTGTCCTATAATTCTTTAATTGGCATTTGAATTGTTTCCAATGATTCTCGGATGCAAATGCAAGGTGTATTGTAATATCACACTGTCACTGTCAGTGGTATTGGAAACTCTTAGGGCAAATGTGACAGGTATTTAGACAGCGTAAAGTGACAGGTATTTAGACATAATAAAGTGACAGGTGTCTAGATAGCATAAAGTGACAGGTGTCTAGACAGCATAAAGTGACAGGTGTCTAGACAGCATAAAGTGACAGGTGTCTAGATAGCATAAAGTGACAGGTGTCTAGACAGCATAAAGTGACAGGTGTCTAGACAGCATAAAGTGGCAGGTGTCTAAACAGCATAAAGTGACAGGTGTCTAGACAGCAAACAGTGACAGGTGTCTAGACAGCATAAAGTGACAGGTGTCTAGACAGCAAACAGTGACAGGTGTCTAGACAGCATAAAGTGACAGGTGTCTAGACAGCATACAGTGACAGGTGTCTAGACAGCATACAGTGACAGGTGTCTAGACAGCATACAGGTGTCTAGACAGTCTACAGTGTTCCGGAAAATGAAATGAAATCAGATCTTCAGTTTATGACATTTTTTGTAAGCTTTGTGCGTGTGTGTGTGTGCTTGTGTGTGTCTGTATTGGGGTTAGAGGGTGGGGGGGAGTTGATGAAGATATTTAGTGGTAGAGTTACATGTGATAAGTTTCGAATATACATACAGTAAGCAGGTGGTGCATAAATGATTACCCCCCTCCTATACACACCTTTGTGAGCATCTAATAAAGTAATCAAGTCAAATGTCTCCTGTTAAAGTACCTAAGTCAAACGGCGCCTGATTAAGTACCTAAGTCAAATGTCGTCTGTAAATGTACCCAAGTCAAATGTCGCCTGATAAAGTACCCAAGTCAAATGTCGCCTGTGAAAGTACCCAAGTCAAATGTCGCCTGATAAAGTACCCAAGTCAAATGTCGCCTGATAAAGTACCCAAGTCAAATGTCGCCTGATAAAGTACCCAAGTCAAATGTCGCCTGATAAAGTACGCAAGTCAAATGTCGCCTGATAAAGTACCCAAGTCAAATGTCGCCTGATAAAGTACCCAAGTCAAATGTCTCCTGATAAAGTACCCAAGTCAAATTTCGCCTGATAAAGTACCCAAGTCAAATGTCGCCTGATAAAGTACCCAAGTCAAATGTCGCCTGATAAAGTACCCAAGTCAAATTTCGCCTGATAAAGTACCCAAGTCAAATGTCGCCTGATAAAGTACGCAAGTCAAATGTTGCCTGATAAAGTACCCAAGTCAAATGTTGGCTGTTAAAATACCCAAGTCAAATGTCGCCTGTTAAAGTACTCAAGTCAAATGTCGCCTGTTAAAGTACCCACGTTCTATGTCACCCATATTTGTTGTCTGTCTTTCACGCATCGCTACAAACAATGTTAAGCATTCCTCTCGTTAGAGTACGAGTACGTGATACCCCTGCTCCCTGCTGTGAGATAAATGGTCTAGTTGGCATACAGACCTTACAGTCCACCCTCATGATAGCAGTGGTTACAACATACCTAAGCTAATAGTTAATAGAAGCACCGGGAACACACACGATACTCTTTGGTAACGTAAATCCACCATCTCTATGACCGTGCATACTGTGCACCTGTTAGTGGTGGCCATACAGAATAAACTGAGAAGAATAGGAGATCATATACCATGATATGATAATACTTTACATAATTCTACACAGCGACATGGTTGATGGAGGAGAAAACAAAAGTTGGTTGGGGGATGGGGGGGGGGGGTGGGAATGAGGATATCCCGATGACATCCTAATGTTGTACATGTACTTTAAGGACACATTATCCGCAGAGCAGACAGCCTCCGTCAAAAACCACGTGCCAGTCTAGGGGGTGGAGTCGGAGCCTTAAATAACAGCATGTCTGGAGTTTTAATAACAGTTCAATAAGTTAATAAGTTATAAATAACGGAGAGTTTTTGTAAGGTACTGCTTCTATCTGTGATAACTTTACTATACTCTGTGTTTGTTATATGCCCTTCTATCTGTGATAACTTTACTATACTCTGTGTTTGTTATATGCCCTTCTATCTGTGATAACTTTACTATACTCTGTGTTTGTTATATGCCCTTCTATCTGTGATAACTTTACTATACTCTGTGTTTGTTATATGCCCTTCTATCTGTGATAACTTTACTATACTCTGTGTTTGTTATATTCCCTTCAATCTGTGATAACTTTACTATACTCTGTGTTTGTTATCATGCCCTTCTATCTGTGATAACTTTACTATACTCTCTGTTTGTTATATGCCCTTCTATCTGTGATAACTTTACTATACACTATGTTTGTTATAAGACGGTCTTGGCAGTTCCGGTGAAGAACACGTAGGACAGGGTTTCCCAACCTTTCCCGTGCTTTGCCACGCCCTACAAACTGTCATAGAAACAGCACATGACACAATTGTTTCCTTGTCATAGAAACACCCACATGACACAATTGTTTTGTTACCATAGAAACAGCACATGACACAATTGTTTCATTGTTATAGAAACAGCACATGATACAATTGTTTCATTGTCATAGAAACAGCACATGACACAATTGCTTCATTGTCGTTAAAAAAGCACACGACACAATTGTTTCATTGTCATCGTTAAGACACCGATGAAGTCTTCAGTGGGAACAATTACATCAACTACTGCAGCTATCATCAGGCCTTCGACGATGACAATTACATCAACTAATGCAGCTATCATCGGGTCTTCGAAGGTGACAATTACATCATCTAATGCAGCTATCATCAGATCTTCGACTGTGACAATTACATCAACTAATGCAGCTATCATAAGGTCTTCTACGGTGACAATTACATCAACTACTGCAGCTATCATCAAGTTTTCGATATTGACAATTACATCAATTACTGGAGCTAACATAAAGTCTTCGACGGTGCCATTACACCAACTACTACAGCTGTCATCCAGTTTTCGATGGTGACAATTACATGAACTACTGCAGCTGTCATCAAGTCTTTGATGTGACAATTACATGAACTACTACAGCTGTCATCAAGTCTTTGATGGTGACAATTACATGAACTACTGCAGCTGCCATTAGGTCTTTGATTGTGACAATTACATGAGCTACTGCAGCTGTCAAGATATGAGAATGGATTCCAACCGTGCCTACACGAATATTGATTTGTGTGATGGCCTTTTCAACAGTCGACAAATTTTGTTCTGATCGATACCAATGAATGGTGCACTGCAAACATAAGCCAGAAACGGCTGTAGCTGTGCCACGACACGACCGGAAAAGTACATTGGCACAACTTTAGCTGTGTCACGACACGGCTGTACCTGTGACATGACATGGCTGCAGCTGTGCCACGACACTGTCTGAAATGTACACCGACACGGCTGTAGCTGTGGCACGACACGGCCATAGCTGTGGCACGACACGGCTGTACCTGTACCGCGCTACGGCTGTACATGTGCCACGCTACGGCTGTAGCTGTGCCACGACACGGCTGTACCTGTGCCACGCTACGGCTGTACCCCTGCCACGCTACGGCACGGCTGAGGCTGTGATTGTTGTACAGGAAAGTTTACGAACCTTTCCAAACATATTGAACGACCTAAACAGATGTAAGTAATGGATGATTGTTATACCTACCTGGAATAGTGTACAATTAATTTTTCAGGTGTGGCAATAGGTAGGGTGTATTTTAATAAGATAACCCACAGTCGATTGTGGCAATAGATAGGTGTCTTGTGACAAAAGACCCCTGACGAAGTTGCCCCCCCCCCCTTGACATTAAACAGTTTAAAAAAAATTTCAATGAACTTTCAATATTTCAAGGCTATGACCTATGACCTGTGACAATAGGTCACAGGTCATTGGCTTGAGATATTAAAAGTTCATTGACATTTTTTTTTCAATGAACTTTCAATATTTCAAGCCTATGACCTGTGACCTATGACCTATGACAATACTATTTCTAAAGACAGTGCGACACCTGACGGCACCACACTAACTTAGAGCTTTACATTTTACCTGTTTGTTGGTTTTTTTTTAAGGGGGGAGGGGGTACATTAATAATGTGTGCAATGTTTACAACAATGAATTGTAGAGAACTGTTCGACTAAAGACAATTTCAGTGCGACAAAGACTTCATTGCTGTAAATATCTAACACACAGTTTTGTCGCTATACTCTCGAAAACCAGATATTCTGGTATGAAAACGAACAACGTAACCAAAAGGGAAATTATGAACATCAACAGAATGTTAACACAATCCCCCCCCCCCCCCCAACCGAAATAAATAATAATTTAAATTTAAATCCATCTATTAAACCAAATTATATTTCAATCATTTGTCCCTCCCCCCCCCCCCTTCTACCGCAATCAAAAACATGAATAATCGACAGCGTTGGAAAGGGGTGGGGGCATCACAATAGCCACGTGGTCAGGTATCCAGTTCTTCAAATATACACAATTATCAAGTCTTAGACGGAAACTATAAAAGGGGGGGATGAGTGCATGAGATTTCCCCAAAACCCATTTGGATCGGTCACTGAGAATTCACATTCCATAACTCTTGAAACAAATGCCTTCTCTCAATCACACAATCGTAACACAGTTACTGAAACAACTGTCTTCTCTCAATTACACAACACATTGTGAATCTTTTCAACTTAAACACACTAGTCAACATCAGGGTCTCACACTCTATTAAAGAAACAATCTACTTGTATCAGGGAGATGGGTAATGTGTGGGAGGAGCCCGTGGAGGAGCAAAGGGAGGCCGGGCGGGGCCCAGGAGGTTTGACATTATAATACTACACACCGATCTACTGGATCTACCATACAACAGCAACACGGCTTTATTTCTAAGTAGGTCATTCGATTCGTAATGCGCGTAAAAGACATCAATAACATTTGGGTTGTTCACGTAATACTTAAACAGGACCAGGTAAAAAAAAACGACATCTATGATCTAGAACACGTCCACATTTCACCTATTAAACCAGTCAATGAATCTACTCCACAAGAGAATTCTTACAGTGTTGCGATGACATCACAAATATAAGTAAACAAACTATTTTTTAAAAAAATAAAATTAACCGTGATAACAGTTGAAATATCCACAGGAAAGAATACCAACAAGCAGGATGCGAGCCTGATCAACACGACACTGCTAGTCGGCTGTCGTACAGCCCTGCCCTGTCCCCAACCAGGCCAGCCGCCACGGCAATGACAACAGCCCCCCCTCCCCTTCCCCCCTCCTTACTCGCGGGGCAAACCCATTCCCCGACCTGTTAGGCCCAACGGATCCATACGGCCTGGTTAGGCTACGGCGGTAGGGGTCTGAGTCTGAGCTAGGGGACAGGTAGGTGAAGGAGGAGACGAGTTATTATTGAACCGTGGTGTCGTAACGCGCGGGACGTTAGGAGGAGCGTAACGTAGCGCGATGCGGTCCCGGGGGGGGGGGGTGGGGGCTGGGAGAGGGATAGCAGGGAGGATGGTACGCTTACAATAGAATAAAAAAAAGGTGGCACAGAAGACCTTTGACCCCCTGCTTGCACTGATACATGATCATACATGTTAAACATGAAATCATTCAACGTTTTTTCATTGGTAGACAACGCAAACATGTCATGACGCTCCGGGGCATCAGAGCCATGCAGATGGATTATATGAGTGAGGCTGGCTCCTTGATATATATTTTGTATATTTGTATTTAAGGTGTTTCCAGACTGTAACCTGACCACTGTCCATTGAAAGTATTGTTTTAGTTATGGAGTAGCACGGCTATAGCCTGTTTCCACCACAGGCCTAAGACGTTTAAGCTTGTAGAACAAATCCATCCTTTGTTCAGTGTCAACACTTGGCCTATGCTTGGTCTTAAGAGAATCGTTTATTGACCCAAAAAAAATCAATTTCTGCTCCGAGAGTTCTTTCTATTAGCCTAATTGCGTCATCGAAACTGCACAAAGAATATTTTAGTTGTCATTTCCCGCCGGTTCTGTGACGTTTAGGTGGGTGGCAGGCGGAGGCAAGTTGCCCCACAGGTGGGGTGGCAGGCTGAGGCAAGTTCCCCAGCAGTTGGGGTGGCAGGCTGAGGCAAGTTGCCCCGCAGCTGGGTGGCAGGCTGAGGCAAGTTGCCCCGCAGGTGGGTGGCAGGCAGAGGCAAGTTGCCCTGCAGGTGGGTGGCAGGCTGAGCAAATTGCCCCGCGTTTGAACAGATCTCGGGGCTCATAATATTTGAATTTGAAAATATTAGAAAATAATGTATCACCATTGTCCCCCAATAAAACTACAAAGTCAAGGTCACTTAATTAGGCGCACGAGTTCGGTCACCCAAAACCCCCACACCCGGAAGTTTAGTCAAATGTGGATACGCATTTTATTCCTATCAAGTCAATGGCTACAACGTTCATGAACTTCTTAGTCACCCAACAAACACCACAGACGCCCTAATCCTTAACCTACCGTGTTAACCATGGTAACCGGACACCCTAAGTTAAATACGCGAAAACGAAAAGAATCCCCATTAGGAAGATAAAGAAATGGAGGAGAAAAAAGACGTCTGCCCTTCCAACATATACCACCGCCTCCCCCCCCACCACCCGCCCAGTAAACTAGACATCTAAAATTCTGTGAACCTGTTGTAGTGGTGGATCATTTTTTAATGGACTTGACCTGTAAGTTAGATTTCGTTTTTGAGCCTTTTTCGGGCCTTTAAAGAAAATGTCGACACGAACCTAGGTCAGTAACTTGGCATGGCAGATATCTGTCTGTTATGGGGTACGTCCGCTGAGAATTGCTTTTATTTTTGCTTAATATATGTCATTCTATGTGGCCACCTGTGATTCTATGTGGCCACCTGTGATTCTATGTGGCCACCTGAGATTTATATGAACAGAAACTGATCATCCTTTAAGCCACCAATTTGGCTTGGACTGAATTTCAAACTGCCGTGGAGAGGCGGTCTGCGCACATTTGATTAGTTCATGATTGATGAGCTATTCGTGACCTTCATAACTGCACTATAAAATGTATTAATCTACAACTGTGTTTCTCAAAACTTTTACTTGTCAGCCCCCCCCCCTTTTTTTTTCAACCACCCCCCCCCTCTCCAATTTGCTGACGTCGTCCTCAGACGCGCATTGGTTCAAATTTGGGTTAAAGGGTGGTGGCCTACCCTTGGAAAATGCCTTCGTCTCGGTTAATATGCTCAACTGTTATCTGACATCGACTCCCTGAGCTTCATGAAATAGTTACGTAGGAAAACTATAAGAACTTATTGCTTTAACAAAATTAACAAAAACTATATATATATAAACTTTACAAATTAACAAAAAACTAACAATAAACTTAACAAAAAAATAACAAAAAAAGTTCTTAAAAAAACTAACAAAAAATAACAAAAACTAACAAGAACAAAAAAAAATCCAACAACTTGAATTCAAATTAATAAAATAAAGATCAGGCATAGCATATCCAGTAAAGTGTCTGCAAAATCTGGAACTAACTAAGAAGCAATAATCTTTCTTCCACGGACAGTGTCATTTATTTCACAAATCTTTGAGTATGTCCTACACTCAGAAACAGTCTTATATAGAAACGGTACGTTCCATTCATTGCCTTAAATATGCCATTCGTTTTGCGACTCAGTAGTGACCTCCTGGTGTCTGTCAAAAGCGCAAACTTGGGTGGTATGGCCACGTGAAGAGAAGACAAGGGCTCGCCAAACATATCTTGCAGGGCATAACTAAAGGAGGCAGAAGAAGAGGAAGACAGAGAAAAATATGGGAAGATAACATCAAAGAGTGGACGGGACAAAACTAGGCGATGCTATGCGTAGTGCCGAAGACCGAGAGGAATGGAGAAATGACTAGGACTAAGGGACATGATGATGATGAGTAACCTGTGAGGTTTTAGGCCTAACTAATTTGGTTACTTTGATTGCATTAAAATCAACTTAACTGCCCATTTTCTGTATGGCGATCAGTTTTATTTCATTTTAGGGACTAATGACTAAACATTTGACAAAACATGCTTAGACGTAATGTACTCTATAAAATCCCAATTAGGCATCTACCCTCAAGGCTGCCAACCGCAATTTTTTTCTTCATGCTCCTGAGCTACATTAATATTCTAATGACTCACCTGCTTTTACAATGCAGAATTATTTTACCAACTATTTCACACAAAAAACGCACTTGGGATATTTAAAAAAAGAAAAAATAATCTTTAGTGCAGCTATCGGGAATATTTTTTTGGGCTTTGGGGCTGGAAATGTGAAAGAATATGTTGTAATCGGCAAAGAGTCTATGTGCCAGGGTTCAGCTCGATGGGTTGACGGGAAGTGGGTCAATTAGCCTTCCGATGGATTTTTCAATCCAGTCAGCCACGAACAAAGTCGAAGTTAACATAAATTATTAAATCTCCATCTGCCCCATTGATCAGACGTTTTACTTGGTTTACAACATTTCTTGAAATGACAGGTGGATTTCTCAGGAGGGATACCACAGAACAACCCGTCACCACCCCACTAGCCCCCACGCCACTCCACCCCACGGTACCCCACTAGCCCTCACCTATCTCCACCTCAAGGTTCCCCACTAGCCCCAACCCATCTCCACCTTATGTTTCCCCACTAGCCCCCACGCCACTCCACCCCACGGTCCCCACTAGCCCCCACCCAATTACCCCACGGTCCCCAACTAGGCCACACACCACAGTTCCCCAATAGCCCCCACCCACTCCACCCCACGGTTCCCCACTAGCCCCCACGGTTCCCCACTAGCCCCCATGGTTCCCTACTAGCCCCCACACACTCCACCCCACGGTTCCCCACTAGCCCCCACGCCACTCCACCCCACGGTTCCCCACTAGCCCCCACGCCACTCCACCCCACGGTTCCCCACAAGCCCCCACCCATCTCCACTCCACGGTTTCCCACTAGCCCCCACCCACTCCACCTCACGGTTTCCCACTAGCCCCACCCCACTCCACCCCACAGTTCCCCACTAGCCCCCACCCCCACTCCACCCCAAAGTTCCCCACTAGCCCCCACCCCGATAGTTACTTTGGACAGGAAGCGTAATGTCACGACAAAAAACACAGTTGAAAAAAATGGCAAAATTCACCTTCCTTTAGGCATGGCGCTTCTTGAATTTGAATTTTGTCCAGCCAACCAAGCAACGAATATTGTCAAGGTGGTTCTCAAATTCTTCAAACGTACACCCTAATTATTTTGACCTATGGTAATTATATTTCCTCTCCCTAATCGCGATTTTGTAAAAAAATAAGTGTGTTTATATTGCCGTTTGTAATAAGTTTATCTCTGAAGGTAAACAATTATATCCTTTATCACGTGATGAGGCACATGGTGTCATTGCAGATACAGAAATATAAATACTAGACAAATGATATTTTGAATTCGATTGCTCAAAGCTTTAATCCAGAAAAGCTAAAGAATTCTTTCAGAAGAATTTCAGCAGCCGAACTCAGCAACATCCCAAAACAAGAGCTGCCAGACACTACATATGCAGTTTATTATCACTCCGAGCCAAGAGCTGCCAGCCCCTACAGGTGCTTCTTAGCAACACTCCGAGCCAAGCGTGGCCAGCCGCAACTGATGCAGCTTAGCAACTCTCCAACCCAAGAGCTGCCATCCCCTACATATACTGCTTGTCAACACTCCGTCACAAGAGCTGCCAGACACTTCAGATGGAGCTTTGCAACACTCCGACCAAAGAGCTGCCAGCCCCTACAGATGGAGCTTATCAACACAACTGGCCTGGGTATTGGATCAACACATTTCTAGTTTATTAACACGGCTTCGTCCTGCACACGCAGCAGAGTAAGCGATGCAGTGTAGCTTACTTAATGAGGCAGAACCAACCGACATGGTGTTAGTCGTGTTAACTGCGCCCTAACCCCACCCCGAAATTCCAAACATTCACACTTGCTCTACGAGAATGTAAGTTAATCTTTTGTATAAACCCCTTTTTTGCTTTTGTGAAGTTAGAAACACGCACTATTCCTGATCTGGAGAAACAGGTTTTTTGAGAAGTAAATTCTGTGCTGCTTGAGATGTGTCGGACATCATGCCGTCTGAACTGTGCACCACACGTTTGCACAGAGTACAACGTACCGCCAGTCATGTGCACAATGTATACAAAGTGTCGTCGGCAAATGTGCACAGCACATGTTCAACAAGTAGAGCATAACAAGAACAGTATCCTACATGTATGTTTTCCTACTGTAGCTTTATGTTTGCCTACTGTAGCTTTATGTTTGCCTACTGTAGCTGTACGTTTTCCTACTGTAGCTTTATGTTTGCCTACTGTAGCTGAATGTTTGCCTACTGTGGCTGTATGTTTTCCTACTGTAGCTTTATGTTTGCCTACTGTAGCTTTATGTTTGCCTACTGTAGTTG
The DNA here is from genome assembly GCA_964017045.1 of Omphiscola glabra. Taxonomy (NCBI): domain Eukaryota; kingdom Metazoa; phylum Mollusca; class Gastropoda; family Lymnaeidae; genus Omphiscola; species Omphiscola glabra. Next base: position 25,874,150 of record OZ024810.1, on the reverse strand, counting down.
TATGTTTTCCTACTGTAGCTTTATGTTTGCCTACTGTAGCTGTATGTTTGCCTAATGAAGCTGTTTCTTTTTTGTTAAAAGTGGTTGTGATCTCAGTATTGGGGGGTGAGTCTCGTAGCTTTGGACTTCAATGCAGCTATTCTTATTTATTTTACTTTTTAAAGTTATGAATATCTGAAAGTGAAAAATGCGACATCATGTCAACATCGACACATGACAATAGCACAGAGTGACGTCAACGACACATGACAACAACACCGAGTGACGTCATCGACACATGACAATAGCACAGAGTGACGTCATCGACACAAGACAACAACACAGAGTGACGTCGTGTGCACCCCCTCCCTACACTCGGATGCGTTTAGTCGCGATTTTTTGTTTGTTTTAAAGACTTTGTGCACCTCGTGCGCTGATAGATAATCCCTGATACAAATGGTTCCTAGTGCACAAGTAGCGTTGCCCAAAATTAGTTTGGCTAATTTGATTAAAAATCTATTTTTTAGTAGGGTTCAGTGCATGGTGTCCATAGCAAATGTAGCAAACGAGGTTACTAAGATATGTGTGTTATCAACATAGCATCACAAAGTTATTTTAATGTGATATACAACCCCCCCCCCCCAACCTTAAATAAAGTTAAAGAAAAAATCATTAAATATGTTGTGGTGTGGGTTGTTACAAGACACAGTGGCGAGATCAAGTTGGTTTTGTTGTTGCTATTTTTTCCTTGGGGGGGGGGGGGGGCGGAGTGGGTGTCATTTCCCTAGAAGATGTCACTATTATAATAATACAGATTGATTCTGATGCAAGAGGAGAGAGAGAGAGAGAGAGAGAGAGTGAGAGAGAGAGAGAGTTAAATTTAGAAGGATGAGAAGGAAACTAAGGTGTTCTAGTGGTTCAGATAGAAAACCCAATATACAATTAGAACAATTGTTTATTTAATAGAACACAAATATGTTGGGAACCGATACATTACGAAAATATATGTAAATATTCTTACCTTTACGTGCAGTTAGGAAATCCAATGTTTAGAGGAATTGTAACTTTAAAATAACTTGAAACGATAGAGCCGTTGTCATTAAGGTTACATACGTCCTCTTTTGTCCCCGAAATGTCCCCCTTTTAACACATTAAAATTCAGTCCGGCCGGCTTTTTGGAAATATGCCGAAGGTCAGCTTTCAAAAAAAAAAAACAACAAAAAAAAACTGTCTACACTTCAAATCAAATTCATTATTAACTTTGTTCACAAAGTCAGGTCGGAGCCGCTTCCCTACGATAGGGGCTGGATTGGGTTGTGGTTACTGCTTGCGGTACGGTTTAAAAGCCAAAATCTCTATCGTACGGAAAAGGTCCGAATCGGCTCCGCAAACAAAGATTTTATTCTCCATATTAAAACTCTAAAAGTATTGACTGTCATAGCCAACTGATAAAAGAGGCTCAGTTTTATTGATATCTCTCCTGACAATGCCAGTGTGGAGTTCCTTTTCTCTTGATCACTCTCCACACAATATAATAAACTTTCACCAGCCATTGGCCATCACAAACCACACTTCCCATCACAAACTACACTTCCCAGCGCAAACTACACTGGCCATCACAAACTTACACTTCCCATCACAAACTACACTGACCATCACAAACTTACACTGAGCATCACAAACCTACACTGACCATCGCAAACTGTAACCAGTTACAAAATGATATCAATTGGATAAAACAAATGAATACATCCACAATCCTGACTCACACATCTGTGGCCTGTTATACATCCACAATCCTGACTCACGCATCCATGGCCTGTTACGCCCCGAATCGGTGTCTACATTTTCTGAGCACAGAGTTCTGAAACTTCATAGAGCCCCAAAGCCCCCCAAAAATCCCTGGTCACATTGGAATGCTGCCATGATTACGTGTTGCGGCGTGGGGGTAATGTCAAAGGGGGTATCAAATCGGGGATCGATACTTTTCATCTCTGTTATCGGCCAACGAACTTTATTACACGCGGTTTGGTATCAACTAGTTTGCGGATTTGGTATCGATAAAATTCACGCGTACCCGATTCCATTAAATCAAGCAATTGACAGGTAGTCCTTGTTGTCATCCGAAGGGCGTGGTCAAGGTATCGATTTTGCCGTAATAGATAGGATATTATTTTAATAATACAATCTAAAGTTAGTTTTATCATAAACATACATCATAAACATACATCATAAACATAACTAAGATAATTTCTCATCATATGATGTCCTTTCTGATTTGTTACTTTCGTCTAGGTCTAAAACAATTTTTACCAACGAGGGGTGGACGCCACACAAGGGTTCAATTTCAAGATTTATTAATTATTTTTTTGGGGTGGGGGGGGGGGGGGGGTGGGCGATCTGGGCAATAGTCGCAATGTTTGACAGTGTCTGGTATAACACTTATACTTTTTCGGCACAGGTATATACTAGAGACAGGGCGTGAAGTAAAACAATTGAGAACCTCTGCTCTTAAATTTTGTTTATTGGTGGTCCATACACTGAAATTAAATTGTACTTTTTAAAAAAAATATTTTTTTACATGCTCTGCCCGTGACCGCGTTTAACACATGACAGTCTGCCACCCGTTGTCAGTTTCGGCTGGAAATCCGTTTGGCCGTGAGAGAATAGCCAGACCACCTAATAAATTCCGGCCGCCGCCCTTTCCGGTGGCAATCTGCAGTAATTGACAATTAGATAACATCGTCTTATCATTTATCAGGAATCACCGTCTGTATCATGTCGTCATTGAGTCGATTCAGAACGCCGTTGATTATAATACAACCCACTCTCTTTATAATACAACCCACTCTCTTTATAATACAACCCACTCTCTTTATAATGCAGCCCCATCTCTTTATAACACAGCCCCATCTCTTTATAATACAACCCACTCTCTTTATAATGCAGCCCCATCTCTTTATAACACAACCCACTCTCTTTATAATGCAGCCCCATCTCTTTATAACACAGCCCCATCTCTTATTAATACAACCCACTCTCTTTATAATGCAGCCCCATCTCTTTATAATACAACCCACTTTCTTTATAACACAGCCCCATCTCTTTATAATACAACCCACTCTCTTTATAATGCAGCCCCATCTCTTTATAATACAACCCACTCTCTTTATAATGCAGCCCCATCTCTTTATAATACAAACCACTATCTTTATAATGCAGCCCCATCTCTTTATAATACAACCCACTCTCTTTATAATGCAGCCCCATCTCTTTATAATACAACCCACTCTCTTTATAATGCAGCCCCATATCTTTATAATACAGACCCATCTCTTCATAATACAACCCAATCTCTTTATAATACAACAAACTCTCTTTATAATACAACGCACTCTCTTTATAACGCAACCTCATCTCTTTATAATACAACCCCATCTCTTTATTATACAACCACATCTCTTTATAATACAAACACATCTCTTTATATTACAACCCCATCTCTTTATAATACAACCCCCCTCTCTGACCTCAATTGATCACGACATTTTAAATGATTAGTTTGATTCATGCACACACCCCTTTTTCAGATTGGAGAGAGAGAGAGAGAGAGAGAGAGAGAGAGAAAGAAAGATTGACAGAGAATGAGTATGAAAAAGTTAAAGGGTAAAGACGGAGAGATACAAAATTAAAAGATCTAAAGCGGCATATATAAGAGGGACGGATAGATAAAAAGAGAGAGAGAGAGGTTGGGGGAGCCTAGCCAACCTACCCAATCCCTCCCTGAACCGCCCCTGGATAGCGGCCTCTTAATACTAAGTTAAGAAGCACCGACACTGTTAAATTACAAGACAATGCCATGACGTGTAAGGAAACGTTGAAGGTAAGTCATCAACAGAGTCACACTCTTTGACCAAAATGGGAGACACGGATGGAGGCGAACAACTCTTTGTGAAGAGAAGAAAGGGAAGAACCGTGGACGAGTACAGACAGGTGAGGTGCAATGGACAATTACAGACAGGTGAGGCGTAATGGACAATTACAGACACACGAGGAACAATGGACGATTACAGGGAGGTGAGGAACAGTGGACGATTACAGGGAGGTGAGGAACAATGGGTGATTACAGACAGATGAGGAACAAAGGTATTTGACCTTACTGCACTTAATCTATATTGTATAGTCCTTGTATAATTTTGTGCTATTTTATGAGACCTACTGACATGCAGAAGCGTCATTTCAGGTTTTTTTTTTTTAAATTGGGGGACGGGGCGGGGTGGTGGGGGGCGGAGGGAGAAACTAAAACTTTGTCGGCTTGTTGAGTTGTTTATTACTGGAGGCGCCACAGTAAATATCAATTTAAATAAAACCTGCAAATTCAGGGAGTGGGGGCAAATGCCCCACTCTGCTCTACTCAAATGACGCCCCTGCTGAAATGTCTGTCACTGGAAGAGAGGACGCCGTTTAGAAATGGTCAGCGATTTACAAGATGAGATCACATGTAACTTTCAGTTTAAGTTCGTTGTTAACCGTAAAGGGTCAACTATTTACAAGATGAGATCACCTGTAACTTTCAGTTTAAGTTCGTTGTTAACCGTAAAGTGTCAACTATTTACAAGATGAGATCACCTGTAACTTTCAGTTTATGTTCGTTGTTAACCGTAAAGGGTCAACTATTTACAAGATGAGATCACCTGTAACTTTCAGTTTATGTTCGTTGTTAACCGTAAAGGGTCAACTATTTACAAGATGAGATCACCTGTAACTTTCAGTTTAAGTTCGTTGTTAACCGTAAAGGGTCAACTATTTACAAGATGAGATCACCTTTAACTTTCAGTTTAAGTTCGTTGTTAACCGTAAAGGGTCAACTATTTACAAGAGGAGATCACCTGTAACTTTCAGTTTATGTTCGTTGTTAACCGTAAAGGGTCATCTATTTACAAGAGGAGATCACATGTAACTTTCAGTTTAAGTTCGTTGTTAACAGTAAAGGGTCAACTATTTACAAGAGGAGATCACCTTTAACTTTCAGTTTATGTTCGTTGTAAACCGTAAAGGGTCAACTATTTACAAGAGGAGATCACCTTTAACTTTCAGTTTATGTTCGTTGTAAACCGTAAAGGGTCAACTATTTACAAGATGAGATCACCTTTAACTTTCAGTTTATGTTCGTTGTAAACCGTAAAGGATCAACTATTTACAAGAGGAGATCACCTTTAACTTTCAGTTTATGTTCGTTGTTAACCGTAAAGGGTCAACTATTTACAAGAGAAGATCGCCTTTAACTTTCAGTTTATGTTCGTTGTAAACCGTAAGTAAAGTTCGAAAGGAAAACTCAATTTTCTATTAGTCTATTTTTAGAAACCAAAAAAAACCACCAAAACTTGGATCGTTTGACGGTCGATATAAATCACTGATTGAGAACCGCTGATGTTGTTTTTCTAAAGAAAGGGGGGGGGGGGTTGTGTGGGTTTGTGTGGGTTTGACGCCTCCAGAGAATTTGGCAATAAAACGGTTGTTTTGTTATCATTTGCTTTTAGTAATGGAAACAAGCAACAACAACAACACATACGATTAGGTACGACTTAATGATTAACTGTGTGCTGTTATTTTTTGTATCACTATTCTTGACACCGGTTATGAAAACAATATTACTTGGGCAAGACCGTGGTTGTCAGATGTATTTCAGCCCCCCCCCCTTTTTTTTTCCTCCCATGCTTCTAACCAGTGGCAGGATACAACTGATATCTGCTTTAAAAGATAGGGGGGGTCATAAATTCGCGAGAGATGACCGTGAATTTCCGCCCCCGATTGCTAAATATAAACCTTCTGGCATTCTGATCAAATGACGCGGTTGCCTAGGTAACGGAGCAACACGGCGCGACACGTAGAGTGCGCCGGTACAGGGTGATAACTCTTGGTTGATAAGTCTGGGTGGAGGTTACACAGATAACCACCAGTTGAGCTAAGCTGGGAGATTTGTTGAAGCGGTTTATTTTTAGGAGTAGCTGCTGGCCTCATGGGATTTAGGCACTTGAGCTCCAGAACAGATGCCTGAAGTTGAGAGCGCTTAAATTGAAAGAATCAGCTATGCATAACAGGGATCGTTCCGAAAAGAAAGACCCCCCCCCCCCCCCCCCCCCCAAATCTCTTGTCGCAGACATGAATATGTGAACCAATAATGGGAGACAAGTAATAATGCTTAATATTTCTTGTATAATATACAGAGTTTTGGGACTTGCGGGGAACTGGCCAATCAGATTGTTTGTTTTAATAATGGAGAGAATTATGGTGATATGAACAGAGACCGTTAGCACTGTATCGAGATTTTTTTTGGATAACATTATCAAGTTAAAGTACAAGAGGATCATATTATGGAAGTTTAATAGGAATTGAAATTTGTGTTACATAATTCCAAGTACCTTCAAATTTCCGTGAAACGTATTTTATTAGTGTGAATGTCGATGTTAAAATCAGTCACTGATTGAACTCACATCGTTTCTGGTATTTTATATAACGAATTTTGACAGTGACAATCATAAAGTTTTATTTGATAATGATGTGTAAGGCTTCTGTGACAATCCAAGAAATACACAAGTCGAATACAAAAATATATATTTACCCCCCAAAAAATTTAAAAAATTACAAAGACGAAGGAGCAGAAAGTAAATATAAGGAGCCAAAAAGAAACTGGAAAAAGTAAAATAAAGATAAACATATTTTATTTAATGTAGGCTGCCATACATGTAGCTTTTAGACGAACATTTGCACCTGTAAAACCCTTTTAGTAATAATGCTATCGGTTTTAAATTATGCCCCACTGGATTCTGATATTTGTTCAGACTTTACAGTCATGATACTAATTTTTCTAGTAATCTATAAAAGCATTTCAAGAAACGCACTTGCCGTGAAAACTTTTGTTGTCAAGTTCATTCGATCGCCTCGAGCCAAGTCTTACGTCGCTGACACCGCTGAAACTTGTACAAGCTTTTGCACACCAAGAACTTGCGCACTTGAAAGGGATTCTTGCAGTCCTTTCCAAAGCCCTTTAACAAGAAAGGACTTGGGGTGATCACGCAGGACATGATCTTGATAAGCAGCCGAGATGGTTCTCGCGATTAATCGGAGTGTACAGCGATAAATTAAGTTGTTGAAATGTTCATCGCTAGTACTTGACGGGACGTTGTGACTTCTGCACCGGTGGTTCTCAGTGTAGCGTTAACGGCGGTCACATTGTCTCCTACGCCAGCTGTTCTCAGAATAACAGGCACAGAAACATTGCAAATTTATCTACATACATAGGAGCTAGAAGAAGAAGAAGAAGTAGGTCTTAGTGTCTTCTTCCCAAGAGGTTCTCAATGTAGCATTAACGTGTGCCACACTGTCTTCTGCAACAGTGAATCTCAGTGCAACAATACCGTAGGTCTAAGTGTCTTCTACGCCAGTGATTCTCAAAGCTACATTAACGGCCAATTTTAAGAACATGCTATTTACGTCAATTGTAACTGTTCAGAAACTACATTTCAAATCAAAGCGTAGATTCTTTGTCTGTTTGCATAACTGAGCAAACTTGAGTGAAAAGAAAAAATTGCAATACAAGGAATATTGCAATACAAGGGAGATTGCAGGACAAGGGATATTGCAAGACAATGGAGATTGCAAGACAAAGGAGATTGCAGGACAAGGGATATTGCAAGACAAGGAAGATTGCAAGACAAGGAAGATTGCAAGAAAAGGGAGATTGCAAGACAAGGAAGATTGCAAGACAAGAAATATTGCAAGACAAGGAAAATTGCAAGACAAGGAAGATTGCAAGACAAGGGAGATTGCAGGACAAGGGATATTGCAAGACAAGGGAGGAAACAAATATCTATATGAAAAAAAATTCAGACTAATGGGGAAAAAATAACAATGGGATGCTCATGGGAAAAATATAATCCACGTGTGAGAGCCAATCAAAGGGCACGATGAACTGCTAATCAATAACTGTATTGTCATCAATACACTTTTACGATCATGAAAAAATGAATGCGCTAAGACGTTATTTTGGGTTATGATTAGGGGTGTGTGTGTGTGGGGGGGGGGGGGGTGATGAGATTTATCTGTAGGATGGGGGCAGAATTGGGTCATGGTGTAGGTGTAAGAATCGATATTTTATTGTGAGGTATGATTAAAGGAGGTTGGAACAAGATGATGATGATGATGATTAAGTATTTGTATAGCGCTTGTGTCCATAATATTTTAGCATGCTCTCAGCGCTCTAACGCCCTAAAGTCTATTTAAATAAAGAAGTCTTTCAATGATTCTTAAACGACTTTTTATCATTTTCAATGTCCCTCAAAGACTGAGGCAAACTGTTCCACAATTTAGGCGCAATAGCTTCAAAAGAGCGCAATCCGTACGACTTCTTTCTGTGTCCATCCACACTGGCAATTCTCAGTACGGTATGGACTGTGTTGAAGAGCGCAGGTTATGTATGGATACATGTTGAGAAATCAGTTTTTGAAGATATACAGGTGCAGCGTCTTCTATACAGCTATACGCCAGTGACAGAATTGTGTGATCAATGCGCTCACTCACAGGAAGCCAGTGGAGATCTTTAAGAACTGGGGTGAGGTGGTCAGAGTGTGTGTGTGTGTGAGAGTGTGTGTGTTAAAAGGGGGGGGGGGTGGCAGCTGTCGTCTGATCAAATTTAGCCCTCCTTACCATTGGTAAGTTATCAAGCCTCTTCTTTTTCATTTTCTGTCCATAAGTGTAAGTTTAAATGTAAGTGTAAGTATAAATGTAAGTGTAAGTATAAATGTTTAGAAATGAGAAGCTGGTAGGCATTCAATTGTAGTCCATACGGTTGCATGTGTACTAATGCGACCGGGAGTGGGACCGATGCTCTCTCTCGCTCTCTCTCTCCCACCCCACACTCTCCAAATATTATTTCATCGAAAGTTTTACGGTAGCCATGCAATCAGCTAAATTAACGTTAAAATAACAAAGGAATATATGGATAGAACTATTTTCCCGTCGGTATCAAAATCTATTGTGGCATCATTTGAATCCACGGTTATGGGAAAATATTACGTCTGCTTCTGTTGTACAGAACCAAGAAAAAAAAGAAGAAACAAAAAATTCAACAGACCACTGGCTCAAGTTACAGACACGTTGATAAATGGTATGACGTTACAGAAACCAGCTGTACATGGCACTGTGCTGTAGTGATGTAATACACGCATGTGTTTTGTGTTTGCTGGGAATGAGAGGACGATGCTCTGTTTTAAAAAAATCAGGAACCAGTTTATTGAAAACGCAGCACACCGTTTAGACTGAACATACAAGAAGCGACCGAGTATGATCGTTTTCATACTCGCACTGAACCATTGCGGTCCATAGGTTGCAACTTCTAAGTCTGACGGGTTGCAACTACTAAGTCTGACAGGTTGCAACTACTAAGTCTGAAGGGTTGCAACTACTAAGTCTGGCGGTACTGACACCCCTTTTTAAGATAGTATAAAAATGTAAAATTCTGTCCAGCTTAGCAAAACTAATGTGATTGTTCAATCCATTTCTGTTATATACAGAACTGACAAATCTGATAGGGCAAGTTTAAACCAAAAAAAAAAAAAATAAGATGTGCACAAAATTGTTAATTTAACAACATATAAGATAACATAGGATAACATTAAGATTCTTTATTGATCCAAATAAATGGACTTTTTTAAATGACACTGGTACATAGTCGTTTTCAGGACATAAATAAATACATATTTTTAACCAAGACAAAATTGTACAATAAAATTACATCAATTTAAAGACAAGTCTCTAAAGTAGTTCTCTATTTAAGAAATCAGTTATAAACGAACTCCTTTGGTGACAATAAATGACTTAGTGTTCATTTAGATTTGGTAACCACTGGTAGACCACGCTGGTATATGCCTACAGGCTGGGGAACCACGCTGGTAAATGCCTACAGGCTGGGGAACCACGCTGGTAAATGCCTACAGGCTGGGGAACCACGCTGGTAAATGCCTACAGGCTGGGGAACCACGCTGGTAAATGCCTACAGGCTGGGGAGCCACGCTGGTAAATGCCTACAGACTGGGGAACCACGCTGGTAAATGCCTACAGGCTGGGGAGCCACGCTGGTAAATGCCTACAGGCTGGGGAACCACGCTGGTAAATGCCTACAGGCTGGGGAACCACGCTGGTAAATGCCTACAGGCTGGGGAACCACGCTGGTAAATGCCTACAGGCTGGGGAACCACGCTGGTAAATGCCTACAGACTGGGGAACAACATAATTTTGATGTCTTTCGTTCCTAACCTGGAGACAAAAAATTCAAATTATATTATAGTGGAAATGTTTCGGTGTTTACATACTTATCCAAACAAGAGGCGTTGGAGAAAAAGTGTGCGTGTGTTTGGTGTGGGGTGTTAAGTTCACGAACAGACCTCACCATTCCTAGACCTCCCACTCGACTTTAGTGGTGTATAGAAGTTAGAGTCTAAACCACGTCCTACATTTTGAAAACATGTTTTTTTTTTTTTTTAAATGTTGACTTAAGACATCATCATCCCGCTTTTCGTGAAATGTATATAATCGACACAGGTTCTCAAATAAAAATTGGGAACCACAATAAAATCCTCACGAGCTCCCCGCAATAAGTAACCGCTGACGACAACGTGATGTTGAAAATGGTGATTCCAAAATAACTTTTGTTTTTTAAAGTAAAGGGCCTCTTTCAAACATAGGTCACCGCCATCAGCAGCGCCGCCTATGTCAATAAGAGACCTGACCGTGTCAGGACGAGATGACATCCGAAGTCATTTACATATTATCAGCGCGTCCCAGGTATTCACAGCACAACGGCTATTCATGCAAACCCCATTTGATATCTTAACTGACGCATTATTGGCTATCTTTAGTGACGCAATATTTGATGTCTTTAGTAACGCACCATTTGCTATCTTTAGTGACGCAATATTTGATATCTTTATTCACGCAATATTAGATATCTTTATTCATGCAATATTTGATATCTTTAGTGACGCGATATTTGCTATCTTTAGTGACGGAATATTTGCTATCTTTAGTGTCGCAATATTAGATATCTTTAGTGACGCAATATTTGATATCTTTAGTGACGCAATATTTGATATTTTTAGCGACGTAATATTTGATATCTTTAGTCACGCAATATTTAATATCTTTAGTGACCCAAAATTAAATATCTTTAGTGACGCTGTATTAGATATCTTTAGTCACACAATATTAGATATCTTTAGTCACGCAATATTAGATATCTTTAGTCACGCAATATTAGATATCTTTAGTCACGCAATATTTGATATCTTTAGCGACGTAATATTTGATATCTTTAGTGACGCAATATTTGATATCTTTAGTGACCCAAAATTAAATATCTTTAGTGACGCTGTATTAGATATCTTTAGTCACGCAATATTAGATATCTTTAGTCACGCAATATTAGATATCTTTAGTCACGCAATATTTGATATCTTTAGCGACGTAATATTTGATATCATTAGTGACGCAATATTTGATATCTTTAGTGACCCAAAATTAAATATCTTTAGTGACGCTGTATTAGATATCTTTAGTCACGCAATATTTGCTATCTTTAGTGTCGCAATATTAGATATCTTTAGTGACGCAATATTTGATATCTTTAGTGACGCAATATTTGATATCTTTAGCGACGTAATATTTGATATCTTTAGTGACGCAATATTTGATATCTTTAGCGACGTAATATTTGATATTTTTAGTGACGCAATATTTGATATCTTTAGTGACGCAAAATGAAATATCTTTAGTGACGCTGTATTAGATATCTTTAGTCACGCAATATTTGATATCTTTAGTGACCCAAAATGAAATATCTTTAGTGACGCTGTATTAGATATCTTTAGTCACGCAATATTTGATATGGGCAATTAAAATTTTAGATAAATACCACGCCTCATACTTGGAGAGAAATAATCGATTTTGCAACTTGTCGAATTTGTCATAATTAAAAAAGCCGAAGGGGGGAGGGGTTGGGGGAGTTTGTGGGGGGGGGGGAGTTTGTGGGGGGGGGGAGTTTGTGGGGGGGAGTTTGTGGGGGTGACAAGGAAATATTTTATGATAGAGATATTTGTTTCGGCATTACAGTGCCACTGAAACATGTTTTTTATAAATGTATCCATTTTCATTGATAACTGTAAGATTAACATATTCATAAAACGACAGCTTTGTGTGTGTGTGTGGGGGGGGGGTTGTATGTGTGAGAGAGGGCGGGGTTTTGTGCTCTCGGGTGTGTCTGAATTTCGGCACAATTTCCTCCCCCCACCCACACAAAAATCAAACAAACCAACAAAAACAAATATACATTTTGATGACATCTGTCGCCCTCTAAAGATGGATATTTTTTAAAATTTAAATGAATGACCATTTTTAGTTTCAGAATGGACATTTTGTCCATAGAGACAACAAGATGCAAAATGAAGCAATCCTGAGGATTTAAATTTGAATTGAACAAGTTCGTCTTATCCTAACACTTCAACTGAACGGGGAATGGCGGCCTCAACCGGAAGTCAACACGTGTTCCGTGTTCAGTGGGGGCGCTTCCGGTTGTAAAAATGTCAGAAAGTTGGAAGAAAGGTAAATAGAGGGCCAGACATTAGCTGCACCGTAGGAAGCACCGTACCCAGCACCGTAGGAAGCACTGTACCCAGCACCGTACCCAGCATCGTAAACAGCACCGTACCCAGCACCAAAACAATTATTGTAAAGAGCACCGTACCCAGCTCCGTACCCAGCACCGTACCCAGCACCAAAACAATAATCGTAAACAGCACCGTACCCAGCCCGTACCCAGCACCAAAACAATCATCGTAAACAGCACCGTACCCAGCAACCAAAAACAATCATCGTAAACAGCACCGTACCCAGCACCAAAAAAATCATCGTACCCAGCACAGTACCCAGCACCGTACCCAGCTACATCGGGGACGGAACTCCAGTGACCAGTGGGTGAGCATTTTAAGAAGGAGAAGAGTGAATAATATTTAACATTTTGAATTTGGAAATTGCTGTTGAACAAACTGGAGTGGAAAACAAATAAAACACGTGGCTATAGTTCATCTCAAAAAAATGGGCGGGGGGGGGGGGGGTGGGAGTGAGGCGTCTTTTACAAAATGAATTGATGCCATCATAAAGAATTTTGATCGATTATCATACATTTAAAAAAATGTAATGCTGCCAATTTTATTTGAACCAAAGTCAAATCTGCCCAAAACTTTAGCAAGGAAATTCCCGTTTTGGAACATCGCGTCAATTAATTTATGTAACAGATGTATTTCCATATTTAGGCAATAATATTTTGTAATATGCATATTGCAAAGAACTGTGAAGGGAGATAGAGAGAAAAAGAGAGACAAAAAGAGAGAGACAATGAGAGAGACAGAGAGAGAAATGGAGAGTGAGAAAGTGAGAGAGCAAGGGTGTGACAAAGAGAGAGAGAGAGAGAGAGATTTATAAATGGTGAGAGAAAAAGAGAGAGTGTTAGAGAAATGGAGAGAAAGAAAGGGAGAGAGATAGTGAAAGAGACAGAGATGCAGACACTTTAAAAAAAAAATCCCTTTAAGAAAACAAATCAAATGTTTTGTACGATAAAGGGGAAGCGAACCCCGTAGATCGAGAAAATAGAGATTTCTCTCCCTTAGAAGTCCAATTTCCCAGCAGATTGTTTATTCCAAGGACAACCTCCACGGCGCTGATAACAGCATCATGCGGTAAACAAGCTTTGACCAATGACAAGGGGGCAGTTGTTGGCAATGTTTTAAAAAATATTCCTCCCATTGCAACACACTGAAGGAGATACGCCTCTGTGTGTTGATCCGAACTTTGTCCAGCTATATAAGTAAGCCGAGATATATGTTTAATATATATTTAAAGGGCTTCATGTATTTAAGGTCTATTTAATTCCGTTATTATTAGACACACAACTTGCTAGCCACTATATCATTCGTGGTATCCATGATTTCATCTACATCGTACATAACTGCACGCATTGGCGGCAGGACTGGAGTTAGGCCCCTGTGATCCACTTGGCAAAGACATGTTTGTTATGTTATGCAGGGGGGGATGAAACATTGGCAACAGGAGAGAAGTGCCAAATGATAGCATTGTGAGGGATAGAAGTGCCACACGATAGCCATGTCAGGGATAGAAGTGCCACACGATAGCCCTGTCAGGGATAGAAGTGCCATACGATAGCCATGTCAGGGATAGAAGTGCCATACGATAGCCATGTCAGGAATAGAAGTGCCATACGATAGCCATGTCAGGGATAGAAGTGCCACACGATAGCCATGTCAGGGATAGAAGTGCAACACGATAGCCATGTCAGGAATAGAAGTGCCATACGATAGCCATGTCAGGGATAGAAGTGCCATACGATAGCCGTGTCTGGCATAGACGCGCTAAAATGGTCTCAGTGTCAGGGGTAGAAGTGGCATACGACAGATATGTCAGTGACAGAAATAACAGGATTAGGGATTTCCGGAACATTATTATCCCTTATATATTTTTTTTCCTTTATAGCCATGATTCAGGTCATGATATATCCATTATAGACATGTTCAGGTCATGATTTATCCATTATATACATTTTTCATCTCATAAATGTCCAGCTTATAAATATCAGGGTATAAAACTGTCCATGTATAATTGAGTTATTATTTTCAAAGCAAAATGCAAGATATTGACATCATTCAATCAATGGACACCATTCAATCAATTGAAACCATTCAATCAATTGACACCATTCAATCAATCGAAACCATTTCAATCAATTGGCACCATTCAATCATTTTACACCATATCATCAATTGACACCATTCAATCAACTGACACCATTCAATCATTTGACACCATTCGATCATTTGACACCATTCCAATATGTTGTACCAAAACACTGAAGATCGCGACGCTCTGGAACATAAATTTTAAAACAAAAACACCCGACTGTACTATGTTGGCCCATATTGACATATATTGATCGTGTTGGTTTGGTCGTAAGATCCATAAACAGCTATTTCTAAGACCGATACTATGTTGGCTCATATTGACCGTGTTGGTGTGGTCGTAAGATCCATAAACAGTAATTTGTAAGACTGATAGGTGAGAAAACCACCAGTTCATATCACTATCACTGAGTAGCCATTGCAACCAGTGAAGTATCCCTTTCAAAATCATGCACAGTTACATCGCGAACCCTTCTGAAACATAGGAGCCAGAATGATCAAAAATTGATCGTGGGCCCTCAAAATATAGAAGAAGTAGAAGAAGAGGGGCACAAGATGGCGTAGTAGATTTAATGTATATAACAACTAGGACTTTCGTGGAGTGGACACAAAAAATAGGCAGGGCTTAGAGGACCTGTTAGTGACATGATCAATAAAAAATGGTAAGGAAATGTTGCAAAAATCACGGGAAGACATAGAGGCCGGCTTGACATAAGTGCAAGAGCAGTCTCAATAGTTTATAAGAACACAACATAGAGATCTAATGGGAGGTGTGAACTATGAAAGAAGTTTCTACGAGAAAGAGGTCAGACAAGAGAAGGGATAAAAAGATTTTTTTTTTTTTTTGCTACTCACCAAGTCGTTGGTTACTTGAGGGACACATGACGTCATCACCTATCAAATAATAAGAAAGAAAACACTTTTGATAACCCTGTCTTGGAGAGTATAACAGTATCATTAAATTGTGGTAAACAGAGAGACTAATCTATAAATAGACAAATACGTCACTTTGGCATGCACTGTCAATGGTGCAGGGATTCCCTAAACTGTGCGCCCCTCCCCCCTGGTGTGTGTTAAAGTGTGTGTGTGTGTGTGTGTGTGTGTGTGTGTGTGAAAGTTTGTGCACGTTTGTGAGATATGAGAGAGAGAGAGTGTGTGTGTTATCGGGGAATGGGTGAAAAAGACCAGTCCAGTTTGCTAATGATGAAATCTTGTTAAGTTGCAGTGTTTTGTTTTGTCAATCAACAAGTTGTCAAAGACCGCGCCCAGCGCTGCGACGTGTGTGTCATCGTGACATGTTGTACAGGCCTGGTCGTACTCTCAGGATAAGTGGCTGGTAGAGCGGTAATGATGGGGAGAGAGGGGTGGTTGGCATGACGTCAGGGCAGTGCTCCAGTTACAGTTTTATAATATCACTGATAATTGGCTGGATATTGAGTATGAGGGAGAGAGAAACACAGAGAGAGAGACAGAGAGAGAGAGAGAGAGAGAGAGGGAGAGAGAGCGAGACGGGCGGAGACAGACAGCGTGAGAGATAGAGGGAGACAGAGAGAGACCGAGAGAGGGAGGGAGATAGAGAAACGGAGACAGAAGCGTAGCTAAGGGGGGCAGGAGGACAGATGTCCCTGGGCACCAGTCTAGTTAGGGGCGCGAAAATGTACGTTAATATTATTTTATTTATTAAAATAATGGGTTTGAGAGTTTAAAAACAGAAAGGGAGGTTCTTTTAAATGAAGCAGGTCCCCGGGTGCTGAACACTCTAGCTACGCCTCTGGGAGATAGAGAGAGAGTGAGATGGAGAGAGGTAAATAGAGGAAGGGAGACATAGAGAAGATAAACAAAAATTCACAGAGAGAGAGAGAGAGAAATAAAGAGACAATAAGATACAATTGGTTATACACAAAGACAGAGAAAGGGAGGGTAGGATGACAGGCATTGAGAAACTGAGAGATAGAAAGAGACAGAGAGTAAGACAGAGATGTATATTATGGATAGAGACAATCGACAGACGCAACTGTTCATGAACCTGCATGCTGGAGTGCCAACGTGTTGTGAGTATAGGCAATTCGTGGCAGGCTGAAGTAAAGGTAGAAACTATGACAGGAGGTGGTCGTCTTATAAAGGTGCGTGTTCAGCTAATGCATTTCTCGGTGCAGGAGAGGACTATAAATTAAAGCAAGGTGGCCGTCGTGTGAAGGTGCTGGGTGTTTTGGTAGAACATTTCTCGATGCCGGGAGCACACATTACCGCAAGGTGGCCGCACGGCTCAGGTTATTATTTTTGCGGAAGGCATTGACCCAAAAACTACTTTCGTCTGCTGCTTCTTGTCAGAACAGATGAGTGAGGGAACACGCGAAAACAAGGAATATTGATGAAAGGGAAATAGCAGAAGGTATTTTCTCTATATGGTTGCTATTTTTGTTTCGTCTCCTACCGATACACATATAACTTTTTAATGTTTTGCTTTCGTTTCAAAGCTTTTCCAACAAAAGGAGATATTCGTGGGGGTTTTTTCTAAAAAGAGAGGAAAAAAATGGGGGGGGGGGAGGGGGGGATAAGTAGGTCAGGATTTTATTCCTTGTCTTGTTCAATATTAATGATTCTTATATGTAGATAACCCTACATAAGGGAGTAGATAACCTTACATACGGGGGTAGATAACCCTACATAAGGGAGTAGATAACCCTACATAAGGGGGTAGATAACCCTACATAAGGGGGTAGATAACCCTACATAAGGGAGTAGATAACACTACATAAGGGAGTAGATAACCCTACATAAGGGAGTAGATAACCCTACATAAGGGGGTAGATAACCCTACATAAGGGGGTAGATAACCCTACATAAGGGAGTAGATAACACTACATAAGGGAGTAGATAACCCTACATAAGGGGGTAGATAACACTACATAAGGGGGTAGATAACTCTACATAAGGGGGTAGAGACCTCTAAATGAATGGGTTAAATCTGTAGATACCTCTAAATGAGAAGATAGATAACCCGACAGGAGGATATCAGGTACCCCTAAATGAGGGAGTAGATACCCATACATAAGTGGGGTAGATACCCATACATAAGTGGGGTAGATACCCATACATAAGTGGGGTAGATACCCATACATAAGGGGGGTAGATACCCATACATAAGTGGGGTAGATACCCATACATAAGTGGGGTAGATACCCATATATAAGTGGGGTAGATACCCATACATAAGTGGGGTAGATACCCATACATAAGTGGGGTAGATACCCTTACATAAGTGGGGTAGATACCCATACATAAGTGGGGTAGATACCCTTACATAAGTGGGGTAGATACCCATACATAAGTGGGGTAGATACCCATACATAAGTGGGGTAGATACCCATACATAAGTGGGGTAGATACCCATACATAAGTGGGGTAGATAACCATACATAAGTGGGGTAGCTACTACTACATAAAGGGTATAAGCCCTCAATGAGGGGTACATAACCATACATTAGTCGGACTGAAACAAGGCAATGATTTCATCGTGTGTTCCTTCAACTATACCACATCAACGTAAACAGAACCCATCAATGTCAACAGAACCAAATAATGTCAACAGAACCCATCAATGTAAACAGAACCCATCAATGTAAACAGAACCCATCAATGTAAACAGAACCCATCAATGTCAACAGAACCCATCAAATGAACCCATCAATGTAAACAGAACCCATCAAATGAACCCATAAATATAAACAGAACCCATCAATGTAAACAGAACCCATCAATGTAAACAGAACCCATCAAATGAACCCATCAATGTAAACAGAACCCATCAATGTAAACAGAACCCATCAATGTCAACAGAACCCATCAAATGAACCCATCAATGTAAACAGAACCCATCAAATGAACCCATCAATGTAAACAGAACCCATCAATGTAAACAGAACCCATCAAATGAACCCATCAATGTAAACAGAGCCCATCAATGTAAACAGGGCCCATCAATGTAAACAGAACCCATCAAATGAACCCATCAATGTAAACAGAACCCATCAATGTAAGCAGAACCCATCAATGTAAACAGAACCCATCAAATGAACCCATCAATGTAAACAGAACCCATCAATGTAAACAGAACCCATCAATGTAAACAGAACCCATCAATGTCAACAGAACCCATCAAATGAACCCATCAATGTAAACAGAAACCATCAATGTCAACAGAACCCATCAAATGAACCCATCAATGTAAACAGAACCCATCAATGTAAACAGAACCCATCAATGTAAACAGAACCCATCAATGTAAACAGAACCCATCAATGTAAACAGAACCCATCAATGTAAACAGAACCCATCAATGTAAACAGAACCCATCAATGTAAACAGAACCCATCAATGTAAACAGATCCCATCAATGTCAACAGAACCCATCAAATGAACCCATCAATGTAAACAGAACCCATCAATGTAAACAGAACCCATCAATGTAAACAGAACCCATCAATGTAAACAGAACCCATCAATGTAAACAGAACCCATCAATGTAAACAGATCCCATCAGTGTAAACAGAACCCATCAATGTAAACAGAACCCATCAATGTAAACAGAACCCATCAATGTAAACAGAACCCATCAATATCAACAGAACCCATCAATGTCAACAGAACCCATCAATGTCAACAGAACCCATCAAATGAACCCATCAATGTAAACAGAACCCATCAAATGAACCCATCAATGTAAACAGAACCCATCAATGTAAACAGAACCCATCAATGTAAACAGAACCCATCAATATCAACAGAACCCATCAATGTCAACAGAACCCATCAATGTCAACAGAACCCATCAAATGAACCCATCAATGTAAACAGAACCCATCAATGTAAACAGAACCCATCAATGTAAACAGAACCCATCAATGTAAACAGAACCCATCAATGTAAACAGAACCCATCAATGTAAACAGAACCCATCAATGTAAACAGAACCCATCAATGTAAACAGAACCCATCAATGTAAACAGAACCCATCAATGTAAAAAGAACCCATCAAATGAACCCATCAATGTCAACAGAACCCATCAATGTCAACAGAACCCATCAATGTAAACAGAACCCATCAATGTCAACAGAACCCATCAAATGAACCCAACAATGTAAACAGAACCCATCAATGTCAACAGAACCCATCAATGTTAACAGAACCCATCAATGTTAACAGAACCCATCAATGTCAACAGAACCCATCAATGTCAACAGAACCCATCAATGTCAACAGAACCCATCAATGTAAACAGAACCCATCAATGTCAACAGAACCCATCAATGTCAACAGAACCCATCAATGTCAAAAGAACCCATCAAATGAACCCATCAATGTAAACAGAACCCATCAAATGAACCCATCAATGTAAACAGAACCCATCAATGTAAACAGAACCCATCAATGTAAAGAAACCAATTTCAATGTAAACAGATCATATCAATATAAAGAGAGTCCATCAATATTAACACACACATTGACCGACTGTCTAGTCGATACATTCCTAACTTAATCCTATTTATTGACGAAATTGTTGCTGTAGTTAATTAAGTCCAAAGTAAATTATCAACACAACCACCGAACTAATTTGGATTTATCTAACTGTCAACTGTCAAGCGTCAGTTCTACACCCAGCAGCTCTCAAAACATAACCACAATATGTTGACTCATTACAGACAACCATAGACTCACATGTCACAGACAACCATAGACTCACAGGTCACAGACAACCATAGACTCACATGTCACAGACAACAGTAGACTCACGTGTCACAGACAACCCTAGACTCACATGTCACAGACAACCGTAGACTCACATGTCACAGACAACCGTAGACTCA
Source organism: Omphiscola glabra (assembly GCA_964017045.1). Lineage (NCBI taxonomy): Eukaryota > Metazoa > Mollusca > Gastropoda > Lymnaeidae > Omphiscola > Omphiscola glabra. The sequence goes on along the minus strand of OZ024810.1, from coordinate 25,853,502 downwards.
CATGTCACAGACAACCGTAGACTCACATGTCACAGACAACCGTAGACTCACATGTCACAGACAACCGTAGACTCACATGCCACAGACAACCATAGACTCACAGGTCACAGACAACCGTAGACTCTTATGTCACAGCCAACCCTAGACTCACGTGTATTGTTACATCCCCATTGTCTCTGTCAGGGGAATGCTGGTCTTGGAGACATCCGGAGCACAATTTTGAGATGTCCTTCATGTCAGCGGGTCACTCTGCCCCTATAACAACATCACTTTAATGTTTGGTAGCAGGTCACACCATTGCTACATCATCCATCGCTACATCCATTGTTACACGATTACATTGTTAAAATACACATATCCGTCACCACATGGTGTAAGGAGAATAGACCACAGGCAAGTCTTTCCTGACTGCACCATCACTTGAAAGAAAAACATGGAATTTTACGAAAAGCACTAGAGCAGTGGCTCTCAACCTGTGTGGGTCGCGACTTCATTGGTTTGGAAAAAGGGGGAGGGGGTCGAACGACCCTTACACAGGGCTCGCCTCAGACCATCGGAAAACACATTGTTATGAATTAGCAACGAACATAATTTTATGGAAGGGGTTCACAGCAACATGAGGAACTGTATTAAAAGGGTTGTGGCATTACGAACGCTGAGAACCACTGCACTAGAAGCACCGCGCATTTTGGATAAACGCAGTACTCTAATAATATGTGATTGATGGCGACAGGCGTTAGCTACCTCCAGTGCGCACATAACCGCTAACGTCCCGCGCTAATGAACGAGCTTTAATTGCCAACTAGTAAATCTGCTGTTCGGCCAGACTGTTGAACACGGACTGAATCCTGCAGCCGCTGACTTGTTTATACTTGCAGAGATTATGAATTATTCCTGGATTCATCAACAAGATATGTATTCTATGGCGATTATTTTAAAACAATGTTTAGTAAATAGACTGAAATAAGTATTCACTGATATTTTTTTTTCGACAGAAAAAAGATTACAGAGATGAGGTTACTAAAGCTGACAGAGATGAGGTTACTAAAGCTGACAGAGATGAGGTTACTAAAGCTGGCAGAGATGAGGTTACTAAAGCTGGCAGAGATGAGGTTACTAAAGCTGGCAGCGATGAGGTTACTAAAGCTGGCAGAGATGAGGCTACTAAAGCTGGCAGAGATGAGGTTACTAAAGCTGGCAGAGATGAGGTTACTAAAGCTGGCAGCGATGAGGTTACTAAAGCTGGCAGCGATGAGGTTACTAAAGCTGGCAGAAATGAGGTTACTAAAGCTGACAGCGATGAGGTTACTAAAGCTGACAGAAATGAGGTTACTAAAGCTGACAGAAATGAGGTTACTAAAGCTGACAGAGATGAGGTTACTAAAGCTGACAGCGATGAGGTTACTAAAGCTGACAGAAATGAGGTTACTAAAGCTGACAGCGATGAGGTTACTAAAGCTGACAGAAATGAGGTTACTAAAGCTGACAGCGATGAGGTTACTAAAGCTGACAGAAATGAGGTTACTAAAGCTGACAGCGATGAGGTTACTAAAGCTGACAGCGATGAGGTTACTAAAGCTGACAGCGATGAGGTTACTAAAGCTGACAGCGATGAGGTTACTAAAGCTGGCAGCGATGAGGTTACTAAAGCTGACAGCGATGAGGTTACTAAAGCTGGCAGCGATGAGGTTACTAAAAGTGACAGCGATGAGGTTACTAAAGCTGACAGCGATGAGGTTACTAAAGTTGACAGAGATGAGGTTACTAAAGCTGGCAGAGATGAGGTTACTAAAGCTGGCAGAGATGAGGTTACTAAAGCTGACAGCGATGAGGTTACTAAAGCTGACAGAGATGAGGTTACTAAAGCTGGCAGAGATGAGGTTACTAAAGCTGACAGCGATGAGGTTACTAAAGCTGGCAGAGATGAGGTTACTAAAGCTGGCAGAGATGAGGTTACTAAAGCTGGCAGAGATGAGGTTACTAAAGCTGACAGCGATGAGGTTACTAAAGTTGACAGCGATGAGGTAACTAAAGCTGGCAGAGATGAGGTTACTAAAGCTGGCAGAGATGAGGTTACTAAAGCTGGCAGAGATGAGGTTACTAAAGCTGGCAGAGATGAGGTTACTAAAGCTGACAGAGATGAGGTTACTAAAGCTGGCAGAGATGAGGTTACTAAAGCTGGCAGAGATGAGGTTACTAAAGCTGGCAGCGATGAGGTTACTAAAGCTGGCAGAGATGAGGCTACTAAAGCTGGCAGAGATGAGGTTACTAAAGCTGGCAGAGATGAGGTTACTAAAGCTGGCAGCGATGAGGTTACTAAAGCTGGCAGCGATGAGGTTACTAAAGCTGGCAGAAATGAGGTTACTAAAGCTGACAGCGATGAGGTTACTAAAGCTGACAGAAATGAGGTTACTAAAGCTAACAGAAATGAGGTTACTAAAGCTGACAGAGATGAGGTTACTAAAGCTGACAGCGATGAGGCTACTAAAGCTGACAGAAATGAGGTTACTAAAGCTGACAGCGATGAGGTTACTAAAGCTGACAGAAATGTGGTTACTAAAGCTGACAGCGATGAGGTTACTAAAGCTGACAGAAATGAGGTTACTAAAGCTGACAGCGATGAGGTTACTAAAGCTGACAGCGATGAGGTTACTAAAGCTGACAGCGATGAGGTTACTAAAGCTGACAGCGATGAGGTTACTAAAGCTGGCAGCGATGAGGTTACTAAAGCTGACAGCGATGAGGTTACTAAAGCTGGCAGCGATGAGGTTACTAAAAGTGACAGCGATGAGGTTACTAAAGCTGACAGCGATGAGGTTACTAAAGTTGACAGAGATGAGGTTACTAAAGCTGGCAGAGATGAGGTTACTAAAGCTGGCAGAGATGAGGTTACTAAAGCTGACAGCGATGAGGTTACTAAAGCTGACAGAGATGAGGTTACTAAAGCTGATAGAAATGAGGTTACTAAAGCTGGCAGAAATGAGGTTACTAAAGCTGGCAGAGATGAGGTTACTAAAGCTGGCAGAGATGAGGTTACTAAAGCTGGCAGAAATGAGGTTACTAAAGCTGGCAGAGATGAGGTTACTAAAGCTGACAGCGATGAGGTTACTAAAGCTGGCAGAGATGAGGTTACTAAAGCTGGCAGAGATGAGGTTACTAAAGCTGGCAGAGATGAGGTTACTAAAGCTGGCAGAGATGAGGTTACTAAAGCTGACAGCGATGAGGTTACTAAAGTTGACAGCGATGAGGTAACTAAAGCTGGCAGAGATGAGGTTACTAAAGCTGGCAGAGATGAGGTTACTAAAGCTGGCAGAGATGAGGTTACTAAAGCTGGCAGAGATGAGGTTACTAAAGCTGGCAGAGATGAGGTTACTAAAGCTGGCAGAGATGAGGTTACTAAAGCTGGCAGAGATGAGGTTACTAAAGCTGGCAGAGATGAGGTTACTAACGCTGACAGAGATGAGGTTACTAAAGCTGGCAGAGATGAGGCTACTAAAGCTGGCAGAGATGAGGTTACTAAAGCTGGCAGCGATGAGGTTACTAAAGCTGGCAGAGATGAGGTTACTAAAGCTGACAGCGATGAGGTTACTAAAGCTGATAGAAATGAGGTTACTAAAGCTGGCAGAAATGAGGTTACTAAAGCTGGCAGAGATGAGGTTACTAAAGCTGACAGCGATGAGGTTACTAAAGCTGACAGCGATGAGGTTACTAAAGCTGGCAGCGATGAGGTTACTAAAGCTGACAGCGATGAGGTTACTAAAGCTGGCAGCGATGAGGTTACTAAAAGTGACAGCGATGAGGTTACTAAAGCTGACAGCGATGTGGTTACTAAAGTTGACAGAGATGAGGTTACTAAAGCTGGCAGAGATGAGGTTACTAAAGCTGGCAGAGATGAGGTTACTAAAGCTGACAGCGATGAGGTTACTAAAGCTGACAGAGATGAGGTTACTAAAGCTGGCAGAGATGAGGTTACTAAAGCTGACAGCGATGAGGTTACTAAAGCTGGCAGAGATGAGGTTACTAAAGCTGGCAGAGATGAGGTTACTAAAGCTGGCAGAGATGAGGTTACTAAAGCTGACAGCGATGAGGTTACTAAAGTTGACAGCGATGAGGTAACTAAAGCTGGCAGAGATGAGGTTACTAAAGCTGGCAGAGATGAGGTTACTAAAGCTGGCAGAGATGAGGTTACTAAAGCTGGCAGAGATGAGGTTACTAAAGCTGGCAGAGATGAGGTTACTAAAGCTGGCAGAGATGAGGTTACTAAAGCTGACAGAAATGAGGTTACTAAAGCTGGCAGAGATGAGGTTACTAAAGCTGGCAGAGATGAGGTTACTAAAGCTGGCAGAGATGAGGCTACTAAAGCTGGCAGAGATGAGGTTACTAAAGCTGACAGCGATGAGGTTACTAAAGCTGGCAGAGATTAGGCTACTAAAGCTGGCAGAGATGAGGTTACTAACGCTGACAGAGATGAGGTTACTAAAGCTGGCAGAGATGAGGCTACTAAAGCTGGCAGAGATGAGGTTACTAAAGCTGGCAGCTATGAGGTTACTAAAGCTGGCAGAGATGAGGTTACTAAAGCTGACAGCGATGAGGTTACTAAAGCTGATAGAAATGAGGTTACTAAAGCTGGCAGAAATGAGGTTACTAAAGCTGGCAGAGATGAGGTTACTAAAGCTGGCAGAGATGAGGTTACTAAAGCTGGCAGAAATGAGGTTACTAAAGCTGGCAGAGATGAGGTTACTAAAGCTGACAGCGATGAGGTTACTAAAGCTGGCAGAGATGAGGTTACTAAAGCTGGCAGAGATGAGGTTACTAAAGCTGGCAGAGATGAGGTTACTAAAGCTGACAGCGATGAGGTTACTAAAGCTGACAGAGATGAGGTTACTAAAGCTGGCAGAGATGAGGTTACTAAAGCTGACAGCGATGAGGTTACTAAAGCTGGCAGAGATGAGGTTACTAAAGCTGGCAGAGATGAGGTTACTAAAGCTGGCAGAGATGAGGTTACTAAAGCTGGCAGAGATGAGGTTACTAAAGCTGACAGAAATGAGGTTACTAAAGCTGGCAGAGATGAGGTTACTAAAGCTGGCAGAGATGAGGTTACTAAAGCTGGCAGAGATGAGGCTACTAAAGCTGGCAGAGATGAGGTTACTAAAGCTGACAGCGATGAGGTTACTAAAGCTGGCAGAGATTAGGCTACTAAAGCTGGCAGAGATGAGGTTACTAACGCTGACAGAGATGAGGTTACTAAAGCTGGCAGAGATGAGGCTACTAAAGCTGGCAGAGATGAGGTTACTAAAGCTGGCAGCGATGAGGATACTAAAGCTGGCAGAGATGAGGTTACTAAAGCTGACAGCGATGAGGTTACTAAAGCTGATAGAAATGAGGTTACTAAAGCTGGCAGAAATGAGGTTACTCAAGCTGGCAGAGATGAGGTTACTAAAGCTGACAGCGATGAGGTTACTAAAGCTGACAGAAATGAGGTTACTAAAGCTGACAGCGATGAGGTTACTAAAGCTGGCAGAGATGAGGTTACTAAAGCTGGCAGAGATGAGGTTACTAAAGCTGGCAGAGATGAGGTTACTAAATCTGACAGCGATGAGGTTACTAAAGCTGACAGAGATGAGGTTACTAAATCTGACAGAGATGAGGTTACTAAAGCTGGCAGAGATGAGGTTACTAAAGCTGGCAGAGATGAGGTTACTAAAGCTGGCAGAAATGAGGTTACTAAAGCTGGCAGAGATGAGGTTACTAAAGCTGACAGCGATGAGGTTACTAAAGCTGGCAGAGATGAGGTTACTAAAGCTGGCAGAGATGAGGTTACTAAAGCTGGCAGAGATGAGGTTACTAAAGCTGACAGCGATGCGGTTACTAAAGTTGACAGCGATGAGGTAACTAAAGCTGGCAGAGATGAGGTTACTAAAGCTGGCAGAGATGATGTTACTAAAGCTGGCAGAGATGAGGTTACTAAAGCTGGCAGAGATGAGGTTACTAAAGCTGGCAGAGATGAGGTTACTAAAGCTGACAGAAATGAGGTTACTAAAGCTGGCAGAGATGAGGTTACTAAAGCTGGCAGAGATGAGGTTACTAAAGCTGGCAGAGATGAGGCTACTAAAGCTGGCAGAGATGAGGTTACTAAAGCTGACAGCGATGAGGTTACTAAAGCTGGCAGAGATTAGGCTACTAAAGCTGGCAGAGATGAGGTTACTAACGCTGACAGAGATGAGGTTACTAAAGCTGGCAGAGATGAGGCTACTAAAGCTGGCAGAGATGAGGCTACTAAAGCTGGCAGCGATGAGGTTACTAAAGGTGGCAGAGAGGAGGTTACTAAAGCTGACAGCGATGAGGTTACTAAAGCTGATAGAAATGAGGTTACTAAAGCTGGCAGAAATGAGGTTACTCAAGCTGGCAGAGATGAGGTTACTAAAGCTGACAGCGATGAGGTTACTAAAGCTGACAGAAATGAGGTTACTAAAGCTGACAGCGATGAGGTTACTAAAGCTGGCAGAAATGAGGCTACTAAAGCTGGCAGAAATGAGGTTACTAAAGCTGGCATATATGAGGTTACTAAAGCTGGCAGAGATGAGGTTACTAAAGCTGACAGCGATGAGGTTACTAAAGCTGGCAGAAATGAGGTTACTAAAGCTGACAGCGATGAGGTTACTAAAGCTGGCAGAAATGAGGTTACTAAAGCTGACAGCGATGAGGTTACTAAAGCTGGCAGAAATGAGGTTACTAAAGCTGACAGCGATGAGGTTACTATAGCTGACAGCGATGAGGTTACTAAAGCTGGCAGAAATGAGGTTACTAAAGCTGACAGCGATGAGGTTACTAAAGCTGGCAGAAATGAGGTTACTAAAGCTGGCAGAAATGAGGTTAAGAAAGCTGGCAGATCTGTTGAGCTTTAAGGCATTTCATAGAGATAAAAATATTTGGGTGAATTTTAGTGTTTACATTTTGAATAACCGATGTTAACAATAACAGAACTTAATCAATTAATCAAAACGGGGGGGGGGGGGGGGGGGGGGGGGTTGCAACTATACTCAAATAAATATGATTAATAAAAAAATTGGGACATCAACTGTTAACTTCCAACAGTTATTTGAGACTCCCGGAGTCTGTCTAAAGTTGGCACATATCTGTGAATGAATGTATCCCAGGTTGCACGGTTCACTTCCTCTATTGAACCGACGGATGGAATCAAAGCACTGAGCAACAACGCTAGTCTCCATTAGACAACAACAACAATGTGACACTGTTTAAATATGACACTGTTTAATATGATACTGTTTAATATGACACATTTAAATATGACACTGCTTAATATGACACTGTTTAATATGACACTGTTTATTATGACACTGTTTAATTTGACACCGTTTAATATGACACATTTAAATATGACACTGGTTCAATATGACACTGTTTAAATATGACACTGTTTTAAAATGACACTGTTCAATATGACACTGCTTAATATGACACTGTTTAATATGACACCGTTTAATATGGCACTGTTTAATATGACACCGTTTAATATGACACTGTTTAATATGACACTGTTTAATATGACACTGTTAAAACACGGGGTTACCGAAACAAATCAAATTTGATTTTTCAACGAAACTTTAGCCCTCATTATCCCAGTCCCCTGGCCCCCGCGAGGTGGGTGTTGCTGCGGCTGCTCGAGGTGCCGAGAGCTTGGAGTTTTATAAGGGAGGGTTGTTTAGCCCCGTGGGGGGGGGGAGTCAAAAAGATGCAAAGCTGCATTGGAATCGTAGAGTTCTGATTACGAGAACGAGGTCAGGGGCTAAAAATAGCTTGTGCGTGCATCGCACAGCAACTACCCCATGAGGATGTTACACGCTTTCAGTAAGGGGGGGGGGGCGGGGCGTGACGATGGGAATAGGGGGTCGGTGGGGGTCAAGTGCAGGGATGATTGTAAACGGGGGAAGGGAGAATTAGGCTGAGAGAGACTTTACACCTGTATAGATTCAGCAACCATTGGAATTCATGCGTCCCCCCCCCCCCCAAGAGTTTTCCGGTCTAGTTTTTCTCATCTACACGCCGGAAATGACCTCTGAAGCCACTCCGTGGGAAAAAAAAAAAAATGTCTTTTGAATACTTTCGAACGTTTTAAACCAAAAACATGCTCGGCTCTATTTACTGGGGATTCTCTCAGCCACAGCAACTCGTAAATCCGGTGACGAACTATTTTGTCCAAACATCTCCAGTGTTTATCTTTATCACGACGCCTTTAGTTCAAACGCGTATCAATCTATGTATAGTATAGCACTTTATTTCTGATCTCCCGCACATCTTAATCACACTACTCACAAGAGATACGCAGTCTCTAACCTCAATTTGTACAAAGGCATTCTCCAATTTTGGAGACCCATTACTCTTTGTGTGACCGGAAGTTTTATCTTGCACCATTCTAGACCTCAAACAAAAGATACTAAAATAAATAAAGATTCTAAAAGAAGTATTTTAAACTACGGAAATTCCAGAAAACGGATGATTGAAATTCCGAAATCCATGATATTACTTATATCCTTCAAATACACAAGTTTAAGGAAAAATTATATATCCATGCCTCCACTTAAAATGAGAGGAGCATTGTGTTGAAACAAAATGCATGGCCACGGTAAGCACATTTAAAAAAAAAAAATTGTTATCGAATAATGGTTACAAAAAACCGGTGCACGAATTTCACAACCGACCAAGACAGTGCCGTGCGTCCGTGCGCAACCTGCACAATGCACTACACTGCACTATTCCGCACATTAATTCTAACTAAAGCAAACCACACACAACAGTTATCCAACAACGGGAAGAGACTGGCTTAACCCCACTCTACCCCCTCCTCTAATCCTAATGCTAGCGCCACGTCTATCTCTGGCTACTGTAATCAGATTGAAACAAGCATCGAACCTGGGGCAAACAATCTCCTACCCCCCCCCCCCCCACCCACCGACAGCCGGCCTCCCACCTCACCTTAAAAGCGTCGTAAAAGTTGATTGAGTCTCAACTTACTTTGAGACCCACTCCAAGTTCTCTCTCTCTTTCACCCCCCCCCCCCCACTCCAGATTCACCCCACTCCAAGTTCTTCCTCCTTTCACGTTCTCTCTCATGACCTTTAACCCCAAGCACCTGTTAAGGGTTGCCTAAATTAATTCAGTTTACACAAATATAAATGATAACGTTACAAAACAAAAAACAAAATCTCCCAGCAAGCTCTTTGAAAATTTAATCTACACTTGAATTGATTGATGGAAATCTGAGTGATATACAAATGTTGTTTTATTTTTAAAGTTTTAAATACCAATTTGACGTCTGCTCTGAAATACAAAATCTAATTCCGATAATTCCGACATAGATCTCCATTTATTTGTTTCGTGCCCTTTATTAATAATGCAAATTTGCTTTGAATATGTCCATCCAATACTCAAGTCATATTTTCAAATCTATATCTGTTACTGTCATGGTTGATCAGTGTTGTGATGGTTTCATAGCACCTGTTACTGTCATGGTTGATCAGTGTTGTGATTGTTTCATAGCACCTGTTAATGTCATGATTGATCAGTGTTGTGATGGTTTCATAGTACCTTTTAATGTCATATTAGATCAGTGATGTGATGGTTTCATAGCACCTACTAATGTTATGGTAGATCAGTGTTGTGATGGTTTCATAGCACCTGCTAATGTTATGGTAGATCAGTGTTGTGATGGTTTCATAGCACCTGCTAATGTTATGGTAGATCAGTGTTGTGATGGTTTCATAGCACCTGCTAATGTTATGGTAGATCAGTGTTGTGATGGTTTCATAGCACCTGTTAATGTCATGGTAGATCAGTGTTGTGATGGTTTCATAGCACCTGTTAATGTCATGGTAGATCAGTGTTGTGATGGTTTCATAGCACCTGTTATTGTAATGATAGATCAGTGTTACGATGGATTTATAGCATCAAAGAAATGAATTCACGTAGATTTATTGACTGTTTTATCGAGGGAATGTTGACAGGCGAAATCTTAATTATAGGTCGAGCATTTAGGGAGCCGGAAATGGAGTCGTTAAAATTACCCCCGACTTTGGGATGTAAGTGGAAAGTTATTTTGCTTGGGGAAAAGAAAGAAAGAAGAAATCGTGGTCTATTTCGCCAGGCAATTTTAAATCAGAATAAAAAAAGCCCCCACTCCCGCGCACCCACCCTCCACCACCCATACAGCCACCCACCCGTTCCCACCCACCCACCAACACCAATACAACCACCGACTTGTCCCCACCCACCCACCACCCATACAGCCATCCACCCACCACCACCCACCCACCATCCATAAAGCCACCCACCCGTCCCACCCACCACCCATACAGCCATCCACCCACCACCACCCACCCACCACCCATAAAGCCACCCACCCGTCCCCACCCACCCACCACCCATACAGCCATCCACCCACCACCACCCACCCACCACCCATACAATCACCCACTCGTCCCCACGCACCCACCACCCATACAACCATCCACCCACCACCATCCACCCACCACCATCCACCCACCACCACCCACCCACCACACCCAACCACTCCCTACCCCACTCTTTTTTCCTTGTCTATGTTTGGACTCTCTTGTTTAAAGAGTGGCGTGAGACGCCCCATAAAAACAACAACAAACCACAAGTGCCAGGAACATTGGTGTAATTGGCACACGACGTCACTTGTGGGCCAACATGTTCCAGGTGGATGTGATAATATCCCCACTAATGGGACACAACGCTGATGTAAAAAAAAAAAAAGGGGGTGGGGGGGTTAATGCCTTGAAAGCTTCACAAACCATTCCCAGACTTAAAAATGTTATATACATTTTTTTTTTAAAAATCGCACTACCATGTGTGCTAAGATGCTATGTTAAGTTTTATGGTTGAAATCTCTTGTCTCCTTTAAATTATTTAATGAAATTAGATTACAACTAGCAATATAACCCTTGACCTTTAAGACATTGCTGAATTAACTATCGAGATCATTTATCACAAGTCAAACAGAAACAACAGAAAAAACCCTTTTGTTTTCATTCGAAATTAAAGTTGTGCTTAATTATTTCAAGTAATAAATATATTTAAGACTGGGTTTCAACATTCACAAAAAACAACACCCAATACAGGCTACATTGGGTAGCTACAAGATAGCGACACTACAATGGGTAGCTACATGATAGCGACACTACAGTGGGTAGCTACATGATAGCGACACTACAATGGGTAACTACATGATAGAGACACTACAGTGGGTAGCTACATGATAGCGACACTACAATGGGTAGCTACATGATAGCGACACTACAATGGGTAACTACATGATAGCGACACTACAATGGGTAGCTACAAGATAGCGACACTACAGTGGGTAACTACAAGATAACGACACTACAATGGGTAGCTACATGATAGCGACACTACAATGGGTAGCTACAAGATAGCGACACTACAATGGGTAGCTACATGATAGCGACACTACAGTGGGTAGCTACAAGATAGCGACACTACAGTGGGTAGCTACAAGATAGCGACACTACAGTGGGTAGTTACAAGATAGTGACACTGCAGTGGGTAGCTACAAGATAGCGACACTACAATGGGTAGCTACATGATAGCGACACTACAATGGGTAGCTACATGATTGTGACATCTGAAATCTTTTTATAATAAAAATCAACGAAAAAATCATTTTGGCACGTAAATAGTTGTTTCTACAAAATGTTTAATGAATTGATGTAAATGATAAAATATCGCCATGTTGTGTATTTTAAATATTACCCTAAAATATTACCCTAGGAATATTACCGAACTTATGACTATAATTATAAACCACAAAGCAGTGAACAGTGGCTATCGAAAACCATGGTAAGACAGATAGGCCCAATCAGGCAATAGTTTGATACAAACAGGGTAACTTGACAGTGGCTATCGGAAACCATGTTAAGACAGATAAGCACAATCAGTCAATATTTTGATACAAACAGGGTAACTTAACAGTGGCTATCGGAAACCATGTTAAGACAGATAAGCACAATCAGTCAATATTTTGATACAAACAGGGTAACTTAACAGTGGCTATCGGAAACCATGTTAAGACAGATAAGCACAATCAGTCAATATTTTTATACAAACGGGAGATAAACGTACATTTCAACACTCATATGTCAAGCTTTATTAGTAAAATATTTTTATGACTTATTTATGATGTAACAATGCGATTTGCTGAACTACGTTACATGATCACTGGACATTCACTGGATATTAACTGGACATTCACTGGATATTAACTGGACATTACTGGATATTAACTTGACATTCACTGGATATTAACGGGACATTCACTGGATATTAACTGGACATTCACTGGATATTAACTGGACATTCACTGGATATTAACTGGACATTCACAGGATATTAACTGGACATTCACTGGACATTCACTGGATACTAACTGGACATTCACGAATTGAAGCGATGACTATGTAACACGGAGATCGCCAGTCGCAGCAGGCCCGTGGCGTTTACACGTATTTACAAAAAAAATATAATAATAATTAGAAATGAAGTAGTCAAACAGAAGCTTAATCTTCATGCCTAAAACACTTTGGTTCGAACCTCGTAAGCAACCTTCATGAGTCCAACAAACTGATTGCGCTATCAAGATGACCAGTTGGACCTTTGTGTGTGTCTGTATTACCAATATTCTAGAAAGCGATACTATCATTGTATTTTATCTACCGCAGCTGTAAGATATTTCTTTCAAAACGTTTAACATTCTTTTTATTTCCAGATCCCGCAGCCTGAAAATGACGTCATTCGTCGTGTTCCTGTAAGCCCGAACACAAAACAGATGCTCAACCAATCACTGCATACAACTGCACCGGAAGTAGGTTTCTTTCTCAGATCGTTAGGTTTAGCTTAAAAATAAATTTGGTTGGGGGGGGGGGGGCGTGTAATGGTTTGGGGTGGGGGCGATGTCGGTTCATTTTCGTAAAGTCTAAAAACTAGCAGAGAAAGCTTTGTAAATGGTTATCTTTTTTTGTAATATCGGTGAATCGGCGTACTACATTAATTAAATTAACGATTGAAAGAAAACAATAATTTACCGGAGACCTGAAGTAAAGTCATTTTACATAAATTACTTTAGGGAAGTTCAGGTGTTAGGACACTTTAGATAACTACAGGGAACGTTTGTATCGTTGGATTCGAGCCGAAAATCATCTCTGAACCTTAAATAAACAAAATATCATCTTGGAACCTTAAATGGACAAAATATAATCTCAGACCCTTAAATAAACAAAATATCATCTTGGAACCTTAAATAAACAAATATCATCTTGGAACCTTAAATGAACAAAATATCATCTCTGAACCTTAAATAAACAAAATATCATCTCTTAACCTTATTGAACAAAATATAATATCGGAACCTTAAATGATCAAAATATCACCTCAGAACCTTAAAATGATCAAAATATCATCTCAAAACCTTAAAATGATTAAAATATCATATCAGAACATTAAATGAACAAAATATCATCTCAGAACCTTAAAATTATCAAAATATCACCTCAGAACCTTAAAATTATCAAAATATCATCTCAGAACCTTAAAATGATTAAAATATCATATCAGAACATTAAATAAACAAAACATCATATCGGAACCTTCAATTAAAAAAAAAGAAAATCGTTCCCGGCAAACACTAAAAGTGCCTTCGACTGCCACAGGACAAATCACCGGCATCAATCGATATCATCATTATGAGAAACAGGTGCAATAAAAGAGAGAACACAGGAAAAACATAGCCACAGTGGAATATACGATAAAAATAGCCATCATTATAGCTAAGAAAAGCCAATCAACACAAACAGTGCAGCAATATACAACCGATCACCGTCGTTCGAAAATTGAACAGTTTAAGTCCAGAAACAGTTCATACCATTTCAACGTATGTTACTGTGAATGAATCAACATTGTTAAATGAATCAACATTGTTAAATGAATCAACAAGGCACTGTTAGCCCTTCCGGTACCACACACGTTATGACGTCACACGGGCACTAGACCGAATCAGTCCAGACGTTAAAAAAAAACTATGTGTAAGTTTGTGAGCGAGGCCAGTGGTTCTGGTCCGTTCAGAACTGCTTGTCCGTGGGTGAGTGATGGTGATTGGTGGCACCACGCCTAATTTTGACAGGGCGGTGTGGGGGGGGGGGGGGGGGAAGGGAATCATGTTTTTTTTTGCCTCTCTGATTTGTTCTAACGTTATCTACAGGGAGCTAACTTCAGCGCTTGTCTGGCCGTGTTTACTTTAGAATGGTGGGTTAAAAGAAGGTAGGGAGGTGAGGTTTAGGGAAGCAGGGGGTCTAGGGAGACAGTATGTGTAGGGAGGCAAAGGGGGGGGGGGTAATGTAAACAGAGCTGTTTGTTGATTCGTGGGGGAATATTGGACAAGAGCAGGTTAAGTAAAGCTTAGGAGTATAAAATGGGTCCGGGGGGGGGGGGAGGGGCGTAAAGGAGAATAACGTGACCAAAGAGAGTTGATTTTATATTGTGGGGTTGGGGGGGGGCAGAATGAGATGATGGCTGGAATGAGCTGATGGGTGGAATGAGATTATGGGTGGAATGAGCTACCTGTAGGAAGATTTCTGTGGTGGAAATATCTGAGTGTACAAAGTGGCATGTGGTTTTGGTGAGGTGAACACTGGTGTTGATAATGTGACAACTGTGTGTAATGGTGATGTACTGGAAATAGATGGTCGTAAAGCTGAGGTAGTGGGGATAGATTGTAAAGCTGAGGTAGAAGTTGTTTCTTGATGTGACGTTGAGATATCGGTGGTACAGTTGGTCGTGATGGTGCAATTGGTCGTGGTGGTGCAGTTGGTCGTGATGGTGCAGTTGGTCGCGATGGTGCAATTGGTCGTGGTGGTGCAGTTGGTCGTGATAGTGCAGTTGGTCATGATGGTGCAGTTGGTCGTGGTGGTGCAGTTGGTCGTGATGGTGCAGTTGGTCGTGGTGGTGCAGTTGGTCGTGGTGGTGCAGTTGATCGTGATGGTGCAGTTGGTAGTGATGGTGCAGTTGGTAGTGGTGGTGCAGTTGGTCGTGATGGTGCAGTTGGTCGTGGTGGTGCTGTTGGTCGTGATGGTGCAGTTGGTCGTGATGGTGCAGTTGGTCGTGATGGTGCAGTTGGTCGTGATGGTTCAATTGGTCGTGGTGGTGCAGTTGGTCGTGATGCTGCAGTTGGTCGTGATGGTGCAATTGGTCGTTAGGGTGCAGTTGGTCGTGATAGTGCAGTTGGTCATGATGGTGCAGTTGGTCGTGGTGGTGCAGTTGGTCGTGATAGTGCAGTTGGTCGTGGTGGTGCAGTTGGTCGTGGTGGTGCAGTTGGTCGTGATGGTGCAGTTGGTCGTGATGGTGCAGTTGGTCGTGGTGGTGCAGTTGGTCGTGATGGTGCAGTTGGTCGTGGTGGTGCTGTTGGTCGTGATGGTGCAGTTGGTCGTGATGGTGCAGTTGGTCGTGATGGTGCAGTTGGTCGTGATGGTTCAATTGGTCGTGGTGGTGCAGTTGGTCGTGATGGTGCAGTTGGTCATGATGGTGCAGTTGGTCGTGGTGGTGCAGTTGGTCGTGATGGTGCAGTTGGTCGTGGTGGTGCAGTTGGTCGTGATGGTGCAGTTGGTCGTGATGGTGCAGTTGGTCGTGGTGGTGCAGTTGGTCGTTATGGTGCAGTTGGTCGTGATGGTGCAGTTGGTCGTGAGGGTGCAGTTGATCGTGATGGTGCAGTTGGTCGTGGTGGTGCAGTTGGTCGTGGTGGTGCAGTTGATCGTGATGGTGAAGTTGGTCGTGGTGGTGCAGTTGGTCGTGATGGTGCAGTTGGTCGTGGTGGTGCAGTTGGTCGTGATGGTGAAGTTGGTCGTGATGGTGCAGTTGGTCGAGACGGTGCAGTTGGTCGTGATGGTGCAGTTGGTCGTGGTGGTGCAATTGGTCGTTTTGGTTCAGTTGGTCGTGGTGGTGCAGTTGGTCGTGATGGTGCAGTTGGTCGTGGTGGTGCAGTTGGTCGTGATGGTGCAGTTGGTCGTGATGGTGCAGTTGGTCGTGATGGTGAAGTTGGTCGTGATGGTGCAGTTGGTCGTGATGGCGCAGTTGGTCGTGATGGCGAAGTTGGTCGTGATGGTGCAGTTGGTCGTGACGGTGCAGTTTGAAATGTGAAAATGTAACATGTCAGTGTATCATGTCAATGTTTCATGTCAATGCAGCATTTCAAAGTCTCATGTCAATGTTTCATGCCAATGTGTCATGTCAATGTATCAGGTCAATGTATCGTGTCAATGAGATGTGTCGTGTTGATATATTTTCACAAGCTCTTCAAATTCATAATTTTGACAAACGAGGAATTCGATTTGATTGTATAATATATATATAAGTTCAGAAATGTTGTTAATTTATCAAATTTTTTCCCACCACAACCGCATTATTTTATAAAGGTATTTATAATACAATCCCATCATTGGCTAAATGACTCCCCCCTCCTTCCCAGGGCTTTGATGAGTCTGTTAGAAAAACAAGATTATTTTAGCGTTTATGTTACGGCGCATTAGGGTTTGTCATTTAATGGTGGAAATCTATTAATAGAACATCCGGGCGTGCAGTCTGGCCAATCTCATTAAGATATTAATAAAAACAAGCTGGTATTCCGTTTGGCCAATTATTCAACAGCTGTTTTGGTACTTCTACGATAATGTGAGCCAGCGTCAGTGGGTCTTAGCCTAGACGAAAACGTGTTTTCAACTTTATTTGACGAAATATTTTACAAACAAATTGGTTTCTGATATATATATATATATATATATATATATCAGAAACCAATTTGTATATATACGGAAATATACAAAATCTAAAAATAGTAACATTACGTAATGTGTTTGACGTTTTCCGGTCTTAGAAATGACAAATCAGTATCCCTGAGTTTAGCTGAGATCACGTGATCAAGCTGGTGCGCAATACGGATTGGCCATTGTTTGTCATTCTACACCCTCACAACGCGCGAGGTGTCACGTGAACAGCTGCACGTGCTGGTAAAAAAAACATGGACAAGGTTATCACGCTTTCAGCCCCTTTTTAATTTGATGCAGATGTTTGTTTCCCACAGTGACACATAAAACAAACATGTAAACACAAACAAACAAACTAATCAGTAAACTAACCGTTTAATTTTTTTTTTTTTTCAGATTGCTAAATTGCAAAACGGAGCAAAGATTCTTTAAAGGCTCAGTTCACAAGATCAAATTTTCGATCATGCATTTGATGCGATCTTTGTGTGAAGCCTTGTCACAACTTTCAATTTACTATTTGATCAAATTCCCATTTTTTCCTTTAAAAAAAGGAAAAACAAGAAACCACGCTCTAATTTGATCTGGTGAAATGACGCTGAGTGTAATTTAATAGGAGATAAATTGGTATTAAGAAATGCAACAGTACATGAATATATCGGGATTACTATAGGGCAGCGATTCTCAACCTGTAGGTAGTGACCCCTTTGGGGGGGGGGTCGAACGACCCTTACACAGGGGTCGCCTAAGACCATCGGAAAACGCATATTTTTGAAGTGCCAACCAAAAAAAAAAAGTATGGTAATGGGTTCACCACAACACGAGGAACTGCATTTAAGGGTCGCGGCATTATGAAGGTTGAGAGCCACTGCTCTAGGTAAACCAATGAATGTAAAAATTACAAATTAAAAGTGTGTTAATTTACGGACATATTCACTTAGATATCAAAGTACATATTTCTTGACCTATCGCATAGAAGAAGAAAAAGCTGTATCGATCTTTTGCTTATCGACGGAACCCCAGAACACAACATTTTAGATCCCTTGATCATGCAGCGGCCCAAAGTTTAAAGCTCGCGGACTGTATTTCTTAAAATGGCTTTGCACGCGGTATGATGGCGAGCTGTCGGGTGTGGAGACAGTCTACAATAAAAGCTAAGAGTCACGAGATATTATTAAAATCGACTTACAACTCTTGAGAGCGCACATGCCGGAAAATTCAAATAAGTAAATACGTCAGAGTAAGTGGAAATGCTCTAAAAATAGATGTAGCTTTTGTTCAAAGGGAAGCAACTCACCAAATTACTCCTCTCTGACGTGCCAGCGCTCCTGCTCCCTACCTGGTGGTAGAGGACGGTCGTGTGCTTCTCCTTCTTCTTCTCCGTGTACCTCTCCTCCTTATTCACCGCCCTGTACCTCTCCTCCTCATTCACCTCCCTGTACCTCTCCTCCTCATTCAGCTCCCTGTACTCCATCTGCCTCTGCAATGTGTCGAACTTACTGGACACATTGTTGAAATAATCCTCTATGTTCTCGAGAATTTGATGGGGCATCGTTCACGAAATGTATGTTGTTCAATGTCTGAGCTATGTTCCGAAGGCGAGTTGTTCATCAGGCGAAATGCACGAAATTATACACCCTTCTACGTAACAGAGACACATTTACAACTGCAATTTTCTTTCCGTAAGTGTGATTCGAAATTTGAAAAACGGCTTGATTTAGAATTATTCTTAACAAGCACAATCAAATACTCGGATGACATCCCCATCTAATACTTGGACGACATTCCCAAAGAGACCATCAAATACTGGGATGACAACTCCCATGAGACCATCAAATACACGGATGACATCTCCATGAGACAATCAAATACTGGGATGACATCTCCAATGAGACAATCAAGTACTGGGAAGACATCTCAAATGAGAAAATTAAAACTCTAAAGATGTTAGGTCCAGGGATTTTGAGACAATCCTCGCTGGGTCCAAATGTTACCCCAAAAAAGAGTTAACTATTCATTTGATATAAACAATGGACATACATACAGCCCTACAGACAGTCCCACGGACAGCCCTACAGACAGCCCTACACTCTACCTCCCGGCCTTTAAACAGTAGTCATACAGACAGTCTCACAGACTGCCATACAGACAGTCCAACAGACAGCCCTACAGACAGTCCCACAAACAGTCCCACAGACAGCCCTACAGACAGTCCCACAGACAGCCCTACAGACAGTCCCAAAAACAGTCCTACAGACAGCCCTACAGACAGTACAACAGAAAGTCCCACAGACAGTCTCACAGACAGCCCTACAGACAGTCCCACAGACAGCCCTACAGACAGTCCCACAAACAGTCCTACAGACAGCCCTACAAACAGTACAAAAGAAAGTCCCACAGACAGTCTCACAGACAGCCCTACAGCAGGTCCCACAGACAGTCCCACAAACAGCCCCACAGACAGCCGTACAGACAGTCTCACAGACAGCCCTACAGACAGCCCTACACTCTACCTGCCGGCCTTTAAACAGTAGTCATACAGACAGTCCCACGGACAGCCCTGCATACAGTCCCACAGACAGTCCCACAGACAGTCCCACAGACAGCCCCACAGACAGTCCCACAGACAGCCCCACAGACCGCCCTACAGACAGTCCCACAGACAGTCCCACAGACAGTCCCACAGACAGCCCCACAGACAGTCCCACAGACAGTCCCACAGCCAGCCCCACAGACAGTCCCACAGACAGTCCCACAGAAGCCCCACAGACAGTCCCACAGACAGCCCCAGAGACAGTCCCACAGACAGCCCCACAGACAGCCCTACAGACAGTCCCACAGACAGTCCCACAGACAGCCCCACAGACCGCCCTACACTATACCTGCCGGCCTTTAAACAATAGTCATACAGACAGTCCCACAGACAGCCCTGCAGACAGTCCCACAGACAGCCCTACAATCTACCTCCCGGCCTTTAAAGAGTAGTCATACAGACAGTCTCTCAGAATGCCCTACAGACAGTCCCACAGACAGCCCAACAGACAGCCCTACAGACAGCCCTACAGACAGCCCTACAGACAGCCCTACAGACAGTCCCACAGACAGCCCTACAGACAGCCCCACAGACAGTCTCACAGACAGCCCCACAGACAGTCTCACAGACAGCCCCACAGACAGTCTCACAGACAGCCCTACAGACAGCCCTACAGACATTCCCACAGACAGCCCCACAGACAGTCTCACAGACAGCCCCACAGACAGTCTCACAGACAGCCCCACAGACAGTCTCACAGACTGCCCTACAGACAGCCCTACAGACAGCCCTACAGACATCCCCACAGACAGTCTCACATACTGCCCTACAGACAGCCCTACAGACAGCCCTACAGACAGCCCTACAGACAGCCCTACAGACAGCCCTACAGACAGCCCTACAGACAGCCCTACAGACAGCCCTACAGACAGCCCTACAGACAGCCCTACAAACAGCCCCACAGACAGTCTCTCAGACTGCCCTACAGACTGCCCTACAGACAGCCCTACAGACAGCCCTACAGACAGCCCCACAGACAGTCTCTCAGAATGCCCTACAGACAGCCCTACAGACAGCCCTACAGATAGCCCTACAGACAGCCCTACAGACAGCCCTATAAACAGCCCCACAGACAGTCTCACAGACAGCCCTACAGACAGCCCCACAGACAGTCCCACAGATAGCCCTACAGACAGCCCTACAGACAGCCCTACAGACAGCCCTACAGACAGCCCTACAGACAGCCCTACAGACAGCCCTACAGACAGCCCTACAGACAGCCCTACAGACAGCCCTACAAACAGCCCCACAGACAGTCTCTCAGCCTGCCCTACAGACTGCCCTACAGACAGCCCTACAGACAGCCCCACAGACAGTCTCTCAGAATGCCCTACAGACAGCCCTACAGACAGCCCTACAGACAGCCCTACAGACAGCCCTACAGACAGCCCTACAGACAGCCCTACAGACAGCCCTACAGACAGCCCTACAGACAGCCCTACAGACAGCCCTACAGACAGTCTCACAGACAGCCCTACAGACAGCCCCACAGACAGTCCCACAGACAGCCCTACAAACAGCCCTACAGACAGTCCTACAGACAGCCCCACAGACAGTCCCACAGACAGCCCCACAGACAGTCCCACAGACAGCCCCACAGACAGTCTCACAGACTGCCCTACAAACAGCCCTACAGACAGCCCCACAGACAGCCCCACAGACAGTCCCACAGACAGCCCCACAGACAGTCGTACAACCTTATCATATCACTCTTTAATGATTAATATAATAGTCGCCCCCACCTAAGAAAAAAAAAAATCAACCTTTTCACTTCAGTTCAACCGTCACGCATGACGCTCGCTGCTTCCACACACCCTCCCCCCCCCCCCCCACACACACACACCTTTTTAGGTACTATCACCATGATGAGTAGGAAGAGGACCGATTGTGAATAGGAAGCAGCCACACCAGAAGGAATATATATAGACATAAGAGATTACAAGAATCCATAATCGGATTGAGAACCCTCGAAAATAATATAAATAATGTTAAATAGCTTGTCAATAAAGCAATGGTAATTAATGTTTGACTTAACGCACAGGTATTTGAACATATTCCTAAACCGTTACACTCGGTCATGTCATTATGTTGAACATATTCTTTATACTCTGTCTTGTCATTATATTGAAAATATTCTTTATACTCTGTCTTGTCATTATATTGAGCATATTCTTTATACTCTGTCCTATCATTATATTGAACACATTCTTTATACTATATCCTGTTGTAACATTAAACATGTTTCATAATTTTTAAACATATATTCCAAATCGAATCTGGATAATATCAACATCTGAACATTATCAACATCTGAACACTATCAACATCTGAACATTATCAACATCTGAACATATCAACATCTGAACACTATCAACATCTGAACATTATTAACATCTGAACGTTATCAACATCTGAACGTTATCAAAACTGAGCACCATCAACATCTGAACACTATCAACATCTGAACACTATCAACATCTGAACACTATCAACATCTGAACATGATCACCATATGAACATTATCAGATCATTAATCACATTCGAAAACTCTAGACCTTGTCCCTGAAAGCACACACGATAGCCGCGATGAAGCATCCAGGTAGCAGACGTGAACACGTCGTGGACAAGACAATCCATTCAAAAATTCTTGACCCACCGAAAATATCCGCATCCATACCTTCATCCCAGTCCTTGCTCCATCCAACGACAGCCAAACTCCAGTCTAGCAGCCACTTAGCCGACAAACAAACCCATGCTTACCACCAAACAGTATCGTTTACAAACTACACCAACATCCCCCCATCCTCCCACCCACCACACCAGGTTTGCGTGGGTCTGGAGGGGGGGAGAAGTTATATTTCCTTATCACACTTACATTACCAGAAATCAACATGGAAAGGCGCGCAATGTGTGGGAGAAAGGAAGACAGGGCATCAAGGCTCACACACAGTGTCGTGGGGAAATTAATTAATTACGAACCACTGGTTGACGGTGAGGGGGGGGGGAGTGATGGTTAACTTCTGGAGATCTTAATTCAGAGGTTCTTATGTGGTTGTGCTGACATCTTTTCGGGGTGATTTTATGATTGAAAGAAGCTAGTCCTACGAAGACAGACGCTATTAAGAACTGGGAGATGAATTGAGAGCCGGAATAAGAGAGATGCGTCAATGAAGCTCTTAAGTTTACACAATGAGGTGCAAGTCTACTTAGACAAATATCAATTAATGGAAAATTTACTTTAAAGTTTACTACATTATTGTTGCTAACCGCTGTTCAACGAATAATGTCTGTAATCTAAACACAAGCTCCAGCGTAGCATAAAACTTGGTCTATGAGGATATGAACAATGTACCTCTTATTTTCTTGAAATGTTAAACAAAAATCAGTCAATATCTTCGGACTTCTTATTGACCCGCTTCCCGTCAACCCATCTAGCTAAATCATGGCGCATAAACTCATTGCCAATGACAACACATTCTATCACTTTTTCAGCCAAACCCCCCAAAATAAGTTTTTTTCTTTTTCTTCAACGTGAAGATGAAGGAGATATGATGCCACTAATTTCACGAAACATAATTCCCAATAATTGCGCTAAATGAGATTCTTTTTTAAAAAATTAAAAAATATCGCATGTGCTTTTGATGCGTAATATTTTCCTTTGCTTTTCTGAAATAGTTGGTGAAATAGTTGGTGAAATAAATCTGTGGCGTAAACGAGTTTTGTTTATTAGAATATTAATATAGTTCAGGGGCGTGTAACAAATGTGCGGTTGCGAGCCTTGAGGGTGGGAGCACTAATTGGCATTCTTATAAAGTGCGTTACTTGTATGCTTGTTTTGTCAAATGTTCAGCCCCACCAGTGGCGTAGCGAGCTTAATTCGCGCCCGGGGCACAATACCTTTTGAGCGCCCCCAATACCTTTTTAGCGCCCCCCAATACCTTTTTAGCGCCCCCCTATTCGAAAACCATACAATATTATAGTAAAATATACCATTTGGCGCCCCTTTGTGAGTAGCGCCCGGGGCATGATGCCCCCATTGCCCCCCATCACTACGCCACTGAGCCCCACTCCATTCCTTAATACTACTATTTACAAAGGATATTCACGAGGAACTTTGTATTTAAGGGTTGCTTAATTTTCTTTTCAAAATGTTAATATTATTTATTACTTTAAAATACCTAATCGTTTGGGAGAAATATTTCGTTCGGCCATTATTATGGTGTCCATCCATTTCCCAGTCAATCAGGGAACACGACTGCAGGCTCAGAATTGACCCGTATTAGACTGCACCTGGACTGGTCAGTGGGTTGTGATACCACGGAGTGAATATTGTTTAAAGGTCAGCTACTATAGGCGGTAAACCAATCTAAGGGCCAGCAGGCGTTCGCCGCGGAAACTGTTTATGTGATTGGCTCCTGCACGAGTTAATTCGGTCTACATGTCTTAATTCTGTCTGCATGTCTTAACGACCAGAACGGCGTCCTGGGATCCAGGACGACTGGCACAGACTTGAAGGCTTACATAATTGCTTATAAGCAGCTTACCTGCACCCTGGGCTGATCTTAAGTTATGACAAGTTTTGGGTGGGGGGGGAAGGGAACGGGATAATAACACAGGGAACTTGTTGATAAACAAATACTAGAGAAATACAGACGGCGTAATTGATACAATCATTTAAACAAAAAAAAAAAAAACTTAAAACTTTATCGAAAGCTGCAAATGCTGGAGCTTTCCCATTGGTCCAGACAACAACCAGCGTGTAGCCATCCCAAGCGACCCCATTCTTATCTCACAGTTTGAGAAACCCTGCATTCATAAAGTTGACTTGGACTTCCCCACCTTTCTTTTACGCACATTGTTCATTTAAAAATAGTTACTTCCCTTTTTAATATGCCCACATCTAAAATATACCTGCGTCAAATCTATCGAATAAAATTCTAAAATATACCTGCGGTCAAATCTACCAAAAAAAAATTCTAAAATATACCTGCGGTCAAATCTACCAAATACATTTTTTGTATGAATTCCATTTAACTATAAGGAATAATCAAGCGTCCATTGATATATTTTGGCCCATGACCAGCGTTCAGGGGGAAAAAAAGCATTGCTATTTTACACAAGATGCACATTTTTTACGACGCCAAAGTGCAGCGCGCATTCTTGAGGTGTGCTTCCTATCTCAACACGCGGCAGACGCTTCCCATGACTCCATCTCCCTCGTGTCTCCCGTGTTTGCAGACGGGGGGGGGGGGGGGCAGGGGGGCGGAGGTGCATAGGATGAATGCTAGAGGAGATGGTGGGAGTAAACGAGACGATGTTCACCTCACCATGTCATTAGCTCCACGGGTTCATGGCGGTCCAACCGCGGGGAGTAATCTCGGGAGAAAAATGTTTATAGGTGGGTTCGAGGTTTTTACTTTGATGGGATGTGTTCATGACGTCATAGCCCGGTTCTCTATGTTGTGCCAACAACGTGGAGTTGGAGATTAAGTTCTGGTCAGCCAAAATTAAAGCGTCAGATATGGTAGAAAGGATGAGTCAATATTAACTCAAATAAATATTTAACATTCACTTGCTGACATCGTAATGAAATCCAGAAGTGGTTAAGCAACTCTTGAATTGTCTTGCAGAGCTAAGTTTCAGCGTTATGGACTACCGGCCGTAAGATGCTTTCAATGAGACGGTAGTTAAAGGAGATCGAATTCAAGGGAGACTACAAAATTAACTAATTAATTAGGACATTTATAGACAACTTTTAATGACTCTCGACTTGGCTAACCTAAGTAGGTCAAGGCCTTTAAAGCAAATAATCCAGTAAACATGAGTCTGAGAGATGGCAGCGTTGACTTCTAACAAGGTACGGGTTGATTAACAGTTAAGTCACGTCGCTGCAGCCACGCGTTGACACAGCTGATGACAAGTGACAGGATTGTAGCGCTGTCACACGGCTTGGAGTGGTTTTAACTCTAACGTTGCTGTCAACGTTGTACATGAATGAAAAGAGCTTGAGAAATGTTCATTGATGGCATTTTAGTCAGTGGCGTAGGAAGGCGAACATGAAAAGATGCAATTAACATACCAGCAATAAAATCGATCTTCTCACGACTAGAATTTCTTTCCCGATACTAAGGATTTTGGATATTTTGAAATAAGTGATAAAGACAACTCTTAGAAAGTACATTCAAGTGGAAAACATGAAACTATGAATAGATTTCCTCTCCCCAAATACCTAAAACACACGAGATAGCTTTTCTGGCCTTAAGTGACATCCAGTGGCGTACTTAAACTAAACGCCGGCAGAGGCAAAGCACACCCCCCCCCCCCCCGGGGAAACATCTATTATATAATGTTGGGAAAAAAAACAGTGAAAACTCAAGTCGTTCACACCCCCTCTTTTTTGCCCCCCTCTCTTTTTAGTCCAGATTTTAACACTAGAAATTATGATATGAGCCCTAGGTACGCAACTTTCAGTCCAACTAACAAATATATTTCAGTCGTCTGGTAGTAAGCGTACATCTCACGTCTTTGCGTAACGCACGACACCACAGGCATAATCAGCAAGGTCCCATTCGACGATTGTCATAAAATCATATGAAATATACACATATCTATGAAGTTAATCCACACAAAACATTTCGAAAAGATCGCTCTACTCTCAAAGAAAAACTACTGATAACCGGAAGAACACGCTGAACACCAAAATACTCTCCAATATTAAATACTCTCCAATACAAAATACTCTCAAATATTAAATACTCTCCAATACAAAATACTCTCCAATACAAAATACTCTCCAATACAAAATACTCTCCAATACAAAATGCTCCATTAGCGAAAATACACCGAGAGAAATAATCTCAAGTGCACACACAAAAGATCAACCTCACACAACCGTCCCCACAAGCGCTACACACAAAACCTACACAAAGCCATCAACATTGGTTGCACCTCTCCACTCCCCTGTGCACCCAAACCCCCCACCTCACAGAAGTATTAATGCCAAAAAATTAAAGACGAAGATGTCTTCTAAACTCAGCAAGAAAGAGGAAAGAACAAGGAACAAACAAACAAACAAATTTGAAGAAAGGGGAGATAATAATGGAATGTCTGAATTCTTTGAGCGGAGATAAAACCAAGCAAAGTCATTAATCTCCCCCTCTATCTCTCTCTTTTCATCTCTTTCACTCTCTTTTTTTTCTCTCTCCTTCTCGCTCCCCATCTCTCTTTACATCTATCTCTTTCTCCCTCTCTTCTTCTCTATCCATCCTTCTTTATATGTCTCTCTTTTTCTCTTTCTTGATCTCTCTCTATCTTTATATATCTCCCGCTCTCTCTATCTCTTTCTTCCTCTCTCTATTTATCTCTTTTTCTCTCGTGATCATCTTTTTACCTCTCTCCACCTCTCTTTATTTCTCTCACTCCCCAAACTCACTCTCTTCCCCCGGCCCCACAGTTGTATCCTCATAACAAACTTTGTTCAAGCCTGACAATATCAGTAGCTATTGTTTCAACCCGGAAGTGACTCACGAGATAATTAAAAACACGTGTCTCTAAACGAGACCACCAATAATCATATGGCTTCAGTCAAACAATTCACAATAATATTTAATGAACTGGACTTGTTGATAGCATCGGCCTTTACAGACACAACAGGACATTCTGAGGAGATCCAACAAAAAATATAATTTTAAAAAATGATCGAGTCTATAATTAGATCAGAGGGAATCCCCAAGAACATCTCCGAACAGCATTCATGTGTAAGTATCGCCATACGGGTTTCATCCTTTATGCAATGTAGATTCAGTTTCGTCTCTACGTTACCAGGAATTGCCATCTTTTACATTGAAGAATATTTAATTTTGACTGGATTGTTTTATGGATGCTAGCTAGAATCTAATGAGTACTTTTTAAAAAATTTTAAAATCCGAATGTTAATTGAAGACTGGGTTTAAAGAAAAAATGGATAGTACCGTCATAACTGCCACAAGAGCCGTCCCTCTCTGACATTGTCATCACTGCCACAAGAGCCGTCCCTGTCCGACATTGTCATCACTGCCACAAGAGCCGTCCCTGTCTGACATTGTCATCACTGCTACAAGACCCGTCCCTGTCTGACATTGTCATCACTGCCACAAGTGCCGTCCCTGTCTGACATTGTCATCACTGCCACAAGAGCCGTCCCTGTCTGACATTGTCATCTCTGTCACAAGAGCCGTCCCTGTCTGACATTGTCATCACTACCACAAGAGCCGTCCCTGTCTGACATTGTCATCACTGCCACAAGAGCCGTTCCTGTCTGACATTATCATCACTGTCACAAGAGCAATCCCTATCTGACACTGCCATCTCTGTCACAAGACAAGGTTCTGATAACTGAATTATAAGTGATCAACAGATATTGTTTTAAAGGTGCAGAATATGGGTGATTACATAATGACGCTTGTCTGACATAATAACTATTTTTAAAATCTTAACCTCGATCTAAACTCTTAACACATAAAGAGGCAACTTTATTTCTGTTTCAACATGAAGACTTTTAATCCTATATAAAGGAGGGGGGGGATATAGAATTTACTGGACTGTATAATAAACAATATGGACAGTTAAACCGTATACAGAATATGGGCGGTCAAATCTTATACACGGTATGGGTGGTCAAACCTCATAAGTACAATGGCGGTGTCAACTTACTCTCTATGTAATTTATTTACTTAAATGTTAAATTACGTCATCAGTACTCTAGTAGATAAAAGATATTCTAGAATCAAAGTCTTAAGATTGGCAAAATCTCCAACTACTATGTTAGCTTCCTCATTTTTCTGAGCAAGAAATGTTTGGATTCATTCTATCTTCTCTTGCATGGTTATACTTGAGTATATTAAAATCTTAATTCATGAAAGAGCATTAAATTTTAAAGAGGTTTAGCAGCTATGGCAAAATGTCCAAGTCCCGCAACTGGTAAGAGAGATAAGTCAACAGAATCTCAGTTACTTTACCTTAGTTATCAAATTGGTTTCTCATATGTAGGCACATAGACTTCGAAAATTAAAGTATATATAAACGATTCCTGATGGTATGTCACAATAACGTAAGATTATCATATGAACAGAATGACAATGAATCACATATGAATGACGTTGGCTTATAATGCTTCTAAGTTATTGGTTATTGAAAGGAAAATACTTCCTTTTTTGAATCACCCCACCAATGAACATGTGCCTGTTACTTCTTAAGCTTAATACCATCCCCACCAGTGAACAAGTGACACTTTCATCTTAAGCTAAAGGCAATCAACACGTGGCTATTACTGAAGCTAAATAATTAATGTCGCCATTAACAAAAATATCAGAATATAATCCCATGTAGCAACGGCACTAACACAGTAATCTCCAACAACACGACTATGTCCAGTGACGTCAGAGCCACACAGCAGGAGTGGAAGCCGTATACAGACAAGACGGGCAACTGAACTTTCAAGAAGAATAACTCCCAAAATAATGGACGAGCAAATTCCACTGTTCGATTGAAATAAGAAACAAATTTGAAACTAAACAATGAACTGTTTTCACAAGCAGAGCATTGTCTCAAGTAAACTGATGTACGTAGAAGCTTCCAATCCAACAAACAAAATAGTTTCTAGTGATTTTATATGGGAAAACCTTCTCGTGACGAGACACACAAAATTCCCAAAACCAAACAGCCAGAAGTATTTTTAGGAAAGTAACTAAATATAAGTGCACACATGTCACAACAGCAAACTTGATTCGCTTTTTAAAAAAATTAGAATGTTAAAAGCTCGTCTAACTATAACCACTCACTTACAAAACTTTACACATGCTGGGAATTCCCAGCTCTAAAAATAAATCAACGTTTAAAAAATGAAATACTTATTAAATCATCACGAGAAGCAAACAATTAATAATGTTTGTATATTTATATGCCTATACAATAGACATCACATGTTTTTAAAGTACCGGCACTTTAATCACAAACACAACCCACCGACGCCCGCTGGACATAGCAGCAATAATAGCCATAAAAATTGCCGTAAACAGATTCGAGACGATGACGTATTTCCGCTCTACAAAGCAGGTCTTCGCCAGCGTATGTTTCCCACATTTTAAGCTTGCTGTCACCCCCCCCCCCTTTTTTCCCAGCTTCTCATAGCGGACATGGACTGTATGAATCGGTTTACTGGTAACCGGAGACCGGGTCAGGGTCAAGACGAGACGTCAGATGTCAGCTGGGAGTGAGTTTTTAGAGGCAGAACATCATAGCGGAATTCTTGTAAGTTACACGAAGTATACCATTAAGCTTTTCATTTATCTAGTGGGGTGAGCCACGTTGTGACTCTATGGAAGCGGTTCTCAGCCTGTGGGTCGCGATCCCTTTGGGGGGTCGAACGAGACTTCCACAGGGGTCACCAAAGAGGTTTGGAAAACTCATATTTATGAAGTAGCAACGAAATTGATTTTATGTTTAGGGGTCACTACAACATAAGGAGCTGTTTTAACGGGTCGCGACATTAGGAAGGTTGAGAACCACCGCGCTATGGGATACGACAGCTTAGAAATTGTATTTGATTGAGTTTTTTTCTTTTCCGCTTGCTGTAACATTGGTCGCCTAGGCTAAGTAGGTTAGGGTTGGATGACGATACCATGGATTGACAGGAAATAAATTATTCAGATTGAAGGTCTTAAGTACACTATTTACACATAGAAATACATATATTTTTGGGTCAGTTTTAATTAACCCAAAGTGGTCTCCCCACCCTAAAACCAGCCCATGACACGACAAAGTGGTCTCCCCACCCTAAAACAAGCCCTTGAGAAGACAATGTTGCACTGTAAACGGAGCTTTCCGTACAAGGACACGGGTTTGAGGACCCTCGTCATCAAGCTCGAATCGAAATGGGTGTTGCACGTTGTCACACGTGTAGTAAAACTGTGACAAGGGCGACGGAGATGCACCCTCGCGAGATGCTCACACTTCAAGAGACAGCAATGTTAACGCCTTAAATCTGACCTCATTAATTGAAAGTTTGCAAAGTTGGCAAAAGCATGTTGCCGTTTGAATTTAAAAAAAAAAAAGTATTAGAATTTTGGTTTCACAAATATTGCTGGCAACACAAACACTTGTGTACAGCAAAGTAAGCTCCAATCAGCTAATAAATACAATAGCTATTTTAAGAAAATACTCTCCATCTGTCACTTCATTGGCATTGTCTCTATGGTTTTTTTTAATAAATGTTTCTATTTTCTCAATTTTAGTGTGTGACCCGCGACTATCGTGATTTATGTAGGAGCGGAGTTTCAAGAAGATGAGTTTCAAGGAGCGGATTTTCGTGGAATGAAGTTGTAAGGTGTGGAGTTTGAAAGAGCAGAGCTGTAAATAGAGGAGCAATTTAAAGCTGGAAGTCCTAATCCCAATTTTGATTGAATGGCATTTTCACAAGCCGAATTTATGGCTATGTGCCTAGAGGCCCGATGTTATGGCTATGTGCCTAGAGGCTGGATTTTATGGCTATGTGCCTAGAGGCTGGATGTTATGGCTATGTGCCTAGAGGCCCGATGTCATGGTTATGTTCCTAGCGGCCTGTTGAGACCCATTGGTTCTCACCAGTGTGAGACTCACTGACTCACAGGCAAAAACATTCTTAAACCTAGGATTTTCCCAACATAACCCAATTAGGGTTTGGCCTTAAGGGTAAGTGACCTAAGGGTCGGATCAGAGACCATGAAAACTTTCCAGGTTCAGTGACCATGGAATAGCTTAGTATTAGTCCAATGGAAATGTACCAAAACTTAGGACAATGAAAACAGTTCAGCACGTCGCCAGAGTATTGACCCGGCTTGTAAGCAAAGTGTTAGTAGGTCATTGAACTTCCTTTATGTCTCAA
This sequence comes from Omphiscola glabra, assembly GCA_964017045.1. NCBI lineage: Eukaryota > Metazoa > Mollusca > Gastropoda > Lymnaeidae > Omphiscola > Omphiscola glabra. The sequence continues at coordinate 25,822,145 of OZ024810.1, read as the reverse complement.
TGCCAACGGGCCTTTATAAGCTGGAAGCATGCGGGTGCTCAGTCTCTCACATGGATTGACGAAGAAGAGCCTGGGCCTGGTAGATTTCCCTTTGGTACTATGGTTTGCATAGCCTAAGAGTTATCTGGTTGGTAATATAGTATTGTTAATTGTTAGCTGCATAATAATATATATTATAATGTTAATAAGAAATGTTAGGATTGTAATTAGTCAGTCAAGTATTGTTGGATTATGAATACTCATTACTAATGTATTAGGAATGTACTTCTTTCTTGTAGCTTATGTATTGCATTTATTCTTATTTACAGCCAGTTAATACCAGTTAGTTTGAATGAAGTTAAGTCAGTTACGTAGGTTCTGTTAGCCTAGCAGTAGATAGAATCGAGTAGTAAAGCCTAGTAGCCAGAGGCTGTGAAATGATTATAGAAGAGTTGAAGTGAACATAGTACAGTGGAGCATATAGCATAGCTCATTGTACATGATAACCCCGTAGAGTTGGGGACAGTCAGAAATCGGTGTAGCCTACTCAGAAGTAAACAGTGGACTAGACTGATAGCTCAAGCAGTCAGCTGACAACGCCGACGTCTTGTGTACAAGTGGATGCACCGGAGCGTGACTGGTCATTCATCACCCGTCACCTGTAAACGACAGTGACCCAGGAAGGGACGGAACGACCGTCGACCATTGTAGTGTGCTTTGTGAAGTCTGGAGTGTGTATCGGACCCATAACAGATTCCAGGCCAGAGACTACCCAGAGTACCAATCCAGTCTCTTATGTCACTAGTAACAAACTGTAACAATTAATGTTTTTATATTTATATGTATCTCGTATATGTTAAGTAATTTGTCATTTTTAGTAATTAAATATTTTATTTGTGGGCTGAACCACCTGTGTTATTAAGTTACATATAAGTAGCAGTGTAAGCGAGTGAGAGAGCTTCAATAGCGTTGGCGTTAGTGTGAGAGCGTGTAATATCACTAGTTTAAGAGCAATCATACTTTAGACATAATAGTACTAATCGACGTAGCGGTAGGGACCAAACAATATATATATAAGAATATCGTGGCCATAAAATTACCAATATTTAACATTGGGGGCTCATATTCAACACGGCCCTATGGTTCGTTATGACTATGTGCCTATATGCCCGATGTTATGGTTATGTGCCTAGAGGCCCGATGTTTCGTTATGGGTATGTGCCTTGATGCCCGACGGTTCGTTATGTCTATGTGCCTAGATGCCCGACGGTTCGTTATGGCTATGTGCCTAGAGGCCAGTCGGATTTCAAACATCACTGACAGTCGCTTTGTTCAAAGTGGTCCATGAGACTAATTAATTCTTGCTAGGTGAGACAACGATGGAGTTCTATAAGTGGTTCGGACGGAGAAAGCGTGGAGGGGGAGAGAAGGGAGTGACAACTTGAGAGACGGAAGGAGAAAACGTGGAGCATTCGACGTAATAAAACAAAGGAGAGATCTTTATCTCAATCTACGTCATAAGCAGATGTCTAGCATCCAGGGTTCTCAAAAACATTTAAGTTGTCGGGTTAGTTCTGTGCAGGGCCGGCCTTAGGCCATTGCAACCAATGCGGCCGCAATGGGCCCCGCACTTTCATAGGCCCCGCGCTAATTTATTTTCTAATACAAAATCTTAATTTTCACTTATTATCCTTATCCCTACCCAGACTGGGTCCCGCGCAATCCGTTTCGCATAGGGCCCCGCAATTGTTAGGGCCGGCCCTGGTTCTGTATTCTAGAATCAGCGAATGAATTTTACCTCTGAAATATGTGAGTCCATTTTTCTAAAGTGAACGGTTGAAACACGATACAAATACTTTTCACTATTAAAAGATGAAGAAAGGTTTCCATTTTTTTACCAAAACACACGGGTCCGAAAACCCGTAGAGATCGGTACAGAAAGAAAAACTTGAGCAACACTGGAGACGCCTTTGATCTTTTGAAAGGAACCCTTAGTGAGCCATTCAACTGCCACAGCGTTGCATAGCAAAACAACAGGAGTCATAAAAGTCTATCATCTCTATGGGGCTCGTCGACTACCAAACATCCCCTTGTTTCTTGGAAGATATGCATTGAGCAAATACAATCTGCTATCTGGACACATACAATTTGATATATGGATATATACAATCTACTATCTGGACAAATACAATCTGTTATCTGGACAAAAACAATCTGCTATCTGGACACATACAATCTGCTATCTGGACAAATACAATCTGCTATCTGGACACATACAATCTGCTATCTGGACACATACAATCTGCTATCTGGACAAATACAATCTGCTATCTGGACACATACAATTTGCTATCTGGACACATACAAATTGCTTTCTGGACATACACAATCTGCTATCTGGACACATACAATCTGCTATATGGACATACACAATCTGCTATCTGAACACATACAATCTGCTATATGGACATACACAATCTGCTATCTGAACACATACAATCTGCTATATGGACATACACAATCTGCTATCTGAACACATACAATCTGCTATATGGACATACACAATCTACTATCTGAACACATACAATCTGCTATATGGACATACACAATCTGCTATCTGGACACATACAATCTGCTATCTGAACACATACAATCTGCTATCTGAACACATACAATCTGCTATCTGGACACATACAATCTGCTATCTGAACACATACAATCTGCTATCTGAACACATACAATCTGCTATCTGAACACATACAATCTGCTATCTGAACACATACAATCTGCTATCTGAACACATACAATCTGCTATCTGGACACATACAATCTGCTATCTGGACACATACAATCTGCTATATGGACACATACAATCTGCTATCTGGACATACACAATCTGCTATCTGGACACATACAATCTGCTATCTGGACATACACAATCTGCTATCTGGACACATACAATCTGCTATCTGGACATACACAATCTGCTATGTGGACACATACAATCTGCTATCTGAACACATACAATCTGCTATATGGACATACACAATCTGCTATCTGGACACATACAATCTGCTTTCTTCCAGGCTGAAGTTTCCAACATTTTCCAGGTGAATAAATAAAAATCCTCCAAAACATTAAACTAAAGTTCCCAACTTTTGCACCATTCAAATATCCTCTCAGACACATTCCCAATCCTCTCAGACACAATCCCAATCCTCTCAGACACAATCCCAATCCTCTCAGACACAATCCCAATCCTCTCAGACACAATCCCAATCCTCTCAGACACAATCCCAATCCTCTCAGACACAATCCCAATCCTCTCAGACACAATCCCAATCCTCTCAGACACAATCCCAATCCTCTCATACACAATCCCAATCCTCTCAGACACAATCCCAATCCTCTCGGACACAATCCCAATCCTCTCAGACACAATCCCAATCCTCTCAGACACAATCCCGATCCTCTCAGACACAATCCCAATCCTCTCAGACACAATCCCAATCCTCTCAGACACATTCCCAATCCTCTCAGACACATTCCCAATCCTCTCAGACACAATCCCAATCCTCTCAGACACAATCCCAATCCTCTCGGACACAATCCCAATCCTCTCAGACACAATCCCAATCCTCTCAGACACAATCCCAATCCTCTCAGACACAATCCCAATCCTCTCAGACACATTCCCAATACTCTCAGACACAATCCCAATCCTCTCAGACATAATCCCAATCCTCTCAGACACAATCCCAATCCTCTCAGACACAATCCCAATCCTCTCAGACACAATCCCAATACTATCGGACACAATCCCAATCCTCTCGGACACAATCCCAATCCTCTCAGACACAATCCCAATCCTCTCAGACACAATCCCAATCCTCTCAGACACAATCCCAATCCTCTCAGACACAATCCCAATCCTCTCAGACACATTCCCAATCCTCTCAGACACATTCCCAATCCTCTCAGACACAATCCCAATCCTCTCAGACACAATCCCAATCCTCTCAGATACAATCCCAATCCTCCCAGACACAATCCCAATCCTCTCAGACACAATCCCAATCCTCTCAGACACAATCCCAATCCTCTCAGACACAATCCCAATCCTCTCAGACACAATCCCAATCCTCTCAGACACAATCCCAATCCTCTCAGACACATTCCCAATCCTCTCAGACACAATCCCAATCCTCTCAGACACAATCCCAATCCTCTCAGACACATTCCCAATCCTCTCAGACACAATCCCAATCCTCTCAGACACAATCCCAATCCTCTCAGACACAATCCCAATCCTCTCAGACACAATCCCAATCCTCTCAGACACAATCCCAATCCTCTCAGACACATTCCCAATCCTCTCAGACAGATTCCCAATCCTCTCAGACACAATCCCAATCCTCTCAGACACAATCCCAATCCTCTCAGACACAATCCCAATCCTCTCAGACACAATCCCAATCCTCTCAGACACAATCCCAATCCTCTCAGACACATTCCCAATCCTCTCAGACACAATCCCAATCCTCTCAGACACAATCCCAATCCTCTCAGACACAATCCCAATCCTCTAAGACACAATCCCAATCCTCTCAGACACAATCCCAATCCTCTCAGACACATTCCCAATCCTCTCAGACACATTCCCAATCCTCTCAGACACAATCCCAATCCTCTCAGACACAATCCCAATCCTCTCAGACACAATCCCAATCCTCTCAGACATATTCCCAATCCTCTCAGACACAATCCCAATCCTCTCAGACACAATCCCAATCCTCTCAGACACAATCCCAATCCTCTCAGACACAATCCCAATCCTCTCAGACACAATCCCAATCCTCTCAGACACATTCCCAATCCTCTCAGACACAATCCCAATCCTCTCAGACACAATCCCAATCCTCTCAGACACAATCCCAATCCTCTCAGACACAATCCCAATCCTCTCAGACACATTCCCAATCCTCTCAGACACATTCCCAATCCTCTCAGACACATTCCCAATCCTCTCAGACACAATCCCAATCCTCTCAGACACATTCCCAATCCTCTCAGACACATTCCCAATCCTCTCAGACACATTCCCACCCCTAAAAGTAAGAGAGTATTGAGTCAATGTTAACGTAGTCCATCTGCCATCTCCATTCTGTGGGGTCTTCCGTCCGGATGTGATGTCACAACGCCAGCTCATTCCCACAAGAACACACAATAATAGGGGAAACCCCGGATGTTTTCAGTGTTCACCGCTGCCATGCAGATTGAAGATGCGAGGAGGGGAAACAAAGGGGAGCAACGAAAGGATAAGTTCAACTTAAATATTTTCGATATAATATATTATGTAAACAATGTGTTGATGATCTCGTGCAGATGAACTTTGTGTTGATAATCTCGAGCAGATCAACTTAGTAGACTCAGTTATTATTTGGCTCTCCTTTTTCTCTCTCGCGCGTAGATACATATCTTCCATCTAGTACCCGTGGATAAAGGAAAGCCCAACAGACATGGCGGGTACTGGGGAAATTAAAATAAGAAAAACCAGGGCGGACCAAAATCAGAAGCTACTGCTTTGTAGGAAGTGGAGGGATCCACAAGGCTACGGAACATGACCCGATAAGTAAGGCAGCTACCTATAGAGCTGCAAGTGGAAGCCCCCCAGACGGTTGGTTACGAGAGCCAAACAACAAAATAAACCCAGGACTGAATCTAATGGAAATCGACCCATGCCTGGATATGGACAAAGTTTATGGATGCGAATTGAATTGTACTAATCCTGTTTAGAGCAGGAGCCTCAGTCAACCTAATAAATAAACAAACTGGTATTGTCGTACGACTTCAAGTTCGATTATATACAATATTGTTTCCCTATATTGCATTTCCCCTATTGTTTATTATATATATGTACCAAAGTTAACAGCACTGGTACAAAACCGCTTTCCTCATTCCGTGATGTTTGAAGTAGGGTTCCTTGTTTTTTTGTCAGAGGCATTTCGTTTGAGAGTAGCGAGTATATGATAGGGTTATGAGGTGAGCATTTAAGAGTGGTGAGCATACGATCAGATCATAAGGATAAGTATTGGAGAGTGTTAAGTATGTGATGACGTCATAGGGATAAGTATTTAAGATACAAATGTGTTCAGACTTTCTGCCGAAGACTCGATTCGGCTTTGCTAATAATGTCGTCTGCTGCATAGCATCGTTGAACGACCTGTTCTAATAATGTCGTCTCTGACTTCATATCATTGGATGACCTCTTGTAATGATGTCTTCTGCGAGTTATTGTCGTTGAACGACCTCTTCCTGCGCTTTCTGGGAAGGCACGGATGGATACATTAATTTTTAAAAAGTCAAAAGGGGATATTTTAAATTAATGACATAACTAGCAGGCTTGCATGCCCAGTTATTTCCCTTTCTCAATCGTCTGCACATTCTTCTGTCCCCTGGTGTTTGCCCGTGAACTTTTCCCCGTTAATCCGTTGACGCCTACCTGGGGCTGTGCCCGTCGGCGATGGTGATGGTGATGGGGCGCCGAGAAGGGAGCAACACGTCACCTTCAATGCAGCGTTTGTCAAACACTTTAAAAGGTGGGTGCAAAAGGGGAGACAAAACTTACTCTCTGAAAGTCGCGGACGTGAGTAACCACCCATTGGAAGAAAAAAAAAAAAAAAGGTGGATGGCATAGTTAGGAAGTTGCATGGTCGTCTGAAAGGTCAACTTGGTCAGGACGTGTTGTCATACAAACGGTGTTTGGCGCCCCGGAATGTTTGTATTGAGCGTTTGGCAGGTATGAATGGAGGGTTAGAGTAGGCTTATGACGTCATAACAGTAGGATAGGATGACATTAGCAATGGGCGTTACAGATGTTAGAAAATAAGGATCCTATCAAAACTTTTGTTCACACATGTACAATTTTTTTAAATTTTTTTTTGCATGCCAAACAGGTCACAGTCAATTGGTACATTAGAATTTATGAGACTCAAAGTCTATTTTTAAGAGCCTTAGGTTTAATCACGGACAAAGCTCCCTGATTACAAATAGGGTGAGATAAGACAACTAGCATCTCTTATAAGACAAATAGCATCTCTTTTAAGACAACTAGCCTCACTGATAAGATGACTACCATCTCTTCTACACACAACAAAGCAAACCGTGCAACAGAAACATCAGATCTACTTCTATCTGTGGAAGGTCGGCTAGGGGCATAACAACAGAAACATCAGATCTAATTCTATCTGTGGAAGGTCGGCTAGGGGCATAACAACAGAAACATCAGATCTAATTCTATCTCTCGAAGGTCGGCTAGGGGCATAACAACAGAAACATCAGATCTAATTCTATCTCTGGAAGGTCGGCTAGGGGCATAACGACACTTAGTAAAAAAAAAACATATCAAAATGTCGACCAGGCGTTCATGCTGGAGGCTTTAACTTACTCTTTAGCGAACATATGCTAGTTATAAACTATTCTTCGTGAAAGATGTAAGCAAACACAAATACACAAAGACAGTGACAGTCTGAAGTAGATAGGTCTGAAATAGTGACAGTGACAGTCTGAAGTAGACAGGTCTGAAATAGTTAGTTCTGAAGCAGATAGATCTGAAGTAGATATATCTGAAGTAGATAGAGCTGATGTAGATAGGTCCGAAGTAGATAGATCTGAAGTAGATAGATCTGAAGTAGATAGGTCTGAAATAGTGACAGTGACAGTCTGAAGTAGACAGGTCTGAAATAGTTAGTTCTGAAGCAGATAGATCTGAAGTAGATATATCTGAAGTAGATAGAGCTGATGTAGATAGGTCCGAAGTAGATAGATCTGCACGTTCAAAGAAAACATAACATCCAATTTTTTTTTAATGATTAAAAAAATTCATCCTTACCTTGGAACTGCAAAAGAAGACACACACACACACTCACGAAAATGAAACCCGATATTGTCTTGTTAAAAAAAAATCAGCAAATGTTTAGAGATGTAGCAAAGTCGACGAAATCCAAAAAAAGGTTTCAAGTGTTAATTCGTTTGTTGTTGTCAACAATTCCTGACTGGTCCTACCTGTTGCCTTAATGTCACGTGTTAACTTTCCTGAAGTCCATTCGAAAAAATATAATCATCAACTTTTTTTTGTTGTTTTTTGTTTGTTTGAATGATCCCGCGCTAAAATTTCCTTTGAAAGTGTGGAGAGCACATTTCGAAAAAAAAAAGAAGAGAGAGAGAGGGGGTCGCAACAAAAAACACCCCCACCGTGTGCAGTAAATTTAAACTTTGGTTTAAACAAGGCAAAAGGTAGGTAAGTCGGTAAGGGCGGGTAGGGCATCCGAGAAGTTAGGGGAGTTGTCTTATCTTTAGGTATAAAGCAGAGATTCCCTCCCCTCCCTTGAATTGGGGTACATGTTAAAATAATTTGAGGCACGTTATCTCATAGCAAAATGAATGACGACATTTGGTTCTCACGTTGTGAAAAAGAGTTGCCAGAGTTTTAGTAACGTATCACTTACATACGATTCCTATTTCGTGAATGGGGTGTAGTCCAAGATGTTTGGGAACCCTCCTAAGAAAAAAACTAGGCCAGTGGACCAGATGCCTGTGCTCAAGGTGTGTGCTGCTGTTGTGAGTAAAAGAGCGTGCATGTCAGCACAAACAGGAGCGTGAGTAAGATTTAAGGTCATGACAATTTCAAGGCGGACCAGGCCTTGCATGTGGTGTGACGGGCGCAACGTGGTTGTTGGGTGTTCACAGCTGGGGGTAGGGTGTTCACAGGGGGTGAGGGGATAAATGGAAAAGTGGGGGGGGGGTGGTTTACATCTTAGGCCAGAGTTTTAGGCAAGTGGGGTGTAGTATACTAATGCAGAGAAGATGGTGGTTATCGGTGGTGTAAATTGGTAAGTATTGCCCATTTCTCAGTGTAATGACATTGCGTCCACCGTGTGCACTTTATGTGTACTACAAGACAAAGAAAGAGATAGGAAATATTAGTAAAATACAGATTCAATGTCGCTAGAGATGATTGAGATTAGGAACATATATAAACTATACCGTTATGGCTGCTGTCTCATCTTCATTTAGCTAATGGTACAGTGGTACAGCTATAGTCAACTGGTACAGTGGTACAGCTATAGTCAACTGGTACAGTGGTACAGCTATAGTCAACTGGTACAGTGGTACAGAAATAGTCAATTGATACAGTGGTACAGCTATAGTCAACTGGTACATTGGTACAGCTATAGTCGACTGGTACAGTGGTACAGCTATAGTCAACTGGTACAGTGGTACAGCCATAGTCAACTGGTACAGTGGTACAGCTATGGTCAACTGGTACAGTGGTACATCTATAGTCAACTGGTACAGTGGTACAGCCATAGTCAACTGGTACAGTGGTACAGCTATAGTCAACTGGTACAGTGGTACAGCCATGGTCAACTGGTACAGTGGTACAGCTATAGTCAACTGGTACAACTATTTGTAGTGATAAAAATTAAACTTCATTTCGAACTTACTACGTTAAAATAACATTTTTTTTATATCAAATTTATTTCGAGCAAATGGGTTTGGTACTTATTTACATATTCGGGGAGTGAATCAGTAAATGAGTGGGCCAGTAAAGGATTGGGCCGATAAAGGATTGGGCCAGTTTAGTATTGGGTCAGTAAAGGATTGGGTCATTAAAGGATTGGGCCAGTTTAGGATTGGGTCAGTAAAGGATTGGGTCATTAAAGGATTTGGCCAGTTTAGGATTGGGTCAGTAAAAGATTGGGCCAGTTTAGGATTGGGACAGTTAAGGATTGGGCCGGTTTAGGATTGGGTCAGTAAAAGATTGGGTCATTGAAGGATTGTGCCAGTTTAGGATTGGGTCAGTAAAGGATTGGGTCAGTTTAGGATTGGGTCAGTAAAGGATTTGGCCGATAAAGGATTGGGCCAGTTTAGGATTGGGTCGGTAAAAGATTGGGTCATTAAAGAAGATAAAGAGAGTCGTTGAGGTTTGGCGGACAAAACTTAATAGGGCTCGTTCCAAACACTTATCCATCATGGTTCTACTGTACTCCAGATCTAAACTGCTCCAGATCTACTCTGCTCCAGATTTACACTATGTCAGATCTCATCTGCTCCGGGTATACTTTGCAAAAAGTGATCACCTCAAAAAGATCAGTCGCGCTTTGCGTACAATAATACATTTTTTTAAAAAAATATAGGCAGTTCGGATAATAGACGTTTTGGATAATCAGCTTTAGGAAAATCGACGCCTTATCAACTGCTTTAAACTGTGTCTATACTTTTAATGGCCAATCAATATTAAATTATATGTGTTTATCTCTTTCCTACTAAAAAAAATCTTAGAGCGCAAATGCAACTTGTTGTGGAAACTTCAAAATTAGAAAATTTTCCAGAACAGAACAAGAAACAACGGTAATTGGATTATACTAACGAAGAACAACCATATTTGGTTTATTCCCACGAGAAAAAACGACATTTGGATTATACAGACGAGGACCTAAATAAAACCCGTAGCTCGATTCACATAAGTCCCCTTTTACTCGATACTATTTTACCATTGACTATCCAACAATTGTACGTTTGTCAGCGTAAGTTTCGCACAGGCTACGTCGGTACTAGAAATCAACTACGTTTGTTGTTTTTTTCATGTCAAGTTTGAAAAGTAATTAAACCTGAGCTAAAGCAACAAGTCGTGTGTCGGGCAGATACACTGTACAGTGTTGTTGTTTTACATTCATTAATTTACTCGTAAACCAGCTGTTAAAATGTCACACTCCAGGCTCGTGCGCTAAGCCCTCAGCTGCCACAATTTCTGGCCAACATTTTAAACTCCCCCCCCCCCCCCCCCAACGAGGATTTATGACTGGTTTAAAATCTTATTTTGTAAACGTGTATAACGTGCAGACATATTTAGATTTAGAGCTAGTAATTAAATCTTTAGGTAGGTTTCATAAGGTGATGTAGGTTCAAAGGACACAAAGTTTTTCCCAGCATTTGGGCAGTGTCGATTTTTTGCCCCAAAAATGAATAAAACCAGGCCACATCTGACTTAATCAACATGCCAAAGATATCGTATTTGAGTTCATAGTGAATATCTTATATATTATATTATGCAACTTAAATGTTAATATTTTATTATAAAATGCAACTCATAAGTAAACAAAAATTATAATAAAAATAATGTACAATTAAAATAATATCATTAAATTGTTTTTTAAATTAAATGTTGAATTAAACATACATCAATAACACTTTACAGTCAATTTTGCGGATGCTGGTTCATAAAATTGTTTTTTCTCTTTGAATAAAACAAAATACCGCAAGTCTTGCCAGCCACCCTCATAAAATCTCTCCAACACGAACACGCGCCCAGAACTTTATATGGAAATAAGGACCAGCAGAGTGAAGCCTCGGTGCCGTCATAGCTAATGTGTTACGAAACTATCGTTTTCATTGGTTGAATGGAACGATTCGCGATGTAAGACGGTTTAACATTGGTTAACTTGACTAGGAACATATTTATCCTAAGCACCCTGATTCTAAAAATAGCATGAGGTTTTGCAAACTTTGCGAAAAAATTCTTTCGGGGACACCCCACACTTGAAAGAGTTTATTTATAGAGGTGGTTATTTTAAGAAGCCCGCACGCTGTTCACGGTGAGTAAATGAAATCTGAATGGGGGCAACGAAACGAATGCTCAAAACTGGGAAGATCATGCTCAAAGTCTAAGGGAGAAAACCATTTATTTATTGTAAACCATTGAGTATAGTCTGAGTTACGTTAGCCTTAACAAGTTTGCAGAAGGCCAAAGTGCAAGAAAACAATATAAATGCATAACTTACATAGTAATACAATTAACTTTACCATTGGTGCTTTATGATCACTAAATTTTAGAGTTAATTTTTAAACTAGATTTAAATGAAGGTTCTCACAAAGAAAAGAAACAGTACAATATTTATCTATGTAGGTGTAAACAATTATTAATTTCATCATAAAAATAAAGGGAATATGTATGCTGCAAATTTATATAACTTTATTTATGCAAAGAATGTGCAAGCAAATCTATGCATTACAAACACAACAAACGTTCATCCTGAAAGATGTACTTACTGCGTTTTCTATCACCATGGTATCGGTAGACACACTCCCGTGGGTATCTCGCCTTGTTTCAATGTCATGCGCGATGTCGTTTGTCAGCGGGCTTGACAGCTTACGTGAATAGTAGTCTCACTCCTATGGCCTTAATTACAGGTCGTGACGTATCTCACCGAAATTTATTAGATTATGTACGGTACGTGACGTATTCCACAAGAATTGCGATGCCAGTTAATGTGACCCAAGTAATTTGTCTAGATATTTAGTAGCAGTAAAATCTGCTTCGTTGTTTCAGAAATTGTTTTTAAGGGCAACTTGAAAAATAGTTTCCAGTAATTATTACTATAAAATGTAAGTTCACTTTGATATTGAGAAACAGACATAGTTGTAATTTAAAGTTCATTAATATATTTATAATAAGTATTTGCATAAATATTTATTTTTCTTGTAAATAGTGTTAGTGAAACTTTAGACTCGTCATTAAGGTTTCTCTGAATTAATACAGTAAAGATTCAAATAAATTGATACAATGAATTCCCCCCACATATAATAAGATAACACATTTGATGTTATTTATATCATCCATGAGATTATCGGAATAAATACAAGAACTCAGTACAGGAGCTCCTCATTCCTTCCAAAGACAATAAAGGAATGGAACAATCTTCCAAAAACAACAGTTGCGGCAACTACGCCTGACACATTTGCGGCTCTTGCCTCCTGTCTTGCAACCAGTGAATTATCCCCTTAAAAAACCACGCACATTAACATCGCGAACCCCTCTGAACCATAGGAGCCATAATGATCAATGCATTGATCGTGGGCCCTGAAAGCATAGAAGAAGAAGATTTCCAATGATTTATAAACTAAACTTAAAATGGAAAAGTAAATGTCCCATAATATTTGTCACTGCTAAAGATTACCTACACACTTTGTTTACGTTTTAAAGATTTTTTTTGGTGCACAATGAATATAAATTGTCATATTCCGCCAAAGGCGCTCAACTAGTTGTGTTATGTCAGAAGAGGTGGTTTCTGTATGATAGGCTCATGGCTAGAGAATGGATAGGTAAAAATACTTTTAAAACATTAAACATATCAAGCGGCACTCTTCCTGATTGCGCTTTAAGACACACCGAATACGACTTGAAATAAGGTGAAAACCATACCCACCCCCTCCCAACCACCACTCCCACACATACACACAAAGCCATACAATTAATGTTGTTGTGGACCTGTCTCAGGCAAGATGTTGTCAACACTTAACACACGAACAAGGTGAAAGTTACATTCTAAATTGGGCAATCTATTCTGCGCTGCTACATTCAGTGACGTAACGCATAATTCACCTCCAGCATAATTTATTTAATTTTTTTTTTTTTTTTACGTGGTGATGCTTTTCTTCAAAGGCGTCTTGAAACGATGCAAAAATACGTCACTGAAATGCATTATAAATTATCACATAAGTTTAATAATATTTTATGTTAAAAGCAAATGCACCTGAAAGTCGGTCAGACTCAGGGAGCCCAAAAGTGCGAAATGAGATTTGTGCACTGAAATGTGTGCATTGAAAAATGTGCACCGAAATGTGTGCATTGAAATGTGTGCACTGATATGTGTGCACTTTCTCATTTATCAACTTTAACTAAATAGATATTGTTTTAATGTCTATTTGTTAGTTTTTTGATTGACAAAACAGACACAGACACATAAACATGATGGTAGGATATCCAACACAATTAATTATGCCATGATGGTATAACATCCTACACAATTAACTCTGCCATTATGGTATAACATCAAGCACAAATAACTCTTCGATACCTATTAGACTGTGATTAGTAACTTATCACCAAAGTCTCACTTGTTTTTGTTAACACCATTGTGGAATGTGGGACACTGGCGAGAAAATGTGGTGTTCAAAGGTTAAGTATTAGAGTGAGAACCTCTCGCTAAGATGACGCGAGTTAATTAAAATTCAAACAAATGCAAATTACGCCCCATTTCCTTTGTGCAGCGCTAGAGTTCTTTCAAGAGCAGATAACTACATCGACAAAGGGTCCCCCTGGCGCAGTCAACTGTTACCAGACATTCCTTGAATTTCAATTCAGGGTCCACCTTTCCCAGAGGTTAGCGATGTAATGACAAAACGTAGAGACGTTTTTGTCTCTGGTGCACACCTTTTACATTCACGTCAGGGGCGTTATTTTGGATAGGGCAGGGTTGGGGTCTTAGCCCTCCCCCTCAATTTGCCGGTTTTTATTTTAATTGCTAGGTACTGTGGCGCCCCAGTAATCGACAGCACAACAAGTTGGCCAAATTTTAGTTTTGCCTCCACCCCTTGAAAAAAAAGCTAATGTCACTAATGTACGTACGTCACCATTAACGACGTTACCACTACCGACTTCACCACTAATTGACGTCACCACTAATGACTTCACCACTAATGCCATCACCACTAATGACGTTACCACTAAAGAAGTCACCATTAACAACGTCACCACTGATGATGTCACCACTAAAGACGTCACCACTAACGACGTCACCACTAATGACGTCACCACTAACGACGTCACCACTAACGACGTCACCACTAATGACGTCACCACTAAAGGCAACCATTTTAACGCTACAAGTGAATGTAAGGCTGTTATTAAAAAAAAGTAATTAGAAAACTATTGTTATGAAAATATATCAGTCATGTAATAAATTTCCATTTCATTTTGCCCGCCCCCAGAAGTTACTCTAGTGATTTCCTGAATCATGACCCTAAGATGGAGACTATTTAGTTTAGAAAATATTAATTTAAAAAAAAAAATAAGTAGAAATTATCTATATGCTATATGCCTCAATGCCCTCACTGTCGTTGTTATCTGAACGCGTGACCGAACTGACAGTACAAGTGCATCAGTCAATGTTAAATAACGATGGGAAATGTCAAGAGTCACGTTGAACCCCAAGGAAGTACTTCTTCAACGTACGGGCATTGAACTAGTGCCGACATAAACTCAGTACTTCTTCAACATACAGGCAGTGAACTCGTGCCTAAACAAACTCTGTACTTCTTCAAATTACAGGCAGTGAACCAGTGCCGAAACAAAAGCAGTACTTCTTCAACTTACAGGCACAGAACTAGTGACGAAACAAAATCAGTACTTCTTCAACTTACGGGCACTGAACTAGTGCCGAAACAAAAGCAGTACTTTTTCAACTTAAGGACACTTTACTAGCTCCGAAACAAAAGTAGTACTTTTTCAACTTAAGGACACAGAACTAGCTCCGAAACAAAATCAGTACTTCTTCAACTTACGGGAACTGAACTAGTGCCGAAACAAAAGCAGTACTTCTTCAACTTACGGGCACTGAACTAGTGCCGAAACAAAAGCAGTACTTTTTCAACTTAATGACACATAATTAGCTCTGCAACAAAAGCGGTACTTCTTCAGATTAAGGACACAGAACTAGATCCGAAACAAAAGCAGTACTTCATCAACTGAAGGACACAGAATTAGCTTCCAAACAAACCAAAAAAATGATTTCCCATGAAAACCTCAGCTAATGAATTTGACTCACAGAAACTTATTTTCTTAAGTGATACACGTACATGTAATCCAAGAAGAGAGCAGCAGCGGCAGCGAACCGTTCAGCGTGAATGAATTCACGCACTGGGGACATTCAGCAGACGTTGAATCGAGGAAGTCATACCGCCCTACCCCCAACCCCACCCTGCAACCCGGGGATCCTCAAACGTTTTAAACAAGAGGCGGGATCTGTGCCCTAAGATAATGTCGGTGGCAGTACTATAGTTTGAAAACGACATAAACGAATTATGTGCACACTGCAAGTATCCCAGTTGTAGTGGGAGGAAAAAACCACCATGAAAACAAAATAGCATTGGAAATGAAGAAAACAGAAATTCCACAAATTCCACATAAACTTTATAGTTTTTAAAGAGACTCAATGCTAATGAGATCATCAAGGGCCCGTTCTATATTTGTCGTCGCAAGCGCTTGATCCTGGGTCAGGCGAGCCGGATTAGAGACTCCTGGCGGGCTGGATCTGACATGATGGCAGTAGTTTGAGGACCCCTGCTTAAGAAAGGAGAAGAGTTTGTTGTTTGCATTCCTTTGGACAATACAAAAAAAAAAAAGGGGGGGGGGGTGTGATAGGAAGAGGGTTGGTTTGATGTAAAGGGGTTGGTCGGGTGGTTGCATCACTTTTGAAAGCCTGGTCTGCGTAAGAACATGTAATCAATTAAATATTTTTGGAGTTAATGGACGAGTACATTGTACGTACATCAACATTACAATGTTAGAAGTTCATACGCAGAGTACATCGATATTTTAGTTTGCTTTTAAAAGAAATTTTTAAAAAATTACATACTTAAGAGTGGCAGGAATTATTTTTTTTTGGGTGGGGAGGGGGTGTGATTGAAACTATTTTTAATGGCTAGCATCATTTTACTAATAAAGGAGAGGACAACTCTGCATTTTACTCATTTATACCTCATTCAACCGCTTCCCAAATTATTGGCCCAACAGTAGATTACACCTACATCAAAATCCCTCTTCCCATATTACTAGTCCGTCTGTGGTGAGACCTACCAAAGACTGGGAGACTGGTACAGGTCCTGCTACCATCGCTTGGCGGGTCAGATTGGCGTGTCCCCCTAAGTCCTTGTATTCCGCTCCGTTGCCCAGACATTGACCGCGGAGCTTGTTAACACTGTAAGCCGTCAGCCGCAACATTAACGCGAAGTGCGACGGACAACTGTGCAGCTGTTTGTGGTACAAACATGAAGTAGTACAGCTGTGTACACCGCAACAATGATCAAGAAGTTGTACACAAGATCACTTCTAACCCTGCAGCCATGCTCAATTTATCAACAATTTCCCAGTCAGTTAGTTTAGACCGTCGATCCAGAAAAGACAAAATAATCTTTGAAATCCTGCTTCAGCCTTCCGATACAATTCGCAGTGAATCTTCTCTTGTAACTGTAATCATTGTTATCTTCATGTGTCTCTTAGACTAAAAAAAAAAAAGAAAATATCTTCCCCGTTCCTCTGTGAATGAAAACTTCGACCCGACCTCAATGACCCCAACCGTGTAGGAGTTTACGATAATATCTCTCCAGTAGAATGTAGACCCCAGGATTCGCATGACAAACTCTCGCAACATTTTGGTCAAGTTTTGTGAGGAAGAGTCACGGGATACCCACCTGTGAGAACCCGGGGGCTGTGGGGGTAGAATTGGGCGGCGCCATCCATCAAATAGGACGAACATGACAAGTACAGCCTAGGCCTTAGCGTTAACAATACGGCGCGGGGTCCGGAGATGATAGGCATGGCTTGGACAGCGCAACGTTTCCCCGCCTGAAACGCCAAGTGGGCCCCCCATTCTGACGACGAGCACCGCCGTGTTCATAGCATTGCTGGGAGTACGCGAAGCGTTTTTAACTCCGAAAACTTGGCAATTACGTGATACTTTTTTTAAAAAAAATAATCAAAATTATTGCCTTTTGTATGTCTTTTGTGTCTCTTACTCTATGCAATAAAATAACATATGAAGGTTAAGGCAAACCAAAAAGTTTTAAATTTGCTTTTAACTCAATGATTGTTCTGAACTCGGAGCATCCCCCACCCCCCCACGACCCCCTTCCCCGAATATGTAGTACACTTTTAATCCCCCCCCCTTTTTTTAAACCTCCTCAAATGTCGTGCGGGACCACCGGACGACCGTGGCGATGATTAGCGCGGACAACAGAAGATCTAGTGACCTCGATGTCGTCTGTTCATTCCACGCCATGACCTTTGAGCCCCACCCATAGAGCTGGTCGGAGAGTGTGTTTTTTCTTTTTCTTTCATTCATGCGATTTCATGCACAGCGGCCCACCAGAACTGAAGAATAATGGCCTTGGTAGTGGTGGGTTCATGGGGGGGGGGGGGCTAGGGAAGTCGTTAAAAAGGACGCCCTCGGAGACGGTACACGTGGTAAAGGCAACGCCAAGGGCCCTACGAAAATTCGAATACTTATATACTCGTGCAAAACCAAAGAAATCCAAAATAGCATTTTTTTCAAAAAATATCTACTATTATTCTATATTGAAAATATTCTCCAAAATCGGAAGATTGCGTTTTATAGCATAGACTTATAAGTGGAAATTACTGAAATAAGCGCCCGGATTGCCGGTCTCAGCGCAGAGTAAGAAAAGGGAGGTTGGGGGAAGGTGGGCAGTGGAATGGTGATCTCTCTTAGTAATGACGTGCCTCGGTAATCATCTGTCTCAGTAATAATGTGTATCAGTAATCATCTGTCTCAGTAATCGTCTGTCTCAGTAATAGTCTGTCTCAGTAATACTGTGTCTCAGTAATAATGTGTCTCAGTAATCATCTGTCTCAGTAATAGTCTGTCTCAGTAATAGTCTGTCTCTGTAATAATGTGTCTCAGTAATCATCTGTTAGAAAAGATTGCCCACCCACCAGAACAACTCACACGTGTTACAGCTACGCCGTTTCTAATCGCTCCACCTAAGATCTGTTTACCATGACGGAAACCATCGGAGACTGACGCTCTAACTCCGACATATCATCAGCTAAAGATGTCGTTTTTTCTTCGTTATCATTTGCACTTCAAAGAACCGCAAGAGTTGACTGCTGGACTCTCGGTACCGTAAACAAGAAGTGGGGTTCACCTTTTCTTGCTTCTGATCTCAAGATGGCATCAGATAGTAAGGACAAAGGGCGCACGGGGCAAAGATGCAAAACTAAATACTGACAATTTGTTTTAAAATCTTCAAATTTTTGTTTACTGACAATCAAATATTATACAGCACAAATTTAAAAAAAAAATGTTTAGCTGTCGAGTTTAATAAATTATTAAAATATCCGTTAACAAAGGTTGTGTTTGCAAAGTAGATCGTATATGTCACGACGCAAGATAAAAGGTATTGTATGGCCATGGCAGTCTTAGCGTGAGTGTAAGCTTTTCTGCTTATGGGCATACACAATTGAAGAAGCAAGAAAAACATCAGAACTATTGAGATTTACCGTTATCATTGAGAGTCCCCGTTATCATTGATAGTTCCCGTTATCATTGAGAGTTCCCGTTATCATTTAGGGTTCCCGTTATCATTGAGAGTTCCCGTTACCATTGAAAGTTCAAGTTATCACTGAGAGTTCATGTTATCATTGAGAGTTCCCGTTATCATTTAGGGTTCCCGTTATCATTGAGAGTTCCCGTTACCATTGAAAGTTCCCGTTATCACTGAGAGTTCCTGTTATCATTGAGAGTTCCCGTTATCGTTGAGAGTTCCCGTTATCATTGAGAGTTCCCGTTATCATTGAGAGTTCCCGTTATCATTAAGAGTTCCCGTTATCATTAAGAGTTCCCGTTATCATTGAGAGTTCCCGTTATCATTGAGAGTTCCCGTTATCGTTGAGAGTTCCCGTTATCGTTGAGAGTTCCCGTTATCGTTGAGAGTTCCCGTTATCATTGAGAGTTCCCGTTATCATTGAGAGTTCCCGTTATCATGTGCTTCCAAAGTCGTATGAACAAATCTCATTGTAAGGACATTTGAAAATAGAATTTTTGCATCCACCTCATTTTTATGTCAAATTTTTTACGTACAACTCATTTTTATGTCAGGTTATTACAGACAAGTCATATTGATGTCAAATTTTTACAGACTATCCGTACATTTATAGACGGCTGGCAGTCATGGGACCTGGTAGAATGCATGTCACGCTAATGGGACCTGGTCGAATGCGTGTCACGCTAATGCGACCTGGTCGTATGCATGTCACGCTAATGGGACATGGTCGAATGCGTGTCACGCTAATGGGACCTGGTCGAATGCATGTCACACTAATGGGACCTGGTCAAATGCATGTCACGCTAATGGTATCTGGTCGAATGCATGTCACGCTAATGGGACCTGGTCAAATGCATGTCACGCTAATCGGACCTGATCGAATGCGTATCACGCTAACGAATGCATGTCACGCTAATGGGACCTGGTCGAATGCATGTCACACTAATGGGACCTGGTCAAATGCATGTCACGCTAATGGGACCTGGTCAAATGCATGTCACGCTAATGGGACCTGGTCAAATGCATGTCACGCTAATCGGACCTGATCGAATGCGTATCACGCTAACGGAACCTGGTCGAATGCATGCCACGCTAATGGGACCTGGTCGAATGCATGTCAAGCTAATGACACCTGGTCGAGTGCATGTCACGCTAGTGGGACTTAGTCGAATACGTGTCACGCTAATGCTGTTTATGAACACATTAATTACACATACATCAGAGGGGAAATGATTTGAACATATTGAGATTGGCGTGTTTATTAAAGGAACCTCATTTTTTTACTGTGTTGATACGCCTGTGATATCAATAGTCGTAATTTACACTATAATGATCTTGAAATAGCTGGGTCTTATTTTTTGATGTCATTATGGGTGTATAAGCCACGTTTTAGAACTGCTGTATTTCCTGGATCCCACGGTATGATAGCAGTAATAGCCGTACAAGTGAACTCAAAACTTTTCAAAATCACGGTACATTTCGCTTGAGGCTAAAAGTTGTTTTAAACGAACATCCAGGTGTAATGTAATGCTATCTGTGCATACGGTTTTAAACGGGTCATCTGAGAATGGTGTTAAATGTAGGTCAGCGTTGAGGTTACTTGGGTCAGGTGCGGTTAGAGAAATGGACCGGCTTGTGGGTCAACTTCTCCGGGAAGAAGGACGTCATACGATACTCTTGCCAGGATTCAATTTTTTTTTTGGTTACCTTGGCTGGACAACATCGCGAAATTATTTACTGGTCTTTTATCTAGCATGCAGTGAACCGTATCGAAATATAACACCTGTGTTTACCAAGAAATATATATATATATATATATATATATATATATATACACACATTCTGTATATTGTATGCCATTCTGTATTTTGTATGTTATTTTGTGTGTCATACTGTATTTTACACCCATGCACACAAAGGTCATCAAGTACAAGAATGTGATACTGTGTTTAAATGTAGAACAGCACAGTGCACCACTAGGCGGGGGAGGGGGGCGCAAAACAAGCTCACTCTCTTGCACTCACACACATGCACAGCAACACATGGTGTGCACGGATCTCTGCACGTGAGCTATTCTAAGGTGTGATGTTAGTGGAAAACTTACGTAAGCATTCACTACCTGGGTCGGGGGGGGGGGGGGTTAGTAAGTCGGGTTAGTGGCGCCGTAAAATGAGTTCATATTGTAAATAGGTTTGGAATACGTTTGAAAAGGTTGTAAATGTTGGAATGGTTGAAAAAAAAACCGGTTGGAAACATTTGGAAAAATGTTGAATAGGTTCAAATCCATTGAGTAAAGAACGTATTTGGATATGGTTAGTGATCGGGTTGGCAACTGTTTTGGGGTGAAGATACGGTGACCAGATTTTAATGGTGGTAACATGGGACACAGGGTTTGGAGGGGGGCAGTAACCTGGGACCCTGGGGTTTAGGGGTGGGGGATTCTTCACAAACTTCGAAAACAGTAAATAACTTCGGAAACTGTAACAAACTTCGTGAACTGTAACAACTTCGGAAACTGTAACAAACTTCGGAGACTGTAACAAACTTCGGAAACTGTAACAAACTTCGGAGACTGTAACAAACTTCGGAAACTGTAACAAACTTCGAAAACTGTAACAAACTTCGTGAACTGTAACAACTTCGGAAACTGTAACAAACTTCGGAGACTGTAACCATACAAAAAAAAGTGAACCCCCTTCCCCCCCTCCCCGAAAGTCCATCAAATAAAAATCTCCCCACACATATATTTGATAGTTTAAACATTTCAAGCGTCAATATGTTTCGTAATTTTGTTTTTTGCTAGTGCTAGCATCAAACAGGTAGTTACGTATTGTGCATGAAGTTAAACACAGTGAGCATCCGACTTAGCTACCCATCTTCCATACCCTAGGAGAGAACTATTAATGGTGACAAAGTTATGTCAGACCTGTATACAAATTTGTGGGTGCATGTCGATAAAGACAAATTTATCATTGATGATCCAAAAATGATTTGTTTGCAGCTTTAGAAAATTGGCCCAAAAGAAAACAAACAAACAAACAAAGGAACAAACATGTACTACATCACGCCATACGATACCAATGTTGTTGAAAGGATGAACGAAATGCACAAGGTAAATGTCGACAGGAAGGATGAGTTGGATGACACAACAGATCAACTTGACAGATGGATGTTGTGGCAGCGTGGCGACAGGTACTGCATGCGCATAGGTAAATCTGGGGTAGCCACGCGGTAGGGGGTCGTGGTAGGGGGTCGCTTTCTGTTGTGTTTACAAGTAAACACTCGTATCCGTTTCATTCGGGGGGGGGGGGGGGTGCAAAAATATTGTGGAGTTTCTAAAAATTGTTTTCAGTAATGTCGTTTGAGAAGGGGTGGGGATGGAGAAAGAGTGGGGTGGAGAAGGGGTAGGGAGGAGAAGGAGTGGGGTGGAGAAGGGGTTGGTGTGGTGGAGGGGTGGGCGGAGAAGGGGTGGGCGGAGGAGTGGGGTGGAGAAGGTGTGGGGTGTTGAAGGAGTGGGGCGTTAAAGGAGTGGGGTGGAGAAAGGGTGGGGTGTTGAAGGTGTGGGGCGTTGAAGGAGTGGGGTGGAGAAGGAGTGGGGTGGAGAAGGAGTGGGGTGGATACGCACCTAGGTAAAAGGGTGAGGTTGGGAGGAAGCAATGGTATGGGGGGTGTGATGATGTGTTGGTGCGATGGTGTGTTGGTTAGATGACGAGATAACAGTGTAAGGGTGAGGTGGATCTAAGACAGGTTCAATGGAGTTGACCAGGCGGATGGATGGTGTGATGGTGTGTTGGTGTGTAGCATTTTTAAGAGTGTTGTTAACAGGACTGGGTGAAAAACATTTTTATGCAAAGGATCACATGGAGGGGAATCAAGGAATCTAAAGACAAGAAATGGGTATATGATAACTAACAAATAACATGTCATAACTAAAAAATAACATCTCATAACTAACAAATAACATCTCATAACTAACAAATAACATCTCATAACTATCAAATTACATCTGAAAACTTACAAATAAAATCTCATAACTAAAAAATAACATCTCATAACTAACAAATAAGATCTCATAACTAAAAAAGAACATCTCATAACTAAAAAATAACATCTCATAACTAACAAATAACATCTCATAACTATCAAAGTACATCTGAAAACTAACAAATAAAATCTGATAACTTACAAATAAAATCTCATAACTAACAAATAAAATCCCATAACTATCAAATAAAATCTCATAACTTGCAAATAAAATCTCATAACTAACAAATAAAATCTGATAACTAACAAATAAACGGCGGGGGTTGGTGGGGGGGGGGCGGTTCGGAGCCAAAAAAATTTTAGTTTAATATTTTGAAAAAATAACCTTCTCAACCAGTGTATGGTTTGCGAGAAATATTTTAAAATAAAAGGCGAGGACGGCGCTAGACGCCGCCTAGTCTGAGAACCCCTGGGGTAGAAGGAGGTGCTGAGCGTCATTAGTGCATACAGTTCTACCGCTGACTCTTGATTTACGCACACATTAGCAGCCGATTAACGTAACTACGACTACATCGAAACTCAACGATACCGATACTTACAATAACGATACCAGTACCAAACAAAATAACACTAAGATTTACACTGGCCTTATCAGCTGATTAATTTGACGATTACGATTACCGTAACACAGCTTCTGACACCAGATAAACAAGCTGCTGTTATTTTCGGCATCCAACATCGGTGCTGTCATGTCAGTATCTAGGTAAGCCATGGCTGGAACAGGTTCAGTAATGACACATTCAGAGGATGCATCCCTCAAAGAAAATCAGAAATCTTACGCCGGTATCCAGCCACTAGAATCAATCAGATCGTATGCCGTTATCCAGCCACTAGAATCAAACAGATCGTATGCCGTTATCCAGCCAATAGAATCAAACAGATCTTATGGTGTTATCCCGCCCAAAAAAAAACATAAAATAAAATGAATTTAGATTTAGTAATAAAAAAAACTTCGCACGTGATTCATTTCAGATTTAGCCTTACCTGCTTGCGCGAGAAGACAATGAACTATTTAATATCTATCTACAAAGCAAGCTTATAACTTAAAATACAAACATTTTGACGATAGTAATATGAGGGGCAATTAAATATCATTGTATCATAAAAATAGCAGTATCATGCTTCTTAGTAAGAATCTTACTAACGTGGAATTAAAAAAAAAAAAAAAAAAAAAATATATATATATCCTGCGATTCAGATAATTTATTTTCGTAGAAACATATTTTATTTGGAGTCTCAAAGAAGTTGGTGTAAATCTGAGTAACTGATAAAAACACTCAAAAGTCTAACTTAATGCAGCATTGTGACAAGAAAAGCAGCGTGTCTTACAGGTTTAAACATGCGTTTTTATAAAATAAATTGTTGGGCGATGCTCCGATTATATATGTAGACCTCTTTGAAATGTGGACATTTAATCCGGCCCCAAAAGCCCGACGACATTCTCTTACCGACATTCTCATACCGACCTTCTCATAACGACATTCTCTTACCGACATTCGTCAAAGAAATCTTGCCGACCCTTGGCCTAAAAATCGGGATCAGTTTGCACTAAGGGACATAATCCACTAAATGCTTGACTGCAGCCCCTTGTTTGAGTCCCAATATTTTTTTTTTTTTTTGTGTAACCATTAAATGCTTTTAAGATAAATTGTTTTATTTACACACATTGTTCGTGTCTGATTAATCTACCCAAAAGCTTTATTCAAGTCCAAACAATTATTTATGTAGAGCAGAACTTTCCAAACTTGCCATGTTTGTAACACTGTTACATTATCCAGGTCCATTGTGCGTACTTTTTAACTGTTTTGTATGCACTCCACTAGTCTTAAAACTGTTTCTATTAATCATTAACAGAATTAAAACTAAATTTTACTTTTCTCTTGAGGTGGGTGCTCGAGTAAGGGGGGTGCTTGGTTGCGAGGGGTGCTTGGTTGCGAGGGGTGCTTGGGTCAGGGGTGCTTGTGTGAATGGGGTGCGTGGGTCAGGGGGTGCATGGGTGAGGAGTGCTTGGGTGAGGGTGTGCTTGGGCGAGTGGGGTGCTTGGTTGAATGGGGTGCTTGGGTGAGGGGGTTGCCTGGGTGGATGGGGTGCTTAGGTGAGGGGGTGAGAGGGTGATTGGGTAAGTGGGTGCTTGGGTGAGAGGGTGAATAGGGTGCTTGGGTGAATAGGGTGCTTGGGTAAGGGGGTGCAAAATTAGATACAACTCTGCTCAACATATAGTTATGGGTAAAGGGGATCTATAATAAACAATTTGTAGGGGAGAGAACCGTATAACGTGAAGCACGTGAGTTGCGTTTGGGGGAGATACGTTTAAAATAAAAACTAGTTTATTTCGGGGGGCGGGGGGGGGGAGGGGGTTTGTTCTGGGGTGAGTTTGAAATATAGAGAAAATCTAAAATTCTGGCTTGTGAAGATAACAAGGTGCTAACTGGATAAAAATGGGAAAAGTTGCAGAAGATTTGAAGGATTCTGCAAGCAGTTACCTGTACACACCTGTCTAGTGTTTATAAATGGGGAAAGCGATGCATATTTTTTTTCTCTTATACAACGACAATTCTTTATCTGAAATATGAGTGTCTTTCTTGATGTTGAAAGTGCAATTTTATTTATTGTTTTTTTTTCACATTCAAGTTCATTAGTCAAAAGTTGGCTCCAGACGCGTGTGTGTGTCTGTGTGTGTGTGTATATGTATATATCTATATGTGTGTGTATGTATGTGTGGGTGTGTGAATGTATAAGGGTTTCCGAAAGTTGTCGTTCTTTTAGTTTTTAGCGTTCATCTGGTGTTTCTTTTAATGCTGCCTATCTTAAATAAACATAAGGGGAGGCGGGGTAATGTGGGGTGGAGCTGTCTATAAATAGAAGCTTAGCGTTGTGTCTCATTGGGATCTTTCATGACGTATCGTGTGGTCTGAGGGGATCTCAATAGATGTGCTCAGGCACCAGTTGATTGTTGACGAGTTTTGGGTCAGTTCAGACATCGTGTAATGTTTTGAACACGTCAATTCATCTTAGGTAGTGGGATATTATTGTTATAATTCGGCACATCCCAACCGACTCGAATCTAGTGAAGGAGATCCCATGACCCCAGTTAAATCTACTTTAGTAAAAAAAACTCGACCAAAAGAACTCAAATAAAAGAACTACATTGATTTTTTAAATATTTATATTTAGGGACTGCATCTTTTGTTACATTTTCTTGACCTCTTATCCTAGGGCGACAGCTATTATATCTTACCAGACAGACAGCGAGTGCCTTCCCAGGCAGACAGCGATTATGTCTTCCCAGGCAGACAGCGATTATGTCTTCCCAGGCAGACAGCGATTATGTCTTCCCAGGCAGACAGCGATTATGTCTTCCCAGGCAGACAACGATTATGTCTTCCCAGGCAAACAGCGAGTATGTCTACCGATTTTTCCTTAAAGAAGATCTGGTTATTTCTCTCAATGATTTAAGAGCTATGCCCAGCACTGTGAGCCAGGGTAACTTATAGGCAATCAAACTTCTAAGGATGTGTATATAATAATAAATATATGAAGGCTACACATAGGCCGAGGAGCACGCAAGATCTAGAGTTTATGATGTCTTGACGAAGTGGTGGTAGTCGATCACTAAATGTCAACAACCGATCAGAGGAGTAGCTAGAGCTTGCACCGCCCGGGGCGCTCCCTGTCAGAAAAAACCAAAATGCATACAGAAGGCACATAAAAGTAAATTATATGTTGAATATGAAATGGAATGAAAATGCTCCGACCCTCCCCCAAAACCAAAATACAGTGCCGATCAGGCTGTATCACCCCCCCCTACTTTTCCTATGCCACTGCTCCACCCAAGCCTTTTCCTACCCCTCAGATACGCCTCTCAGTGTGTTAAAACCTATTGTCGGGGTAACAATGCGACACAACGATGGTATTCATTACGGCCTAATCAAATAATTATTGACTTAATTCTGTGCATGACCTAAAGTTTTTGAGTTTCTTTAAGTAGACATCCGCCTCTGCAACTTGTTATTTCCTCCCATGAGAGCAACCCTCAGTTCCACCCACGAGAGCACGATCAGTTCCGCCCATGAGAGCACCCTCAGCTGTTCCACTTGAAGGTTCTTACTTATTAAGACAATTTTGTTTGAAAAAAAAGTAAAAAAAAAAAATAAAAAAAATATACCCGACTAAAATCTCAGGTACGAAAGTGACCTATTTAAATGTTTGGGCCTGGCAGATGTGAGCAGCAATTAGGCTAAACGCAGGCTCGCAATGGTTCGCGATTACCTGTCTGCTGGTTGGCTCCCGACGGCCCTTCGAGGTAGTCGCCATCTTAGTTATATATCTACCGTGATACTCGTTTTGGTATTTTTTTGGTGGAACGAGGGGTGTGTTCGAGGGCTGGGGGTTCGAAAGGTGGGGATGGGGGGCCCCGGAAAAGGAGGGGGGAGTTGAAAAAGGGGAGGGTGAGCAGAACATAAAATAAATTATGTTGGGCCACTCTTCAAAGACGGAAGTGGGAGATTTTTACTTGAACTATCCATTCATATTGGTCACTTTTGACCCCAGGTAATGTATTTTGTCCAATTGTATAGTGGATGAAATGAGTATATTCATATCCTTAAGACACGCTAATTAAAAGTGTTTGTAAAGATAGACTTTTCAGAGGCGGTATTTTAATGTTCACATCAGATACATTGTATGTTGCTTTTTATAATGATGATTATGTAAGTTGAATGGTGTTCATGAACGGGGTGGCGGCAAAATGTACGACCGTCCCAAGCCTTGCAAACTCTAACCAACAAACTTGAGACCAAAAATTGTTGTCTGACATTCGGCTTAAGATACATCTCTTATAAAAAAAAGGGGGGGGGGCGCACACACAGTGCCAACCGAGGTATAAGATGTTACGTCATCAACATATGGCGTAATTTAGGTTAGGTGTACTCCGGGTAGCCATGAACATCACAGCGCGTGACGTAAGGATATGTTTAGTTTTTTTTCCCCGCGCATCCTTTTAATTTATAGTTCACGTGATCGGAAGTTATGGGATTAAAACGAATGGCTGATAATTAGAGTGAAAGACTTTTGGAATAGTTAGATCTAAAGGATTATCTATAGCAGTGGTTCTCAACTTTCCAGATGTCGCGACCCTTTACTGTTCCTCATGTTGTGGTGACCCCCAACCATAAAACTATTTTCGTTTCCACTTCATAAATATCTGTTTTCCGATAGCCTTAGTGGAACCCTGTGTAAGGGTCGTTCGACCCCTAAAGGGTCGCGACCCACAGGTTGAGAACCGCTGATATTTTATGGTGATTAGTCCGGTACAAGACCATAGAAAATGCCGAAATCTCCGAAAGTTTTTATTAGACCTGAAACATACATTTCTACATAGGATGAGTATATTCTCCTCTGTTGTGCAACACTTTCCCATCACGGCTGCACAAAACAAAGACATGGATCCACCACGCCAGAGACAGTGTTGACACGGCGGGCGGACAACATACTCTCAGCCGACAGATTCCAGAAGCCGGCCGATGTACCGAGGAACCTAGGATGTTCCTCGAAAATCACGCATTGAATGTTATTTCATGATCAAGCGTCCATAGCTAAAAGATATATTCCAATCTCGTTGGGTTTTATCACCGACAGAATCACACAGTGTTTTCATCATGTGTTGTCATGCAGAGTTCAAATGCGTAAAACGTTATGATTCCTAGTTATACACATATTAATTAACCCCTAATGAAACAACCCCTAATGAAACAACCCCTAATGAAACAACCCCTAATGAAACGACCCCTAATGAAACGACCCATAATGAAACGACCCATAATGAAACGACCCCTAATGAAACGACCCTAATGAAACGACCCATAATGAAACGACCCCTAATGAAACGACCCCTAATGAAACGACCCATAATGAAACAACCCTTAATGAAACAACCCCTAATGAAACAACCCCTAATGAAACAACCCCCTAATGAAACAACCCCTAATGAAACAACCCCCTAATGAAACAACCCCTAATGAAACAATCCCCTAAAAACAAAGGTTTTCCTATTAATTCTTTTTATACACTTTTTAAAAAACATTATTTTTTTCATATTTTATATTAATATTCTATTGACCCACCCGATTTTACACCGCAGATTTATTTCACCAGCTTATTTCAGAAAAGCAAAAGTAATATCACCCACCAAAAGCACTTGCAATATTTTTTTTTTTAAATATCTCCTTTAGCGCAGTGGTCGGGAATTTTATTTCGTGAAATTAGTGGCATAATATTTCCTTCATCTTCCCGTTGAGAAACCAGGACAAAATTATTTTTTTGGGGTCGAGATTGTGGGTTAAGATTGTGGGTTGAGATTGTGGGTTGAGATTGTGGGTTGAGATTGTGGGTTGAGATTGTGGGTTGAGATTGTGGGTTGAGGCTGAAAATTCGAAAGTATGCGTTGTCACCAGCAACGAGTCTATGTGCTACGTTTCAGCTCGATAAATTGACGGGGAGTGGATCAATAAGCCGTCCGAAGATTTTGTCACACAGCCAGCCAGAAAGAAACACGAGAACAAAAGAGAAGTTAATAGAAAGTAGTTCAAAAGCACATGATTCGCGGTTGTTTAGAAATTGTCTTTAAAGTCTATAAAGTCTATAAAGTCTATAAAGTCTACAAAGTCTATAAAGTCTATAAAGTCTATAAAGTCTACAAAGTCTATAAAGTCTATAAAGTCTACAAAGTCTACAAAGTCTATAAAGTCTACAAAGTCTATAAAGTCTACAAAGTCTATAAAGTCTATGAAGTCTACAAATTCTAAAAAGTCTATAAAGTTTCAAACTACACTTGTTGTCCAGCCTCATACTTGATGAGTGTCAATGAAGAATATAGCCTGACATTGCATACAAAGATTAGATCCTTTGGTCACAGATTCCCCCCCCCCCCCGAACTGTATTGACAGCTTTGGAAATGTGACGCAAAACTTGAGCGATGGCCTCAAAATCGTATTTGCGCAAGTTATTATTTCGAGTTTTGGAAAAAAACTGGAATAAAATTAGAATAATATATTTTTTAAAAAGAAAATTTGAAAGCTGCCCATTGTATTGGCTTAAACCATGAAGATTTTATGGAGTAAAATTTGAGTCTTTGAGACTTTATATTGATTTTTTTAGCCATAATGTAAATGTCCTCAAATATGGACACACCAAGTCGGACATTTAAGTTTCTTTTTTTTCTTTTTCACAAACATGTTTTGGAAATCGTAACAAATCAAATGTATGCAAGAATGTTTCCCATGAACATTTAGCTACACACACTTTGATGACGTCAAGTAAATAATTATTACAATGAGGAACTCTACTCCCTTAAATTGAAACAAGCCCTCGGTGTTTTTGCATGTAATTTTTTTTAAAAAAGATACTATTATAACATTTATTTGCAAAATAGACAGCACTCAATTCGACTTAACTATGAGGAAAAAAAACGACTTCTTATTGACCACAAAACCCTTGTAAAAAAAATAACAACATGTTTATCAAGGACATGCGCATGCTATTCTCCAGACCATGCTGACCTACTTGATTCGACAGGAGCTGGACACTGGCCGGTGGCTTCACGAACGTCGGCTGGACACGTTGGTATTCTGTTGATGGGAATTGTTGGAATTCCCGGCGCCCTGATGGGGGTGAACGAGGGAACGTTTCTATGGGAATGAAGTGGTCAGTTGACGAGATCTGTCTCGATGGAAGGAAGCGATCTCCCGATGTATGGACTTCTGGCCTGGCTTGAGGATTGTGGGTAGTGTAGGGATATCTAGGAGCTTCCGCTCTTGTTTGAGAATTGTAGATCGGGAAGTGATCCGTAGAGGTAAATGCTTCCGATTTCGTTTCGGTAGTGTGTGTGGGTTGGAGGAGAATGATTTGCTGAGAAGCTGACCTGGGCGTTGTGGTTTCGGTGTAGAACTGGTTGAACGCCTGTTGTCTGGTGGTGGTTTGCTGCGCCTGGTTGCCGTATGCGTCTCTGGCTGTGATAGTTTGGGACGAGTCTGATCTCGCGTCGTGGTCACCAGTGCTGCTGGACACCACACCGTATTGCAGTTGACCTTCTTGCGCCACGTTTGTTGGGATATCGTTTGCAAACGTCACGTGGTGCTTCTCCTTCGGTGGGGAGCTCTTGGCGGTAGAGTAAAGACCTTTAACTTCTAAAGGAAACTTGTTTTCTTTGGAGGTCGGGCTGGTGATGTCAGAGCTGGAGTCCCGGAAATAGATAGTTGCGTATGGACTACTTGAATCGCTCGCAGCCGCCTGCTGGTAGGAGTACTTGGTGTTAGCAAAACTTCCCGGTTGTAGCTGTTGTCGTAACTGCTGCTGTTGTTGGAGGGAACGTTGCTGAGGTTGTAAAGGCAATGACTGTTGGCGGTAGAAGTCTTGCTCGGATAAACCGGAAGATCTGAATTCGGGAGGTGCTTGGAACGTCCGGGACTGGTCTCCTGGACGACGCGATGTCTGGCCTTGACCCCAGGCGCCGCCCCGTGAAGGGTTGGGGCTGGTGCGGTACGAGGGCGCCGAGGACGAAGCTCTGCCGTCGGGGTACTGGTGCGGATGAGAGAACGAATGGTGCTTTCTAACGATTCGCGGCGAGTAGTGGGCCCTCAGTGACGTGGACGACGGCGAGGTCTCTCGTGACATACGGTGGATGAGGTCACGGTCAGGGGTTCCGGAGCCACTAGGCGATCGACCTCGGGGTGGTTTGGTCGTCACAAATTTGAGCATGGCACCACTGTCATGACGGAAATCACTCACACATGTCTGATTGTTGTTGTCGGGATGAAGATGGAAGTTTAAGAAACTAAAGGCCGACTCTGATGTCTGGCTCGAATATAATTCAAAATGTAAATTTTCCTAGATCGATTCGGTTGTTATTGTAAAAAATATAAAAAAGTACCTGATGAAATGTAATACT
Organism: Omphiscola glabra; assembly: GCA_964017045.1. Classification (NCBI taxonomy): domain Eukaryota; kingdom Metazoa; phylum Mollusca; class Gastropoda; family Lymnaeidae; genus Omphiscola; species Omphiscola glabra. Next base: position 25,789,993 of record OZ024810.1, on the reverse strand, counting down.
ATAAAATATTTCAAACAGTTATTTATTCGTCTTGGTTCTTGTGGAACTGGTTACAACTCACTTAAGAGAAAACCTTAATCAGACTAATTACGGGTCTAAACCTAGTGACGAGGATGAAGTATGGAGAATCCTACAAGTCCACAGCAACAGGAAATGTCCTTTAGTAGAACGAAATAATAAAAACAACAACTAGAAGATATCTAAAAGAGACACGGTGGCTACTTTGAATACATGACTACGGGTGTGTCCCTCATATAGTTTCATCCATGTCTAGACGCTGCTTGCTGAGGCTCGTGGTGGAGCGTCTGAGGCGTGACACGCGCAGACTGTCCCGTGGTCAAACTGAGTTCATGACAGGCCATTTCTGTGAATGATTGCAATGTTTGTGCACAGTTGCGGGGACAATTCTAGAATGGGAATTTAAACAAACAGAACAAAACATCAATACATTTTGTTTCTCTTCCCGACACGTATAACTTAACGTCCCGCGAGAAAACACTTCACTTTCGGTGTTTGCTCTGTTGATCAATCTATCTTAGGCTTATCTTATTGCAACTCGCATGTTATCTCGTTTCAGCTGAACTGTTCGATGATGATATACATAAGACGGTCATTCATCATTTAGCCAAATATTTAAGCCACTTATTTGAGCCAATTATTTAAGTCAATTATTTAAGCCACTTATTTAACTTATTTAAGCCACTTATTTAACTTATTTAAGTCATATATTTCTGAATTCAGTTCAACGGACATTTTATAGAAGCTTAACATAAAATCCCCAATCATTATAATATGACACAAATAACAGTGGTAGGATATGACACAAATAACAATGGTAGGATATGACACAAACATCTCCAATTATAGAAAATACTCATCTGATAATTGATAAATGATCACTCAAAGACAGTACATAAGAATCAGCAAGACGCTAGACTTTTTGAACATTAATTTTTTAAAAAAGTATAAGCTCCAAGAAAAACAATGAGACTATCATGTATCTCAACACCAATTAAATAAAGACTTTGTGAACATCGGCAGATAAGCCAAGACAAAGTGTATCCCATACAATGATTCTAAGCCACATCGCTTCTGTTATTTACTAAACAATTAGCTCTACAAAACAATGACATCTGGCTTTACACAGTGAAACCAAACTCAATCTGGTACTAGATTGTAGCTTACACAATGATACCACACTCTATCTGGTACTAGATTGTAGCTTACACAATGATACCACACTCTATCTGGTACTAGATTGTAGCTTACACAATGATACCACACTCTATCTGGTACTAGATTGTAGCTTACACAATGATACCACACTCTATCTGGTACTAGATTGTAGCTTACACAATGATACCCACACTCTATCTGGTACTAGATTGTAGCTTACACAATGATACCACACTCTATCTGGTACTAGATTGTAGCTTACACAATGATACCACACTCTATCTGGTACTAGATTGTAGCTTACACAATGATACCCACACTCTATCTGGTACTAGATTGTAGCTTACACAATGATACCACACTCTATCTGGTACTAGATTGTAGCTTACACAATGATACCACACTCTATCTGGTACTAGATTGTAGCTTACACAATGATACCCACACTCTATCTGGTACTAGATTGTAGCTTACACAATGATACCACACTCTATCTGGTACTAGATTGTAGCTTACACAATGATACCACACTCTATCTGGTACTAGATTGTAGCTTACACAATGATACCACACTCTATCTGGTACTATAGATTGTAGCTTACACAATGATACCACACTCTATCTGGTACTATAGATTGTAGCTTACACAATGATACCACACTCTATCTGGTACTATAGATTGTAGCTTACACAATGATACCACACTCTATCTGGTACTAGATTGTAGCTTACACAATGATACCCACACTCTATCTGGTACTAGATTGTAGCTTACACAATGATACCACACTCTATCTGGTACTAGATTGTAGCTTACACAATGATACCACACTCTATCTGGTACTAGATTGTAGCTTACACAATGATACCACACTCTATCTGGTACTATAGATTGTAGCTTACACAATGATACCACACTCTATCTGGTACTATAGATTGTAGCTTACACAATGATACCACACTCTATCTGGTACTATAGATTGTAAAGATTTGACTGGCATGACATAATGAAACAATGCTCGTACTAGACTTCAACGAATTAACTTGTATTTCACAATGAAACCACACCCGATCTAAAAACTAAATAAGAAAGATTTTAAAATTTTCAGATCAATATTTGTAAAGTTATTTACGGAACACGCATTTAGAATCCTGGACTGGAATTCGTTTTATGAAATGAAGACTTAACCTCCTCACAACAGGACACATGCACAGATTGACTTCCCTGTTTGACATTGTTTGGGGGGGGGGGGGAGTGGCTGTCAGTAATTAAATAAAGTATACAGATTGCATCGTTTGGACTGCACACGGATAACGGAACCCGCTCTCAGCCACCCCCAAGCCACAATAGTTGATGATAGGATTATGATTATATATGTTTCGCTGTTTTAGAGAATGCTGAAAACTTGGTAACTTCTTTCTTAGAAACAGCATCGCTTACCTTTTTAATATATTTGATACTCTGGAATGCTTTAAACGATTTAATTTATTTGCAAGTTATAATTTAGGGAAGTTGGTTTTTATAACGGCGCTCTGTTGGAGGGAACAAAATACGGATTTTGCCTTTAATATACATTTTCCTCAATTCTTTTTTAACTTTGGTGATACGACATACAAGAACCTTTTGTTCACATGACGTTCGGTGATATGTGTTGCAAGAGTCTTTGGGCCGTATGAGGTTTGGTGATATGTATTACACGAACCTTTTGGCCGTATGAGGTTTGGTGATATGTCTTGCAAGAACCTTTTGGTGACATGAGGTTTGGTCATATGTCTTACACGAACCTTTTTGGCCGTATGAGGTTTGGTCATATGTCTTGCACGAACTTTTTTTGTCGCATGAGGTTTGGTCATATGTCTTGCACGAACCTTTTTGGCCGTCTGAGGTTTGGTGATATGTCTTGCAAGAGCCTTTTGGTCGCATGATGATTCTAGATGATCACAGAGCTTTATCGATGTCGCATATTTTATTTGTAAACTAATTGTCTAATTACAATGTTTGACACTGATGGAATTATTTTGGCCCTTTTCATTGGGGTTACCATGTATGAATTTCATGTGGATAAACTGATTCGATGTGTTTACATGGTGTGGTCCCAGGTCAGTGAACTCACTGTCCATGTTTTCATTCCTTGCTGTTTGCGCCCATTGTTGATACAGAACACACCCATTACGCCAGGCGTTCTCTGTGTTATGAGTACACTTATTGTTATCAGTGCGGTACGCGAACGAGACGAGTAGTTTAACCACACACAAGCGGAAGTGGATAATTTTCGGGTCAGCCGACGAGTTTGACCTTTGGTCGTGTGCTCGGAGGTGTACTTTAAAAAAAAAAGTCACTCATGGAACTGTAAAGCTGATTGTCTACAGTGCCAGAGGACATGGAGTGCACAGAGGTGTGGGATCATAACGTGTACGACACTGTGATTGCAAGGTCTTAATTTACAACACGGTAATTGTAAGGACTCAGTGAAAATTTATTAAGCTAAATTATTAATGTAATAACCATGAACAAAAAATCAATAACATTATTTCCAGATTATCTCATATGAACTCCATACCACTCCATCCCACCCTCACACCCTATTTTTGAATATCAACAGTCTTAGCTCCAAGTTGATAGCAAATCCAACTCATAGGGCATGCATTCCAATTGATGGGTTCATAAATCAAATTTTATGGTTAAACTACACAGATGATAGAAAAAAATTGCCAGGTAAAGTGTATGTATTAAATAAAAGAATAACTGTTGTCTTAATGCAACATTGCAACTTGATTAAACTTAGCAGTGGTAGACTCAACCTTGCTGCCACATTGCAACTTGATTAAACTTAGCAGAAGTTTCCACTGAACGGAAATAACATCACAGAATAAACACACACTCGTTCAGCATCTTCAGTCTTTAGAACCACAGAACCATGCAACCATAAACCATAGAATCATACAACCACAGAACCATAGAACTACACAACCATAGAAATATAGTACCATAGAACCACAAAACCATAGAACTATAGAACCACAGAAACATACAACCACAGAACCACAGAACTACACAACCATAGAAATATAGAACCACAAAACCATAGAACTATTGAACCACAGAAACATACAACCATAGAACTATAGAACCACAGAAACATACAACCATAGATATAGAATAACGCTAGCATCTAAACTTATTGTTTTTGTCTTAAAGTAAACAAAGCCTACTGTCATATAGTTAAGCCTGCCATAGACTTAAAACCAGAATGTCACAAATTTAAGCCTACCATTGACTTAAGTCCAGAATGTCACATAGTTAAGCCCACCAACTTGAGTCCAGAATATCACATAGTTAAGCCTGTCAAATTGAGTCCAGAGTATCACATAGTTGAGCCTGCTAATGACTTAAACCCAGAATGTCGCAGAAGTTACGCCTACCATTGACTTAAGTCCAGAATATCACATAGTTAAGCCTGCCAATGACTTAAACCCAGAATGTCGCAGAAGTTAAGCCTGCCAATGACTTAAACCCAGAATGTCACAGAAGTTAAGCCTACCATTGACTTAAACCCAGAATGTCGCAGAAGTTACGCCTACCATTGACTTAAGTCCAGAGTATCACATAGTTAAGCCTGCCAATGACTTAAACCAAGAATGTCGCAGAAGTTAAGCCTGCCAATGACTTAAACTCAGAATGTCGCAGAAGTTACGCCTACCATTGACTTAAACCCAGAATGTCGCAGAAGTTACGCCTACCATTGACTTAAACCCAGAATGTCGCAGAAGTTACGCCTACCATTGACTTAAACCCAGAATGTCGCAGAAGTTACGCCTACCATTGACTTAAGTCCAGAATATCACATAGTTAAGCCTGCCAATGACTTAAGTCCAGAGTATCATATAGTTAAGCCTGCCAATGACTTAAACCCAGAATGTCGCAGAAGTTAAGCCTGCCAATGACTTAAACCCAGAATGTCGCAGAAGTTAAGCCTGCCAATGACTTAAACCCAGAATGTCGCAGAAGTTAAGCCTGCCAATGACTTAAGTCCAGAGTATCACATAGTTAAGCCTGCCAATGACTTAAGTCCAGAGTATCACATAGTTAAGCCTGCCAATGACTTAAACCCAGAATGTCGCAGAAGTTAAGCCTGCCATTGCCTTAAACCCAGAATGTCGCAGAAGTTACGCCTACCATTGACTTAAGTCCATTGAAGCTCAAAAGTAACCGAATAAAGAGAGAAAATTTTGACATGAGTCTGAGTTGACAGAACTAAATAAGCAGTAGCTGTACGATTGAACAGAAACAAATCAGCATGGTGCACCGAATGATACGCGGTGCACAGAATGATACGCGGTGCACCGAATGATACGCTGTGCACAGAATGATACGCGGTGCACAGAATGATACGCGGTGCACATAATTATACGCGGTGCACAGAATGATACGCGGTGCACAGAATGATACGCGGTGCACCGAATGATATGCGGTGCACCGAATGATACGCGGTGCACAGAATGATACGCGGTGCACCGAATGATAAACGGTGCACCGAATCATATGCGGTACGTTTGATTATAAATAACCACACACAAAAGCAACAAAGTATACAACACAATTCCGAATACTTGAGTCGTATGTAATGACGTCACAATCCGGGTTAAAAAAAAAATCACAGGACGTCAGTGAAACTGGTTAGTTAGGTCGAAAACGGTTAGGTCGAAAGAACACGAAAAAATGGCTAGTCCAATCCTTTAGACTGCCATTTTCCCACTCGAAACGTCCTTGTTGCCTCCCGCCATTACAGTTACACGAGGGGAAGTCAAGGGGGAGATCACTTCCGTTCCCGTGTGTTGCGGGGAATCAAGAGTAGCGGGGATTTGCAAGTGCTCTGAACTTCGAACAGCGCCTACATTTCCGTGCCTGCAGCGGGCCACCTCCACCCCCCACCTCCCTCTTTTCTTCCCCTGGCTCTACAATTAAAGCGATGCCGTCTTCATAATATCATAATATTATACAGCCAGCGGTGTATCTATATAAATACTCTTTTAAAATAGAAGGGTGGTGCGGAGAAGCCTTCCGAAGACATAGCAGTTTGTGACAAATACATTAAGATATTAAATTTTGCATTGAAAATAGTTTCAGTCTTTTAGGGAACGACACTGGGGGGGTGGGGGGGTGGGGGGGGGAGTCGCCCAGTTGATCAATCGCCTACCACGACCATGACCAAATCCGCCACTGCATTTATGTACTGGCTTTTCAGAATATTCTTTTAAAGTAGCAACATTGCCTATGTTTATATAATAATAATGGATCATTAGCCAGGGGACTGTGAGTAACGTAGCTGTAATCACATGACAGCCATTGTCTATTGTCGTCTGCTTGGGGCCTCAGGTATTTATGGAAATTCCCGGAAAAGATAAGTTTTGAATCTATTTACGGTGCAAACTGGCATTTACGTTCAATTTTTCTTCTCTCTATAGCTTTCTCTCTCTTTCAAGCTTTCTCTCTCTATTTCTCTCTCTCTCTCTAAATATATATATATATATATATATACATATTTATCTCTAGCTCTCTATCGATCTCTCTATCTCTCTCTATCTCTCTTTATCTCTCTCTATCTCTCTCTCTGTCTAGATCTGTTGTAGCTCTCTCCCTCCAGCTCTTTCTCTATCTCTCCACTCTCTCTAGCTCTCTCTAGCTCTCTCCCTCTCTTTAGCTCTCTCTTTCTCTTTAACTCTCTCTCCCTATGTCATGTCTCTCTAGCTAGCTCTTTTCTTATATATATCTCTCTCCTATCTTTAGCTCCCCCCCTCTCTCAATCTCTCTCTATCTCTCTTTATATCTCTCTATCTCTCTCTCTGTCTAGATCTGTTTGTAGCTCTCTCCCTCTAGCTCTTTCTCTATCTCTCTCCACTCTCTCTAGCCCTCTCCACTCTCTCTAGCTCTCTCCCTCTCTTTAGCTCTCTCTTTCTCTTTAGCTCTTTCTCCCTATAGCTCTCTCTATCTCTAGCTTTCTCTCTCTCTCTCTCTCCCTCTCTCTAGTCTTCTCTCTCTCTCTCTCTCTGTAGCCTTATCTCTCTCTCCCTAGCCTTATCTCTCTCTCTGGCCTTCTCTCTTTCTCTTAAATTATATATAACAAACTTGCATTGGGGGTATAATAAAAATTGAAAAGTTTGAACACTTGACAACATATCTATAAAAATAATACGACGGTTCTCAATATTTATCCCCCCCCCCCCCCCCCCCAACAACCAAAAGAAAAAAATAATTAAAAAAAAATGAAAGAACCAAAGAGAAAATGTAATAATTATTATTTTACAAGAAGCGCCCACCTCAAGATTCGATTCTTTTTTATCAAGCTTCATATATATTATTATGAATATGTGAACTATTAATGGGAGAAAAGTAATGTACTCAATAACTCTTGTGCATAATATACATAGTGCTCGGACTTAAGACAACTGGCCAATCAGAGTGTTGGGACTTGAGGACGGGCCACTCAGAGTGTTTGATTAGCTGAAAAAAGAGTTTGATGATGGTGGAGGGTGAAGAGAGATGTTCGATTATTTTGATTATTCAAACTTAACACGTTACAGTTTTGCCACACGCTCAGGAAACCAAGTACCAAGAAACATTGTAGTTGAGGCACCAGACAAAGATGCAACCATTTTAACTGACATATCGTGTTGTTTTTTTTTTGTTGTTGTTTTTGTCTGGCCCTAAAGTCGGCATTTTACCACAGAACACGATGATGCACTGCCATTACCAACCGCGAACCGTAACCCACCTGCTACCCTTACTTTTGCTGCCAACCCGCTGCAACGCTAACAGAATCACTTTACCAAAGAACTACAATTTTTTATGGGTTTATGACTTAACGTCTGAAAATGCTTGACCAAAAGTGCATCAACCAGGCACGTCTTATTTAATTAGTGGACAGAAAAAAGGTGACCACAAAAAAAATGGCAAGAATGTCTTTAAAAAAAAAAAAGGTGGTGTGTCTAAAACGTTACAGGTAATTGTGTCAAAATAAAACACCTTGGAAAATCTCTGAATAATTTTCGGGAATGCCATAGCCAGACTTTCGTGAAAGGGAGTGGAATGTTGTTGGCATTAAAATTGGCTTGCATTAAATATCTTTAACAAATAACATGGCTAGCAATAAATATTGATGTTGGTACAGCTTGCATTACATATTGCTACCTCGGAGTATTGCTAGTAAAAATGAGAACTCTAATCAAAGAGTACGGAAGTTTGGCGAACGATGGCGTTGAGGAAAGCCAAAGTTACTGTAGGGAGATGATAAAAACGTGAGAGGTTACACTGGGAAACATAGAAAGAGAAAGGAGATAACTTAGAGTAAATATAGATGAGGGACACTGAGAGAGGTAGGAAGGGAGAAAGAGGGAGAGAGAGAACAGAGAGAGAGAGAGGGAGAGCTTATTTTGTACAGGTAGTTTGTATATGAAGCGGAAGAGTCTGACAGAAAAAAAATCAGTGAGAAACTGAATGTAGCCGGCAAAGGTGGGAAAATTTGGCAAAAAGGTGGGAAAAGGTGGGCAAAAGCTTGGGTAGAAAAATGATGAATAAAATAAGGTTAGACGCTAAGGGTAATTGCCGAGCAGTTGTGCAGATCTGAGATAGCCGGGCGGCGTAAATGGCAAAGGCCGCAAGTGATCTTACCACACATCACTCATTTGCTGACTTTAGCCTACTTCACCATCGACCTACAGCTCAATTTAAAGGTGATTTGACCCGAGGAGGCCATGTGCTTGGAACGGGTGGTCAGGGTATCAGGAGGGGGGGTGATTTGGGTAGAGAGTAGGTGGATGAGGTGTGCATAGGAAGGGCGAAATTGTGAGCGAATGGTAGGTGAGTAGGTAAGTGAACGGTAGTTGGGTGGGTAAGATAATGGTGGGTGGGTGGGTAAGATAATGGTGGGTGGGTGGGTGAGATAATGATAGCTGGGTGGGAAAGATAGTGGTAGGTTGGCGGGTAAAATAAGTTATTAATAACGTAAAAACTGACGTCTCAGGATTTAGAAACTCAGACCCAGAGCTTGAAAAGAAACCCTAAAACTGTGTATGAATAAGTACTTTGCAGCAATTCGCCTGTATGAGACATCATTAGCTGGCTGAATTCACTGAAGGGTACTCCATTTGTAATTTTAGAATCCTCAAACATTTCATGCAGCTATGGAAGTTTAACGGAAAAAAAAAAAAAAAAACCCGAGGAAAAAAGGGAAGTCCCCGTAATTTTTACCTGTTAAAATGCCAATGTCAAACTCGCTATCAGTAAGTAAGGGAGACTACCGAGACAGTGTGCAGCGTGCCCCACTTCAACACAACTTAGCTAGATGCACGATGCACCGGCAAGAGTTTTTTTTTTTTTTCTAAACTATCTTCATAGCAGTTTCCCGAAATAGCGTTTGTTGCCCAAATAAGTTGTGTTGAGCTTAAAATTAGTTTCTATAAAAAGAAAGTTCCAAGATATGGATTACATCAGAAAAACCCATAAAAATAGAGGCGGAAAAACCCCGCTTTCTTTGAACACCTTATTTTAAAAAGTGATTTAAAAAGATGTGTTTTGCAATTAAACTATAGCATCGGCTTGATCACGTTCATTTCTCCCCTTGCCGTTCTATTATTTCACGTATTTTTACGTGTGCTCATTCTATAAATTTATTCCCCCAAGAAAATAAGAACGCTTGAAAGATTTTGTGTAGTCAAAACTGATTCTAACAGAATGCATCCTTAAGACAAAGGTCCGCATTGAATTTCTGCTCTCCGGGATATCTGGATGTCCGGAACCTAGAATAATATAAGCTCAAATAATTCTAACCAATACAAACCAACAAAACCCCACCCACGGTGGTGAAATCAATGGGACATCTGCTCGCATTTTTTTAAATTTCAAACCGGTGTCAAGTAAAGTAAAAATCGGCCAACTAAGGTCAAGGTCACAGACATCTCTATCATTAGCTGCTTAGTGAGATTTAAGCCAGGTATATTGATAATAAATCAGACTAAATCAATTTTAGTATTGAAAATTATTATTTGTTAATAATGTGCTGATATGTTGACAGTTTGGCTTAGAGAGTTAACGATATAATATGAAGTACGTTATGAAAAGTTTGGCTTAGAGAGTTAACAATGCAATATAAAGTACGGTATGAAAAGTTGGGCTTAGAGAGTTAACAATGCAATATAAAATACGGTATGAAAAGTTGGGCTTAGAGAGTTAACGATGTTTGCCACTAGGGATTTTTCCACCCAATCAGATCATTGTTCAAGATCGCATCATGTCCCCCCCTCCCCCATCAACCCCCACACCCCGCACAAAAATAGGACACCATGTCGCAGGGCCGATAATTCGGTAAATTCGGCACTACTCATGCGTACACCCACGTTTTTTTTTCTTTCTTTCTCTCACTATCTTAGGTTAAGTATAATTTCCCGTGACTTTTAACCTTGGCATCATAGCATGCTATTTCCCCTAATTAAAAAAAAATAAAAAAAATAATGCAATTTAACAATTGACCATTTAATATGTTTTTTTTTTTTAACTGCTGCTAATTTTTTTACGACCCTTGACGTAACTAAATACTAATTTAAAAAAGACAACAGTTAATGGGGCTTTGTAAACTGGGTGCAACAAGTCTTTAGCGACACGTTAAGACAGACAGTGCTGCTATTTACCCTGGGCGGTAGCTGGATAACTACTCCCGTGTCTGGATAACTCCTTCCGTGTCTGGATAACTCCTTCCGTGTCTGGATAACTCCTTCCGTGTCTGGATAACTCCTTCCGTGTCTGGATAACTCCTTCTGTGTCTGGATAACTCCTTCCGTGTCTGGATAACTCCTTCCGTGTCTGGATAACTCCTTCTGTGTCTGGATAACTCCTTCCGTGTCTGAATAACTCCTTCCGTGTCTGGATAACTCCTTCCGTGCCTGGATAAATCCTTCCGTGTGACTGAACCGTTGTAAGTGTTATCGTTCTGTAAGGGTCACGTTGACATAGAGACGGTCTAGCCCCCAGGGGCATTTTTGCGTTTGGGCCAAATCATTACGTCATATAATCGCATTCTCGGGCCCAGACATGACGACTTCCTGTCAAAACGGTGATGGTTTCTGAGGGCATGGCGTCGTCTGTAAGTTGGACAACAGTAATCACAAGAACAATATTGAGAATAATATCTCCTTCTCCATGCGTCTACCATAAGCAGTGCTACTCTTCCAGCGTCACTCTATCTGTAACTTCAATGTTAATTACCGATTTGCCAAAGGTGAGAATACAGATTAATACAATGAAATTTCTCATTTTTCATAAATAAATCTCTTAATTTAAAAGAAAATCATCGACCTTATGGTGTCAATCTATTTACAGAAAATACACAATTGATTGATTTTTTGAAAAAATAAATTATTTTTGAAAGATCTGGCACTAAGGTATTGTAACAGATCAACGATGTCACAAATGTAATTGTAATACATCAAAGATATGTTAAATGTAATTGTAATACATTAAAGATATGACAATCGTTGGTCTCTACACTATAGAGGAAAGAAGAAAATGGCGAATATGTTTTTTTATACAAGCAAAGGACTATGAACTCACTCAGCGCACCACGCCCCCCCCCCCACACACACACTTATTCCCTGTATCAATGACGCAATAACACGTTATGCATTCATTGCTGATCCAAAAGGTGGCCCCAGTAGGTATTCGCCTCTTGCATATCAAACGATAGTATTTAATAAGATACACCAGAGTTATACTGTAGCAATGCTAAAGATAACGTTGATTGGTCAGTTACAAAGTACGAAATTCATCATATTAAAATGTCTCCCTCTCTTCTGTTTCTACAACCACCACTGTCCCACTACTGCCTAAAGACTTCCCTACCACTACCCCGACTGTCCCACCCCTGCCCCAACCACTGTCCCACCACTGCTCCAACCACTGCCACGCCAACGTTCCGACCACTGCCCCACCTCCCACCAACGCTCTTATACTAAAACCAAACGAATACAAACCCAGTCACGACCAATAAATCCCTTCCGATTTATCACAGCAGACATGCAGGTAAGGCTCCTGTAAATCTATCTCTGAGTTGAGGCAGACAGACATTTGCGCAGGTCTATCTCATGGCAAGATTAAACATCGGGCACCTGGAGTGCATGCATGTCACGGTGACGTCAGGATGACCTAACACGTGACAATTTGGAAACATCATTCGTCTTCTTTTTTCCATCCAAACAAGGGGTCTTGGACCAAGACTGCGGTTTCAATGTTTCTAGCATCCTTTATTATACGACACACGCAAACTGTCTTTATCAATCGACACAATTACATACGCTATCTTTATTATACGACACACGCAAACTGTCTTTATTATAAGACACAATTACATACGCTATCTTTATTATACGACACACGCAAACTGTCTTTATTATAAGACACACTTACGCAAACTGTCTATATTATCAGATACACTTACGCAAACTGTCTTTATTATACTGACTTGGCTACATTCACGGATACGAGAAGATCGTGTATGGCAAATATCCATTGGTAATATATGAGATCACCTACCTTAACTACTTTCATGGATACTATGGATCAGACCTATAGTGGAAGAATAGATGGATACTATAAAAGACATAACATTGAGACATTCGCATATAATATCAGATGATGGGAATTCATAAGACCTACCATGATAAAATCGCTTGATATTATGAGAAACCCTACCATGTCCACATTTATCGGTAATATAAGGAGCATAACGGGACTTAGCCATTGTAAACCAAGTACATCGAACCTCGTTGGACTGGATGCCATCATAAAATATCAACTATTACAACTCCAATTGTCAAATGCTCGCTACAAAGGGGAAAAAAAGGGGGGGAGGCGGAAATAATAAATGAATAGCGAATTGTTTGTACCAAATAAACTTTACGTCCCATGCGGAATTCGGTGATATTTATCCGGCAGTTTGATAATATAAACCATCAGCAAGGCTCAAGTCGCCTCAAGTTCTAAAGTGATAACAAATAACAAAAAATTTAAATTCTCAAAATTTCAACATGTCATAAAACTCTCAAAAGATAAAAACAAAAATGTATTGGTACTGTAAAACTTTGAGTGGGTATATGTATTGGTACTGTAGTGCTTTGAATGAACACCGAAATATAATGAACATGAGAACAAATACTGAAGAAACGGAAGAGATCTTTTCCGTTGATGCGATAAACAAAAAAAGATCAATAAGAGGCCCATAGACTATCTTCAACGCCACTTATCCGGGATACTTCATAGATAAATTTTGTGTTATTTCAAAGATAACTCTCTTTCTTTTTGCCTCGCTATCTCTGTTATCATGAATACTAAGAAAGCCCATTGCGTCGCTGATGACCCGAGACAAGGCGCTGAGTTGCTCTAGAAGCTCTAAGCTCAACGCTGTAGCTAATAAGAACCTTTATAAATCCACATGCTTTAAAACAAATGATCATGTCTCACTTTCATAGAATTTAATCCACAATGTCCACGGACCGGACAATAGCTATCCACTCAGATCCACTGGGTCCGGTCACTCCGGGTACGAAAGAGGCGAAAAGCTTTTGAGTTCTGACGGAAGTTGGAAAGAAAAAAAAAAACTGCAGACTTCTGGGAAAACAACTTCCGCTCACAAAAGGGGACGTAAGGCGGTAAAATCCAGCCAATCAACGCCAGGTAACCCATGGCACATTCTCCCATAAGTATTTGACGTCTGCACCCAATATGACCTTGGCAATGGCGAGATGAAGGTGGGGTTTTCTGTGTGTGGGGCGGGTGGGGGGACAGCAGAAAACAGAGAACAAAAGATATCAATCGTTTACAGGTAGTTGCAGCGTTCACTTTTTTGGGGGGTGGGGGTGGGGGGTAGGTGGTGGGGGCGTTAGTGTGGAACTTGATGGATTTCTGGTCTATTTGGGAACATGCCCAGAAAAGTATCCTATCATTAGGCTGTAGGCTGGCACTATACTTTCTTACTCTTGAAAAGCAACGAAAAGCCTAAGTAATTAAACAAAATTGAGTTGGAAAGAGTTATAGCTATACTTGGTAAGCGTAAACCTTATAATGGCTAAATCAAAGGCAACGATTTAGAGAGAGAACGAGAGAGAGAGATAAGAGAGAGAGAGATAAGAGAGAGAAAGAGAGTACTACATGCTGACTCCCATTGGATTGGTATGGGCAAGAGAACCATTATTCCATCAGAAATGAAGTCTGAAGTGGTTCACGCCATATTCTGAAGAGTGACCCATGGAATCTTCTGACCAATGATATTCTCAAAAGAAAAGCCGAGCTACCATTCGAGACTGACAACCCATATAGGAAAAATAAATCGACGCTAGTCGATACAATTGGGTCATTTGCCCCCCCCCCCCCCCCCCGGGCCCTTAAAAAGAGTCACCAGCTTATTCAGCACAAACAACGCTGATTAAACAAAACCGCAGAAGCCCGAAAGATACTTCGCTAAGAACAATAGAAAGATGATCTCCAGGATGGACACCGGAACCTGCAGACAGCGCCCACAGAAGCAGCCGCTAGACGCAGGTGGCATACCTTGGCCCTGGCCGCCAGCAGTGAGCGCGGACTGAATGAATGGAAAGTATTGCAGTAAGCCATCCATTTAAGAGTAAGACATTGTAAACGCGTATTTTGAGCGCCGACCTTATACGGCTTGTGAAGAGAGCTGTCGCTAACTTCTGCAACGAAATGAATTTCTTCTGATGAGCCATTAGTAGTCCGTACTAAATCGCTGTCTCTTTAAGCTCCAGGTTGTCACTACACCAGCGGTAGCTAAGAAATATTTGAAAATAAGAAATATATCAATCAAAGGGACACAATCTTCACAAACTTGAATTACCTCCTCCAGTTTTCGCCCCTTTCACGGCTTCCGCCGAAGGCACCACACAATTTTGATGACTTGTTGAGATTGCTTGTGTTTTAGCATATGTATATTATTGTGTCTTAACAAGAGACTATCGCTGTGTCTTAACACGGGATATATCATTGTGTCTTAACAAGAGACTATCGCTGTGTCTTAACACGGGATATATCATTGTGTCTTAACAAGAGACTATCGCTGTGTCTTAACACGGGATATATCATTGTGTCTTAACAAGAGACTATCGCTGTGTCTTAACATGGGATATATCATTGTGTCTTAACAAGAGACTATCGCTGTGTCTTAACACGGGATATATCATTGTGTCTTAACAAGAGACTATCGCTGTGTCTTAACTTAACACAGGGCTATCATCCTGAGCTCAAGACTTTCAAATTCAATTCCTCCATGTTATCACTTGACTATTTTTGCATGAACCTGGTCACATGTGCCAACCCTTTCGTTTACAGGACACACTTATCTCTATTAAGTACAATAATTTTTAGCATTACATTTAAGTCAGAACTAAAAACACATCTTTTAAGTCAGTACTAAGGACACATCTTTTAAGTCAGTACTAAGGACACATCTTTTAAGTCAGTACTAAGGACACATCTTTTAAGTCAGTACTAAGAACACATCTTTTAAGTCAGTACTAAGGACACATCTTTTAAGTCAGTACTAAGGACACATCTTTTAAGTCAGTACTAAGGACACATCTTTTAAGTCAGTACTAAGGACACATCTTTTAAGTCAGTACTAAGGACACATCTTTTAAGTCAGTACTAAGGACACATCTTTTAAGTCAGTACTAAGGACACAACATTTAAGTTAACATTGAGAATACAACACTTAAGTCAGCACTAAGAACACACAATTTCAGTCAGCACTGAGATGACAACATTTCAGTCAGCACTGAGATGACAACATTTCAGTCAGCACTGAGATGACAACATTTCAGTCAGCACTGAGATCACAACATTTCAGTCAGCACTGAGATCACAACATTTCAGTCAGCACTGAGATCACAACATTTCAGTCAGCACTGAGATCACAACATTTCAGTCAGCACTGAGATCACAACATTTCCGTCAGCACTGAGATCACAACATTTCAGTCAGCACTGAGATCACAACATTTCAGTCAGCACTGAGATCACAACATTTCAGTCAGCACTGAGATCACAACATTTCAGTCAGCACTGAGATCACAACATTTCAGTCAGCACTGAGATGACAACATTTCAGTCAGCACTGAGATGACAACATTTCAGTCAGCACTTAGATGACAACATTTCAGTCAGCACTGAGATCACAACATTTCAGTCAGCACTGAGATCACAGCATTTCAGTCAGCACTGAGATCACAGCAAAAGTTCGACAGTGATAGAATTCATCTGAGTTAATCACGCGGAAAGAGAAGAGGTTTAGAATCCACTGAGCGTCATAGTAAACAACCGCTATAGCCCACCTAGCCAACCCAGCCCACCTCTGCGTATAACTCATTAGCTAGTGTTACACTTCTCTCGATTCTGCCAGGGTTACTGGGTGCATTTAATACAACAAATTCCATGTTTTAATTTTTTATTTAAAAATACAAACTTTGGTCTTAAAATGCAGGAGTGTTCAAAAGAATTAGGACTTTTAGAGAATATGACGTTGAATAAGCAGGATTACCAGAAAGATATTCACGAATAAGAAAAACATATTGTTTGGTGTTTTTTTCTGCATAGGGATAAGGAGGGGATGAGATTGGCGGTCTTAGAATTGTTAGCCGGCAAACGTTAAACAGAGACCATATCTCAATTGAACAAGTGAAAGAAAGGATTCGTCAAGTAATTGGGCAGTACGATGACCTCCTGGCGTCTGTAAAAAAGCGTATTCTTGAGTGGTATGGCCACGTGACCAGAAAACAAGGGCTCACCAAAGAAATCATGCAGGGCACAACTAGAGGAGGAGGAAGAAGAGGAGGACAGAGAAAAAGATGGATTAAAACTAGGCGATGCTATGCGTCGTGCAGAAAACCGAGAGGAATGGAGAAGGATAATTTTCATGTCATCTGTGGCGGCCCAACGGTCCAAGGACTAAGGGACATAATGATGATGAAACGTTAAGTGTTACGGTTAACAAAGTTGTCATACGATGGAACACCACAGCAAAGGTAAACCCATAGCTTGATTGGATGACGTCAAACATTAGAGCCAAACTTTCCCAGCACTAGTTAATTTTTGTGTTCGTCAAGACGCGCTAATCTATTTTGTTTGTTTTTTTTTTCTTTTTTTAAACTTAGGTCAGTGGTTCTCAACTTTTCTAATGCCGTGACCCTTTAATGGCCTCTTCGTGTTGTGGCGACAAAAAAACCATATAATTCTTATCGTTGCGTCATGTTCCCATGGTAGGACGCCCGTTAAATATGACATGAGATGATTTTCGGAGCGCACTTTGACTCAAAGATCTCGCGTTTCACTTTTAAGGAGCGTAACTTCTTCCTAAAGGATTGTTCATGCCGCACAAATACGGGAGGTGGGTGGTGGAAAGCCCCTTTGATTTTATATTCACAGTGCTAAATAGTTATAGATTTGCGTAGATTAATTTTGTATATTTTGCTTCTGATGTGTCCTGCTTCCTTATCGAAGCCGCTCTTCGCCAAGATCATAATGTTTTAGATTAATAGTACCGAGTGAACAAAAATATGTCACACATTACGTGACCTCTGAACTCCGTACAGGTTGATTTTTTATTTGGGGGTGGGGCGATTATTATATTAATCGATAAAGAGCCACGGGTATGAAGTAGGACTGTCTGTCGAGCTGTCTGTAGGACTGTCTGTTGGGCTGTTGTTCAAAGGCCATCGGGTAAGTTGTAGGACTGTCTGTTGGGCTGTTGTTCAAAAGCCAGCGGGTAAGGTGTAGGACTGTCTGTTGGGCTGTTGTTCAAAAGCCAGCGGGTAAGGTGTAGGACTGTCTGTTGGGCTGTTGTTCAAAAGCCAGCGGGTAAGGTGTAGGACTGTCTGTTGGGCCGTTGTTCAAAAGCCAGCGGGTAAGCTGTAGGACTGTCTGTTGGCTGTTGTTCAAAGGCCATCGGGTAAGTTGTAGGGCTGTCTGTTGGGCTGTTGTTCAAAAGCCAGCGGGTAAGTTGTAGGACAATCTGTTGGGCTATTGTTTAAAGGCATGCACATGTTATTGAAAATGCAGAAATATTGCGAGAAATGCTGGTATTCTAGTGGGGTCTGGGGGTCGGGGGGTTGGGGGTGTGACTTGATTTGAGATGCTGGGGTTCAATTCGCGGGAGGACAAATGGACTGATATTTTAATTACGAAAAATCTGCCGCGATCAAAAATCTTTTGAATAAAAATCATTTCTAAATGAATCTAACTTACCAAAACTTTGACGTCTCGCAATACGCGTGCCATAATGAAATGTTTATAGTGTATTCTATTGCATTTTTGTTTTTGGACCATACAATTCATTATTTTTTATGTTTACCATCGGGGAAAAATCTTTGAACTGATATTATTGAAAAAGAAAATCTGATCAAATCGGCCTACCATACTTTTCGAGACACGTATTTATAAGACACCGGGGGGGGGGGGGGGGGTATGCTCGGACCCTCGGGACGGCTTCCACCCCCATCACGTGCCGTCGTGAATAAATCCTCTAGAGAGGCGAGTCCGGGGTATGTCTGGAATGAGGGAGTAAACAAACCAGCAGTTAGGCCAGATGTTTGGCATCACCCAGATAAAAACAAGACGGACGCCCCCACCCCCCACAACCTTACACACTCCACCCACCCACACACACAAGCAAAAACACACACATACAACAATTAGCTCTCCCGTCACTTCCGGAAACTTTGGGATGGCGATTATGTAGTAGTTTCCCGATTGAGATCAACTGAGTGATTGTACGAGACCGCGGGGGTAACTTCCGGTTTTTAAGGAGCCAAAACAATTGGTCCTGAGAAGATGAGGATGAAATCAAACATTCCTTGCTCCAACTTAAAAAGATCTTATTTAAATGACTTAACTTTCTGTAATAAACTATGATTAGCCAACTAATAATGGACTTAAGATAGCGCTGAATGTCGAATCAATCTATAATGAATTTACGTATTAATTTCACATTATAAAGCTAATGCTGATGTGGTGTACAAGTACACAGTACATATTTTACAAGTGATCTGCACGCAGCTCCAACAAATAGCCTCTAAACAAATAGATGACATTAGCCCAAAATGCGCGCTCTTAACGAAGTCAGTGCTGTAAACAACATTGCAAATGACGCCATTAAGGAGAAATGGACATCAGTTGTGAAAATCGCTGCATATAAAAGACTAACCCTGACCAGAGAATTGACCGGAAGTAACGACGAAAGAGACATCGCTCTTCGCTCTTCGCTGAAACGGTCGCTCTGTTCATAAAACATTCCTGGCCAGACTTGAACAGATATGCCAACAACTCCCGAGTTATAACACATAGACGCCATAACAAAATAAAGCACTATCCAGAAAACTTCAGGCTGATAATATCATGCCATGGATACGTTTATCCATGATCTAGTCTTTAAAAATTATTAAGGAAAATTTGTTTAAAAATTAAACATTTTGAGTAAAGGTTTGGCCAATAAATGTATTAGGTATTACATGGGAAATGAAGACGACATCGCATGGGAATACCTTTAAGGGAAAATCACACGAAATTCACCCAACTAAATAAATAAATAAAAATACAAGTAACAACTCTATTGGAAAGGCTTTTTACGTTTTTCCTTAACATCGTTTTTATTTCCTTCTTTACTATTTCATCACAGTCTCCCTCGTCTTATTCCTCGGTACGAAATACCTGTCACAGCCATTTCTCTAAACAAAAAAATAAATATTTTAGAATTAATGATGAATAATATGCGAATGAATCGAGATATTTAAAAAAAAAAAAAACATAGTGATGCGCATTCTTGGCCTCACACCTTAAGCACAGGCACGCCAGCAGGCGCCCTTGCTCGATACGCAAAAAAACAACACAACAATAGCATAGTTTCGTAAACACACAAGCATAATGGAAGCGTTATCTCAAAATTAAGTGTATGTCCTATAATTTTTGTTTTTTGTTTCTAAACTGAAATTACGCTTCATACAAATTATGAAAACTTTCCCAGACACATCAAAGACTTATGTTTGAAAAGTGAAACCTCACCATAGCTGTGACGTCACGGCGGTGGCGACTGTTAAGCAGATGCCACCGTCTAGTTAATTAAATCACAATCTTAATTTTCGCACACACTCTACCTGGCCAGTTAGCGCTCACTTTTCAGTTCAAAACTTGACACATTTTAAGCACGTGCACATCCTTGATGAAGATGGAATAATGCGAGGCTGACATTGCAACAAAACCATTACATCGGGGGTTTTACATAGGCTGGGTGTCGGGGTGGTAGGGGGAGGGGGGAGACCTGCCAGTGGCTTAAAGAGACCAGCCAGTGGCTTAAAAGACCCAGGGATCACCCAAAAAAAGTGTGCACCTTGTACGCACAGGTATAATCTGATGGTTATCCCACATCTAAAACTCACGCGGGAAAGAAAAGGCTGCGGGTAAACTCTGACCTTTAAGCAACTCGGCAACTGGAACAACAAGGGCTTTAAGATCGTTTACTGTTTTAACTGGGACAAAACAGTTTGTCTTACGAACGAGGGCGGGGGGGGGGTGGGGGGTGGAAGAGACACGGTTAGTGGTGTTCAGGTGATGTTATAACCAGCGCTCATTTTGTAACGATGTTTCTTTATTAGAACATGCACAGATAGGATTTTCTCAACTCTAGACGAATAAACTCTTGATAAATTTAGGACAAAGTAAGATTTTATCAAGTTTAGACAAAGTAAGATTTTCAAAATTTTATACAAAGTAAGATTTTCAAAATTTTATACAAAGTAAGATTTTATCAAGTTTAGACAAAGTAAGATTTTCTAAATTGTATACAAAGTAAGATTTTATCAAGTTTAGGCAAAGTAAGATTTAATCAAATTTAGCCAAAGTAAGATTTGTTACCGTTCAGACAACGTAAGATTTCATCACGTTTAGACAGAGTAAGATTTAATCAAACTTAGCAAAAGTAAGATTTGATATCGTTTAGACAATGTAAGATTTGATCAAATTTAGACAAAGTAAGATTTGATATCGTTTAGACAATGAAAGATTTGATCAATTTTAGACAAAGAAGCATTTTGTAAAATGGGGACACACAATGATATTGTTTCGTTTAGATAAATTTATTAGTTACAGATTGTAGCGCAAAATAGAATTGTGGTTATTAAACTTTCACATATAAATTCATAATGTTCTGGACCAACCGAACACTTTAGTTTGAGAACCGCTGGTTAAATCGGTACTCAATAAAGATAAGAGTACCATGCTTTTGTCTAGTCTTTCTTAATCGATATACATCAGTGTAGGATGACAATGTAGGATGGCAGTGTAAGATGGCTGTAAAAGATGACAGTGTAAGATGGCAGTGTAATATGGCTGTGTAAGAGGACTGCCTGTAAGGTAACGGCTCTCTACGGGTCGACAATGTACATTGTTAATAACGCATCAGCAAAACTTAATTTGTCTTTTCTTATAATGGACTTGTAACAAGTCCCTTTGATGGCATGCAACCTTTATTTCTTATAATGGACTTGTAACAAGTCCCTTTTATGGCATGCAACATTTATTTCTTATAATTGACCTGTAACAAGTCCGTTTGATGGCATGCAACCTTTATTTCTTATAATGGACTTGTAACAAGTCCCTTTGTTGGCATGCAACCTTTATTTCTTATAATGGACTTGTAACAAGTCCCTTTGATGGCATGCAACCTTTATTTCTTATAATGGACTTTTAACAAGTCCCTTTGATGGCATGCAACCTTTATTTCTTATAATGGACTTGTAACAAGTCTCTTTGATGGTATGCAACCTTTATTTCTTATAATGGACTTGTAACAAGCCCTTTTGATGGTATGCAACCTTTATTTCTTATAATGGACCTGTAACAAGTCCCTTTGATGACATGCAACCTTTATTTCTAATAATGGACTTGTAACAAGTCCCTTTGATGGTATGCAACCTTTATTTCTTATAATGGATTTGTAACAAGCCCCTTTGATGGTATGCAACCTTTATTTCTTATAATGGACTTGTAACAAACCTCTTTGATGGTACGCAACCTTTATTTCTTATAATGGACCTGTAACAAACCCTTTGGCAGACTAACGATGGTCCGCAACGTTCATCATGTTTTGAGAAGCTTTGAAATTTAACGGAGTTCCACAAAATGGACACAAAAACACCCAAGTTTTCTTCCAAAATTTTCGTTTGTTCTTGTGTTCTTTGTTATAACTACCTCGCAAGGCAAATGTCGTCAAAGCAAACATTTCAACAAGCAATTTAAAAAAAATTAAAATAAACGTAATGAAGTTTTTAAAAAAGCAACCTCACCTTACAAGGATGTAATCCAACTTTATATCCACTATCCAGATATTTGGATTTTATTCTCCTACCGAAGATGTATGTGTTGGTCAAATTTTCTCTTTTTTATGATTTTGTTAATTTTCCAATTGTTGTCATATGTACAAAGAATTCGAGATTGATAAAAAGCCTTCGTCCACTTAGCAATAATGACACCGTTTCCCTTGAAAAGCTCTCACTTTTTAACTAGTCTAGAAACTATTAGTGTTATATTTCTCAATGCAGCGCCACACAGCTTACTTTGAGAAGCTCTCATTTGTTAACTATAGAAACTACCAGTGTTATATTTCTCATCGGAGCCCCACACAGCTTACTTTGAGAAGCTTCCATTTGTTAACTGGTATAGAAACTATTAGTGTTATATGTCTCAATGGAGCCTCACACAGCTCACTCTGAGAAGCTCTCATTTGTTAACTATTATTGAAGCTGTTAGGGTCATAGTTCTCATTGTCGCGTTTATCATTACAAATTTTGCCGAATTGCATTATATTTTCTGACCCCTGTCACTAATTTAAACTTGCACTGTCAATGGACAGTGACGGACTGTCAAAGACTCTGTCACAGTGACACATTGTTACAACTTGTAATATTTGTTTAGTTTATCAACTACTGTCCTCTTAAATATGAAATACATAGAGGACTGGCGAAAGCCAAAGAGACCGATACCGCGTTTTATACGAATAATAACTTGTCTCCGTCTACAGAACATTCTGCACAGGTCACACGGGATGTGATATTTATGTCACATAATTGATACAAGGGTGCACCAGTTAAAAGTACTTTTAAAAAAACGTACAAACCGTTGTCCATCTCAGAATATCTCTTTAAAATTCCACCTCGAGACGACTGAAATGGAGTGCCGCACATAATTACTCCAATGGTGTGCCGCACATCATTACTTTAGTCACACACAAAACACCGAGTTCGATGTGTTGATATATTTACTGCGACCTCCCGTCGCCGCTTAAGGACGGCCATGATAAGATAACCCCTTTCGTCTGAGTCCTCAAATAACCTGTGTCAGGCCGTAGTCAGACAGCAGACGTGTGCCGCGGCATGGGTTCCGTCCCTTTGTTGACAACCGAGTGGGCGATAAGATGTGAAGGAGCTCTTTCTTCCTTCGTTTTTTTTTTCCCTTTGTCGTGTTTGTTTTTGTGGGTCTTTTGCAAAGATATATACAGGAATGACGTCATCGGTCACATAACCCAAATCTTGCGCCGCAGCGCCCTGTGGAGCCATTGCTTCCTGACAGGGGCGCCTGAAAATAACGCAAAACTTTGACCACTGGGTCCTAAATGGAAGGGGTGCTATTTGCAGGGATAGTGCTATTTACAGGTTCATCCATTGTTAAAAAAGAGTGTATGCTTGGAACATCGTTGTTTGGAGTTTCATTATTTTAAGGTATAACCAGTTTGTTGTTTTTTTAAAAGTTCAATTCAAGGTAGCATGACACCAAGACCCTAACATTTAGCCAGGGGCGTCTCATCATCATCATCATCATCAGGTCCCGTAGTCATTCGACCGTTGGGGCGCCACAGATGACATGTACACTATTCTTCTCCATTCCTCTCGGTCTTCTGCCCTACGCATAGCATCGCCTAGTTTTAATCCCGTCCATTCTTTGATATTATCTTCCCATCTTTTTCTAATAGGGGCGTCTACACAGGAGGGAACCCGAAGCTGTTGCTTCCGATCTGAATTATTATTATTTTTATAACCCCCCCCCCCGCCCCTTGCCGGGTTTTAGATTTCTCGAGGAAACAAAGTGACCCACTTCCGTCAACCTTTCAAGCTGAAACTTGGCACATAGACTCGTAGCCGAAGACAACACATTCTGACAAATTTTGAGGCCCACCGCCTAACCCGAACCCCGCTAACTCAGTTTGTTCCTATTTTTGATGGGGAAGATGATTGAAATATGACGACACGGATTTCACGAAATAAAATGCCAGATAATTGCGCTAAATGAGATTCTTTAGGAAAAAATCGCAATTGCGTTTGGTGCGTAACATTTTCTTTTGTTTCGCTGAAATGGTGAAATAAATCTGCGGTGTAAAGGCGGGTGTGTCATTAGAAAATTAGTATAGTTCAGAGGCGTGAAAAATTGTGCGGTTGCGAGCTTTGGGGGGAGGGGGGTTGTACTAATTTGGGATTCTTATAAAGTGCGATACTAGTATGCATGGTTAGTCAAAATTTCCGGCCCTCACCCCAATCACGCGATTAAAACAATGTATAAATTATTTATAAGTAAACTTTTTTTTTGGATGTCTTAGACATTGAAATCATTATCCTTATGAATAAGGGTGATTGGGGCGGAGTTACACTACTGGGTGATTGGACTTAGGGGCGGAGTTACACTACTGGGTGATATGACTTAGGGGCGGAGTTACACTACTGGGGGATTAGACTTAGGGGCAGAGTTACACTACTGGGTGATATGACTTAGGAGCGGAGTTACACTACTGGGTGATTGGACATAGGGGCGGAGTTACACTACTGGGTGATATGACTTAGGGGCGGAGTTACACTACTGGGTGATATGACTTAGGGGCGGAGTTACACTACTGTGTGATTATACTTAGGGGTTGGAATTACAATACTGGATGATTTGATTTAGAGGCTTTGGTAGGGGCTGACAATCCTGGATGGTGGGCTTTGTTAGGGGCTGACAATCCTGGATGGTGGGCTCTGGGGGCTGACAATAACTGGGTGGTGGGCTTTGGAGTGGGGGATGCTATGGAGTTTGTTTCTTCATTTTTAAAATGTTAGTTGAAGTCCATCCACAGAAAAAACGTCATTTACTCAAACAAAAGCTTGGAGATAAAACAAACGAGAACAAGGTTCCTGTTCTGAGAGAAGCACACCTCATAAAATAACAATAATTGTAATACATGCAAGGGTAGGTTTAAAAGATGACTGAGACAAAGAGACACACACGCGTAGTGTCACGATCGAATTTACAACGGACGAACTTCTTCGTCCCGTAAAGAATTACACAGGCCACGGAAGTGGTCTGACTTTGAGGTTATGTAACAGAGTGAGACGTTACGCTATCTGAGAAGTATGCAGTAGACACAGGACAAGGGTCATCGGCGGATATTTAGCCTTTTAGTTGCCATTAATATCAACTACAGTTGCAAGTAATGTATAATACAGTTGTGATTAATATATACTACAATAGTCATTATTATAAAGTATAGTAATCGTTAATATAAAGTAAAGTTGCTATTATTATACAGATTTGTCAAATATATAAAGTACAGTATATATATTTAAATTAAATAGTGGATTTTCAAATTTAAAAATGATTAAAAACATAAGCGTAAACATATAAAGAGTCATAGTCATATAAATAGTCATTTAAAGTGTCATATAAAGAGTCATGTAAAGAGTCATTTAATGAGTCATATAAAGAGCCACATAAAGGGTCATGTAAGAGTCATATAAAGAGTCATATAAAGAGTCATATAAAGAGTCATATAAAGAGTCATATATAGGGTCATATACATGTATAACGACTTCAACTCGGATTTAAACATAAATAATTAATTACAATTTTATTTTGTTTACTTATCTCAGTCAAGAAGAAGAGCTGTGGGCATTTTAGGGGGACGATAATGCACTTATTTCAAGAGGCACCTCAGGGGATAAGCTTTCTTCATGACGGATTCATGAAGACAATGTCTCAGATAGATTTGGAATCGGTTTATCTTGGGGACTTTGGTGGCGTTGTTTTGTGTTTTTTTTTTAGAGATTATTTAAGATTTGTTTCCCTTGTAATTAGGTTAACTTAAAGTTTATAATATATCATTTTAGCGGGAAATATATTTTATTATAACCGCGGGCAATGTTTGGGTATTTTGTATTTGGAAGGATGCGTTGTGAGATTCATAATGGCTTGTTTAACATATATAGATGTAGAGAGAGATGGCTAGTTTAACATATATAGATATATAGAGAGAAGGCTAGCTTAATATATAAAATGTATATATATATATATATATATATATATATATATATATATATATATATATATAAGTAATTGAAAATATGTTAAGAATTAAAAATATTTTTTTTATAATTGTTGCATCATTAAATTGGGATAGGGTTTGGTGGTGCATTTAACAGGATGAAAAGCTAAAGACCTTGCATTCTTTGGATATAGGTACTAATACAATAGAGGTAATAGTACAATGAAGGTACTAGTACACAAGAGGTACTAATAGAATATGGGAATTATTTCAAGAATGTTGAGACGATGTACACTGACAGAGCTGGACAACAGAATTCTTACCTGAAGCTCACATTTCCTGTGACAGATGTACCGACACACTGTTGGACAGAAGAGTTATTATTAGCAACACGTGATAACGCCAAACTTGAAATTAGGGATGAGATCCTACACGGTATGCTACAGGTATGCAAAATAGCATGTATTCTTTATATTCTTATTCACAAGATTTGATTTACAGAAAGAAAGTAATTTGAGTGTAGAGTTTTAACAGTTTAGATTGAAAGTTAAAATTTACGAGTTTAATAAGAAAACGCTCTTTATGTGTCCGACATTAGCAAACGCCACTTAAATAAATCACGTGTTTTGATGTCGTTGGGGTGATCACACAATTTAACTATTCTAGCGTTCTTGGCCAAAAAAATACAATAATCTGTTAATTAAATGTTTACATTGAAAGTAACATTCGAGAAAACGCTAATAATATAACATTTTTTTTAGAGTTCAGCAAGACAGAGGTTCTACTGAGTTTGACATTGCACATAATCAGCAAGACATTTGCTCAAATTAGCAAGACATGTGCCCTACCCAGCAAGGCATGTGTCCTACTTAGCAAGACATATGTCCTACTTAATAAGACATGTGCTTTACTTAGCAAGACATGTTCCCTTCTTAGTAAGACATGTTCTCTGCTTAACAAGGCATGTGCTCTGCTTAGCGAGACATGTGTTAATTAGCAAGACTTGTGACCTATGTAGCCAAACATGTGCCATAATTAGCAAGATGTGTACCCTGCCTAGCTACACGTGTGCCATATCTAGCAAATGTGTGCCATTAGACAACTGGAAGTGTGCCTTAATTATCAAGACATATGCCATACTTAGCAAAACATGTGCTCTACTTAGCAAGACATGTGCCCTGCTTAGCAAGACACTGTCCTACTTAGCATGACATGTGCCCTAATTATCAAGAAATGCGCTCTACTTCACACGCTGTATGTGAAATAATATTACAACTAAGCACATTTCCATTCGAGGTTCTCACCTTGGCAAGCTGATCCTTGATTGTAGACAAGCTGTTTGCACACAAAGCACCGATGTGGTCGACGAAAATGGTACAGTCGAAATGAGTGACGCAGGACACGTGGTTCAGATGGCTGCAAAAAAAGATGGGAAAATTTTGTGTTCAAATTGTTTCAAATCTAAATAATTAAAAAAAAAAAAATGAAATTATCAAAAGAAAAACAAAAGAAAATATTACACACTAAACACACTTGGAGTATTTTTAGGAATCTCATTTAGCGCAATTATCGGGAATTTTATTTCTTCACTCTATTGAACTGACATTACATCATACTCTTTGCATATTTAGAGAATCTCTTATAAATATTTTGCTTGTGGTGTGACTGCTTCCATTTCCGGATAGCGCGCAAAACATATTTCCCGATAACTACGCTTAATGCTTTATTTTTTTAATAACGCAACTGCATTTGGTGCGCAATAAATCCTTTGCTTTTCGGAAAATGAAATCGCCTCAATTTATATATGGTCTAATACAGTCCTGCACAACATACGGCCCGCGGGCCGCATGCGACCAGCCAGCACCCATTTGGCGGCCCGCGAAGTAACGAAATATTCTTTATTAGAAATATTTTCTGAATAGCTTTCTCCCTGTCCTGTTATATTAGGGCCCGCACAAGTTTTTTAATAAAGTATTATGGCCCTCTATACATTTTGAGTTGTGTGGGCCTGGTCTAATAAATATATGGTTTCAAAGTGATTGGGACATCAAGATATTAATATAGTTCATGGGCGTAGCATAAAAAGTATGCTGTGGCGTGTCATAGCGGGAAGAGGTGTAGCAAAAATTGAGATTCTTAAATGTGCGTGAATTGAATTCATGTTTTGTGGGGTAACTTTAGGAGATGGGAAGTTAGCGCATTTAGAACTACCCAGTTCTTTCAATGTCAATGACAGGGCGACGAGTCTAACCCTAAGGTCGGCGTGACATGACCTGTTCACACGTGACCTTGGCTGGTGGCTTGACCTGATATCAATGTAAATAACGGCCCCCGGGGGGTGGGGTGGGGATTAGAGGACGGGGAATGGACAGTGTTGGCATAGATATATTGATTTAGGGGAGGGGAATGCTGTGTATTTGGAAAGAGGTAGGGGATGGGGGTCGACAGGGAATGGGGGTCGACGTGGGTTTTCTTGACTGTAAAATTATAAACTACATTTTTTCAGTGGTATCGTTTCAAAGTACGATCAGGGCCGTCACGTGACTGCGTGATTGCCACACCCCCCCCTCCCCGCGACCCACTTATCCCATGTGTGCCCTTCGGTTTAAAGAGGTTATTGTTCTTTTCACATCATAATTTTGAATACCCGGGTCCTTTTAATATCCGGATGCTTTGAATATCCGGATGCTTTGAATATAAGGGCCTTTAGAATGTACGGGTCCCTTGAGTATCCAGACCCCTTTATTATCCGGGCTAATTTGAATATCCAGGCCCCTTGAATATCCGGACCTGTTTGAATATCCGGACCGGTTTGAATATCCGGACCGCTTTAACTGTCCGTGCCCCTTGCAGTTGAAGGGGTTTGTAGGACCCGCGTGACAACTCTGTCTACGACCTGAAGAGTTTTGCTTTAATTGCCTTAAATGCATCGTCTTATTATTTACTGTAGATTATATTGGAGTATTGCTTATATTGGAGTATCAATTCGCCCAAAGCTGATCAATAATTACATAATTAAATTACACCATAATAATAAATCGAATGGTTTAGGACTAGATATCTAGCTGAAAAGCTTTTTTATATACTTAACCCCTAAGTCTATGCTTAACCCTTAAGTCTGTGCTTGGCCCTTAAGTCTATGCTTGACCCTTAAGTCGGTGCTTGGCCCTTAAGTCTATGCTTGACCCTTAAGTCTGTGCTTAGCCCTAAAGTCTGTGCTTAACCCTTAGGTTTATGCTTAACCCTTAAGACTATGCTTGACCCTTAAATCTGTGCGCAACCCTTAAGTCCATGCCAAACCCTTAAGGAAAAAAAAAAGAACGCTTAGCTATTGCTAGAATGTAAATACTTTAGGGACACCCTGAATACAGCAAGGGCACCGAGAATCTAACAAGTTTGGGAGCCACTGCATTAGGATGTCGTGTTTTTATCAACATCAGCGGCGAACTATTTATGAGAGTTTTAGTTACCCAATAAAACCAAGAATAAAATATCGCCGATGCAAGGGACATAAGGAAAATATAGCAAATCCATCCTAAGCAGTGAAGAGTTCCGACGCATAGTTTTCGTCTTCTCCCTTTGCAACGTAGCAAGTTTTTATTATTATATGTTGTCTTATTATATGTTGTCTATAAGTATTATAAGTTTGAGAACCCCAAAGAATATAATGACACTCGTGCCACAAAGATGGGAACGAAAGAGTCCCATGGTGTCCTTGCAAAAATATGCAGGGATATAATTCAAGCTTAAGAGTGAAAGTTACTTCCTGTGGCTTTGTTATACACATGACTAACATACAATACCATATCATCTTCATAGTTCACCAATGTTTATTTTTTGGTCTTTTGTTGCTGTTGTTTTCTTTAATGAATTTTAAATATACCTCTTTAAACTCTACTATCCTGAACGATTTCCCCTCTGACCGTTAAACGATGCTGCTGAGTGCCGTCCATGGCTTGACATTTAAAAAGTTATGGAATGGTTGGGCGAATACACATTTGTTTTGGTTTGTTTTTTTTAATTAATGTAAGTTAATTTTTAAGTTCATGATTATGTTTGTTAAATTGTATGTACAGCGTGGTGAGCCCAGCCCTAGGCTGGGGTACCACGCTATAGAAAACTACCAATAATAATAATAATAAAAATAATAGTAGATGGTAGAATTTTCCACGAGGCTATGGTACAGAACATACGAGACGTGCTAGAAGAGACCTTTAAATGTAAAAGCGGTGAAGATTGTTTAAGAGCGGAGGAGATTGTAAGAGATTGGTGGAGATTGGTGGAGATTGGAGGAGAATGGGGGGAGATGAGAGTTTTTTGAAAAGAAATATTCATTAAAATAATTTTAGTCTGTTTGACTTGAGTACAATCAATATAATTTATATGCATGCTGAAGAAAGTATAGTTTATGGATCTGTAACCTACGGCTCGCGTCCTCAGACTTAGAACACATTAGAAAGCTAGAAACAAGTAAAATTTAAATGACTAAAAGAGGCGTCTCATATAGTAGACATAAAAGACTACAAGCACACTGAATGAATCACAAATCCTACATTGGTAAAATATTGTGGTGCAATTCTTTAGCGCCCTCTCGGATACTCTTTCTCTGCTAAATGCTATTTTTTTAAAATTACGTTTCTTCTGTTTGTTCGCTGAAGAGGCCTTCCAGCCGGCACGTTCGTTCTTTTGTTGCGTTCCTTTTTTCACATTTGAGCACTATTTGTTTTACTCTCATTTCCTATTTTGCTAACGTGATTGCAGTCTCTCCCCTTATTACCATTATAAATTTTTGTTTAAATTTTTCATCTCTGTAATGTGATATCATATTGTGCATTGGTTCAGCACTGTAATGTGCTATTTTTTTGTTGCAATCTTCTTTCCCCAAACTCCCTTCCCAAAGTCAAATATTAATTTTATAAACATATTTATCCAATGATAAATAAGTATCTTGTAAACTGTGGATATAAACCTAGGCTGGTATAAATATACAATACTATCATAGAAATAATCAAAACTATAATAGAAATATACAAAACTATCTTAGAAAAATGCAATAGTATCATAGAAATATACAATACTATCACAGAAATATACAATACTATCACAGAAATATACAATACTATCACAGAAATATACAATACTATCACATACATGTACAATACTATCACAGAAAAAGATCATACTATCAACTTTGATGAGCATTTTTTTCCCCGAACCTTCATAGGGATATTTCTAATATCTCTGGCATCCAACAATATTGAGTGCTTATCCAACAATATTGAGTGCTTATCCAACAATATTGAGTGCTTATCCAACAATATTGAGTGCTTATCCAACAATATTGAGTGCTTATCCAACAATATTGAGTGCTTATAGGACACATCACAAGACGCCATTCTTTTTTTAAACCTGGATAAAAATAACTATTTTTATGACATCATGTTCCGGAGTCGTGTCGCACACCCGGAGAAGGTGACTCCCCACCTTCCTTGAAATTCCCGTCCATCTCAATTCCCCCCCCCCCTTTCCAACTCTCCCTTCCCTAAACCCCCTTCCTTCTTCCCTCCCCCCACCAAACTCTGTAGTTCGGTGTTTCTCAGTAGCGGGTTGACTGGAAGGTGGTTGTACGTCGCGCCAGGCCAACCGCTCCATGTGATGACATAGATAACACAGGAGATGTTATATCTTTAGTCCTGATTTCATTACCTGGGCGTGAAAGGGGCGGAGAGGCAGCGGCAGCGATGGTTGTTCGTACAGGTTAGATGTCAACACATTAAACGTCTCTATAGACAAACCCACCGTGAACTGATGCCGCGTACAGATAGAAGTCCCAAAGGGAAAATGGATTTCTGCTGAACGGTCTTAAATTGCTGGTCACCTATTATCGAATGAATTGTTTATACGCCCTCCCCATTGTCTCCTCCCACGCCTACACTTACTTTATCAAAGTAACTTCAAGTAACCCTCCCTACCGCGACCTCTTTAAACACTACTTCAGACATAAACTTGGCACTGGGGAGAGCACAAACTCCAGTTCCAAAATTTTAAGATCTTCGTTAACTTACGTTATAGTTAGTGTTGTTTCAGCTACATTATAGTTAGTGCTGTTTCACTTACTTTATAGTTAGTGCTGTTTCACTTACTTTATAGTTAGTACTGTTTCACTTACTTTATAGATAATGCTGTTTTACTTACTTTATAGTTAGTGCTGTTTCAGTTACTTTATAGTTAGTGCTGTTTCACTTACTTTATAGTTAGTGCTGTTCCCTTACTTTATAGTTAGTGCTGTTTCAGTTACTTTATAGTTAGTGCTGTTTCAGTTACTTTATAGTTAGTGCTGTTTCAGTTACTTTATTGTTAGTGCTGTTTCAGTTACTTTATATTTAGTGCTGTTTCACTTACTTTATAGTTAGTGCTGTTTCACTTATTTTATAGTTAGTGCTGTTTCACTTACTTTATAGTTAGTGCTGTTTCACTCAGGCCCTACTATATAGTTAGTGCTGTTTCAGTTACTTTATAGTTAGTGCTGTTTCACTTACTTTATAGTTAGTGATGTTTCAGTTACTCCGACATAAATACAGTAGAGCGAACACTTCCCCCGAACGCCGATTACTCTAAACTTCGGTTATCCGAACTGACCATTCTTTTAACAAGACAATTATCCCAAGCAATGCCCATTGCACGTACAAACATAGAGACAACAACTCCAGCCGCCGTGGGACAATTAGAGGAAAATCTTGTTATGTACATCAGTGCTACTCAAAGTGGTGGTCCGCGGACCGGTGCCGGTCCATGGGGCATCATCTGCCGGTCCGCAGAAGTTTTCAAGAAAACTCATTTCGCTACCACGTCAGTACAAGAAAAATAGTGCACCGGTCCCTGGTGCAATGGAAAAAAATTCCTGCCGGTCCGCCATACTAAAAAGTTTGAGAAGCACTGATGTACATGACATGGAGTCACTAGACTGGGGTGAAGCGAAACGTGTTCAGTACCACACGTCGCGGACTACACACCTGGAAGGACAACACTACTAGAGATTTTATTCTAAGCGCCAGTCATCTAATTTTGTTTTTTTAAAAATAACATTTTCACCGAAGAATAAAATAATCCAGTCCTAAAGGATATTTTGACATCAATCATCTGACATGGATACATCGTTGATGTTTACTGTACATGATACACTGTACAATAGATGAGTGTAAATGTATAAGTTAAGACTATGTTGTATTTATGCGTGAGTTTCTTTTAACGCAACTTTTTACGTAAGAGGTCATCCGAAACTTTGCCAGATTCTCATTTGTTCTGATGATCGCCGATCTGCTGTAATAATAAATACGAGAGAGGGAGATGGAGAGAGAGAGAGAGAGAGAGAGAGAGAGAGAGAGAGAGACAGGGAGAGATAGAAAGAGAGGAGGGGGGGGAGAAAGACAGAGAGAAGAGAGAGAGAAAGAGATAGATAGTAACAGAGGAGAGTGGTGTCAGAGAGACGGAGGTGGGGAGAAAGAGAGTGGAAGTTAGAGATTGAGAGAGTGAGAGAGGTAGAGTTAGAGCGAGAGTGAGAGATATAGAGTTAGAGCGAAAGTGAGATGAGAGATAGTGAGAAAGAGAAAGAGTGAGATGGGAGATAGACAGAAAAGGAGAGATATAGAAAGAGAGAAAGCGTGAGAGGGAAAAATAGAGAGAGTGAAAGATAGAGTAAGAAGGTAGAGATAGGAGAGAGCGAATAGAGAAAAAGAGAGACGGTGACAACGAAATGGGAGTGGAGACAGAGAAAGAGCGATATATTGAGAGAAAGAAAGATTAAGAAAGAGAGAGAGAATAAGAGAGAAAGTGAGAGGGTGAGAGAGTAATTGATTGAGACTAGGTTTGTACGTGCAAAAATTGATATGGCAACAAAATGATTAAACATATATCTATGACGTATGTCATTGACGTCAAAATGAGCAATCCACCCTTGGATAATTTTTTCGTTTTTATCCAAGTTATATCCACAAAATGGATTTAAAATTGGAAGACTAAAATAAACTCTGTCCCTTGTAGAATTTGAATCGAATTTTACAGCTAATCTGTAATCGGAGAAACAAGCGCTGTAATTTCCGGTATCAAAGATGACATTTACAACTTATGGATGTAATTTCCGGACAGTTAAACTTGTAAATAGCACAAACTCTGTGGATCCAAGCAAAAGTGAAGCTATAAGCAGCTTTGATGATAATCGCAGGTACAGACAGAAACTATGATCATGCATAATAATTTGAGATGGGAAGATATATGCACAATAACTTGAGAGGAGAACACATATGCACAATAACTTGAAAGACGTAGACATATGCACTATAACGTCAGAGGAGAAGACATATTCACAATAATTTGAGAGAAGACATAGGCACGATAATTCACGAGAAGACATACGCACAATAACTTGAGATAAGTAGACGTATGAACAATAACTTGAGACGACAAGACATATGCACAATAACCTGAGAGAAGAAGACATATGCAGAACGGAATCTGAAACCAACGTCGCCATCACCAACAAACTGTTTAAAACCACCTAGTATAGATGGGGGGGGGGGGGGGAGAGAGAGAGAGAGAGAGAGAGAGAGATGGGATCATTTTCGTGCCACGCTCTGACATTTATCACTTTAAAAGATAATAAATCAAGTCAATGCGATTATTTCCCCTTGTATATAATCGATGAATTACCTATTTTTGAAATAACAATTCTATTAATGTGAGTATAGGCATCACTACTCTGATAATGTGAGTATAGGCATCACTACTCTGATAATGTGAGTATAGGCATCAATACTCTGATGATTGGAAGACATGAAATAAGACAAAAATACCCAACTTTACATTTGATACTACTGAGAATTTTTCGTCTTTCTTTGTTTCAATTGAGACCGATACCGTCTTACTTAGCTGGTGGCCTGAAGTGGAAGTGGCCGCAGTCTGTAATTGACTGCGGTCATTGGTGGTGGACTAACACTAGTGTACTATTGAACCATATCCAGAAAATAAATACAGCCCCCCTCCCCTTTATTTTTTTGCACCACTGCTACAGGTTTACTTTAATTAATGTTTGGCCACAGCTCGAAGTGGACCACTGCCATTATTAGACCACTGCTAGTTTTGGACCACTGATATTATTGGACCACTGATAGTATTGTACCACAGCAATTATTGCACCACTGATAGTATTGGACCACTGCTAGTATTGGACCACTGCTAGTATTGGACCACTGCTAGTTTTGGACCACAGCTAGTATTGAACAACTGATAGTATTGGACCACAGCAATTATTGGACCACTGCTAGTATTGAACCACTGTTAGTATTGGACCACTGATACTATCAAACCACTACTACATGTGCTAATAGCCACGTCTTCATAAAAAATAGTCTAAAAAAATGCCCTTGGAATTGTTATGGTCAAATAAAAATAGAATACAATCAAAACATCCATCAACGGTAATTTGATGCCATTTTGAAACTTTTCTACCGGTCACTGGAACTTAATACTTTGAGAAATGCTGCCTTAGTTTATTTTTACCCCGTAAAGACACTCAAATATTTTTTTACATTATGAATAGACTTTTAAACTTGACTGTTGAGTAGGATTTCTAAACTTGGCTGTTAGAATAGAATTTCTAAACTTTACTGCTGAGTATGATTTCTAAACTTGACTGTTAGAATAGAATTTCTAAACTTTACTGCTGAGTATGATTTCTAAACTTGGCTGTTAGAATAGAATTTCTAAACTTGGCTGTTAGAATAGAATTTCTAAACTTTACTGCTGAGTATGATTTCTAAACTTGGCTGTTAGAATAGAATTTCTAAACTTGGCTGTTAGAATAGAATTTCTAAACTTGGCTGTTAGAATAGAATGTCTAAACTTGACTGTTGAGTATGATTTCTAAACTAGACTGTTAGAATAGGGTTTCTAAACTTGACGTTGAGTAGGGTTTCTTAACTTGACTGTTTATTAGAATTTCTAAACTTGGCTGTTGAGTATGATTTCTAAACTAGACTGTTCATTAGGATTTCTAAACTTGGCTGTTAGAATAGGGTTTCTAAACTTGACGTTGAGTAGGGTTTCTAAACTTGGCTGTTGGAATAGGGTTTCTAAACTTGGCTGTTGGAATAGGGTTTCTAAACTTGGCTGTTGGAATAGGGTTTCTAAACTTGGCTGTTGGAATAGGGTTTCTAAACTTGGCTGTTGGAATAGGGTTTCTAAACTTGGCTGTTGGAATAGGGTTTCTAAACTTGGCTGTTGGGTAGTATTTCTAAACTTGACTTTTGAGTAGGATATAAATATCTTAAGTAGACTAGAAAATGTTATAGATGATAATGTTCAACTAAAATGTTGACAAATCGTATTTAAAATTGAAATTTCATACCAAAATTGATTGTTTTTATTTCGGGTCTATAAACATCTTACTCGCATTGTGTCTATAAACATCTTACTCGCATTGTGTCTATAAACATCTTACTCGCCATGTGTCTATAAACATCTTACTCGCATTTTGTGTCTATAAACATCTTACTCGCATTGTGTCTATAAACATCTTACTCGCATTGTGTCTATAAACATCTTACTCGCATTGTGTCTATAAACATCTTACTCGCATTGTGTCTATAAACATCTTACTCGCATTTTGTGTCTATAAACATCTTACTCGCATTGTGTCTATAAACATCTTACTCGCATTGTGTCTATAAACATCTTACTCGCATTGTGTCTATAAACATCTTACTCGCCATGTGTCTATAAACATCTTACTCCCCATGTGTCTATAAACATCTTACTCCCCATGTGTCTATAAACATCATACTCGCCATGTGTCTATAAACATCTTACTCGCCATGTGTCTATAAACATCTTATGCGTTATGTGCCTACAAACATCTTACCGGAGATGTCAAAAAGCGACTTTTTAATCATAACATCTGATTAAGTAAACTGAGGTTGCTGATTTAAAAAACCAAATAGCTCCACAGACACGTGACCTCTGTGTTAACGGTTCAGTGGCGTGGTCTATCACTCAGCGCCTCCCTTGGTGACGTGCAATCGGTGAAGTCGTGGGGAGATACCATATTATTATTCCTTCGGCCTGGTAAAACTGAGCGACCTTCAACAGCAGGGCACTGGAGCCGGCTCTGGAATGGAGCCGGAGCTGCCCGGACCTAGTGTTTTCACTTGTAGCGGAGCCGGAGCTGGAGCCGAAATATTTTGCTGACATATTTGGCTCCAGCTCCATAGCAACGCTTCTATTCCAACTACGAATGTTATTATTTGCTCTTTAAATTAATGTATCTGTTGATAACTTAACTCACTCCTAAACCAAATAATATCCTAGAGGCGTACAGAATTGCCACTAGTTTGCCAGTGTCGCAAGCAAGAGTAGAAAGGCTATTTTCTGCTCTTAAAGTTTATAGCAAGCGATTTGCGTTCTTCGCTTAAACCAGATATTTTGGAAAATATTTTATTTCTGAGGATGCAACAAGAATTTGCTGATTAATAAAGTTATACCAGCATTATTATACTGAATTAAGTTATTTTCCTTTAAATGTAATAAAAAAAATGTTTTAATATGTTATATGTACATTTATTTTGATTTGTTTTATTATTCCGAGCCGCTCCGGAGTCGGAGCCGGAGATTTTAAATGAGAAAGAGCTCGGAGTCAGAGCCAATTTTTAAACTTGTGCTCTAATACCCTGTTCAACGGTTTTAGTCTGAGCATAACTGTCAAATCCTCTGATCTACTGGATTGGTTTATTCATCAAGTTCTTTCACGCGTTGTAATACGTCGTACTAGCACTGAATGAACCAAAGTCCTTTATCACAATAAATATAAATTTAATACCTACTTATATAAACATGCTTTAATATCCATTAACACATGCATATAGCGCAGCTCGCTATCAGACAGAAATAAAGCACATCCAACTTCCACAAGCTTCCATTCACGACTTCCGCACGACTAAAACGTACGTCACTATACAGTCTAGACCATGCGTCACAAACAGCATGAAAATACGTCACTAAGTCAAGCGCGTGAAGAGCGTTCACTAACTAATTAAAACTCTCACAAACACACGTCGCGCGTAATGAATTATAAATTTCTGTCGCCACAAGTATCAATGAACTCCCATGCTCGACAATAACTTTGCAGGAATAGAGTATTTAAGATTGACTAAGACGTGATCACCAGGGTTTGTGTTTTGTTTTTAAAAAAAAAATAATAATTAAAATTAAACAAACCCTAAAAACTAAGTTTTTTTTTATAAATCCTTTATATGCATTTTTATTTTTTTTAAATTTTATATTAATACTCTAATGACACACCCGTTTTACACAGCAGAATCATTTCACCAACTATTTCAGAAAAACAAAAGTAAATATTACGCACCAAACGCACTATTGAACGTTCTTTTTGTATCTTTTTTTAAAGAATATCAGCGCAATCAAATTTCATTCATCTTTCCCTTGATAACAGGAAAAACTTTATTTATTTATTTTTTTTGTGGGGGGGGGGGGGGTGGGTTGAGGTTGAAGTGTGTTGTCATCGGCAACGTGTCTATGTTCCACGTTTCAGCTAGATAGGGTTGACGGGAGGTGGGTCA
This sequence comes from Omphiscola glabra, assembly GCA_964017045.1. Taxonomy (NCBI): domain Eukaryota; kingdom Metazoa; phylum Mollusca; class Gastropoda; family Lymnaeidae; genus Omphiscola; species Omphiscola glabra. The sequence goes on along the minus strand of OZ024810.1, from coordinate 25,750,798 downwards.
GTTCGTCGTCCCAAAGAACCTGCCAGCCATGCAGCCAGAAAGAAGCTCACGGACAAAAGCTAAGTTAATATAAAAGATTAAAAAATTGACCGTGACCTTGATGTGTCTAGGAGTTAATAGCATCATATCCTTAATTATAAAGGCCTTCCATGAGTAAAGAGCAGACATCAGGGATTTCTTTTAACGTTGTTCTCGAATGGTTTTAATATTTTATCTCTTGAGCAGCGGTGCTCAACCTATGGATCGCGATCCCTTTGGGGTTCAAACGACCCTTACACAGGTGTCGCCTAAGACCATCCGAAAACACATACTTATGAAGAAGCAACGAAAATAATTTTATGGTCGGGGTTCACCACAACATGAGGAACTCTATTAAAGGGTGGCGGCATTAGGAAGGTTGAGAACCAATGGTTGGAGGAACAACAATCAGTACTAAGCCTCGCTACAACACACAGTCTCTTAAACACATAAAATCTCTTTCTTCACACATATTTTTTCTCTCTCTCTCTCTCTCTCTCTCTCTAACTCTCGATCTATGACACTCTCTTGCACTTTCACTTTCCGACTCTCTATCGCCCTCACCCTCTCTCACTCACTCTCTCTAACTCTGTCTCTCTCTCTTACTATCTCTCTCTCTGTCACTCTTTCACGCTCTCTCTCTCTCTTACTCTCTATCACTCACTCTCTCTCTAACACTCTCTCAGTCTCTCTCATTCTCTCTCTATCTTTCATACTCACACTCCCACTCTCTTTCTCTCACTATCCATCTATGTCTCTCAATCTCTCTCTACTTTCTCACTCTCTAACTCTATAAAGTGGGGTCAAATATTTTACTTCGAATTTTTTAAAATAAATAAACTGAAGTTTTAAAACAGTTTTTCCATATCTAAAATTCGTTCAATGCATTTCAAATTTAAACATCAAACTTTTAGTAGAAGAAATATTTCAAAACTCATAAATCTTTTATAAAACTGTACATAGCATATTATCATAAAGCAGGTATAGTCTACATAATAACATAATGCAGGTATAGTCTACATAATAATGAGAGGTATAGTCTACATAATAATGAGAGGTATAGTCTACATAATAACATAATGCGGGTATAGTTTACATAACAATAAAAGGTATAGTCTGCATAATAACATAAGGTATAGTCCACGTGTAACTACTAACATAGCACGGTTCCCAATTTTTTCCAGGCTATGAGGGACTTGGTTTTTTCGTTTAACACAGACATCGATGGCAGAGTGCCGACTGATCGAACTCAACATTGCTCACATCGATCGAAGTAATCAATGGATTGAATCGATTACTGGGTGACCAGTGGTCCTCGGAATATGATTCGTTGAAATTTATCATAAAAATTACGGAGGTCGCTTATCTCTCAAATGAACTATTTTAAACTTCATGATTTAATCGTTGGAGAGTTCTTTATTCGTATGCAATTGACCTGGTCAATTTGAGGAACCGTCCGATTGTTCTTCCTCAAGACATAATATAATAAAACACTTTGCGCTAAACCCTATGTTGCTATACGACAGTGGTTCTCAACCTTCCTAATCCCGCGACACTTTAATACAGCTCATCATGTTGTGGCGACCCCAAACACAAAATTATTTTCGTTGCTACGTCATAACTGTAGAGTATATGTGTTTTCCGATGGTCTTAGGCGACCCCTGGGAAATGGTGGATCGACCCACCCCACAGGTTGAGAACCGCTGCTATACGGGATGTCGAGTATGGGAGTTCATTGATAATTGTTGCGACCGAATGTTATGTTTATTACGCGCGGTGTGTGTTCGAGAGTTTTAATTAGTTAGTGAACGCTCTTCACGCGCTTGACTTAGTGACGTATTTTTATGCTGATTGTGACGCATGGTCTAGACTGTAATGTGACGTACGTTTTAGTCGTGCGGAAGTCGTGAATGGAAGCTTGTGGAAGTTGGATGTGCTTTATTTCTGTCTGATAGCGAGCTGAGCTATATCATAATATATGCGTGTTTTTATAGAAGTTACATCCTGTTCATATAATTAGTTATTAAAGTTATAATTATTATGAAAAGGACTTGAGTTCATTCAGTGATATTAAGAATAGTACGACGTATTAGAACAGTGGTTCTCAACCTTCCTAATACCGCGATCCCTTAATACACTTCCAGATGTTGTGGGGACCCTCAACCACAAAATGACTTCATACCTATAGAGTACATGTGTTTTCCGATGGTCTTAGGCGACCCCTGGGAAAGGGTGGTGCGAATCCAAAAGGGGTCGCGATAAGAACCGCTGTATTAGAACGTGTGAAGGAACTTGACGAATTACTCAGTCCAGCAGAGCGAGGGAGTCGACACGGGACAAAGGGAAGGAATCGGCCATGTCTGCTCTTGCTCCACCATCTCGGCTATTCATCCATGTGGGCCTTCAATATCGCTTGCATGTATATTCTTACTCTTGAAATACAAACTGTTTGGGAACCGTTGTTGCCTTTAAAGTGACCACAGTGCCGGCCTTTTAAAACATTTTCCCCCGTTTTGTTTTAGTTAAAAATTTGTCCTTTTAGAAAAAAACAAAGAAAGAAAAAAACTAAATGCTGTAGAACACAGACACCATCCTCCGGTTACCACTTGCTTATCCCCTTTGAAGATTTAATAGCGTCCCCTTGATTGCAGACGGCGATAAAAACCCGTCGCCCCACCTCTCGCTCGCCCGTCTCACACCACTGGGCCGGATTGTGCCGGATGACGGCACTGTTCTCGTGTTACGGAATGTAACGTTGTCAATGTGGACATGTTGATTGGGGGACATTTTTCCCTAATTGATTTGGAAGAATCAATTAAATCCATTGCACTATGCATTTCATGCTTGTATAGTTTTGATCAAAGAAAGAAAACGTATTTAAACAGGATAATTTTTACCAATGACGTCATTATTATTTCTATTTATAAATTAAATGACGTGGTCGTGCCCTCCCCCACACACCCCCCTTTTTTTTGGTTACCGGAAATTTGATCGAAAGAAATTTCGTCGACGGAAAATTGATCGACGGAAATTTGATAGAACGGAAATTTGGTCGAATCTTTTTTTCAGTTCAGACGTTAAAATTTTCATCAAATTTCTTTTTGAACGCACTATATTATATAGTAAAACAAAATAATGCGTTGAAAAAGAAATTTGGCGCACAATTTTAACGTATAAATTTTTAAAAAAGGGTCGACCAAATTTCCGTTCGATCAAATTTCGGTCGATCAATTTTCCGTCGACGAAATTTCTTTTGATCAAATTTCCGGATACGCCCTTTTTATCCTTATTTTCATCCTTTTCCTTTCCTTTTTCTTATAGAAAAATCATCTCGTTTTAAATTGTAGATCATTTAATGTACTGCCTTTCATTTTGTTCACAGATGTCTGTTGGGTTTTCACTACGGGGCCATGACCTAATGAACGTTAATGGGGGAAAAACCCACCAAAATTAAATATAACATTAAAATTAAAAAAAAAAAAAAATATTATTTCACTTCATTGGCTCCCTGTACAAGCACGGATTGAATACAAACGGTCTGTTCTCTGACACAACTTTTTCTCGAATTCCTGCTCTTCCTATCGAACCGATCTTCTCTCTGCCTATTCACCCCTTCGACCGCTTCGCTCCTCCGCAGACTCGCGTATTCTTTCTGGCCCCAAGACTTGCACAAAAACATACGGTGAAAGATCTTTCTGCGCCCCCAAACAATGGAATTCTCTTCCACTACACATCCTCAAATATACCAACCATCACAGCCTTAAAAATAGCACTCAAAATACATCTCATTAAACTCTACTATCCTGACTGTTTCCCCCTCTGACCGATAGACGATACTGCTGGGTGCCGTCCACGGCTTGACATTTAAATAGTTATGGCATGATTAGAGCGAATACACATTTGTTTTGTTTTTTAAATTAATTTATGTTAATTTTTAGGTTCATTATTATGTTTGTTAAATTGTATGTACAGCCTGGTGAGCCCAGCCCTAGGCTGGGGTACCACGCTATAGAAAGCTTCTAATTATAATAATAATTATAAGTACCTAGAGATAAAAACAATGCATAGGGCTCATAGGGCATGTGAAAGGGCCTGTGGTAGGGTCTGTGATAGGGCTCACGTGACATGTGAGAGGGCCTGTGAGAGGGCCTATGATTGTCTTTATTGAGCTCCGACAAAATCAAGACGTGATTGTTTCTGACAGCAATTAAAGCGACCCACGTCTCTGAAGTGGTTGGCGATGATGGACAGATGAAACAAAAACTTAACCCTTTACACACTGGTATTTTGACATTTGCACGAGACGTGCGGGTAAAGTACAAAGTAATCGATGCAGTGCCTGGGACGTGTACACTTTACTGTACACATGGTGATCTTAATGACTTAAAGGGTCGATCGATATTCACTGATGCGGAATGTCGATCGATTTGAGAAGAGTGTGAGGGTTGTTGTGATTGCCAGGAGATAGTGGACAATGTCGAGTGTAATGTTGGCAGAGTGAAGAATGTCGTAAAAATATAGCAGGGTAAAGAATGTCGTAAACTATGGAAGTGTAAGGAATGTCGTAATACCAGGACAGAGTAAAGAATGTCGTAAAATATTGCAGAGTAAAGAATTTCGTTAAAATAGGGCAAAGTAAAGAATGTCGTAAAATATGGCAGAGTAAAGAATGTCGTAAATTATGGCAGAGTAAAGAATGTCGTTAAAATAGGACAAAGTAAAATATGTCAGAGTAAAGAATGTCGTAAAATATGGCAGGGTAAAGATTGTCGTTAAAATATGGCAGGGTAAAGGTTGTCGTAAAATATGGCAGAGTAAAGAATGTCGTTAAAATATGACAGGGTAAGGAATGTCGTAAATATGGCAGGGTAAAGGTTTGTCGTAAAATATGGCAGAGTAAAGAATGGCGTAAAAACATAATGGCGTTTCGTTTGGAGCTGTAGATTTAGACAATGGTATTTTAATCCATTCATATAATATCTTGTACATTAAATTCTTTATTGTAACATCAAGCCAATACAAACGGCATACCCCATTGATACCAAACGTACATATCTCATACTTATCATTCAGGCGTGGGTCATAGGAAATGTACGGCATTGTTTGTAGTAAGACATTTGATTCGAACATTTGATGCCATGTGCATTTGAGGCCATACATTTGATGCCAGACATTTGTTGCCGGACATTTAATATCAGACATTTAATGCAAGACATTTTGATTCGAACATTTGATGCCATGTGCATTTTATCCCACACATTTGATGCCAGACATTTGATGCCAGACATTTGATGCCATACATTTGATGTCATACATTTGATGCCAGACATTTGAAGTCAGGCTAATGAAGATGAGCTCGACATCTTCACCTTATCATCGTATGAACGTGTATAGGGGAGGAGAGGGAGGGCGGGTAGACCTTTCACCCGACACAGAACAAAGTGAGCTCTGTCTCTTTACACCAGGGACAGCAGTCTTCCCGCACAACTTGAAACGTGATGTATTCCTTTGCTTTGAGATCGTGTCTACATTCCTGGTGTACTCACCAGTGAACCGTCAGGTGAAACCTTAACAAGCGGAGCAACAGATGTGCGCATTTTCACCACAGTGATACGCTTACTAAGTCGGCTATTCTTTAATGTGGGAACTACGGCCCAACATGGACGTAGGCCAAACATATGAAAACCAGATGTGGTTGAAAAAATGTAATTAATGATTTTTTGACAGCGCAGATGTTAATTTCTTGAACACAAGAATCATATTTTCCAAATGTGCCAGTCTTAATTTAAAAATAATAATTACAGTTATAAATGTGTAGGATGTGTATCAGTCATCAAAGTCTCTTGTAAGCGATGATATAAAGATATTATGTCATGCAAATAACGCAAGAGGCAGTACTCTCTTTCATGGCAATGAGAGTAGGTTTATTGCGCTGCTGTTTGGAAATAAACAAACCCACAAAATATTCACATTTTTGTATAAACAAAAGAATAATTACTGCATGCGCAACATTTGAACCGGACACATGAAGCGGACACATGAAGCGGACACATGAAGCGGACACTTGAACCGGACACTCTCCTCCAGGTTTACTTTCTGAACAATCACATTCATGGTTGACACATTCATGATTGACACAATCATGACTGTGTTAGATGTATGATTGACATATTTATTATTAACATTTTCATGACTGACACATTCATGATTGACATATTCATGATTTACACATTCATGATTGACAAATTCATGATTGACACATTCATCACTGACACATTCATGATTGACACAATTACGATAGACACATTCATGATTGACATTGTCCTGATTGATATTGTCATGATTGACATATTCATGTTTAAAATATTTATGATTGACACATTCATGATTGACATTGTCCTGATTGATATTGTCATGATTGACATATTCATGTTTGAAATATTTGTGACTGACATTTTCGAAAAATTTAACATCTTAAGACGTTAACACATAGACATAATCTCTACAGCAATCACAAAACAACTATGCAACTATGATCTTGAAAATGTTACATGGTCCCAATGATCAAATGCTACGTGGTCCCAATGATCAAATGTTACATGGTCCCAATGATTTCATGTTACATGGTCCCAATAATTAAATGTTACATGGTCCCAAAAATTAAATATTACGTGGTCCCAATGATAAAATATTACACGGTCCCAATGAAAAAAAAAATTACATGGTCCCAACGATCAGATCTTGAATGGTCCCAGTGATCAAAGCGACTTTTGTTTTGAATCAATCGCGTTTAGTTGTGACAGCTTGATGGATGCTGCAATCACTTCCATCAAAACCTGCGACTGTTCTAGAAGTGTGCAGGTCAAAAAAAAATTAATGATGATGACAGATTTATTGATGGCCGGTTTCATGTTTTCTTTGTAATTCTGGAAGCTAAATTGGTTGGTTTTTTTTAAAGAAAATAAATAACTTTAATGCCTCAAATCAAGGGCTGTGGCTGAGGAAACACTAGTTGTAAGAGTTCCTTGCCATGATTTGGAGCGAACGATTCGTTCATACAGTAAGAAGGTAAAATCTACATGCTTGTAATTCACTACCGCCATAATTTGACGAACTTCAAAATCTTGAGAACCACTGTACTTGATTTCCGTCAAGCTCCGTGTGAAAACGTCAGGACTAAGTCACAAACCGGACGTGACGCTAGCTGCGTCTAAAGGTCAGATTGACCCGGGGTCACCAACACTGACAACAGAACACCATTGTCCTGATATAATTGTTGGTCATTATGGGTCGGGGCATACAGTACCTATCTCAGGGCACACTGAAACAATGGCTTAGAGCAGGCCTGCACAACACAAAATGTAAAGCGGGCCGTAAAACGTTATGAAAAACTTGTGCGGGCCAAACGAAAGTAGGACAGGTCATGTGCGGGCAAAAAGATAATAGGACAGGGGGGAAGCTTTTAAGAAAATCATAAGAATAACGATTATTTCATTATTTCGCGGGCTGCAAAGTTGGTGCTGGCGATCCTAATGCGGCCCGCAGGCCGTATGTTTTGCAGGCCTGGCTTAGAGAGTTGGACTACATGGCTGGTTTTCATCTACTAGTTATGACATTAACTGTCATATTATGGATATATGACTTTAAGTTCCACATACAGGCACTACTTTAAAGTCCACAGCAAATCATAGCTGTCACTTCCATGGGGAGACCTGACTTCAATTTTCATAGGGAGATATGACTTCAACTCCCATAGGGAGACCTGACTTCAATTCCCATATATCTGACTGCAACTTCTAAATTGAACTATGTAAATTCTAAATTTCACAGATGAATTAGAAAAATAATAATATGCTGGCATTACAAGCTATATTTTTATAATCGCTTTAGACATTAGCAGTATCTATCCAATACCTCTGATTCTTTTGTTTAAATGGCCGATATTCAGGTTAAAAAAAAATTAAGGTGGAAACTGCTTTGCTATGCGTTTTGATTTAAAATCCTGTGCAATCTAAAACAAACTGGTTTTTATTGGATTTATTGGTGTTATATGACAACCGACTACACCAAATGGAAGTGACGTCATTTGTTTACAATATTCTCTATGGGAAAACAGCCCTTTCTATCCATCTATTTTCGACAGCTAGCTGACGACCTGTGTGAATCACACGCAGCCTATATACTTGCACACAACTCTACGATGATCTCTGGACCACGGTGAATGACATTTCAACCGGTTTACTCTAGTACCAGGCTCGGCACGCGCTCGGCAGCAAATCTGGTACCAACATGGGGGAGCATTTGGCGTCACAGACTTTCATCAGAATACGGCACGATTTGCTATCAGGTGAGGTACTATTCCTGACGTATTTGCGCTTTTATAGAATTAAACTATTTTGAGCAAACAGGGTGTGGCAGCAGAGAGACGGCTTAGAGTCGGTCAAACACCTGCCTAATAAAATTCTTGTGGCGCCGACGCTAGTCTTTGTGTGATTAATTCTCTATCTCGATTACATAACGACTTACAAGGCTTTCTGCAAGCAAGTCAGGGATCTGAACAGTTTTTAACATCAAGATTTCTTACGTAGATTCTTCGAAGAAACTCAAATCATTGACTCTGTGGAAAATTATTGTCCTGAGCTGCAGTTGAGACAAATTATGCGACAGACATACAGACTGGCTAAAAGACAGACAGACTGAATGACAGACTGACAAACAGACAGACAGATTCCACCGTAACAGCATCCTAAGTTATTTGCTTTAAAATGTACGGTATTTTGAATTGGCCTAAGTTTGATCAATCTTATTCCATTTAAGTACTACAATCTTGGCAGTGAATTCATCACTTCAATGGCCATAACTGACATTTATTTAGTAGCGACCAACAGAGAAATGAAATATCATCCAAACAATTTGAGTCCAAGTGTTGCAGCAGTTGCGTAGCAACGACGCACCGAAAGCTTCACAACAAAGCGGCTGTTTGTCTGCCATTTAACAAGATTTGATGTCGTCATAACCGGTTGGTGTTCAAACTCATCAGTAACCGATGACATTAATGCCGGGGCTGTCCTTATTTACCTTAGGGGCGATTTCCAGCAATTAACCGAACATTTCAACGTGGGGAGTTCCAGCAGTGTCAATGTGTGTGGGTTGACCAGATGATGATAATGGACTTTACACTTAGTAGAGCGCGGTGGAAAGGTTTAGGGTTCCAGCAATGTTATCACCACTCAGCGAATTGAATAAGGGCCGTGATAAGGCTTCAGGGCCTAGATGCAGCTTCTAAATCGACTACCTCCTAAATTACTTGAGTACGCTAAAAGCACGCGTGTCAGACCTGGCACGCAGAGCGGTTTACACTGAAACGTTGACGACCAAAAGAATAATTATCAATGGGTAATAAAAATATTGTAGACTTCTACATCATTAGGACTCTGAATAAATTAGAAATGCTTTTTGGCCCACTATTACCAACAAGTAGTGGACCCGTTACAATAGATCACCCTGTTATGTGATGCAGTGCCAGTCCTGTATTGGAAACTGGAAGACAATAAGGTTAGTTTTATCGAAGAAAAACATCAAGAAATTGGATTGTTTAAATCTTATCTGTAAAGTTGCAAAGCAGTAAAAACCACCAAAAAAAAACCAGGAAAACAAAAACCTTACACAGCCTGTTAGAATCAAATAGTGTGAGTGCCGTTCATACTAGAAAAAATACAGTGGAGTCGTTTTGGTTGGAGTCCAATTCGTAAAATTGTACGACCCATACATTCAAGTGCTATTAAACGGTTAGATCATAATTGATTTCGTTCATTTCCGTAACGGAAATAAGATTTTGTCAGATGTCGTTGAATGATGTACGAACCGGTGACCGGAAGTCGTTCGGTTTATCGCACTCTTCAAACGTCTCGCGGGATAAAATATCAGTCGTTAGTAATATCCGTGAATGCTGGGAGTATCATGACGTCATGAATGAAGTGCATGTATAAAGTATCACACTGACCATATGCCAATATGTTGGCTGATATGTTTATTATTCTGCGTACCGAAATTTTCATTTTTTTCATAGAAATTATTACAATATACAGCTACGATTTAGCATGTAGGAAATTGTGTACAGTCTAATTTTTAAAAAAACTTTTATTATAAACTCAGGTATCTCTGTTGGGCTTACTCTAAACAGCTAAGACCATCTATTGGGCTAACTCTAAACAGCTAAGACCCTCTATTGGGCTTACTCTAAACAGCTAAGACCATCTATTGGGCTTACTCTAAACAGCTAAGACCATCTATTGGGCTTACTCTAAACAGCTAAGACTATCTATTGGGCTAACTTTAAACAGCTAAGACCCTCTATTGGGCTTACTCTAAACAGCTAAGACCATCTATTGGGCTTACTCTAAACAGCTAACACCATCTACTGGGCTAACTCTAAACAGCTAAGACCATCTATTGGGCTTATTCTAAACAACTAAGACCCTCTATTGGGCTTACTCTAAACAGCTAAGACCATCTATTGGGCTTACTCTAAACAACTAAGACCATCTATTGGGCTTACTCTAAACAGCTAAGACCATCTACTGGGCTTACTCTAAACAACTAAGACCATCTATTGGGCTTACTCTAAACAGCTAAGACCATCTATTGGGCTTACTCTAAACAACTAAGACCATCTATTGGGCTTACTCTAAACAGCTAAGACCATCTATTGGGCTTACTCTAAACAGCTAAGACCATCTATTGGGCTTACTCTAAACAACTAAGTCCTTATGTATGCTTGAATGTTTTATAATTTTTAGCAATCAGATTTTAAACGCTATTAAATGATAATTAAATACATTGCATAACCTCTTTAATTTATAAAACTCTGATAAGTTTGGTAGGAGTGATAAGTACGCCACAAAGATATTCTGAAATTCCTTTTCTTACCCCCTAGAATAGAAAACATTATGTTTTTCTAGATTCGGGTATATTTTCCTTTCAATCACCTGTTAATATCCTATCTTGAAGACTGTCATTATGTCACACCTTGCCACATATAGAGTCAGACGTCAAAAGCAGTGGTTCTGAGCCATTTGTGTATAAGTCACACCAATACTGCCATAATATATACCCGGCGCATTTCATTAGAATGTGCATTTTTATATAAGTGCGACGCACGAAATATACTATCAGAGAAATTTTTTAAAACATCAAGCAAACTTACTATTTGATTGTGGCACATATTTGAGTCTGGAACCAGTGATTGAGATTCACTGGTCACATATAGCGAAGTTATGGGCGAGAGTAAAAATTGTCCGTTATTATGTGCTTTGGCGCACCGCTGGACTAATCATAGAGGACAAAAGAGTAAGCCCCTTTGGGCCTAGCAGTCTGTGGTGTTAAGAACAATAAATTACTATGGTTCTCAAATTATTTTAGCTTTCTTGGCCACAATCAGAAGAAAAGTCAGTGAGTCTATATTACCGAGAGCTTCGAAAGACGATGTTAAAAACACGTTGTGGAATACGGGGTTGAAGGATAACACGGCACGCATACAGGTCATTACAGTCTTGATTCTATATTATGTCAGAGCGGCACACAACGTCACAAAGTGGCACGCAGGATTGCGCAGTGGCACACTGTGTCACAAAATGGAACGCAGGGGGGTCAAAGTAACACACAGAGGTACAAAGGAGCACGCAGGGGGTTCAGAGTGGTACAAAATATCACGAAGGGGTACACAGTGGCACACTGTGTCACAAAGTGGCACGCATAGGGTACACAGTGGCACACAGCAGTAAAAAATAACATAAATGACATAACGCAGAAGAGTGGCGCATAGCTGCACAAAGTTGCACATACAACCACACAGCGGTACACACAATAGTACTTAGTGGCACACAGTGTCACATGTTGGAACTATGTTACACATACAACCACGCAGTGGTACACAATAGAACATAGTGACACACAATGGTACTTAGTGGTATACAGTGTCACATGTTGGCACACAGTTACACATACAGCCACGCAGCGGTACACAATAGAACATAGTGACACACAATGGTGCTTAATGGCACATGTGTCACATGTTAGAACTAAGTTACACATACAGTCACACAGCGGTACATAATAGAACATATTGACACACAATGGTGCTTAGTGGCACATGTGTCACATGTTAGAACTAAGTTACACATACAGCCACGCAGCGGTACATAATAGAACATAGTGACACACAATGGTGCTTAGTGGCACTGTACATTTTGACACACAGTTACACACAGAGCCAGGAGATGTTGCATAACGCGACATAGTGACACATAGCACCACGTAGCCGAACATAGCGTTGTGTCATCAAAAATACAGTCCTTGAAATATATATTATATCCACCGTTCAATAGATCAAATCTTGGTTAAGGTTTATGGGTTTGAGTTCACAAAATTCAGGTATATTTCTTAAACAACTAAGCGTATACCCAGATAAGTGTGAAGGTGATAATGCTTGACACTTCAGCACAAACTAATCCATTTAGTTCTTTAAACATATGGAGATCAAAGATATTAAATTTTATCCACGGTATTATTCTTCTTTCATATGACCCTAGGGAATTGTAAAAGTAAATATTTAAAGAACGCGTACGATACTCATATCAATATAATGCGGGTTAGGCCTTCTTGTTCCTCTATATATTAAGGGCCCAAGACCAATGGCATTGATCATTCTGGCTACTATTTATGTAGAAGGGATTTGCTATGTTTCTGTGCCTGGTGTTGATGAGGATATTTCACTGGTTGCAAGGGCTACTGAGCGAGGGTGTCATGAACTGGGAGTTAAAAGGCCTGAGAAAATACAATAGATGCGAAAGTGTCAAGTATCTTCGCCCAACTGTTCCTTTTGGGAGCTTGTTCCAGTCCCTGATTGTCTTTGGCAGGAATGAACAGCCCCTGTACTGTTTTCTTGGTGCCATGAACCGGAACTGCCTGTCAGGGCCTGTTGCTAGGGGGAAAAGGGGGGTGATTTGGGTGTGTGGGGGGGGGGGGGCTTATTTTTAAATGGAAATTAAGGCAAAATAAAAATATGCTTTCCTTAGAAAAAAACGCATTGGGTATTGAAAGATCTCTACGTCTGGTGCCTTAAATATACATGCGTTAGAACTTGCTAGTGTTGGAAGTACACTGAAATACCTTTTAACGTAATAAAAAAAGCAGAAAGAAGTTAACCATGACGTTATTTTACTCTGACGCAGCGATTAAAATTCAAGAAATATGTAGTCCAATTAAATTTTTTATTAAAGTTGTTTTTTCCCCTCGATTTCCACAGTCTTCCTTCCGCCAATATTATCTATTTTCTAGATCTAAACGTGTAATTGGAGACAGTGAAATGAAACTTATTTTTTTTTTTTTAAATTGAAAAGAGCGGGACTAGCGTATTGGCTTGTTGTGTAAATGTGGAACCATAAGACATTCACAAAAACATAGGCACTACATACTTCAGCAAAGCAGAATACAATCGAAATGCCATACAATATGACAACCCTTCAATGGGGGAAATAAACCGTATGTATTGTACATATTACAATTGTTAAATCCCATAAAAATAATTAGCATACACATTAAACAAACAATGAAAGAAATAAGGTAAGATAAGAAAGAAAGAAAGAAAGAAAGAGAGAAAGAAAGAAAGAAAGAAAGAAAGAAAGAAAGAAAGAAAGAAAGAAAGAAAGAAAGAAAGAAAGAGAGAAAGAAAGAAACAGCGATAGAAAGAAGGAAACATAGAAACAAACTTTTGACGAAGAGATACTGCAGCCGGCATCTTGATTCCTTCATGAAATACTTCCCCTTCAACTAATAAATATATTGTAATAAAAAATAATCTCCACAGTAACACGGAAGTAAATTAATCTGGTCAATAATTAATTTCCATTAAAATAATAAACATCTAAATTTTAAAGAAACAAAGTCAGGTTTATAAATATATAATGGAAGCCATCATTGTAGTACTTTCCACCCTCTTATAAAGAATGATAACTCTGGTTGATATGGAAGACAAGGGAAGTAATAACCCCGGTTGAACTGCGCTATAGGATCCATAGCTTCATTACACTCTCAGCGAACTTCATGACTTGCGAGCGAAAGCAGACCAACTGTAGCGATGAAGTAATCTGACGATGTCATTATTGAGCACACAATAACCGAAATATCATTCCCTAATGGAAGTGACTAGGTACGCTGTACCCACCTGGGTAATGGTGGTGGGGGCATGTTTATGGGCCCCCGGGCTCTTGAAAACTGACACTAAATGATGGTGCGGGGCCAATTTGTCGAGAGTTATGGGGACGTGAAATAGGGGGGGGGCGGAGTGATAAGAGCTGGCGAGCTTATTTCTAGGCCCACCTGATGTTAACGTATGGTGGTTAGATGCAGGTGATAAATGTGAAGATATTACCTATATATGTGATAATGGTATAAATATGTAGATATTCCATCTATATATATGTGTGTTAATGGTACACATACAGATGACCCATACAGTTAAACATACAGAGGATCCATACAGGTGACATGTAAAGTGACACATGCAGAAGACACATGCAGATATCAGGAACAGGCGACACGTACAGATGACACATTCAGATGACACATACAGAGAACACATACATCCTTGTCTAAGTCGCTACTCTTGTATGATAGTAGGATGTACTAGATTCCTCTTCTCATTGTATTGCTATCACTGGTACTAACTTCATCTTCTCATTATACTGCTATCACTGGTACTAACTTCATCTTCTCATTATGCTGCTATCACTGGTACTAACTTCATCTTCTCATTATACTGCTATCACTGGTACTAACTTCATCTTCTCATTATGCTGCTAACTTCATCCTGTAACTGAATTCCACGGCAATGGTGATACGGCTAAGAAGAGGATACAAACGACCCCCACAATGCAACGAAAGTGAACTCTACCAAACTGGGGCATTGGATTAGAGCCATCGAGTTCTCCGCCCGTCCAATTGGCCATTGAATAATGTTAGAGCAATTAAACCCACAACCTTTTTTCGTTCTCATTACGTTTTTTCCCCCTCGAACTTCTATTAATTTTATTTCCCCCTCCTTCCCTCTCCCTCTCTCAATTCTATCAAATGACATCAGCTTCCGTTCTATCCGTGCGCCACTGTGGCATTTCCCCCTACGTCATTTTTATTTCAGTTTAACCAATCGCTTCGATTCCAAGTGCTCTACAGGAAATTCCCGATGATCGAATCAAATTATGTCAACGAGTTTGCAATGCATCGATTTATCCTTCATTTAAAAAAAAATTAATTACTTAACTTTCACAAAAAATTCCCTACTTCTATTTGCACAAATAATTAACTTACCTGACTAGAATTGGATTTATTTCCAATTGTAAAGATGACTTTAAAATAATTTCAAAATTTAAAACAATGACTTGATAAGAATTTCATATTTAACAGCAGGACTTTTTCAATCGCTTTAAATGATGTGTGTCCAAAAGTAAATAACATGGGGGTTACACAGTGAACTCTATTCAACCTTATCATGACGCTAATTTCGGATGAGTTATACATTTTTAATAGCTTTACTTATTTATGCCTGGATACCAAATGTACTTTACAGCAATTGTTTTTAGCTTTTTGAAAAAAAGAACGTTTTTGACTGTACCGGTTACTGCTCAAAATGTACCGGTTACTACTCAAAATGTACCGGTTACTACTCAAAATGTACCGGTTACTGCTCAAAATGTACCGGTTACTACTCAAAATGTACCGGTTACTGCTCAAAATGTACCGGTTACTACTCAAACTTAACCGGCTACTATCCAAAATTAACTGGTTACTATACTTAAGTTACTACTCATACAGTATCGGTTGCTACTGAAAATGTAACCGATTACTGCACAACTGTACCATTTACTATTTAAACTGTACCAGTTACAACTCAAACTGTAACCAGTTACTGTTCCAAATGTAACCAGTTACTACTCCAACTGTTACCAGTTACTACTCAGACTGTAACCAGTTACAACTCCAACTGTAACCAGTTACTACTCCAAATGTTTACTACACAAACTGCACTGGCCACTACTTAAACTATACATATTAACTTATAGCACAACATGTGAAAAATTATAGTAGATGAAAGGTGCAAATATTTATACACATACACATACTGAAAAGTCTAGTGAGTCTTGTAGGGCTCTTGTAAGTCTGGTAAGTAAGCCTGCCGGTCCCAGTCGACCGTCGTATTTATAGTAAGTCAGACCCCCCCCCCCCCCCATACACCCGAACATAATGACTAGAAATTCCATGTAGACCTTTCTGGAATCGTACACAAACTTTACCAATCAAGGGAGGTGTGGGAATGGAGTGTCATAATAAATTGGTGACGTTTAATAACAAAGATAAGTGTGTGTGTGTGTGGGGGGGGGGGGGTTATTGAATGCCCCAGCTCGAATTAGGTCAACACACTGGCAATAACAATATACATAACAAAGACTACAACAATATATATAACACAAGCTATAAGAGTAGGCCTATATATAAATAATGGGCTGTATATATATATATATATATATATATATATATATATATATATATATATATATATATAGAATAGGCTATAAATATATATATAACATAGGCTATAATATATATATATATAACATAGGCTATAATATATATATATATAAATAACATAGGCTATAATATATATATATAAATAACATATGCTATAATATATATATATAACATAGGCTATAATATATATATATAAATAACATAGGCTATAATATATATATATAAATAACATAGGCTATAATATATATATATAAATAACATAGGCTATAATATATATATATAAATAACATAGGCTTTAATATATATATATATAAATAACATAGGCTATAATATATATATATAAATAACATAGGCTTTAATATATATATATAAATAACATAGGCTATAATATATATATATAAATAACATAGGCTATAATATATATATATATATATAACATAGGCTATAATATATATATATAAATAACATAGGCTATAACAATCCACATTTTCAAACACAGTATAAAAAAGAACGGAAAGCAAGAGAACGTAACTCGAGGGCTAAATAATAAAGTAAAACCTCAGCTCACATTTAAAATATCAAATAACATCATAAGATGACAACGGATGACTACAGCAACGGCATACGGGTTATCCAAGCGTTAAAGGCCACCCCATGAGCCAATCATTGGCTTTAATCTGTGAGATTTCTTTCTACGCTACCACTCGGAAATAGTTTAAGCCCTCAAATTATCCTCGTGACTGATTAAACGCGGGAAATGAAATAAAGGAAATCGAACGGACAATTCTTTTTTTTATTCACTTTATAACGGGAATTTGGGTGAAGGGACAAAAGGTGGGTTGCGGTGGGGGTGGATGACCCTGTGCAGGAGTCCCATCAATTTGGTTTTGGCCACCACCCCGTAATGCCCTTATAGTTCCGCCCCCCCCCCGCTATCCACGACATAACCTCCCTACCGCTTGAGACACTACAACTGTCGCCACCCCCAACCCCCCCCCCCCCCCAACCCGGTCCCTAAGACCAGAACAGGACCGTTCAATTGTCATAAATCTTCTTTTCTACTTTAGCTCTGTCACAGAACATCTGAACTTTGTTTTCTTTGTATTTAACAAATATGTTAAGTCGTAAACCAATGGTTCTCAACCTTCCCAATGCCGCGACCCTTTAACACTGCTCCTAATGTTGTGGTGACCACCAAACATAAAACTATTTTCGTTGCTACTGCCTAAATATGAATTCGTCGCGACCTACAGTTTGAGAACCACTGTCTTAAACAAAAGAAAAAAAAATCTTTGCCGTATCGCTACGGTTGTTCTTAAAGGAAAATGTTAGGATAGAACGAAATTTAAGTTATAGAGATGCAAACGATTGACTCAGAAATAAAGCAATCTGAGAGTTGTTACTGAAACAAAACTATCCATAGTGGCGTAGCGAGCTTAACTCGCGCCCGGGGCACAATACCTTTTTAGCGCCCCCCCCCAATACCTTTTTAGCGCCCCACTCCCCTATTCGAAAACCATACAATATTATAGTAAAATATACCATTTGGCGCCCCTTTGTGAGTAGCGCGCGGGGCATGATGCCCCCCCCTCACTACGCCACTGACTATCCATTAGTCAAATTGTTTCGTTGAGAGCTTCCCTTTTTTTAACAGTTCAGGCTTTATTTTAACTATCAATATGTGAAACACTAACTGATGATACAATAACAAAGGCAAGAACAGGGCGACGATTGTCCACGTTCACTGCGATGTATAATTTTCGTAACACTTAATACCCATCATTTAAAAAAAAATACATATACTTAAATAAAAAATAATAATTTTAAATTTGTTTAATTTTTCTTGTGCAGCGCGTACTCCCCCCCCCCCCCCAAACCAATTTCTTCCCGTAACCACATGGGTACGCGTACCAAACTTTGGGAACACTGTTTGACAGGACTCAGCCGGACTGCTTAAAAGTTTCCCCAATGACAAAGTGGTAAGATAAAAAAAAAGGGGGGGGGGGCTTAACCATTACCATACGCGTGAGGTGGGAGAATGACCTTGAGTTACGTAACGATAGTACAGGTCAGTAACACATACACCTTTACATAATCATGTCCAAAACTGTTTTATTGTATACTGATTTGGTATCTAGGTATGTATTTGTTGTTTTCTTTTTCTTTAATTTTGAAGAAGATTGGATAACGTCACTAAATTACGTCATAATCAGTTCTTTTGAGATGCGGGCTCGCTAAAAAGAACAATTTGTTAAAAAAATAATAATAATACTTTGTTTGCACAATGTTGTGATGTTTAACAGGAAATCTCAGTGGTCACGCTAAATCAGCGGTTCTGATCATATGGGTCACGACTTCTTTAGGGGGTCAAACGACATTTACACAGGGGTCGCCTAAGACAATCGGAAAGCGCATATTTGTGAGGTGACGAGGAAAATAATTGTATGGTTGAGCGGTAACAACAACACAAGGAACTGTATTAAAGGGTCGCCACAGTACGACGGTTGAGAATCACTGCACTAAATCAAGGGAACGGGCAGATTTTTATGGAATGCAAGGGGCATAACTGAATGCAAGGAAGGGCATAAAGCAAAGAGAGTGGATAATTAGTGGAGGCCAAGGGCGTGTCGAAACCAGATATTTCAGCAATCAGACACTTGCAAATTGACACATGGACATGTTACAGGCAAATTTAGTGTACTCAAGAATAGTTGAAATACTCAAGCATATTTAGTGTACTCAAGAATATTTGAAATAATCAAGCATATTTAGTGTGTACAAGGTTGGATCTATAAGTCCTAAGAAAATATAATCTAGATACTCGAAAGAGCAGAAACCCGAAAGCGCAGAAACCCAAAGGGCAGAAACCTGAAAAGGCAGATTCTCGAAAAGGCAGAGACCTAAAAGGGCATACTTTAAACGGTACTCTCAGTGTTGCAGTACAGCCAGGGGGTTGGGGGCAGGAAGGTCATTTCTGGTTTTTTAAAAGGGAAGGGGGGGAGTGCAAAACCAATACTTGGTGGGCGTGTTGAGTTGTTTAGTATTGGAGGTGCCAAAGTGCATAGCACTATTAAAAAAACCTGATAAGAATATTAAGACCTATTTTACGCATATCCTTGAACACTTCATCTGCCCTGATTCCCAGCGGCTGACGCTTCAGAGATGTGTCTAGTTAGGTTATTTCATTACGTCTTCTTCAGTGTGAAATTGTTGCAGTCGATCGGCACAGCGTTCACTAATACATACAGTTAATTAACACATACAGTTCACCAATACATACAGGTAATTAACACATACAGTTCACCAATACATACAGGTAATTAACACACACAGTTCACCAATAAATACAGTTAATTAACACATACAGTTCACCAACACGTAGCCGTTATGGGTCAAAGGCAGAAGTTCAACATTTGGTAAAGGGGGGGGGGGCGGCGTCGCTATAAGGACGCCCCTTATCTAACTTAATATTATGATGACCCACCCGCTTTTACACCGCAGATTTATTACACCGACTTTTTCATACAAAACTGAAGCACCAAACGTACTTGCGATGTTTGTTTGTTTTTTTTAAATAGAATCTCATTTAGCGCAACGTTTGTCGATTTCCTTTCGTAAAATCATATTTCCCTCATCTTTCCCTTGAAAACCAGGAAAAACTGATTTTGTGGGTTGGGAGCTGAAAATTTTAAAATTAATGTGTTGTCATCGGCAACGAGTTTATTTGCCAAACTTCAGCTCCATGGGTTGGCGGGAAATGGGTCATTTGGCCAGCGGAAGATTTTGCCAGCCCGACAGCCACGTACAAAAGCGAAGGTGGTATAAAGGATGTTAAAAGAAAGAAAAACCAAAATCACACAACTAATGAGAAACTATATTTTTATTCGAACGATACTTTTGAGTGTACGAATACATTTATTAAATGTATAGATTTTGCGGTTAAACTGAAGTACGGTGCAAATGAATATTAATAACGTTGTTCGTATTCTTACAATAAAGACAAGCCCTTGGGCTCGGATTTATGTTGTGATGCTCAATACTTTATCACTTCCTGCTGTTAACCATTGCCTATAGCCCCCCCTCCCCCCCCCCCAACCTCATCCTTCTAGCCAAGCCGTGCTAGGTTTTATTATGACGTTACAAGGAGCCTTTGTTACAGGAGCAGACAAAAGCCACACTTCTAGTCTTTACACCAGAGCGTGGTAGAAGAATCACACGACCCTCGGTATCCAATGGGTGAGATAAGGTGATGCACCACAAAGATGCAGTAGTGACACTTTGATGTGCGAGGGAGGCTGACAAAGGTAGCCTGTTTCAGTGGCTCTCAAATTAAACTCGAACGTTTTTTGAGATCACTATGATGGAATTTGAGATTGACAAGGAATATGAAGGATTTTTTTTTTTATATTCTTTGTTAAAGTTATAAAAAGAGGGGTAATTGATAGAGTCAATCAGACATTGTTGAACACTCTTGTGAGACATTGGAGAGCCCTTCCGAGACATTTGACAACCCTTGCGAGACATTGGACAAGACTTGTGAGACATTTGACAACCCTTGCGAGACATTGGACAGCCCTTGCAAGATATTGGATTGTACAACCCTTGCAAGATTCTACTGTTCAAATATCCATTAATTTAGAACATTTTCAGCCACTGGAGCCGGATTCTGTAAACAATTTAACATACACCAATGCTAGAAATGTTGTAAGTGGCTCTGGAAACTAACTGATGACTTAGACGGAGAAAATAGCACACCCCCCTCCCACACACATCACCCCGGTATGGGGGAAGACAAATTAGAGTTTGGTGAAGTGAGATGTGCCGGCCACGTGGATGCCAAACAAAATAAGATTGAGTCCGCTGTACACACAATGCATAGTGCTCGAGCTACAGTGAGTCCGCTTGTACACACAATACATGTTGCTGCAAGATACAGTGAGTCCGCTGTACACACAATACATAGTGCTGCAAGATACATTGTGTCCGATGTACACACAATACACAGTGCTGCAAGATACAGTGTGTCCACTGTACACACAATACACAGTGCCACAAGATACAGTGTGTCTGCTGTACACACAATACACAGTGCCGCAAGATACAGTGTGCTCGCTGTACACACAATACACAGTGCCGCAAGATACAGTGTGTCCGCTGTACACACAATACACAGTGCCGCAAGATACAGTGTGTCCGCTATACACATAATACACAGTGCTGCAAGATACAGTGTGTCCGCTGTGCACACAATACACAGTGCCGCAGGATACAGTGTTATACAGTGTGTCCGCTGTACACACAATACACAGTGCCGCAAGATACATTGTGTCCGCTGTACACACAATACACAGTGCCACAAGATACAGTGTGGCCGCAGTACAACAAATACATAGTGCTGCAAGATACAATGTGTCCGCTGTACACACAATACACAGTGCCGCAAGATACAGTGTGTCCGCTGTACACACAATACACAGTGCTGCAAGATACAGTATGTCCGCTGTACACACAATACACAGTGCTGCAAGATACAGTGTGTCCGCTGTACACACAATACACAGTGCCGCAAGATACAGTGTGTCCGCTGCACACACAATACACAGTGCTGCAAGATACAGTGTGTCCGCTGTACACACAATACACAGTGCTGCAAGATACAGTGTGTCCGCTGTACACACAATACACAGTGCTGCAAGATACAGTGTGTCCGCTGTACACACAATACACAGTGCTGCAAGATACAGTGTGTCCGCTGTACACACAATACACAGTGCTGCAAGATACAGTGTGTCCGCTGTACACACAATACACAGTGCTGCAAGATACAGTGTGTCCGCTGCACACACAATACACAGTGCTGCAAGATACAGTGTGTCCGCTGCACACACAATACACAGTGCCACAAGATACAGTGTGGCCGCAGTACACACAATACATAGTGCTGCAAGATACAATGTGTCCGCTGTACACACAATACACAGTGCTGCAAGATACAGTGTGTCCGCTGTACACACAATACACAGTGCTGCAAGAAACATTGAGCAACGCATAAGAAGCCATGCACCAATGAAATAAATGTTGACAATAATGTCAAATTAAGAAGACCAATAGTCAAATCTTATCATCACAAGTGATAGTAGCTCTATGTTCTGTTTACGCGATCAACATTTCTTCAAATTTCATTTTTAACGCACTTTTTGTAACGCAAAATAATGCATACAAAAACGAATTTGACGAAAATTTGATGCAAATTTGACGAAAATTTGACGAAAATGTTAAGAAAATTGGACGAAAATTTGATCGTGTGAATAGAACATTGATGAGTTAATTAAACAAGCCCATATACTCTAAACAATTATACTTTGTGTGGAACTGGAATTCAATACTGCTGATGAAAAGTTTTGGTTTTTCATCTCTCAATCACACTAACTGCGTCATCTGGGGGATCCTGTCCAATTCAACCCTCTCTTGTTACGCCACTGACCCCACTCTGTGCCAGCTATTCAACTGGGCAGACGACATGTTGTGCAAGACCAAATAAAGCGAGAAGGGGCGGGGCGGAATACATTAAAGTTTGTTTGACACGTCAGAGCCCCCTGATCGGCTGGAGAGATTGTCCAACATACCCAAAGGGGGGCTCGAGTACCCTGTCCACAGCGGTCAGTTTAACTGGTCATTAGTTACAGCAACGGACGCTGGGTCGCAGCAGGTGACCCTTTGTTGAAGGGGAGCGGGGGCCGCGGTCACAAAAGATTGTCTGGCAGCGTTAATGACTCGGGGTGGCGTTTAAATTCTGGCAGGCCCTTAAAAGGTACCGTCGGAGTTTGGAAATAGGTGTGTCAATTACCCGGACGTGTGTAATAAACGGGATACGAACGCCGTGGGAAAGATAATTGGAGATCTGCATACAAAGAAAGATGTAAGAGAAGTAACAATGTTTATGGTGCTGAATATGGTAATTGTTACGTTACAAAGCTGACTGCTGCGTTAATTAATAATAGTTAACGAAACGCTGAAAATGGACACAAACAAGCAATGCGTTGAGAACATTTGGTCAATAGGTGAAGTATACGTTGTACAGAGCAGAGATAGGTAAGACAAAATCTAGAGTTCTTTGTCATAGTCTCATACTGGAGTTGTCATAGCCTCATACTGGAGTTCCTTGTCATTTTTCGTATTGGATTACATGTCATTGTCTCGTACTGGATTTACTTGTCATAGCCTCATACTGGAGTTGTTACTGTCTCCTACTTGGAGTTGTCATAGTTTCATACTGGAGGTAATTGTCATTGTCTCATACAGGAGTTCAACTTTGCGGTAATGTTTAGCTTCTTTTTTTTTGAAAACAATTGCAAGTAAACTGTTATTTTTTAAAAAGCGCAATTTTTCGTTTAAGCGCTTCCCGGCTGTAGGATGAAAGAAACACACATAGATCGGGTTGTCCCACGGGAGGTAAGTATGTATGTTTCAGGCACCTGATTGTGCAAGCAGCCCAACAAGAGTATCAAGTTGTCCCGTAGACTAACATAAACATGGGTCAATTTGGGGCTATCGTTGTCAGGGGAAGTCAAACAATTTTACGACTGAGCTAGGAGTTCCAAGCGCTTGCAATAACCCAAGATATGAAGCACTTGCATTAACACAAGATATGAAGCACTTGCATTAACACAAGATATGAAGCACTTGCATTAACACAAGATATGAAGCACTTGCATTAACACAAGATATGTATTTACAAAATAAAAACATTAATCATTCTTACTTTCTTTTTTTTTCAAACTCAGAACTAAAAAGAAAAGTTGCACCGTTAAATTGTTGAGCACGTCGCCTGATATACGGATGGGGAGAAGACTTAACTAAGAGACATAATGTGCTATAAGTCAACAAGACACGCAGGAAATCACACTGAATTTATGTTTCTCGAAATCAAGGGGAAATATCTTTCATTAGACATAAAAAAATCAAGGGGACACTATCTTGCATTAGATATTTGAAATCAAGGGGACACTATCTTGCATTAGACATTGTCATCTGAAGTTCATGTGACATTGCAAACAAAAATTATGGAGCACGCTGTGGGGGTGAGAGGGAGGTGTAGTGGCGGTGGGGGATGGGGATAGAGGGGCTAAGCAAAGTCATACTTGGAAAATGTGTCTGGTAACAGAGAACATTTTGTTTTTTTAAAAAAAGTAAACGAACGAATGAACATCGTGTGAAAAAAACGTGTGACGTGGGGGGGGGGTGTGTGTCTTGGGCGTAAGACTATCAAGTGACAATGAGAGTTGTTTTAAAAAATCAATTTGAACCTTGCTCAGTCTCAATGCGACAAATCCTATAATTGAATGCAAAGTGCATCGGTCGACACCTGGTGTTAAAAATGTCTGCAACGATGAGTTTGTACATTTGAATAATAACACTCCCCAAGTGTTGTGTTACGTTTACAATCGTCTAGTGATCCCAGTGTTCTACAAAGCAACAACTTTTCCCCCACACTTTACCAGAAGTTCTAACCATGTGTTGCTTGTCTTTGATGTGAACAAAACTGTCTTGACGGACCTCAGACCACGGAAGCGTTCAGTGTATGTGTGTGTGTATTTGTGTTAAACTAGCGTTGTGCAGCAGAGCGTTGTTCTGTTGTACCGAGATGTACAAATGTTGGAAACGTTGCATGTGTTTGTGTTTGTTACTTCAACTAATTTCGTCATTGATATGTGACAACAGCAGTGTTAAAAAGACATACATACAAAACACACATTTATTTAAGATCTCGAAGAATTTTAACAGTATGTCATTGTGCCAACTTGAAACAGTTTTCTATTTTAAAGGCTCTTTCTATGGCTGTAGTGTTGTACTTTTTAGGCCGATTCTATAGCTGTATAGTTGTACTATTGAGGCCGGTTCTATAGCTGTATTAGAATTGTTTTAATTTTGAGACCGATTCAATGGTTGTATTGTTGTATTTTTGAGTCCGTCTCAAACACTGCTGTAGGATGATACTTTTGTCCAGAACTATAATATGTGGTGGAACTATACAGTGGAAGGGTACTATTTGGTAGAAGGGTACTATTCGGTAGAAGGGTACTATTCGGTAGAAGGGTACTATTCGGTAGAAGGGTACTATTCGGTAAGGTTAGTACGATATTATCTGCGGCTGACATGTTCGTTGTTCTTTTCCCGACACCATAATAACCCAATTTGCCATCCAGAACATGTGACTTTTTCATTGACATAATAAACGGATGGAGACCAACACGTGACAAATCAAGTCTTCAATAAATCTTTTCTTATATACATACATTCCTGTTCACCCAGTGGCGGAGCTCAAACAGACTTATGAAGTTAAAGTAGGGATCTAGCCTAGCGCTGTCTTTAAATATTGTGTTTTCATAATAAATTTTAAAAATTAAAAAAAAAAATCACACATTTACCTTGATACGTCCAAAACTAAAAATCCTCCCCCAGAATCCTTTCTTGTCCCTACCGCTGCTGCTGTATTGTCTGTTTCCTGCTCTGGGGCTGACCTTCTTCTTCTTCTTGGTCCCGTTCGTACAGCATAATTCCATACTACTCTACATTCAGCTTGGATGACGTGTATATCCGCTTTGATGAACACCACAGTAGGACGCTCCTCCTCATTGGACCGGTTAGTAAACACGCGCGCTCTGAGAGGTGAACCGCTTACTAAAGCTGACAACTCACACCTACACCACTACAGCAACAAATATTACCGGAAATTACACTTTCAAATTTATACTTCTAGATTTCATCAATGAAATCCAAAATGGAAGGAATAATAATGAAATTCACACGTGAAAAAAAAAATTGAGGTAGTTAGAGCGTATGCGTATGTTTTGGCGATGAAATCATATACTTGTTTTATGTGACCGTATTCAAGAGATATTTACACCCATACTGAATAGCACATTGAAATCAGAGATTGGTGGTTGTGCAATTCGATAACAAAGTCATCGCGACACCAGAATTCCTCTTATAAAACTGAGTTTTTTGAGTCCGTAGACTCATCAGATCTTCACATTGCGCGCATTTCAGAAAATTCGTTTGCGAGAGAAATAAAAAGAATGAATTGATAACAGCCACACAAATAACAACCGTTATCCAACAGCGGATCTGTCGTGAATGACTGTCAATGGACACTGGAAACTGTTGGAATGCCCGCAGCAATCGCTCACAAAACCATTGTTTATGGAAATGTGCTAATGAAGGCCTGGAGCGTGACCTCCGGTTTTTTTTTTACGGATATGTGCGCGTGGAACAGATGTTACGGATGTTTGTAACAAAATGAAAACGTACGGTATAGTTCACCAGCTCCAAGTGTGTGTCGGCTTGTTGTAATCGGTGAAAGGTTGTATGGCGTCTAAGCTTAGAGTGGCCGTTCTTTTAGTTTGATGAGCGAGCTTGTGAGCGTTAGCACACGAATTATGGAGTTAACACAATCGTATGAGTATGGAGTAGTATCGAATAGTACATACACACATATGGCTCATAGTAAGTGTTAACCAATATTTAATGGGTTGTAATGTATTGATATATATATATATATAGAGAGAGAAACATAGTTTATCCTTAATGCAAATGCTTCACTCTCCTGTGTCAGTCTCCTCTGCTATACAGTAGGCAAACACAGCTTAGTTTTTTACACTTCTCAAAGCTTCGACTTGGCATACAGTCGCATCAGTTACCGCGGCTTAAGACTAAGCCCGATCCCGAAAGCTGCCGTACTTCAAATTTGACAACGTCGTAACAGGCGTCTAGAATTTCACAAGGTCAAACTCTCAACGCTGGGTGTTTAACTGGGTGTTTAAATCCACAAAACGTAAAAGCATAATCCGAAGTCGAAACAAACAATATTTTTTGAGCTGAATCCCAGATGAAAAGAAGAAAGGTGTCGCAAAAAGGCTTGTGTGATTCTAGTTTCGAATCTTTGACTAGAATCCAAATGACAAGCAATGCATATCCGAGCTCACTTCTTTTCAAATCGAAAAATGGGAGACCACGCTCAACGCTTGAAGTTTAAATTGGATGAAACGGTTAGCCAGCAGACGTATCGTTTAAACTTGCGCACGAAGACAATACGACAAGAATGTTTCTTTTGTTCGACCGACGCCTCAAAGCAGGAGATCGAAGTTCAAGGCCGTAAATGAGTTCATGAAATGTTCAAGTTCATACGAATCACTTTAAGGAGTTCTTCTGTTGGAATTTTTTTTTAAAATTAAGAGTAAAAATAAATAAAATACATTTAATAACATTAAAACGTTGTCACGGGAAATCGCCAAGGATTAGATTTACTAGAGAGAAAGAAACAACTTTTCGTCCTTGGGTGAACGATCCAAATACGGCTTCAGGTTAGATATAAAGTCATAATCTCGGAGTGCGGCTAATCGGAGAATGGTTTTTAGGAAAGATATATATTTGTTTCCCTAATCAAATATCTTTAAAGATATGCATTGATGTGATTCGTACTTTTTGACCTAGACCTAACCACATACAAGGGTCTCAACTTTCCTCGGGGGAAAAATAAATCTGATTATATCATTGAATAAAAATAACAAAATTTAATTTGAGATATATCTAATAATCTAATGCAGGGGTCGGCAACCTTTGGTAAGAGTGTGCCAAAGTAGGTTTTCTATATCATTCAGATTTCTAGCAACCTCTACGTCTACCTTTACACCAACTTCTACGACTACCTTTACACTAAGCTCTATGTCTACCTTTATAAAAACCGCTACGAATTCCTTTATAAGAAACAGTTTTAATTAATTTTTTTATTATTTCTTTGATCCTATGCATGTCATTGAAAATCGCCCTGCGTGCCAAGTCGGGCACGCGTGTCGTATGTTTTTCGACCCTTTGTTCGGTTTTACCGGTCTTAAGATTGTATGACCCTAGACGTAAACGAGAGTAGGTATTATGGGGCACTTATCTTATCATCAAATTAACGACCTGGTCCATGAGAAAGGCCCAAATTAGTCTGCCGGACAATCTCCCTGCATGTCTAGCTCCGTGGAAAGATAAAACCAAATGTCGGAGCCATGAGAAGGCAGGTCGCTTGTCGCCTGCCATGTAAACGGGGATCTGGTGGGGAGGGGGTCACTTAGAGGGTAATCTTGTGGTGTACAACACATGCACGCATTAAAGACCCACCTGACATCCGCCATTTTCCCTATAAGTTTTGATCCCACACACCTTACCGGGGTACAACTGCCGGATACTTAGATTCGGCTATTAATACTTAGGTACGGCTATTGATACTTACGTACGGATATTGATACTTAAGTACGGCTATTAATACTTAGGTACGACTATTGATAATTAGTTACGGCTATTGATACTTAGGTACGGTTATTGATACCTAGGTACGGGTATTGATACTGTCGTACGGCTATGTATGGCTGTTGATACTTAGGTACGGATATTGATACCTAGGTGCGGCTATTGGCACTTACATACGGCTATAATTACATAGGTACGACTTAGATACTTGGGTACTGCTATTGGTACTTTGGTACGTCTTTTAGACAGGTAACGGTGCTGACACTAAGTTACAGCCTCGGCTCACACAAGAATAAATCATAGATCAACAGTAGCATTAAAACACCAGGCTACAACTATTGTTTTTTGTGTGTATGGGGTGGGATATTTGTGTATTTCTGCATACATTTTAAACATATAATGGGCCATGGCATGAAATATCACGATGGCTGGTGTCTATGACGATGGCTGATGTCTATGACGATTGCTGGTGTCTATGACGATGGCTGATGTCTATGACGATGGCTGGTGTCTATGACGATGGCTGATGTCTGATGGCTGATGTCTATGACGATGGCTGGTGTCTATGGTAATTTTTGGTGTTGCTGTTACCCGATAAAACTATGAAGTCTATGGTTTTAAATTTAGGAGGTAACAGCATAAATTGTGATATTTTTAAAAAAAAATCATTTTGATGGATGTTGACTTAGAGGCGTAGCTAGAGTGTTTGGCGCCCGGGGACAAGATTCATTTTAAAGCGCCATCTTTTCCTATTTTCAACTCTCAAACCCATTATTTTCATCAATAAAATAATACCAAAGCACATTTTGGCGCCCCTAACTAGCTGGCGCCCGGATACATCTGTACCCCCTGCCCCCCTACGCTACGCCTCTGTGTTGACTTGTATGTTAGACATAGTGACTTGTATATTAACATAGAGACTTGTATGTTGAATATTGTGACTTGTATGTTGAACTTAGTGACTTGTATGTTTAACTTAGTGACTTGTATGTTGAACATAGTGACTTGTATGTTAAGAGTAGTCACTTGTATGTTGAACATAGTGATTTGTATGTTAAACGTAGTGACTTGTGTGTTTAACGTAGTAACTTGTATGTTGAACATAGTGACTTGTATGTTGAACACAGTGACGAGTGTTCAATCAATTGTTAGAGATTTGTCTATGATTATGTAGTCTTTGATTATGTAGTCTATGATTATGTAGTCTATGATTATGTAGTCTATGATTATGTAGTCTATGATTATGTAGTCTATGATTAGTAGTCTATGATTATGTAGTCTATGATTATGTAGTCTATGATTATGTAGTCTATGATTATGTAGTCTATGATTATGTAGTCTATAATTATGTAGTCTATGATTATGTAGTCTATGATTATGAAGTCTATGATTTTGAAGTCTATGATTATGTAGTCTATGATTATGAAGTCTATGATTTTGAAGTCTATGATTATGTAGTCTATGATTATGTAGTCTGTGATTATGTAGTCTATGATAATGTAGTCTATGATTTTAATAGAGAAACATTAAAGTTCAACAAAGCACCAGAATAAATTATTTTAAAAAGTATTTTTTATTTTCGTACTTATTAGATTCTACCAAAGATATTTCTATTTAAAAGGAATGATAAGTTATAAGCGTTCACTTTTGAAGGTCTCACGTTATCAAAAACAACCCACAACCAAGAGTCCCCCAAAAATCTTAAGCCACCGCCTGTAACCCACACCTAACGCCTTTACCCCAAGCCCAACGCCATTACCCCAAGCCCAACGCCATTACCCCAAGCCCAACGCCATTACCCCAAGCTCAACGCCTTTACCCCACACCCAACACCTTTTCCCACACCCCTAACCCACATACCCCACCCACCCCAACTAGATAATTTAGACCTCACACCTGACAACAAACTCCGCCTTCCTTAGGTGTTAAAAAAAAATGTTGGAAAGAAGGGGGATCACCCTCATCAAGGAAACCTATATTGTTTCGTTGTTATCCAAACTTTAAAAGCACAAATAGTTAACCTTTATTTCTTGAAATCGAACTTTTCTATATTTAAAAATACGATCGACCCTTTATTTGAGAGCAATAATTCCTCTCATCTCCGCCTCGCAATAAATATATATATATTTTTTTTTAATATCTTTAAAAAAAAAAAAACACTTCCGGAATTCGCTGTTATCAAAACGAGGTCAAGGACAATTTACTAGGCGTTTTATGTTTATTTAACTCCATAAAAATGTCGCAAGGGGTTCATCCATATATAATGTAGGCGCTAGGAGGGTGGGGGAGGATGTGGGGGAGGGGAAGGGTGGCGGAGGGGGGAGGGGAGGGGTGGCGGAGGTGTGGCGGTGGGGCTTGGGGAGGGGGTGAAGACGGTTGAACTAGGAGAGTGTACGTTCGGGTTGTGATGCGTTGTGGTTGGCTGTGATGGGTTGTGATGGGTTGTGATGCGTTGTGATGGGTTGTGATGGGTTGTGATGTAATGTAATGGGTTGTCATGTTTTGTGATGGGTTGTGATGCATTGTGATGGGTTTTAGATGGGTTCCCAGGGAAAAGATGGCGATCAACGTGACGGTGATAAATTCCGGTCAACATTTTTTTGTTGTTGTTGATGCAAAGTTATGGATGTCAATGTTATACATGTCAATGCGGTACATGTCATTGTAAAGGGTCGCCAATGTTATAGATGTCAATGTGATAGATGTCAGTGTTATAGATGTCAATGTGATAGATGTCAATGTTATTGATGTCAATTTTATAGATGTCAATGTTGTAGATGTCAATGCTACATATGTTAATGTTATATATGTCAAGGCTATGGATGTCAATATTATAGATGTCATTGTTATAGATGTCAATGTTATAGATGTCAAGGCTGTAGATGTCAATGTTATAGAAGTCAATGTTATAGATGTCAATGTTATGTTAAAAACAAAACAAAATGTAGTTTTTAATACTCCAAATGTGGCAGGGGCGTAAACCAGAATTATTATACGTAGGTAGTTGTAGTGGCGAAACGCATAGGTGGGTGATACTGGTGGGCTTACACGTACACACGTGGCGGGGCCACATTTTTTGCCACTCCTTCCACGAAAAAACTCTGCAGTTGGCCGCAAATGCCGCACCACTGCCTCCAGCCCTGTTCCTAATGCCAGGGCATATAACTTTCGGCATAGAAAAAAATAATCGTATATTTGTCTGGCTGTTCAGCTGCCCAAATTGATGTCTTAATTAAAAAGACCTTGACCTCATCCAGTGAACGTTGTCGTTTGTTTTATTGTTTGCACCTGGCCTTTCTTTGCGGTGCAGGGTGAAATCAGGTCCTGTACAACAATCCACAAAAACTTGTGAAAAACTCAGAGGTGGCGACACTAGGGTCCCGCGGGGGAGGGGGGGGGCGGGGGCAACACCTTGTTTTTGTTTCATGACGACTTGGGACCCCACATTGTAAAATAATTATTCCGGTGCCGGCAATTAGATTTGTTACACATCAACATGTGACAGACGGCAACTGTTACGTGTCGTCCAACCGTCCAACAGGGGCGTCTTTCTGCAACATGGTTTACGCAACATCGATCGTATGTTGTTGGACATCGATGGGAAACATTGCAGTAAGGTTGATATAGTGTTGTACTGTTGCGTTGTATGGAAATGGTGGCAACATTGGCAAGTGGTGGTACATACGCAAGTGATTGTACATACGCAAGTGGTGGTACATACGCAAGTGGTGGTACATACGCAAGTGGTTGTACATCTGCAAGTGGTGGTACATACGCAAGTGGTGGTACATACGCAAGTGGTTGTACATACGCAAGTGGTTGTACATACGCAAGTGGTGGTACATACGCAAGTGGTGGTACATACGCAAGTGGTTGTACATACGCAAGTGGTGGTACATACGCAAGTGGTGGTACATACGCAAGTGGTGGTACATACGCAAGTGGTTGTACATACGCAAGTGGTTGTACATACGCAAGTGGTGGTACATACGCAAGTGGTTGTACATACGCAAGTGGTTGTACATACGCAAGTGGTTGTACATACGCAAGTGGTTGTACATACGCAAGTGGTTGTATATAGCAGAATATGTAATTACTAGCTGATTTCAATGGCGATAAATCAGATATCGTGTTTGCCGATGCAATCACATGACCTACTTATACTTCTGAATCCAGCGGCAGACGCTGTTAAGACAGTGGTTCTTAACCTTCCCTAGTGCCGCGACCCTTGACACAGTTCCTCATGTCGTGGTGACCCCCGCCACAAAACTATTTTCGTTGACACTTAATGACTATAGAGTATATGTGTTTTCGGATGGTCTTATTCGATCTCCCCGGAAAGGGTCGCGACCCGCAGGTTGAGAACCGCTGCTGTAAGACGTATCGATTTGGAAAAGGGTGTGGAGGGGGGGGGGCGAAATTATATGTTTTTAAAGTAATGCGAATCTCTAAAAAGTATACTTCAAGAAATTATTTTTTTTCCCTATACTCTCACACGAATTTGGCGAGAACTGCGACAGTAAGTTATTTACTGTCCTTCAAATCCACAACGTCAGTCCGAGCCTTTTAACTTGAATTTTAAATGGAATGAATGGAGTCGTGTATCAAAAGACAATTACTCCCCCCCCCCCTTTGCCCCGGGACATTTCTAAGAGAAGGAAACACGAGATCAGGGTTTCTCAAACGTTTGAGTTTGAAAGACCGTAGGACAAGTTTCCGAATTGCACCAGGGACCGGTAGCAGCTTTATTTATTTAGTTTTCTTCCTTATTTGACTAAAAAATAGTCATGTGGTGTGGACCGGAAACTTGGGGTTCACGTACTGGCTACGAAAGGCTCACATGCCGGGAATGAAAGGCTCACATGCCGGGAATGAAAGGCTCACAGACCGGCAATGAAAGGCTCGCAGACCGGCAATGAAAGGCTCACGGACCGGCAACGAAAGGCTACAGACCGGCAATGAAAGGCTCACAGACCGGCTATGAAAGGCTCACAGACCGGCAATGAAAGGCTGACGGATCGGCAATGAAAGGCTCACAGACCGGCAATGAAATGCTCACAGACCGGAAATGAAAGGCTCACGGACCGGCAATGAAAGGCTCACAGACCGGCAATGAAGGGTTCGCAGAATCCTACACTAGAGTATATACGGTACAGTGATGTAAAAATTTAGGACATTTTCTGGCGCATAATCTGCCTGGCATAGAATTGCTATGGCGTACGCCTAATATCTTTTAAATGAGTCAATGTAAGGTGATAACCTGAATGTTATTGTGAGCAATGAAAGACGCTCATTGGTAATAATGTGTTGCGTCTCTTCAACGTTATCGACCTGTCGCCCAGGTGAGAGTACAGTTATACAGCGCATTACAAACGGCCTGGAGGGGGCGAGAAACGGGGATTCTAGCCAACAGGTGGCTTCGATGAGTCAACCACGCCCCTTATCCCGCACCCTCTCCCCCCACGTGACCCCCCTCTCCCAACCACCACTCAGAAATGTGGAGAATTGACCATCACACACCAACAACAAGACCGTTTAGCCGGAATAAACCGTCACATCCGAGAAGTGGAGATGTTTACTTGTGTGATGAATTGCCGTGTTTGACCGGCGACCGGAAGGGCACCGAACTGGACTTGGAATTGTGGAGGGCATTCCAAGATCTGGACTCAGAATGGGGGTGGCATTCCAAGACCTGGAGTCGGAATGAGTGTGGCATTCCAAGATTTGGAATCGGGATGGCGGTGGCATTCCCAGAACTGGCCATAACGGTGGATGCTCTTGAACTAAGACAGCGGTTCTCAACCTGTGGGTCGCGACCCCTTTAAAAAAACCAATGGTTTTCATGGTGTCTTTAGAATAAGACTACGATACAGTGACAAAGACATTACTGCATAATTAAAGAACGTCATCGGTCATTGTTAGTGCTAAGATAATGCACGCGATGCTGTATAGGAAACAAAGGTAGCGTCTCGTGTATATGTGGATTCGTTAAATGAAAACAACCTGTGCGATGCAGTAAAAGAAACATAGATAGCATCGCATGAAAATATATGGATGCGTATTATACACATAGCCAATGTCCTTCGGCTGTCCGGATATTAATATGCCCATTTAAAGCAGAGTCATCAAATTATAAGTCTTTAATAAAGTACGGCTAAAGATGTCATCGTGTTTGAGAACCTTCGTGAATGGTGGTCATAGTTTCAACACAAAGAACCGTTTTATGCTGCGTCGTAAATTTATGCAATTCTTTGAGGATTGAATAATTCTTTCAGAGAAAAATATCAGTACAAAATCTCTGGGATATGGAACAGCGTCACTGACCTATAACACAGTCTCACTGACCTATAACACAGTCTCACTGACATATAACACAGTCTCACTGACCTATAACACAGTCTCACTGATCTATAACACAGTCTCGCTGACCTATGACACAGTCTCACTGACCTATGACACAGTCTCACTGACCTATAACACAGTATCACTGACCTATAACACAGTCTCAATGATCTAAAGCACAGTAACACTGACCTATGACACAGTCTCACTGACATATGACACAGTCTCACTGATCTATAACACAGTATCAATGACCTATGACACAGTCTCACTGATCTATAAATACGTTTCACTGAGCTATGACACAGTCTCACTGACCTATGACACAGTCTCACTGATCAATAACACAACCTCACTGACCTATGACACAGTCTCACTGACATATGACACAGTTTCACTGATCAATAACACAGTCTCACTGACATATGACTCAGTGTCACTGATCTATAACACAGACTCACTGATCTCTGACAGTTTCGCTGACCTATGACACAGTCTCACTGACCTATGACACAGTCTCACTGATCTATAATACAGTGTCGCTGATCTATGACACAGTCTCACTGACCTATGACACAGTTTCACTGATCCATAACACAGCCTCACTGATCTCTGACACAGTCTCGCTGACCTATGGCACAGTTTCGCTGACCTATGACATAGTCTCACTGACCTATGCCACAGTCTCAACATAAAGATGAACAACGATTTCATTTAAAAGTTTGGTTTGCACGTTCGTGTCAGAGAATGGTCAATAATTTATGTTTATTGTGAGGACTGGTCAGTATTTTATATGTGGTGTACTATACTGGTCTGTAATTTGTGTGTAGTTTAATATACTGGTCAGTAATTTATTTGTAGTACACTATACTGGTCTTTAATTTATGTGTAGTGTACTGTACTGGTCAGTAATCTATGTGTAGTGTATTATAATAGTCAGTAATTTATGTGTCGTTTAATATACTGGTCAGTAATTTATGAGAAGTTCAATATACTGGTCAGTTATTTATGTGTAGTGTGCTATACTGCTCAGTAATTTATGTGTAGTGTAACAGTGTATTACTGGTAAGTAATGTCTGTCAAGTGTAAGGTACTGGTCAGTAATTTATTTAGAATCATAATGTAAGTTTAGGAGATGGAGAAACACAACGTAATGTTAAGAGATGTAGAAACATAATGGTATGTTAGGAGACCACAACTGCTTAAGATCGTTGATTCTTGTACTATAATGTACTGTTTGTAAGGATAGCTTGTCAAAGATATTTATTTTGTATTAAGTCTATATCTGTTTGTACATTAAGAGAGGGTGGGTGGAGAAAGAGTGAGCGAGATAGAGAGGGAGAGACAGAGACAGAACGAGATAGACGTAATAAGAAAACGATAAAGAATAAGAAAGAGATAAATTGCTAGAGACAAAAGAGAGATAGAAAGAATAAGATGGAGATATGGAGATAGAGAGAAACATAAAGGTTATTTTTATCGCATTCACACCAACAATATTCTTCCAATCAATAACGCTGTTAGCCAAGTATATGTTAAGACGTGACACTGTGCCTAAGGTCGGTATGAGAAACTTATTCTAAGGCAATAAATTCAGTGGAATGTATGTTAATATGGGGTAAGGCCAAACATTCAGTTCATCTAAATTATAATGTAAATGTGGTCGAAATAAATTATGGTAATATGTTAAGAGTGTG
The DNA here is from genome assembly GCA_964017045.1 of Omphiscola glabra. Taxonomy (NCBI): domain Eukaryota; kingdom Metazoa; phylum Mollusca; class Gastropoda; family Lymnaeidae; genus Omphiscola; species Omphiscola glabra. Next base: position 25,713,863 of record OZ024810.1, on the reverse strand, counting down.
CAACATCAATGGCTCCTAAGACGCATGGCTCAAATAGGGATTTTTTACCCACAATATCATTGTTTTCCTACTAAATGCATGGCCCACAATATGATTGTTTTCCTACTAAACTAATGCTCCACAAAGTGATTGAATTCCTACTTAAAGCACGCCCCACAAAATGATTGTATACCCACTAAACTGATGGCCCACAAAGGGATTGTATTCCCACTAAACTCATGGCCCACAAAGTGATTGTATCCCCACTAAACTCATGGCCCACAAAAGTGATTGCATTCCCACTAAACTCATGGCCCACAAAATGATTGTATCCCCACTAAACTCATGGCCCACAAAGGGATTGTATTCCCACTAAAGTCATGGCACACAAAGGGATTGTATCCCCACTAAACTCATGGCCCACAAAGGGATTGTATCCCCACTAAACTCATGGCCCACTAAGTGATTGTATCCCCACTAAACTCATGGCCCACAAAGTGATTGTATTCCTACTTAAAGCACGCCCCACAAAATGATTGTCTTCCTACTAAATTCATGGCCCACAAAGTGATTGTATTCCTACTTAAAGCACGCCCCACAAAATGATTGTCTTCCTACTAAACTCATGGCCCACAAAGTGATTGTATTCCTACTTAAAGCACGCCCCACAAAATGATTGTCTTCCTACTAAACTCATGGCCCACAAAGTGATTGTATTCCTACTTAAAGCACGCCCCACAAAATGATTGTCTTCCTACTAAACTCATGCCCCACAAAGTGATTGTATTCCTACTTAAAGCATGCCCCACAAAATGATTGTCTTCCTACTAAACTCATGCCCCACAAAATGATTGTCTTCCTACTAAACTCATGCCCCAAAAAGTGATTGTATTCCTACTTAAATCACGCCCCACAATATGATTGTCTTCCTACTAAACTCATGCCCCACAAAATGATTGTCTTCCTAATAAACTCATGCCCCACAAAATTATTGTCTTCCTACTAAACTCATGCCCCACAAAGTGATTGTATTCCCACTAAACTCATGGCCCACAAAGGGATTGTATCCCCACTAAAGTCATGGCCCACAAAGGGATTGTATTCCCACAAAACTCATGGCCCACAAAGGGATTATATTTCTACTAAACTCTTGGCCCACAAAGGGATTGTATCTCCACTAAACTCATGACCCACAAAGGGATTATATTCCCACTAAACTCATGGCCCACAAAGTGATTGTATTCCCACTAAACTCATGGCCCACAAAATGATTGTATTCCCACTTAACCCATGACCCACAAAGATATTTGAATTGTCGCGTGTGACGTCACGTCCTTAAGGCCAGGTGATGCACTCATCCGAATCCTACACTATGGAATAACTTAACAGTTCACCGCCCCGTTTAAAGCAGTTCAAATAAAACGCAAAGATTGCAGCCTTTACGATAACAGGCTTAACATTTATAGATAGTTAATATACTTCGAAATTGTAGTAAGAAATTATCCTCACCTCCACCAATATTCATTGTGTAATAGCTTTAACTACATTTATGCCATTCCCTTTTCCGTGTGACTTACGAACATACACACGCAGGCACACACTCAAGCTGGCACACACTGAATTTATCGCGGGAAAACACTCACCCACTCACACACAATAACCCCCTCCCCCCCACGCACACACCCTTCTCGCATACACAAAAATTTCACTTCAGTGTCGCCTCTGGGACATATCGATTATGTTACAACGTGCAAGTCCTCAAACAATAGCCCCTTACACATAGGTGATAATTCTTTGCTCGGGTGTGAGGTCGTGGGGTCGGCGCCATGCAAGGAAGGGCGCCATGTATGAGGGGTTGAGGGTGGTGGGGGCTGATGTTCCATACTGCCAATAGAAATTTTGGGGAGTCACACACGATGTTTCATTATTAATGTAGCCGTGAAAATGTGAATAGTGGGGGTATGATGGGTGGGGGTATGATGGATGGGGGTATGATGGGTGGGGTATGATGGACGGGGTATGATGGGCGGGGTATGATGGGTGGGGTATGATGGACGGGGGTATGATGGGCGGGGTATGATGGGCGGGGGTATGATGGGTGGGTGTATGATGGGTGGGGTATGATGGGTGGGGTATGATGGACGGGGGTATGACTGTGGGGCGCTTAAATCTTTAGTATATATTTCCAAGCCGAGGATAGCTGTGTGTGATGGAGGTAGTAAACAAAAGCTGTGTGTTGTAATGCTAACAGACTAGCACACACAAGTTCAGAGATGTGGTAATGCCTGATCAATGGGAACGGTTTGGGAGGAATGGGCTTCTGTATTCTATTCGTAGCATTGTTATAATAGCCATTGGTCAATACTGCTCTTCTCCTCCTGCAGTAGTATCTTTTAACTGGTGTAAAGGTTGGGGGGGGGGGGGTTTACAACAATTACAACTACAACTACAATAACAACTGCTACAATAACAGAAACTAAAACTGCAACAACTACAACAACTACTACAACTACAACATTACAACAACAACAACAGCATATACAACAACAAAAAAAACAACAAAAAAAACTACATCTACAACAGTAACTACAACTACAACAACTATAAAAACAACAACTACCACTACTAAAACTACAACAACAACTGCAACAAAAACTGCAACAACAATATAGCAACAACAACTAAAACAACTAAAACAACAACTACTACTACAATAACTACGAAATTCCGTCACGATACCCAAGAGACGTAGCAATTAAGCTACGATAACATAAACCCACTTTGTATTACGTTTTCCCTGTAATAAATTTTAAGCTGGGATCAAAATGACCGACGTCATCAAGCTAATGCCAACTGCCCCCCTCCCCCTCTCCTACGGCTACGCTAAGTCAAGGCCTTATACCGCGAGTCGAGCCCACAATATCTGCTCACGTGACACGTGACGCAATGTTTTGAAAGCTTTCACTACGACGAGGTGTGAGCGAACCGCTCAGAACTCACATCGGAGTCTCGTGTGTCCATCAAGAATTAAAATACCACCACGATTTCAAAGCTTCAATATGCCCATGAGGAACTGACCTAAATGTGCCGACCTGGTCACGTTCCAATGTGTCTGTGAACAACAGCTGACCAACTGCCGACAACTCTGCACCCCGACATAACGCACACAGCAATATAACACACAATATATCGATCACTTTATTTTGAATAGTTTCCCCCTAGATCGAACACTCACAATCATAGCACTATTATTGAACGGCCGCACACTGAAAGCAAATCCTATTGAATTCTGATTTCCTCATCGATGTATCGAACACTTCCTATAACGTCCAATCAAATATTAATCTCAACGTAAAAGATATTCGATCAGATTATCTTTTGTTTGTAAACAAATATTTTTTTTTTATGTCTATCTGTGTGTTTAAATATTTTCCGAGACAAACAGGAGAAAGTTTTTAGTCGTACTCCGTCTCACGGAGAGAGAGAGGAGCCACACAAGTCCCGCGACACACAACGGTGGCAGGTATAGTAGTAGAGCCATACTGATCGCTATCGCCACTGTCAGGTCACGACGGTAGGATCTCTTGGCACACTGGGGGCGGTGATTTTGCGCTCGCTCAATTTCAATTTGGCGGGGTTCCCCGTACGCGAAAGGGGCGAGGAACAGGGGTGGAGGATGGGGTTGTGGGGGGGGGCAGAGGCCGGCATGTTACCCTTTTTACGTCTCTTTTTTTTCTTTTTACTACGACCGGAAAACGGCAGAAGTGGAATGGTCTTTGTTATTGTAGGAGTACGGGACGCCGGTGATGCAAGAATTTTTTTTATACTCTTCATCACGGCGTGCGCATGCGAGGCGAGTATTGATTGTGTTCACTGCATCTTTTGCATCAGTAAATTTGCCAATAGCAAGGGCGCAACCTGCTTCAGGCCAGGCACACGCCAGGACTCACTTTTATTTTTTCAATTCACCTCAAACGTCTTGATCTTATTAATAATTTCTAGCTTAAGTTCCCTGTTTTGTGTAGTTTTCAGCGGCATAATTAATATTTAACTAGTAGCTTACTCACTCGTTACTCACACCCGTGGTCCACACACCCGTGGTACACACACCCGTGATCCACACACACGTGGTCCACACACCCGTGGTCCACACACCCGTGGTCCACACACCCGTGGTCCAAGAATAGACACAAATTAAACTTACACTGAGAAGTCGTTTTAATTATTTTCTACCCCCTCCCCAAATGTAAAAATAAAACACCGGCCTGGGGCGGGGAGTGCACCCTGGGAGGAGGGGCGCCGTGCATCAGCTGCACTTGTCTAGATTACCCAAACATTAAAACTTTAAATTAGGATGCTTCATCTTTACTAGATGTTCAATAAATGAGAATTTATGCTATTTGTTGGTTGATGTATGTTCCCATTAAGTCACACATGTAATGTTCCCATTAGGTCACACGTTTAATGTTCCAATTACGTTTCACAGTTCATCAAAAAGAAAGTGTTGTCTAATCAGAAAGTGTTGGCTTATCAGAAAGTGTTGGCTAATCTTATCTCAATTTGTAAATCCGTTTCTTCGGTCAGATTTACGCGTGCATTTAAGTTATAGAAGGGAATGTCAGGCAGTGTGAAGAGCGGCTTGTAAGAACATGCAGTAGAACGAAGCAAGTGTCGGCAAACGACTCCTTTAGCTGACATAAAAATAAAAAAAAATTATGATTAAAGATAAAATGAGAAGATAAAACGAGAAGATAAAATGAAAATATACAAAGATAAGATACAATGATAAGATACAATGGAAAGCTTAAGGAAACTTTAATCAGACAAAATTGGAATTAATTACACCCACATTTTTTTAAAAATTACTTTCTTTTCCTTTCTTAATTGCTTTTAATTATTTTTTTTTCTTTTCTTTTGTTTTATTTTTTTTTTCTTATATATTCCCTTTTCCCCTTCTTTAAAGAATAAATTACATTGAACAACCCGATTGCAGTATAGATCCAAGACCAAAGAAATGTTTAAAGTACAATGTTATAACCTTGACCCGCACAGAGCACCGTACTGCGGCAAGGGGAAACCATTCTTTCATTGAGAGTATCTCTGTTATTGGCCAGAGGCGAGCATTGTGAATATTATCATGCCCCCCTTGTCTCCGTCGCTGGGAGAATCTTCAATGAAAGTTAACGTGGTTAGTGAAGGGGAGAGGTGGGTAAACAGAGGCGGAGTTGGAGAGGGGGGAAAATGTGTGTGTGTGTGTGTATTAGGGGTGGGAGGTCACTAAAGTTATTCCATCCTGTCAAGACTTTGAGCAGCTCCACCAACTACAAAGCACTCTCTTGGCAAAATGGCAGGCTACTGGCTACCGCCAGTGAACAGTTCACTTGGACTCTCGCATTATTTTTATAATTTGATTGCCTTCTCTTGTCTGAGTATATTTAATCCTCGCTTGCCTCCTCTTGTCCAAGTATATTTTATCCTCGCTTGCCTCCTCTTGCCTGAGTATATTGTATCCTTGCTCGAACTTGTAACGACCGCCTGCTCTCAATGTCTTTTAGGATGTCAACATCAACACCATCAGAACGACAACACAAACACCGGCCACAATATAATTCAATGCCAGGTCGTTGTTGGAGCTGGGGGCGGGGGCTGGTGGAGGAAGAGACGTTAAAAGAATTTTAAAAAAATAAAATAAAATAAGAAAAGACATTTGATTGAAGCCTGTGATTTATACAAGGTCTTGGTGGGTGGAAATGCGATGTTTTGATTGGCCGATTGTCTGGTTTCTATGCTGCATTTCGTTGCAAGACGGAGAACGGAGGGTGCTGTTGATGGTTTCAGAACTGCGCCTAAACGACAAGCCGGTGACAATATAACAACACTTGAAGACAGACACTCCGTCTTCCGGTAGTTGTCTGCCAGGTTGTTAAATATTTTTTTTTTTGGCTGGTTTTTTTCCTTGGCTAACTCCTCCATTTCAATGGATGCACCCATTTTTGGGACAGTTTTTAACGGAAAGGAGACGAGGGGTGTTGCATCGGAGGTTTGAGAATTGGAAATGAGAGTTGGGTGGGGGTTGGGGGGGAGCTGAGAAAGTGTGGGAGAAGGCGGTCAAGATAGTTTTGTGGTCGCTTTGATATACATGGGGCAATGATATACATGGGGCAATGATATACATAGGGCAATGATATACATGGGACTTTGATATACATGGGGCAATGATATACATGGGGCTTTGATATTCATGGGGCAATTATATACATGGGACTTTGATATACATGGGGCAATGATATACATGGGGCAATTATATACATGGGACTTTGATATACATGGGGCAATGATATACATGGGGCAATGATATACATGGGGCTTTGTTTTTAACAAGATGGTAAAGAATACAGGGGATATAGTTATAGGTGATATAGTGATATGCGATACGGTGATAGGTGATATGGTGATATGGTGATAGATATATAGTTATAGGTGATAATGTGATAGGTGATAATGTGATAGGTGATATGGGGATAGGTGATATGGTGATAGGTGATATGGTGATAGGTGATATGGTGATAGGTGATATGGTGATAGATGACATGGTAATAGGCGAAGTGGTGATTGGAGCTAATGTAGTAGGGCAATGTGATGAAAGTGTAGTACGGGGTAGGCAAAAATGGTGATAGTATAAAATGTTGATAATAGTATGAAGGGCTTATGATATGATATAAGATTTATGATGTTATAAAAGGTAGGTTATAGGCCGAAAGATTGATGATAGGATGGAAGGTTATATTTTGATGGATTATGTGCTAAAGGGATCCATTTGATGGATTATGTGCTAAAGGGATCCATTTGATGGATTATGTGCTAAAGGGATCCATTTGATGGATTATGTGCTAAATGGATCCATTTGATGGATTATGTGCTAAAGGGATCCATTTGATGGATTGTGTGCTAAAGGGATCCATTTGATGGATTATGTGCTAAAGGGATCCATTTGATGGATTATGTGCTAAAGCGATCCATTTGATGGATTATGTGCTAAAGGGATCCATTTGATGGATTAGGTGCTAAAGCGATCCATTTGATGGATTAGGTGCTAAAGGGATCCATTTGATGGATTATGTGCTATGGGATCCATTTGATGGATTATGTGCTAAGGGGATCCATTTGATGGATTATGTGCTAAGGGATCCATTTGATGGATTATGTGCTAAAGGGATACATTTGATGGATTATGTGCTAAAGGGATCCATTTGAAGGATTATGTGCTAAAGGGATCCATTTGATGGATTATGTGCTATGGGATCCATTTGATGGATTATGTGCTAAAGGGATCCATTTGATGGATTATGTGCTAAGGGATCCATTTGATGGATTATGTGCTAAGGGGATCCATTTGATGGATTATGTGCTAAAGGGATCCATTTGATGGATTAGGGGCTAAAGCTATCCATTTGATGGATTAGGTGCTAAAGGGATCCATTTGATGGATTATGTGCTAAGGGATCCATTTGATGGATTATGTGCTAATGGGATCCATTTGATGGATTATGTGCTAAGGGATCCATTTGATGTATTATATGCTAAGGGGATCCATTTGATGGATTATGTGCTAAAGTTATCCATTTGATGGATTATGTGCTAAAAGGGATCTATTACGCTAGTCTCTCTGTACAAGGTCCTTCGGCGCTGACTCTGTACATGGACCTTCGACGCAGACTCTCTGTACATGGACCTTCGGCGCTGACTCTCTGTACATGGACCTTCGACGCTGATTCATGACCAAAAAAAAAAAAAAAGGCGGAGACGGGATAAACCAGTCGGTGGGCCCTCTTTATTGAAACTGCTTTTTCTCACTTTCACCCCAACATTAATATTTCGAAAATAATCTTAACGCCAGGTTGATTTTGTTGGTTTAATGGACGCGTCACTTCAATACACGCTCTTTCCATTTTCATAATCCACCCGACCCCCCCCCATCCACCCCAACCCTCACATCCCGTCCCACACATATTTTTTCTTCTGCTTACTTCACGTTAGTGGGAACAAAGAAAACTGTTGCCGAATCTGGGGGCAAAAAACCAAAAAAAAAATAAAAACGCCCGTAAAACACAAGACCCCCAAAAACACAAGACCCCAAAAAACACAAGACCCCAAAAACACAAGACCCCAAAAAACACAAGACCCCATAAACACAAGACCCCAAAAACACAAGACCCCAAAAAACACAAGACCCCAAAAACACAAGACCCCAAAAACACAAGACCCCAAAAACACAAGACCCCAAAAACACAAGACCCCAAAAACACAAGACCCCAAAAACACAAGACCCCAAAAACACAAGACCCCAAAAACACAAGACCCCAAAAACACAAGACCCCAAAAACACAAGACCCCAAAAACACAAGACCCCAAAACACAAGACCCCATAAACACAAGACCCCAAAAACACCAGATCCCAAAAAACATTACTTGGACTCCAGGCACAAGCCCACTCCATGGATAACTGGTTTATCTATCATCCGTTAGATATAATTCAAAGAATATACATGTTACATAATCTCCTCACGTCGGGAAAATGTAGGGCTCGCGGTGATTTCATCGTTACATGTAGTAGCTTACAACGTCATACAGATATCAACACATGTAGCTATACATCGAACTATGAGCAGGCGACGCGCCTTTGATAGACGTGGTAGTTTATAGAAGGAAAACGATAATTTTACGTGGAGACGGAAGAATGAGTTACGGGGCCTTGTTTGCACTGGGAGATAACAGAGCGTTATGACTAATGTCCATGCAATGCGACAAACATGTACATAGATATAATACACATATCTTAAACAATGCTAACGCTACCCCACAAAGAATGACAGTTTTGTTTGAAATAACCCCCTTTGGGGGTCGAATGACCCTTTACCGGGGGTCGCCTAAGACCATCCGAAAACACATACACACCACAGGTATGAAGTAGCAACGAAAATAATTTTGTGGTTGGGGGGTCGCCACAACATGAGGATCTATATTAAAGGGTCGCGGCATTAGAATGGTTGAGAACCACTGATCTAGGAGGACTTCTTCCAGCACAATTGATCAGTTGTTAATAAAACAGGACTTCAAACAAGAAAATGTGTGGGGGTGGTCTAAACTGAGTTAATTCAAAAAGGCTGGTGGTCCGGAGTTCAATCCCCAACAAAGCCTAGACAAGCAAACACACCCCAAGCACACCGGGTGGATGAGACTCGTTAAACTTGGACTACAACTCATCTGAGAGAAGACAAACTCTGAATTCAAAGATGGAGTCCTGTAGGCGGTACAAAATTGACACAATGAAAGGTCCGGCAACTCCTGCGACGCTAACAGTACCAATAGTTATATCATCCACATATGATGTACCCTCGGGTTATCCGCATATGCGTGGAGAAAGGCGAATGGTTGTCTGGAGGTACCATCTTATCATCCTGAAGAAAAATCCCAGTCCTTGTGATTTCGTCCTGCAAAGTCTAGACCAACGGTGGCCAAACCGCGGCTCGCGAGCCGCATGCGGCTCTTCTCTGTTCACATTGCGTCACGCGAACAATTTATGAAATTAAAACTTTTCGTTTGAAATATATAATATCAAAAATAAATGAAAGTTTAAAAAAAAAATCTTGACTGAAAGAAAGGGCTGAACATAATTTGGGAACTGTAACTCATATATTTCTTCAATTGTGTAACTGTAACGCATATATTTCTTCAACATACGGTAAGGGTTAAAACAAATGAAATGTTTAAATCATTACATTCGAATAAAAAGTAATTTTTAAAAATAAATCACAAAAGGAATTTTTCATTGCGAGTGGGGTCGTGACCCATAGTGCTACAATGCGGCTCTCAACAATTTTTTTTTAATTTTAAAAATGGCTCTCAGTTACTACAGATCTGGCCACCCCTGGTCTGTCTTTATACGGGATTATCTTTCTCTATGGGCGTCTTTCTCTAAGGGTGTCTTTCTACATGGTTGTCTTTCTCTGGTGGCGTCTTTCTAAGGGGTTGTCTTTCTCTGGTGGGGTCTTTCTTAAGGGTTGTCTTTCTCTGGTGGGGTCTTTCTAAAGGGTTGTCTTTCTCTGGGGTGTCTTTCTAAGGGGTTGTCTTTCTCTGGTGGGGTCTTTCTAAGGTGTTGTCTTTCTCTGGGGGTTGTATTCGGATAAAATAGCTTTTACCCACGCCCCTTCGTATTTGTAAATCCTCTACACACAAGTCACATACAAAAACGTTCATAAAAGAGACATTTATGAATACTTCTATAGAAAAACACATAAACTGTAATCGTATATAGACCCTTAGATAAGATTCTAAAGATCAAATCTATAGACACTTAGATAAGATTCTAAGGATCAAATATTGTGACAAATCTATAGACACTTAGATAAGATTTTAAAGATCAAATATTGTCACATTGTGACGGACGGTTGTTAGAATATGAATAGATAATGAAACTCTTTATCTCATTGGAGGCTTTTTGTAAGATGTGTGAATATATCTCTAAAGATGCACGAGCCCTGACAAAACAATCTGCCTGGAAATATGTTTTGCCTTTCCCTTACCTTTTTAAAGGCTGGGATCAACTCACTAGTAGAACTCTACGGATACTGAACATACAGTGCTAGCACAACCACATCAAATAAAAAACAAGCACAACCACATCTCATAACAAAAATGCACAACCACATCTCGTAGCAAAAATGCACAACAGGGTCTCATAAAAGCTGATTAATTTTTAATTTCATAAATCTATTAACAACGGTGTTTTGGTATCGTATACTAAAATACAAATGTAAGGGAAGTAGCTCGGTCCAATAGTTCCTTCACGTGCTTCTCTTTGTCGTACTCCGTAGCGGAGCAAAGTGCTACCTTAAATCAGACATGTATTAGCCCCTCGATCTAACCTCAAGTCGTGTCTGGCTTCACGAGGTCTCCTGCCCGGGTCGTGTTCTCAATTAAACACCGGGTTGCTTAAATCAGATTTAGAATCCCTGAGATGGAGGTTAATTGTGATTCACTTCTGCTGACCCGAATGACTTCCACTCACGGGACTATGAACGGTGGCTCCTTCGCCCAGGGACGTGCCTCTCTCGGGCACCGACACTCGCCTGGACTCCGGCTACTAGCAGACTCACGTTACAACCGAGTCTCCGATTGCAGTTGATCCCTTCGATGACAGCTCACGAGCTGGTCTCACGTCACGGTTAGCGGTGAAATAGAGCTCTGCTCGAGTTTAGCGGACAAATAGAGAGGACATAATAGCCACCATATCCGTATGAAAGCATTTTTCTCACTCTCCATTAGAGAGTGTTCCTCTTAGACATAGTCGGCCATTACCTTAACCTAAATAGACAGCAAAAAAAAAAACCTTTCATGAGTCACCTTCTTCGCTTCATTTGTCTAAGACAATTCACTGTTTGAATCAGTGATTTCCAGTGGTCTATACCGATCCCCAGGGGTCGACGACAACTAGCAAAAAAAAAATTGGGTGTTCATGAAATGAAAATGAGGGTCAACGATAGCGGATCTCATGTAAGAAGGCCGTGACTTCTATTTTGGCATTCCATGAATGGAATAATCCACTTACACAGATAGCACCTATTTACTTACATAATAGTACATTATAATAATAAAGACATACATCTTCCTAAATAAGTTATAAAAGTACATACAAAGTAAAAATTTTAAGAACATAAATGTTCATGAAACGTGATGAAGAATCATATTAAAATTTAATTTTTTAGGTATATTTTCTGATATATGAATATCAATTTAAATCTTTCAAAGTGAGTAGCACTATACATGATGTCAAAAATACATTTGAAGTTAATGAATTTGTCAAAAACAAATCAATATCATGTGAGGTAGGCAGGGAGTCTACTCAAAACCGAAAAACATGGCAAGTGGTCTACGAGACAAAAAGAGTTTGGGGACCTCTGGTTTAAATAATGGGTCTTTCTAGCAGCCATGCGTTCATAATTCATAGCATACAATCTCCTGAGTTCATGTTTCACATTAGGCAACGCCCTTCGTCCATAATCTATATAAGACAATACCTTTCGATCATACTTTACATTAACCAATGTCCTAAGTTCATAATTCACAGCAGACAATGTTCTATGTTCATCATTAAGAACGCTCTTCACCCATACTCTACATTAGGCAATGTTACACCATATCATAGGTGCCATACAGACAACCATACACCAAATCATTTGTACCATACAGACAACCATACACCAAATCATATGTAACATACAGACAACCATACATCATGTCATATGTAACATACAGACAAACATACACCATATTATATGTACCATACAAATCTCACTTAGTGACGACAACTATTGTCCACCTGTCACGCACAGCGCCCATCCCGCCCTAGGTCTATGACCTTTTCTAAATTCAGGAGACTTTCTTTGTGAGGGCAGCTTGTGAGGGCAGTTTGTGAGAGCAGCTTTGTGGGGCAAGCTATATGAGGGCATCTCTGTGAGGGCAGCTTTGTGAGAGACGCTCAATAAGCCAACGCAATGAGCCAAAACAATGAGCCAACGCGATGAGCCAACACAATGGGCCAACACAAGAGCCAACACAATGATTCAACATAATGAGCCGACGCCACGAGCCAGCACAATGAGCCAACACAATGAGTCAACAAAATGAGTCAACAAAATGAGCCAGCACAATGAGCCAACACAATGAGCCAACACAATGAGCCAACACAATGAGTCAACACAATGAGCCAACACAATGAGCCAACACAATGAGCCAACACAATGAGCCAACACAATGAGCCAACACAATGAGCCAACACAATGAGCCAACACAATGAGCCAACACAATGAGCCAACACAATGAGCCAACACAATTAGCCAACACAATGAGCCAATACGATTAGCCAACATAATGAGACAACACAATGAAGCAACAATGAAGATTTTGGATCATTAAAAATACGCTTTCAGTTCGCTCCAATGGACATGGTCCCAAAATTTATTTTTAATCAATCCCAATGTTATTATTCTGAGAAAAATATTAGAGGTCAATGACCGAAACAGCTGTTTCTTCAAATTACGGTCAATTCATTCAAGTCATTTCTGTTGAATTTAAGGAACATAGTTACACGGGATTAATTGGTCCATTTCCAATGCGCCCACATGGGACTTCCATGAATTGTTTTTAGAACCACTCTTCACCCGATATCAAACCTTCTCTTTAATTCCTCGTGTGAACTTCCCAAGCCCATCAAAAGCCCACGGACCTTGTAATCGTGACATCACGAAAACCCGCGTTGTTATGCGCCCACGACGAGGACCGGGCGATAGAAATCTTTTTCTTGATAAAAATCAGGGCGTGGGTGTGCCAGTGGTCCCCCTGGGTTCAATATCGTGTGAGTGTTTGGGAGTGATTGATTTTTTCTCTTTTTATTTTTCCTCTTTATTTCTCTCCCCCCCCCCTTCAATGTCAATCATTCCCCACCCTCCAGCCTCCTACCACAAACCCCCACCCATTTGTTTACCTCTTTGAATGCGGAGAAGAGATTAATTTTTTATCAATTAGATCAAGTATTATTGGTTAATATAAAGATAACATAGCTAATGAGGGAACTCAGTTATTTGTTACTGCTAAGTGCATTCTCTAACAAAAGCTTTCACAAAACTGATATACAATTAATTCACAAAATTGAGTTACATCCTTTAAAAAAAAGAATATTTTTTTTTAGCAACCATGGTTGTCCTTGTAATATAACCGTTTTGCTCACAGCGGTTACAGTTGACGCAGCTGAAATAAATGGCGATGTCATGTAGACGACAAGAGGAAGATATTTTGTCTCAGTTTTGAGATCCCATGCACATGGCAGTGACACATGAATCGGCCCATCGTTGTCATGACCTGTCAGTGTCCCTGAGCGTGTCAATTAACACGAAAGAAAGTACCGATTTCTTTTACCATTGATACGCCCCCATCCAGGGCAGGATGAATGATTACATGATAAATAATGTCAGGCTCGATGTCAAAGTCGATGATGTCAGGGTCGATGATGTCATTTTTCATGATGTCATTATTCATGATGTCAGGTAGTTAATGACATACGATACCTTAAATTTGTAGCAAGAAAATAGTATAATTTCTACTTAGATATATGCAGTCATTGCGTCTGGTGGCATAGGAAAGGGGGGGGGGTCCGGAGAAGGTGGTGTAGATGTTTGTATAACATATATATGAGCCAGATAGTTGTAAAACATATGTTTGAGCTAGACGATTGTAAAACATATGTTTGAGCTAGACGATTGTAAAACATATGTTTGAGCTAGATGATTGTAAACCATATGTTTGAAATCGACGATTGTAAAACATATGTTTGGGCTAGATGATTGTAAAGCATATGTTTGAACTCGACGATTGTAAAACATATGTTTGTGCTAGATGATTGTAAAACGTATGTTTGATCTAGATGACAGTAAAACATATGTTTGAACTAAATGATTTTTTTAGAAGGGAAGGCGAAAAGTTCTTAATAAAACAAATCTTATTATCTATACTCTCATTATGTTTGTAAACAATTGCAATATTGACATTAATGTTTTAATATGTAAATCAAGCTGTTCATTTCTAAGTGTTTCATTTGACATATTGACCTAGTTGTTCTGTGTACCCGAAATCTTTTATCTCAGCGTTTCCCCAATGGGGTCCGCGGAATGGTGCCGGTCCTCGAGCATTACGTTGCCGGCCAGCACAACATTCATCAAGAAAATGGAGAAAAAGACGAGTTACACTATTGTGTCTCGTTGTTTCAAAATTAAAAGTTGATTGTATCACACATCATTGTTTGTGCCTACTAGCTTCATACAAGGCGGCATATCGAATAGCTGGCCGCCGTCCATGGCTTGACATGTAAAAGTTCTGGGGTAGGTGGGGTGAACATGCATTTGTTTTTGTTTAGTCTCGATACAGCTGTTCTTTATTACATAAATGTATTTTATTGTCACGATTATGTCTCTTTTGCTAATATTTTTATGTACAGCGCGGTGAGCCTAGCCCTATGCTGGGGTACCGCGCTATATAAGACAACTAATAATAATAATAATAATGATAGCTACAGCTAAAAATCCTACGTAATCGGTAAACACTTATCACGGGATGTGTTAAAGATGACTGCTTAGAAATATTGGACGAACCGGTGGCACAAAAAAAGGAGGCCCCAACGTCTGCTTCGAAAAAACACCATAGCTTGGCGTATTAGCTCTATGGCTCATGATATGGACTATCAGCTTTTAAGCTCAGAGTAAAGCAAATATTTCCTTTACAGCTGCAAGGCTGAACAAATGATGCCAACTTGGCGATTCCGATGCTGTATTTCAACACAACGACGACATGTAAGAAAACTCGTGGCACTGCCACAAAAATACCACTTGCTCTGAAATATTCAAGTTGCCCAATGATTACATTGTTGGCAAATGTGCATGACCTTATTTGTAATGGTGTATGCTCGGATGTCGCAGTAGCCGTTGCTGGATGGCACTCCGTGGTGGCATTACGAATCAAAGCGATAGCTATCTAAAGGCAGGTTAACGACGAAGGCCTTGCCACCAAGAGAGTGTCTACAGACCTGAACATTGTGCTCAGCGAAAAACTTTCTAGATTTTGTGTTTGCATAGAGGCTGAACACGAACATCTACTGAATGGTGATATAAGATGGATGTTGAGAGATAAGGTTAAGTGTCATCGAGAGTTTGGAAATGTGGATTGAATAGGAAAATTGCTTACTCGGCTGCTACCTTTGCCAGCTTACATGAGTTGCAAGGAAAGATGGCTGCATGCTTCACATAACTAGACAAGATCATTGGTCAAATTGTTTTTAAAATTTTTGTTTAGCAGCTACCATCTTTGATGCAGGGAAAAGCTTGATGGCACATCTATTCCACGTTTATTCCACCTTTAGTCCACCTTTAGTGTACCTTTAGTACAGCTTTAGCCCATTTGAACAACCACTCTCAGAATGCGAGCCAGGGTTAGTGCCACCCAGAGTGAGGCAATATTTTCGTTGTCACCACCACGAAAAAATTCTTCAGTTGGGCGAAAATGCGGCCCCACAAATATAGAGAAAAATATATCTCCCACCCACCCACCCCCTTTTTCCCTACACCCTTAAACTTTTTAATTACCCATCTGTTCCAAAAGTTAGGATTCTTGATATAGTTATTCAAAAGTTACTTCCGTTTTAAGCCAATTATGACAACAGATGATAGGCCCTGTACGTCCATTTTAAAAAATGATAAAGCTTTGACTATTCGGACACCTTAAGGACTCACTGCTAGGCTGCTGGGACACTTCAAGAAACTCTCTCTCCTACTCACGACCAGTTGCCAGGCAGTCGCTCAAATAACACTCGACTAATTGAGTTAACAAACTCAACGACGAGGACTGTCTCCCTGGGGGAGTGGTGGTTGGGAGGGGGCGGGGGGGGGGGGCTTCCATCCTGGTCATCCCAAGATGACACCGCTCTAGTGAGCTACTTAAGTACGAACATGGCAATATTTTTACGTATGGCTTGAACTATCAGTTATAGTTGGACAAAATCAATTTTACGCCATTTTTTTTCGTCAACAATACACAATTCCTTAATTCTAAAAAATCAACCAAAAAAATATTAAAAAACATGAATAAAAAAAAACAATATTTGAAAGTTTCATATGATGCCACATCAGTGTCACGTGATTGTTAACGTCATGTCATTTATTGCGTCACGATCGTTTACGTCATGTGAAGGTGGAAAGTGACGAAACAAGAGGATTGATTAAAGCTCTTCTAATCACAACTGGTCTTACTGAATTTCTGACGAGAGTTTTCAAAGGTTAGAGTTTGAACCGGAAGGACAATGACACGAAAGTGGGAATAGAAAAATGTTGAGAGATAACTTAAGAGACATGATCTCTATTGAACGACCCTAATGATCTCACATTATTCAACGCCGCCCCTGGTATCATCACCTCTCAAGGCTTTCAGATTCACGTCATCAGCGTCTCCACTTTCACCCCCATTTCCCTTATTTACACTCCCCAAATCCCCGGGCTTGATCGCGGTGATTAACCTTCCCTAATCCCCCAAGCCGAGGACCAGCTTACTCCATGTGCTGACAAGCACGAAGGGGCAGAGCCGACCCTGACACAGCTCTGGGATTTGATAGTTTCTTCGTTAGCTCGCGAAGACGTCCCCAGAAAGAGTGGCCGAGAGAGACCGAGCCCGGGCGTTCTGTTTGGCGTGGGATCAATTCTGCTTTACGTCGTGAGGGTGCCTCCTCGCATCCCCTCTCCCTCCATTGAGTGCGTGAGGACTTTAGGGGACAAGTTATTCCTGCCAAATGGGAAGACTGCTGGTTCGTACAAAGTTTGTTAGGTTACGCAAAAATTGTAAGACAGAAATAAAAGAAACAATGCCTTGACTGGGAGCAGTTCTTAATCATTTCATCAGTTTTTTTTCAAGAATTTAACAAATTTTGGCGACTTTGTAACTGCAAAATTTATCTATGCAATATTTCTTAAGGCCACAGGCTTTAGAGTTCAGGACCGGAAACAGTTTTACATGCCATGCGCTACTTGGGTTTATGAGTTTGGTGACTGAGGCGCAAACACAAAAATGAATAATAAATGTGGGTGCAAACTTCTTACTTTGGTTTATTATCAAAAATAGGTTTGAAATAAGAATGGCTTATACCTTTACAATAAATTAGACGCAAAGAAGTTTTGTTTTGTTTGGGTTCGGTTGGTTGGTCTTTTTAATTATTTATTTTTCTGTTGGCATTTACCGAAACATCTACATTTCTATTTTGTTATACTCATCATTAAAGCTTAGCATATATTGTTTTGTTTGCGCACATTGTTTGTGTCCAATTTACTTTAAAGCCCAATCGCAGTCCAACCCTCGTATAATTAGTTAACACCTTTACAAACACGTCTACGGAAGGGGTAAGGAAGGTTTGGTCTTTCTTCACATTTCATTTACACCTGTCACAAGAAGTCTTTAATTTTTGTCAAACGGACATTTCGATGTCATTTATTAAAATAAAAAAGCACTACTCAGTGGAATAGATTTTTTGGTCATTTTAGTAGACATGACTACAGGCAATACGTGTTGTTAGCGCGTGTTTGGGTCTTCCAAGGCCCAAACAATGTTGAAATGAACACACGGGTGAATGCGCTACGGGCATTTGTCGTCAGGAAAACGTCAATCGGTTGCCAGGCAACATCATGATCTGAAACAAACAAACAGCTGGATCTGTTATCTACTTGTGGGCTGGGCGGGGTGTGTGTGGATGGATTTGTCTCCACTGATAACTGCTGTTATTAGCAGGTACGTCATTTCCTAACCACGTGGCAGAAACCGTGTCACTGCCGTGGAAATTCCAGCACCCCAGCCTTCCTTGCCCCACCCCACCCCTTTATTTAACTTGTCTGTCTCTAATAAAGACACTACATTCTTAAATGCTATTGCGCGAAAATATTAGGACATACATTTGAAGATAAGTTAAATAATTGCATTAAAGTATTATTTGACAAATGAACATGATGAAAATGGCAAGCTCTTTTTCCATTTTACTACTAAAATAACACTTCAGTAAGGTGGCGTAACTTTACTAAATGCAGCATGAGGGAGGGTTCCCCCAAAGGGTGTCTCCCAACACACACGCTTTATTTTTATAATATTATAATTAAACTCAAAAAGTGCCACACGGGGGGCGGTTGCGGCCTCGCGCCCCTCTAGGTAAACCATTTTTTAAGTGAGATGCTTCATTAGATACAACCCCACCATCCCAACCCACAAAAAAAAAATAGCTTCAAAACAATGTATGCTCTTGAAAATATTTCTTAATAGGAAAAGCGTAAACTTAAATACTTAATAAATAAAATATCAAATGTTTAAAAAGAGAAAAATGAAACAATCCATCAAAATAAAGCTTTGTGTAAATCATTTATAAAATCTTGACAAAGCTTGCATTCAAATAACGCACTTTATAAGAAACCGAATTAGCACCACCCCCCCCCCCCCTTCTTTTCCAGGGCTCAATACCACACATTTTCCACACCCCCGAACTATAATAATATTCTCATGACACACGCTCTTTTACACCGCAGATTTATTTCACCAACTATTTCAGAAAACAAAAGAAAATATTACGCACCAAACGAAGTTGCGATATTTTTTTTTTATTTAAAGAATCCTATTTAGCGCAGTTATTGGGAATTTTATTTCGTGAAATCAGTGGCATACTATTTCCTTCATCTAGTGACTTAACGAAACCATTCCTTAGTGCACGATCAACCTTCCAATAGTCATGACAACATACACTCTTTTAGCAGCAAGTCAGTTGAGCCTGTGTAGCTCAGCACCAGTCAGTTATGACCTAGCGCAGAGGTTCCCAAACTTTTTTGTCTTGTAGACCCCGTGCCATGTTTTTCGGTTTTGGGTAGACCCCCTGCTTACCTGATATTGATTTTTTGCAAATTCATTAACTTCAAATGTATTTTTGACAGCCGGTATAGTGCTACTCACTTTGAAAGAGATACATTTATAACGGTAGTGAAGTGTAGTGTGAATAACTTTTTAAAAAACATGTTAAGTTTTATACATTTATTAATTAAATTTAAATTAAAAAACGCCAAAATAGAAGTCATGACCTGCTTACATGAGATCCACTATCGTCGACCCCCATTTTCATTTCATGGACCCCCATTTTCATTTCATGGACACCCAATTTTTTTTCCGTTGTCGTAGACCCCTGGGAGTCGATATAGACCACTTTGGGAATCACTGACCTAGCGTGACGATAGTGTCACGTGGGATAGCCCAAATTGATGCTACTAACAAGCACGATGGATTTGTTTGGTAGCAATACAACTCTTTAATTTTAATAAAAATGAATCTAAAATGTGAAATCAATTTTTCTCACCTTAATATATCGGCTTCGACTACTTCTTCTTCGTCAACATATAACTTCAGAATAATGACAGATGATTTCTTATTAGCGAGCACCATCATCTTAACCCGTTATTATTTTGTTTGTTTACCTAGACTCCCCCATCTCATTCCAATGCCCCCCTCCACCCCCCTCCAATTCCCCCTATCGAGTGTCACTCTCCCATCTGACGTAGGACAACAAACAAGGGAGACCATCCGGTCCCCGGCCAGCTGTTCCTGTTTATGTCCAACAGCTTCTGACCCCGGGGGCTGTCAATTAACCAAGGGGGATCACGTGACGGGTTGTTTTCCGTAAAAATAGCTTATGGATGATCTTCATTTAGGGTGGCATGGTTGTAATCTCCATTCCTTACTCTCACTTGCATTGCACCCCCCCCCCCCATTCCATAAACCCTTCCAAATACTTCCTTCAACAGCGGTTCCCAACCTTTTCTCCTCCCGTACCCTTTGATTAGACTTTTCGTTTTTGATTACCCCCCACCCCATTTCCCTTACCCCCTGATGCCTAAGTATTACACATAGTAAAATGAAGAAGCTAAGGCTAATGACGTCATAGGCTTTCACTTTCTAATGTACTAGTGACGTCACTTTCTCGTTTCTTTCTTTTTAAAAAAAAACAACTTCTTCTTATTTTTTTTTTCAAATAAATAATATTATTAACAAGATCCAACTATATGAAGACAAAGAAAAAGATGGGAAGATAATATCAAAGAATGGACTGGATGCCTAGTTTGCTATGCGTAGGGCAGAAGACAGAGAGGAATGGAGAAGAATAGTGTACATGTCATCTGTGGCGCCCCAACGGTCGAAGGACTACGTGACCTGATGATGATGATGATGATGATGATGATGATGAACTATATATTCAGGAAAATAAAATAATTATGCATTAAATTTAAAATTAGAGTATTCGTTTGGTATGCAAATGGTCTAATACAGATCTTAATAATTTTAATACGATCCCAGGGCGTTTATCCTAAACTCTTTATTACTTTAAAAAAATTATTAAAAATCTGGTGAAAATAATGAATAGATATACGCTTCAATACAGCTGCGTCATGATCGATTCGAGATTTATTCGTAAGGCATACATAGGAGCAGAATGACTTTTAGAAATCTGCTTTCGGTAAAACGAATCTCAAAAATCTAAATTATCAATATAATTTTTGTGTGCGTCACAGAGCAGCACGCCGCGTACAACAAGGGTACGCGTACCACAGGCTGGGAGACCCCTGACATAAAACAACAAAGTTTAAGCTATAAATTGTCTATCGATAATTATTGATCAATAGATTCTCATAAATTTAACTCAACTAAGGGACTTTTTTTTTTCTATGAATCTAGCTTCGGGATTAGATTACTAGTTCATCATCACAATGACGTAATACTTGTTAATATTCCTGTAATATCCTTTGCTGGATTTCCTGCTAGTATTCCTGTTTGTTTTCCTGTTTGTATTCTTGCTAGTATTCCTGCTAATATTCCTGTTAGTATTCCTGTTTGTATTCCTGTTTGTATTCCTGCTGTAATCCTGTTAGTATTCCTGTTCGTATTTCTGTTTGTATTCCTGTTGTATTCCTGTTTGTATTCCTGTTGTACTCCTGTTTGTATTCCTGTTTGTATTCCTGCTAGTATTCCTGCTAGTATTCCTGCTAATATTCCTGTTAGTATTCCTGTTTGTATTTCTGTTTGTATTCATGTTGTATTCCTGTTTGTATTCCTGTTGTACTCCTGTTTGTATTCCTGTTTGTATTCCACTTTGTATTCCTGTTAATATCTCTGTTTGTATTCCTGTTAGAAATCTTAGAAGAATTCCTGTAGTAGTCCAGCTAGTTGTCTTTAATTCACATTAAGATTTCAAAATGGAACAAATAGAAGCAGTATGATATATATATATATAAACAGCCATTGTTTAGGAAAGTTGTTATGTGATGTATTTACGACTGTACTTAGGGTCGAAATCGTTGACACAGTTCAATCATATGAACACATTGTGCATGGTATCGTATATGGTATCGTATATAGTATCATGTATAGTATCATGTATACCATCAGGTTCGATATCATGTACGGTATCATATATGGCATTTTGTTAGCTTTGTTTTTAACTAAATATTTTTTTTAAAAATTGACTTTAACTGCGTCTAATAGGTTATCATGTATGGACTCATAATTGATATCATGTATGTTATTGTGTATGCTACCATAGTGCGAGTTAAGCCATAAATATTTATTTTCATCTTTTGTGCAGAAGGAAAATAATGAACACATCGTTATTTAAGGCGACGGGCTTACTTCCCTTTCCAAACATTATATTAGCTTTAACTCCCCCCCCCCCCCCCCTTAACTCATGACTCTACCCTATAGAAGTATTGGCAGGGCTTCTACAGTATTGAAAGGGCTTCCATAGTAGTTCTCGTTTATAGAACATGAACCAGTATGATGTTGTCATTCGATCATTCATGCCATTTTAATTTGAAAGTTTATAAAAAAAAAAGATATCACAACGTGAACTTCACTTAACATTTATCAGTAGGAATTACAATTTATCTTTTGACATGTAGTTTACAAAAGAGAATAAGAGGGTACTAGGTTCAAGCCCTGAGATCCGCTGAACTTGAACAAAGGGACAGAAAAAAGCACTCAAAAAGCACGCACTGGCCCTTGAACCCAATGACCTCGCGATCAATCAGGTTGTTATCGTTTCATAAATGACTTTAAGGGTGTCTTTCGATGGGGTTGTCTTTCTACAGGGGTGTCTTTCTCTGGGGGTGTATTTCTAAGGGGTTGTCTTTCTTTAGAGGTGTATTTATACGGGGTTGTCTTTCTCTAGGAGCGTCTTTCTCTAAGGGTGTCTTTTTACATGGTTGTCTTTCTCTGGGGGCGTCTTTCTACGGTGTTGTCTTTCTCTGGTGGGGTCTTTCTAAGGGGTTGTCTTTCTCTTGTGGGGTCTTTCTAAAGGGTTGTCTTGCTATGGGGTGTCTTTCTAAAGGGTTGTCTTTCTCTGGGCTGTCTTTATACGGGATTATCTTTCTCTAGGGGCGTCTTTAAGGGTGTCTTTCTACACGGTTGTCTTTCTCTGGTGGCGTCTTTCTAAGGGGTTGTCTTTCTCTGGTGGGGTCTTTCTAAAGGGTTGTCTTTCTCTTGGGTGTCTTTCTAAAGGGTTGTCTTTCTCTGGGGTGTCTTTCTAAAGGGTTGTCTTTCTCTGGGGTGTCTTTCTAAAGGGTTGTCTTTCTCTGGTGGGGTCTTTCTAAAGGGTTGTCTTTCTCTGGGGTGTCTTTCTACGGGGTTGTCTTTCTCTGGTGGGGTCTTTCTAAGGGGTTGTCTTTCTCTGAGGGTTGGATTCGGATACAATAGCTTTTACCCACGCTCTTTCGTATTTGTAAATCCTCTACACTAGCGGTTCTCAACCTGTGGGTCGCGACCCCTTTGGGGTTTGAATGACCCTTTCCCAGGGGTCGCCTAAGATCATCGTAAAACACATATTCTAGCAGTTATGAAGTATTTTGTGGTTCGGGGGTCGCCACAGCATGAGGGACTCTATTAAAGGGTCGCGGCATTAGGAAGGTTGAGAACCACTGCTCTACACACACCTAAAAGTCACATACAAAAACGTTCATAAAAGAGACATTTATGAATACTTCCATAGAGAAACACTTATAAACTGTAATCGTATATAGACGCTTAAATAAGATTCTAAAGATCAAATATTGTGACAAATCTATAGACGCTTAGATAAGATTCTAAAGATCAAATATTGTGACACATCCATAGACGCTTAGATAAGATTCTAAAGATCAAATATTGCGACAAATCTATAGACACTTAGATAAGATTTTAAGATCAAATATTGTGACAAAACTATAGTCACATAGTGAAGACTGGGGGGGAGGGGGTGGGTGGATGGCCGAGCGGTCTAAACTGACTGTAACCTGTGTCCTCCAATGCCTGTCGTGTGGAACACAGTCATAATCAAAAGTGGGGAAATTATACACGATCAATGAAACGAAAAAAAAAATATTTTAAACTTTTTGTTTGGAACTTTGGCTAAGACTAGGTAAAGACAACCCTAAAATTTTGTAAAGGTTGTGAAGATGATTATCTCCACTTGAATTTCAATAATACGGCAGTGCTTAAGTGGGGTCCAACAATCAGACAGTTGCATTCAGCCTACTCAAATACACAGTCTAAAGTAACAATTTATTTTTGGATGACATGTATATACACATATATGGCACCCATTTTGTCACATTTCTCTAGCACCCATTTTGTAACATGTCTTTAGCACCTTATATGTCATATTTCTTTAGCACCCCATATGTCATATTTCTTTAGCACCCCATATGTCATATTTCTTTAGCACCCCATATGTCATATTTCTTTAGCACCCATTTTGTCTCGGCTATTCACCAAAATACTCGTCTTATTTCCGAAGCATAATTTTCGTCACATTTCTCCATAACCCTTTTCGTCACATTTCTCCATAACCCTTTTCGTCACATTTCTCCATAACCCTTTTCGTCACATTTCTCCATAACCCTTTTCGTCACATTTCTTTAGAACAATTTTCGTCACATTGCTTGAGTACAAATTTTGTCACATTTCTTAAGTACATTTTTTTTCCCTCACATTTCCTAAGAACACTTTTCGTCACATTACTACAAATCCCTTTTAGTTGCATTTCTTGTTTCCCCCCCCCCCCCCACTCCTTTTTGTCACATTTCTTCAGCATCCCTTTTTGTCACATACAACATCAGGACGTGACGTCACTCATCCTTGCAATTGAATCGCGTCTTCGTCGTACACCGGGTTAACACGAATCTCCCCCCAAAAATATATATTCGTTAAAGTCTGTATCTGACTCAAAATTCCGAAAGTCTGTTTTCTTATCAGACATAAAACCCATAGAATTCACACAAAAAAAATGTTTTTGAATCTCATTTATCAGAAGATTATTTTATGATTTTGATCAGTTCAATTGTATAAATGTCAAGGTTGGACTATTTTTAAGTATGTTATCTATTGTTGTTTGTCGATAACTAAAATCAAAAGCTTTGGAAATAACACATTTTTGTGTGGACTTGCTCTATATTATAGGTCTTAAATTTAATACTTCATGAATTTAAAAAGAAAATTAAAATGTACGAATTTTTTTAAGGACAAAACTTTCTAGATTTCAATTTATAATCTACGCGCTAGCAAATTACATAGAAATAAACGTATGTGATAAATTTAGATTTCGTTTTTTGTTCATTAATTAAAACAATACAACTTTGTCAAGATTAGTTTGCATTAAAAAGAAAGAAAGGAAAAAACTTAATTATCTAAATTTATTTAATCAAATTTTTTTAGGAAATGTGGGAAAAGTCAACTAACTAAAACTTGATTTGTTCATTTCCGGTATCGCCCAATTAATTGTCTTTGCTTAAAATTACTCTATCACGATCTTGCTTTTATTCCTGGAATTAGGATTTTACGGTGAGTAGCTCAACCCAATGGACTCTAATTTGTAATGCCCCCAACACCACCCCCTTGTCTTTCTCGTTCTCCACGTCAAACCCGATTACTACATTAGCCCCTGAAACCCTGCTCCCCATCAACACTGCATCGGCACCCTCGGATACCATCAACACTAAATTGTAGTTTTTGAACTCTGACAAAGGGCGCCCCTACCCCCTGCTTGGTTGTTCCCCCCCCCCACCCGAAAAAGCCTCCATGCACACAAAGCCACGATGTGATGACCAATGCCCTTACATGTGGTCAAGCGTGCTCCTATTGGCGTGGAACTTTGACCAAATAACCAAATGGTCAAAGGGGGGTCTTCAAGTGGCCATGGGTGCAGTTACTTTATTGTAGCTTCAGTAAATAACGAGAACAAAGGAACTTGGACGATGGGATGGGACGATGGGATGATGGGATGAGACGAACGTGAACATCTTGCCCATCAGAAACAAAAACTTTTTATAGATTTCCTCCCCACCCCACCCCTCTCTTTTCCAAGTCATTGTTTTTATTTCAATAACTTTTTTTATCATCACTTCAGCTTCTCCGAAGGCGTGCCCGATATCTTTCTATAAGCTCCCCCCACCCCCAACCCTGTTAAATCTGCGTCCTGGCACATAGATCACGTCTATATGTCAAGGTCACACCTCAAGTAGTTAAATTATTTTTTATTGGAGTCGAAATAAGAAAAAGACAGAGTCAGATTGCAATCTGGTTCTTAATGTTAACCGATTCGTATGATAAAATTGTTTAACAAGATATTTGAACGTGACCCGAATAGGCCAACCACTGTCATAAGGACATCAACGTGAAGTAGCCATGGATTGATAAAGCCATTTGTAAGATGAAGCAACATGATGTCATACTATTTTTTATTTATTTTTTTAGTCTACTGCTTTTTTTTCGATTACCTTTTGTTACATTGGACGTTACATGAGTTGCCTCACTAGTCGTTATCTGATGACTCTCTCACTTGTCTTTATCTTATAACTGTCTCAGTAGTCGTTATCTTATAACTGTCTCAGTAGTCGTTATCTTATAACTGTCTCACTAGTCGTTATCTTATAACTGTCTCAGTAGCCGTTATCTTATAACTGTCTCACTAGTCGTTATCTGATGACTCTCTCACTTGTCTTTATCTTATAACTGTCTCAGTAGTCGTTATCTTATAACTGTCTCACTAGTCGTTATCTTATAACTGTCTCACTAGTCGTTATCTTATAACTGTCTCACTCGTTATCTTATAACTGTCTCACTAGTCGATGTGTTATAACTGTCTCACTAGTCGTTATCTGATGACTGTCTAGCTAGTCATTATCTGTCTCACTGGTCGTTATCTGATCACTGTCTCACTAGTCGTTATCTGATCACTGTCTCGCTAATCGTTATCAGATGACTGTCTCACTAGTCGTTATCTGATGACTGTCTCATTAGTCTTTAACTGATGACTGTCTCACCAGTCGTTATGTAATCACTGTCTCACTAGTCATCTGATAACTGTCTCACTAGTTGATGTGTGATAACTGTCTCACCAGTAGCTATCTGATAAATGTCTCCTTAGTCGTTTCAAAATTCTTTAACCTCTATCAAAATACATTTTATTGAAACAATAGTAATAATCAAAGATACAGTTTCTCACACCAATAGTTGGGGTCTGTGAGCACCCTCCCCCCTTCCCCTACCCCCCCATCACTTAATCCGCCCCCAACACGAGAGGTCATGTAATAACTTGTCGTAACCCAGCCGCGCCCCTTATTTAGCTAATTGCGCCTCGGTCTGGATTTCACCAACTCTGCATTTTAATTAGCCGGGACGTTAAGTCTGTGAGCCCGGTCGTGGCAAGGGATATCATCTTTCCACTAGCCGGGTCCCGGGCCTGACAAAGCTGGTTGTCTTCATAGGCCGGTCCATTATTTTGCAATGCGAGATCCTTCAGACATGGGGAAAATCAATTATTTTTTTTTTTAGAATCCAGGAAATAAGCACACTATAAATTCAATCAAATTCTAATCAGCCAATTATAAACGCTTTTGTTCATCTTTGTCAAGCGCCACCTTAACATATGCAAATATGGTATACATGAAGATTCTAATGTCATTTTATTATGTTATATGATATTATGTATGTCAAACTCTCTCGTCAACATGACAAGTTGGGAAACTCTGCTGTAAACAGAAACATATACAAATTTTAAAGAAATAAAATCATAAAAATTTATGTTTTAACATTCTTTTCCCTAAACGTAAAGAGTAGCAGAAGGGCAAACATGATATTTTTAGTCTTGAAAAAAAAGAGACTCTAAGAGGCGTAGTTAAGGGTGGGCAGGGGGGCAGATGTCCCTGGGAGCCAGACTCGTTAGGGGCGCCAAACTGTGCTTTGATATTATTTTATTGATGAAAATAATGGGTTTGAGAGTTGGAAAAAAGAAATGGAGGCTCTTTAAAATGAAACTTGCCCCCGAGTGCCCAATACCCCAGCTACGCCTCTGCAACCTTTTGCGTAGAACAAACTATGGATCTAAGGATGCCAAATCACACTCAAACTACAAGAGATAAATTTAAAAAAAAATATTACCGCACGCATGAAATAGCCTTGACAAACAAACCACACACTCCAAGCAAACCTAATCAACCGTCTTATTCATGTGGCCCCGAACACAAAGCCAGGAGGCCATACTACAGCATGTCCACGAAAACTCCCGACTAAGTGACACGCCGGACAGCACCACCGGCTGCCGGTCGTGTGTCCTGCCAACACCATCACCGGTTTGCCGGCCTGGTGTCAAGAGGACATCCTTGATGTATTTCATTTTTCATGCCCATGAGAACACCAAAGTCAACATCAACAACATCAACAACATCAACAACATCAACATCAACGATATCAACAACATCAACAACATCAACATCAACGATATCAACAACATCAACAACATCAACATCAACGATATCAACAACATCAACAACAATTCATTTTTCATGCCCACGAAAACACCAAAGTCAACATCAACAACATCAACACCATCAACAACATCAACATCAACGATATCAACAACATCAACAACATCAACATCAACGATATCAACAATATCAACAACATCAACATCAACGATATCAACAACATCAACATAAACGATATCAACAACATCAACGATATCAACAACATCAACAACATCGATATCAACAACATCAACATCAACGATATCAACAAAATCAATTTCAACGATATCAACAACATCAACATCAACGATATCAACAACATCAACATCAACGATATCAACAACATCAACATCAACAATATCAACAACATCAACATCAACGATATCAACAACATCAACATCAACGATATCAACAACATCAACGATATCAACAACATCAACAACATCGATATCAACAACATCAACATCAACGATATCAACAACATCAACAACATCATCATCAACGATATCAACAACATCAACATCAACAATATCAACAACATCAACATCAACAATATCAACAACTACAACATCAACGATATCAACAACATCAACATCAACGATATCAACAACATCAACGATATCAACAACATCAACGATATCAACAACATCAACAACATCGATATCAACAACATCAAAATCAACGATATCAATAAAATCAATGTCAACGATATCAACAACATCAACATCAACGATATCAACAACATCAACATCAACGATATCAACAACATCAACATCAACGAAATCAACAACATTAACAACATCGATATCAACAACATCAACATCAACGATATCAACAACATAAACATAAACGATATCAATAATATCAACGATATCAATAACATCAACATCAACGATATCAACAACATCAACATTAACGATATCAACAACATCAACATCAACGATATCAACAATATCAACATAAACGATATCAACAAAATCAACATCAACAACATCAACATCAAAGATATCAACAACATCAACATCAACGATATCAACAACATTAACCTCAACGATATCAACAACATCAACAAAATCGATATCAACAACATCAACATCAACGATATCAACAACATCACCACCATCAACATCAACGATATCAACATCAACGATATCAACAACATGAACAACATCGATATCAACAACATCAACAACATCGATATCAACAACATCAACATCAACGATATCAGCAACATCAACATCAACGATATCAACAACATCAACATCAACCATATCAACAACATAAACAACATCGATATCAACAACATCAACATCAACGATATCAAAAACATCAATATCAACGATATCAGCAACATCAACATCAACGATATCAACAACATCAACATCAACGATATCAACAACATAAACAACATCGATATCAACAACATCAACATCAACGATATCAACAACATCAACGATATCAACAACATCAACAACATCGATATCAACAACATCAACATCAACGATATCAAAACATCAACAACATTAACAACATCCACATCAACGATATCAACAACATCAACAACATCGATATCAACAACATCAACATCAACGATATCAACAACATAAGCAACATCGATATCAACAAAATCAACATCAACGATATCAACAACATAAACATCAACGATATCAACAACATCAACGATATCAATAACATCAACATCAACGATATCAACAACATCAACATTAACGATATCAACAATATCAACATCAACGATATCAACAAAATCAACATCAACAACATCAACATCAAAGATATCAACAACATCAACATCAACGACATCAACAACATTAACCTCAACGATATCAACATCATCAACGAAATCGATATCAAAAGCATCAACATCAACGATATCAACAACATCACCACCATCAACATCAACGATATCAACATCAATGATATCAACAACATCAACAACATCGATATCAACAACATCAACAACATCGATATCAACAACATCAACATCAACGATATCAGCAACATCAACATCAACGATATAAACAACATTAACATCAACGATATCAACAACATAAATAACATCGATATCAACAACATCAACATCAACGATATCAACAACATCAACATCAACGATATCAACAACTTCAACACCATCAACATCAACGATATCAACAACATCAACATCAACGATATCAACAACATCAACAACATCGAAATCAACAACATCAACATCAACGATATCAACAACATCAATATCAACGATATCAACAACATCAACATCAACGATATCAACAACATCAACAACATCAACGACATCAACATCAACGATATCAACATCAACAACATCAACGACAACGACATCAACAGCATCAACATCAACAACATCAACGACATCAAAGACATCAACAACATTAACAACATCAACATCAACAATATCAACGACCACGACATCAACACCATCAAAATCAACAACATCAACGACAACGACATCAACAGCATCAACATCAACAACATCAACGACAACGACATCAACAACATCAAAGACAAAGACATCAATAACATCAACATCAACAACATCAACGACAACAACATCAACAACATCAACGACATCAGCAACATCAAAAACATCAACAACATCAACAGCATCAACATCAACAATATCAACAACATCATCAACATCAACATCAACGACAACGACATCAACAACATTAAAGACAACGACATCAATAACATCAACATCATCAACATCAACAACATCAACGACAACAACAACATCAACAACATCAACAGCATCAACATCAACAACATTAGCTACATCAACAACATCAACCACATCAACCACAACGACATCAACAACATCAACACCATCAACATCAACAACATCAACAGCATCAACATCAACAACATCAACGACAACGACATCAACAATATCAACAGCATCAACATCAACAACATCAACGACATTAGCTACATCAACAACATCAACGACAACAGCATCAACATCAACAGCATCAACAACATCAACGACAACGACATCAACAACATCAACACCATTAACATCAACAAAATCAACAGCATCAACATCAACAACATCAACGACATCAACGACATCAACAACATCAACAACATCAACACCATCAAAATCAACAACATCAACGACAACGACATCAACAACATCAACATTAACAGCATCAAGAACATCAACAGCATCAACGACATCAACAACATCAACGACAACGACATCAACAACATCAACACCATCAACATCAACAACATCAACAGCTTTAACATCAACAACATCAACGACAACGACATCAACAACATCAACAGCATCAACATCAACAACATCAACGACATCAACCACAACGACATCAACAACATCAACACCATCAACATCAACAACATCAACAGCATCAACATCAACAACATCAACGACAACGACATCAACAATATCAACAGCATCAACAACATCAACGACAACGACATCAACAACATCAACAGCATCAACATCAACAGCATCAACAACATCAACGA
Organism: Omphiscola glabra; assembly: GCA_964017045.1. Classification (NCBI taxonomy): domain Eukaryota; kingdom Metazoa; phylum Mollusca; class Gastropoda; family Lymnaeidae; genus Omphiscola; species Omphiscola glabra. The sequence goes on along the minus strand of OZ024810.1, from coordinate 25,681,911 downwards.
CAACGACATCAACAACATCAACAGCATCAACATCAACATCAACAACATCAACGACATTAGCTACATCAACAACATCAACGACAACGACATCATTAACATCAACACCATCAACATCAACAACATCAACAGCATCAACATCAACAACATCAACAACATCAACAACATCAACAACATCAACGAAATCAACAACATCAACAGCATCAACATAAACAGCATCAACAACATCAACGACAATGACATCAACAACATCAACGACAACGACATCATCAACAACAACAACATCAACATCAACAACGACATCAACAACATCAACAGCATCAACATCAACAGCATCAACAACATCAACATCAACGACAACGACATCAACAACATCAACAGCATCAACATCAACATCAACAACATCAACGACATTAGCTACATCAACAACATCAACGACAACGACATCATTAACATCAACACCATCAACATCAACAACATCAACAGCATCAACATCAACAACATCAACAACATCAACAACATCAACGAAATCAACAACATCAACAGCATCAACATAAACAGCATCAACAACATCAACGACAATGACATCAACAACATCAACGACAACGACATCATCAACAACAACAACATCAACATCAACAACATCAACAACAACATCAACAACAACATCAACAACAACAACAACAATGATGAGGATAGAAAATTGGACATTTTACAAACAAATATTTTTTTTTTATAGCAAATTATTTAAAACTTTTCATTACGTAGACTTGATATTAAAGTAAAAATTGTAAGGTAATTTTGAGAACAGAGAGGCTAAAATCAAATTTAGGCAAAAGACCTGTATTTTAAAAAAAAAATAATTCTGAATTAATTCAAGATATAAAGAAAAAGGTGATGAAGATGGGCATTACGAAATAAGAACTAAATAATGTGTTACAATGAAAAGATTTGAGAAATGGGAGGAAGACAAAGAGACGCAGTTTTGAAAATAGTGAAATAGTGAAATTAGAACACGAGTGGGTTAAGGGAAATTAAGAGAGAGAAAGAGAGAGAGAGACAAAGGGAGACAGAGACATAGAAAGACAGACAGAGACAGTGGGAGCCTTAGGTGGAGGGAGACAAAGAAACGCAGTATTGAAAATAGTGAAATAGTGAAATTAGAACAAGAGTGGGTTATGGGAAAGTAAGAGAGAGAAAGAGAGAGAGAGAGCGAAAGGGAGACAGAGACATAGAAAGACAGACAGAGACAGAGAGAGTTGGAGCTTTAAGTCGAGAGAGAGAGAGAGAGAGAGGGCGCGCAACCACTATAATCATAAAACTCAACAACGGTGCTCATCCGCCAAGCTCCATGTAATGTGATGTCACCCCGCCCTCCCCCTACACCCCTCCCACCCCTCCCCCCTATTCTCCCATAAAATTTAATAGCCAACGCCCTTGACAACGTCATTTAGATGGAGATTTTAAAAATCCAATCAAGCATTTTTTTTGTCGGCACATTTTATATTTTGTACTTGGAATTCATTGTTTTGTCACATGCTGTTTTCAAGGGTTGGTATTTTATGCGAAGTGTCAATGAATTGTCACAGATTCTAATGTCGAGAACTTGACGAGTTGTGTGGCGAATGTGGCGAGAGAGGGCGAAATGGTGGATTGTCACTCGACAATCTGGTGACATATGGTATTGTTGGGACGTGATGTAATTGAGACTGCATCAAGGGTGGGGGGGGGGGGGAATGATGCTGCCGGTATGACAATGACATTGTTGGATCTCACGAGATGAAGATCTTGTAGTGAGGATCTTGTGGTTGAAACAGACAGCTCTTTTTGTTCAGGCCGCAAAGAAAACAAAAGATCCATCTGAAATCCCAAGACTGGGATCTGAAGACTGGAGTCTACTAACTGGAACTTTTCCTCTCAGTCTTTTATACATTTTTTTGGGGTGTTGATAATAAGTTGAAAATTTGAATCTATGGCCTTGAACTTGGTTCTGGACTTGGGCTAGAAATCTTTGGCTTAAATTTGAGTATTTTAGCATGCTTCATTTTTACATACAAACTTGCAGGATTTGAAATGAACAAACTTGCAAGATTTGAAATGAACAAACTTGCTGGATTTGAAATGAACAAACTTGCAGGATTTGAAATGAACAAACTGGCAGGATTCGAAATGAACAAACTTGCTGGATTGGAGACGAACAAACTTACAAGATTTGAAATGAACAAACTTGCTGGATTTGAAATGAACAAACTTGCAGGATTTGAAATGAACAAACTTGCAGGATTTGAAATGAACAAGTCACCGAACAAGGCTCTGGGGTACTTACAGTTCCAGCACTGAGCTCACTTTACAAGGAACTATAGGAAGCATGATTCTAGCGTTGAGGAATTCACCCGAACAACCGGCCTGTTAGGCCTTGAAATTTATTAATGAGATGCATTGTACAAACATGAAGACATGGGGACCGTTGGGACAGGGCCACCGAGGAGATTCTATTGATTTGAGGAGGAGGGGGGGGGTGTCCCAGGGGTCTAACTTGACTTCGAGGATATTCTTCGTCTCTCCCCTTGGTGATAATTTCTGTGAGTGTGTGTGTGTGCTGGAGGGGCTATGTGTGTGAGTGTGTGTGTGTGAGAGGGGGCTAATTAGGGGTGGGAGGGTTTTTTTTGGACATAATTTGGGCCAACGAATAAGAGATGGGGGATGGGGGGGGAGGATGAAAAGAGGCTAACACGTGAGTTTTATTGGTGGAATAGGAAAATAAAACAACATAGGAAGGAAGTGTCAAAAAGTTTTTGACAAGTGAATGACATGCAAGCTAGGAGCAGATATTACAAGTCTATCACAAGTCTAGACTTGTATTCGATGTTTCTGTACGTCACGCCGCGGGCCCTTTCTTTTGTTGTTTTAATTTCACTCTCATCTACGAGCGTCAAGCCTACAAAATATCAGGAGCTACCCTAAGGCTCATCTTTTCCATCTATATCAGTGGTTCTCAATGCCCCGACCCTTTAATACAGCTTCTCATGTTGTGGTAACCCCCAACCATCATAAACATGTGTTTGCTGGTGGTATTGGGCGATTTCTGTGAAATGGTCGTTCGACCCCCCAAAGGGATCGCGGACCAATAGGTTGAGAAACGCTGGTCTACATTGATATTCGTTGTATGACATTATATTTTAGTGCTACTATGCATACCACGACCATATTAACATCTTTTCAGTTTGCGCTTGAACATAAGTCACCAGAGTTGCTCTATTTAATTAAACATAAAAAGATTGCCCGTCGACATATACGAATCTCGAACAGATTAGTTGAAATAGCGTGATGGCCATGACTGCAATAATTATTAACGGACTATAAATTACGTGGGCAATATTATGGCGTAGATATCGTTAATTAAAAAAAAAATGAATTTCATCACATGTCTGAACGCGCTAATAAACTTGTCCATTGTTGAGAAATGTACTTGGAGCGATTAAACTCATGTCGATTTGTTGCCATAGAAACGCATTCCTATTTTTAACGAATCTAGTTAGGCTACAATGTGGAAATAAAGGATGGTAATAATCCGAGTTATATAATTGTAATTACGTAATTGAATTGTACTTGCGTCATGGTGGAAATTTAAGCAGCGTCTCGTTGGGGACGGGAAGAGGTCGGGAGGTCGCGTAGATGTTCATGTTTTTTGAGATAATGAAAAAAACCTCAAACAACAAAGTTGTTCGTATAAACCGTTTATATGCATTTTTAAAATTATATCTCTAATTTATTACGCTTCTGGTATGACTCGTGAACTGCTTCCTAATTTACTGCTTCCATTTCCGGTTCCTTGCTAATGAAAGAATTTGGTATTGAGAGTATACTATAAATAATTCAATATGTTTGAAAGAAATAAAGGTTCAATAATGAGTTCAATAGCGCGCAAAAATAATTCCCGATAACTACGCTAAATGATATATTTATTTATATAACGCAACTGCGTTTGGTGCGTAATATTTTCTTTTCGGAAAATGAAATCGTCTCAGTTTAAGTGTGGTGTAATAAATATGCGGTTTAAAAGCGGTTGGGACATCAAAATATTTATATAATTCATTGGCGTGAAATAAAAAGTGTACAGTGACGTATCATGGGGAAAAAAAAGGGGGGGGGGGAAGGGGGTGTAGCTTGAGTTCATGTTTTGTCGAGTAACTTTAGCAGATGGGAAGTTCACGCATTGTTGCAACCAATGTTTGGCGGGTTATATCTAGTTGATATTCTAAAAATTATGGAACAATCTTTCAAAAAGGAACAGTTGAGGCGACAACACTTGACTCATTTGCGTCTATTGCCTCAGGCCTTCCAACCCCCAGTGCATGATACCCTCACGCAGTTACTCTTGTGACCAGTGAAATATCCTCATCAACACCAGGCACAGAGACATTGCAAATCCCATCTACATTCATAGGAGCCATAATGATCAATGAATTGATCGTGGGCCATTAATATATAGAAGAAGAAGAATGGTTGGGCGAATACATTTGTTTTGTTTTCTTTAATTAATGTATATTAATTTTTAAGTTCATGATTATGTTTGTTAAATTGTATGTACAGCGCGGTCAGCCCAGACCTAGGTTGGGGTACTACGCTATAAAAAAAAACTTCTTATAATAATAATGTTCCACCCGATTTTATGCCGCAGATTTATTGAACCAACTATTTCAGAAAATATATATATATTTCGCACCAAATGCACTTGCAATTTTTAAAATAAAAAAATAAATTAAAAAGAATCTCATTTAGCATTGTTATCGGGAATTTTATTTCATGAAATCAGTGTCATGAATCCGTCATCTTCCCTTTGAAAAAAAAAGAATTAAAAAAAAACAACTTATTGTTGGGAGGTGTGGTATAGCGCTGCAAATTTGATGGAACGTGTTGTCATTGGCAAACAAGCTTGTGTGCCAAGTTTCAGCTCGGATTATAACAAACAACGCGATCAACAAAACGTTACAGGTCATGTGAAGGTCGTGGCACCAGAGGCACGGTGGGTATTGTGATTTGTGACAATTGAGTTTGGTGAACGAGTATGAAGTCTTTTCATGCCAAGGACGGGTGAGTGGATTTTTAGATGATAAAGGGAGACAACGATTTTAGCGTCAGAGGGATCTAGAGAAAGAGAGAGAGAGAGAGTGAGATAGTTTTTCGGTCAGATACAGACTCGGGTGATATTTTGCTGTTGGATGTTATAGGTAGCAAGCCGGTTGTATGAAAAAAGTGAATGTTTTAGTTCTGTGAAAATAAACTCACAATGTACAATGAACTGTTTAGTGTTCTTGAATCCCACTGGTCCATGTTGTGACCGAGGAAGATTTGCCATCAGAAGATTTGCCACCATCCTAAGATATTAGACAACGAAATATTTGACAGCTATTAGCACAACCACGTGACCTTCTCATTTAAATATTGCCAAAAACTGTGTTACGACGCGATGGAAAATATGATCGCATGAAAAGAGCATGATACACAACAGAGTCAATAGTTGCAAATGTTAATTAGTTAACTGGAGGACATGCAGCGAATGGAACCCCTCTGTAGTATTGGAGGTAGAAAACATTGCAGCAAGGGCAAGGATACATGCAGTCCGGTGTTATGTTAAAAGGAGAGAGTTGCCAATAAAGCACAACTTAATCTTGTTAAGATAAGTCCCAGGAGTGTTGGCCGGGAGGATGAGCTGACCTCGGCAGGAAAGGTCATCATGAATAAATCAGTCATAATCTCGATATTTTCATTTTTATTGGCTGGCGTTGTGTTGTAGCACGTTTGATTGGCTGCAGTAATAAGAGACCGATAGTTTCTGCTAGGCTTTACCTTTGATTGGCTGCAGTATTTGGAGACTGATAGTTTCTGCTAAGCTTTACTTTTGATTGGCTGAAGTATTTGGAGACTGATAGTTTCTGCTAAGCTTTACCTTTGATTGGCTGCAGTATTTGGAGACTGATCTTTTCTGCTAGGCTTTACCTTTGATTGGATGCAGTATTTGGAGACTGATCTTTTCTGCTAGGCTTTACCTTTGATTGGATGCAGTATTTGGAGACTGATCGTTTCTGCTAAGCTTTACCTTTGATTGGCTGCAGTATTTGGAGACTGATCGTTTCTGCTAAGCTTTACCTTTGATTGGCTGCAGTATTTGGAGACTGATCGTTTCTACTAAGCTTTACCTTTGATTGGCTGCAGTATTTGGAGACTGATTGTTTCTGCTAAGCTTTACCTTTGATTGGCTGCAGTATTTGGAGACTGATCGTTTCTGCTAAGCTTTATCTTTGATTGGCTGCAGTAATAAGAGACTGATAGTTTCTGCTAGGCTTTACCTTTGATTGGCTCCATTAATAAGAGACTGATAGTTTCTGCTAGGCTTTACCTTTGATTGGCTGCAGTAATAAGAGACTGGTAGTTTCTGCTAGGCTTTACCTTTGATTGGCTGCAGTAATAAGAGACTGGTAGTTTCTGCTAGGCTTTACCTTTGATTGGCTGCAGTATTTGGAGACTGATCGTTTCTGCTAAGCTTTATATTTGATTAGCTGCAGTATTTGGAGACTGATCGTTTCTGCTTGGCTTTATATTTGAGGACCATCCCCCACCCCACCTTTTTTTTCAACTAATTCCGAGAAATCATTGTCACACACAAACACAACTCCTAAAATATAAAAAAAAAACAATGAGTTGACTGAAGTAATAATATTAACATAGTCCTCTCGCGCGTAGCTTTAAACGGGGGAGTCAGCGGACCCTCATCCCGTTATTGCACACAGTGGGAGGATCCATTCAAGCAGATTGACTCAGCAGACGACCGTGGCTGTCTCGATTGTCGACACATGATACGCCAGTAGTTACGATTTTACTTAATTTTCAGATGGGGTATTTAAAATAGTGAAGATAAAGGTAAACAACACAACAACAAAAAAAAAGATACAATTAAAATATTTTTAAAAATGGAGAAATATCATGAAGCAAAGAAAACTATTAGACCACAATGAATGAAATGAAAGGTGTGCTTTCAAATAGAGGGGATGGAATAATTTAAATAATTTGTAATGTTGCCTGTTACTTAACAAAGATTTTAATCTCAAGTGCAGAAGTAAGCTTTTGAATCGGAATGGCCAAAAAAATAACTTCAAGAGTAATCTCATGTTGTGAAGTGAAATAACAAATTCATAAATTCCAACACGGAAGATGATGACATTTGATCTAATTATTCTAACGTTGGCGGGGGCTGGGGGCGTGGTGGGGGTGAGAGAAGGGGGAGTGGGTGGGGGGTGGGTGGGAGGAAACTCATGAAAAGCAAGGGCTCTTTTTTGCCAATCGCAACTACTGATATCTATCCACGTTCCGGATTTATTACGACAGGTTTAACTGAATTATTTTAGCTTTTAAGGCAGCCGATATTATTATCTTAATCATCAATATTTTATGTCTTTCAACTTGTACCGATACTGGGTGAGAACGTTGTACCGATGCTGGATGTGAACTTTGTACCGATGCTGGGTGGGACTTGTACTGATGCCTGGGTGACAACCTTGTACCGATGCTGGGTGAGAACGTTGTACCGATGCTTGGTGAGAACGTTGTACAGATGCTGGGTGAGAACGTTTTACCGATGCTGGGTGAGAACGTTGCACCGATGCTGGGTGAGAAACTTGTACCGATGCGGGGTGAGAAACTTGTACATATGCTTGGAGGATGGGTGATCAGTCAGACATGACAGGAGAAGATTGCTCTCAAAATTTTAAGATCTTAAATTCAGGATTATTGGTGACTGCGATGTGTAAACTAGTGGTGATGCCATCGTAGTGATGGTTGCCATAGCAACAAGACGTTTTATAAAATGTGGATGTTTCTAGTATTGTATGGTGAATTTCTTAACTTCCGGTAATGGAATACTCAAAAAGTTCTCTTATCTTTAAAATCTTGAAGGCTGTGTCAGATGTTAATTGATTTGAATTTTTTAACGAGATTTTTGCGTAAGTTTTGAAAGCTACGAAATTTAGAAAATAGTGGCAAGGACAGTGTGAACACAATGCATCAGTATGAAGTTAAATGTCTCCACAATACCTCAGTAGGAGGGCATATATCAACAAATTATCTCAGTGCCAATGCCTTTGTGAACATACGTCAAAATGAAGGTATAAAATGTCTCCACAATACCTAAGGGGGAAAGAATATATCACCACATTTCCTCGGTGGGAAGGCATATATCACCACATTACCTCAGTGGGAAGATATATGTCACCACTATACCACAGTGGGAAGGAATATAATCACCACATTACCTCAGCGGGAAAGTATAATATGTCATCGCAATACCACAGCGGTAAGGGATACATAACTACATTACCTCAGTTAAGGTACCTCAGTCAATTAACGGGCCCCCAATATGTGATGTGGAAAAGCTAATAAGAAATACTTCCCGTGCAAGAGAAAAGAAGATTTTAATTAATTTATTTTTAACGCATGGGCTGAGATTGGGGGGGGGGGGGGGGGGGTATACAAGAAACATAATTTTTTCCTCCTTTTATTTTATGTAACATGGGAACAGAAAAACGTAACAAAACGAAAAACAAAAGCATTGGCTGAATTCTCCATTCGTTAAGAAATATGGGGAGATATTAGTCAAATAAAACAAGATGTAAAATAACGTCGAGTTTTTTTAAAAAAGTTTTCTTTAATGACTAAATGATAACAGAAAACATCGTTTGAGATCCGTTAAAGCTGAACAACAACAACAACAAAAAAAGAAAGAAAAAAAAAAAAAAAGAGAAACAAATTCAAAATTTCTTATGCGGAAAAAAGGGAACAAATAAAATGTAATAATAAAATGCCAAAAAAAGAGTAAAAACTAATTTATTAAAACTTACAAGGATGTTAAGCGGACTTTGTTTAAGCTTAACTTTATAATGCGGCCTCCTATGAAAACAATTTAAATACAGTTTAAATTAAGAGCAAGTCTAGTGAGCTCTTTACAAAGTTTAAATGTTAATGTCAATAATTATCATAATGCAAGCCCTGAGCTTTTGCTAGCCAATAGAAATTAGTGAGAGACAGAGAACGGGCCACCATTGGTGTATACTGATTGGACCAAAAGGGGGTTTATCATTTAATTTGGGGAATTATAATAATTTGCCTCGAAGTAGCACAGTGCAACATAAACAATCATTCTTTCCTCGCACAATAATCGCTTGGAACCACCTGGACAATACCGCCTTGAACTCGACATCTATCGAAAGCTTCAAGGCTGCCCTGGCATCTGCTAGGAGCCGTTAGGATGGCAGCATCGCTTTACCAACCGTACCCTACCAGAATCAGAACCAGAAAATGAACGAGACTCCTATTCAAAGACGCTGCCAAACAGAGAAATGATGGTCCAAAAGTTTCTTGTGTATTCCGAACAGCAGGAGGTGGTCTACTATGGCTGTCAAGGGTATGAGATCACTGTTGTTTTGTTGGTACTTAAAAGATGTTAGTTAGAGATTATATGTGTAGCTGTATCTATTGTGTGAGATTGCTGTGACGTATTTGGGTAAGGGGAAATGACGTGTTAGTTTTAGTAGTTGTTGTGATCATTGTGGTGGCCGTTGTACGTTTGTGTGTTGCTTAGTGTGTTTGGCTGGAACAACTTCATGATTAGTCGAAGTTATATATCAACGATAGTTAAGTAATTGTTGGAGAATAAACGTTATCTTACAACAAACTGGTTGGTGTTGGTGTTGGTGTATCAGTATCAGTTGCCATTGTATACACCGGCCCGTGGGATGAAGTGGGAGGCATAGCCTAACAAGGAGACAACTATCGACATGGGTCGTTAAGCACAAAGGACACTGAGATCCAACGTCTCGTCAATGACTGCTTCTGTTTGGTGGGACAGTAATGAGACTAACGTCTAAAGATTTAAGCCGTTGGTGATACCTAAAATACCTGGAGGAAATTAGAAGTCAATCAACTACACGCGGCAGACGATGGACTGGAATAAACTAGAGTTAAGTCTTAATACCGTCTCTATAATTTTGACAAAGTTTCGCTAGCTATAATGAAAAAACAGGGCTAATTACGGCGTCGTATTATAACCCATTATAGAAGTCATACTGTGTTTTTTGTTGTTGTTGTGTGTACTTGATTAAACTAAATTGATAGTAGCTTTCGTGAGTTCCAAAAGAACGCTGTAAACAATATTAACGTACGAACGGAAAATAAACATCAACTTTAAATGAAGGCGATCAGAAACAGGAAACTGACAGTGGGGCTCCGAAAGTCACGCGATTCTCTGACTTAGTGACAAGATGTATGTCGCCTATTGGCGTACGAAGGTGGGGTATGAACTGGGCCGTCAGCCCCTAAAGGCACTCAGGGGCGGCATTTTTGGAAAATGGCACAAACCCAAGCTGCGCCACTGATGTCATCACCGTACCAAAGTAGCCAGGAATAGTGAACCACATCATTACACTGGAGTAGAATCCTTCAGTTGTGGCAAAATCAATGACCATAGTAATCCAAGCACATTATTACAGCGTACAGGAATGCTCCAGTTGTGTTAAAATCAATGACTACAATGTTCCAATCTGATCTCCCGGACTTTATCGTGTTGTTAAATTAACGTACACTTGCTCTTTATCTGGAAATCAGATATCTTTAAGTTTTTTTACAGTGTTAGATAGACTGTATTTACAAAATCCCTGTCATGGATGAGAGAATATCATATTGCACTTAGATGACATCGAATGCCTTATTATCTAGGACACAACGGCTAACATACTTTATGGAGTCTTTTATGGGGTCTTTTATGGAGTCTTTTATGAGGTCTTTATGGAGTCTTTTATGAGGTCTTTTATGAGGTCTTTTATGAGGTCTTTTATGAGGTCTTTTATGGAGTCTTTTATGGAATCCTTTATGGAGTCATTTATGGGGTCTTTATGGAGTCTTTTATGGATTCCTTCATGGGGTCTTTTATGTGGTCCTTTATGGGGTCTTTTATGGAGTCTTTTATGGGGTCTTTATGGAGTCTTTTATGTGGTCCTTTATGGGGTCTTTATGGAGTCTTTTATGGATTCCTTCATGGGGTCTTTTATGTGGTCCTTTATGGGGTCTTTTATGGAGTCCCTTATGGAGTCATTTATGGGGTCTTTATGGAGTCTTTTATGGATTCCTTCATGGGGTCTTTTATGTGGTCTTTTATGGAGTCTTTTATGGAGTCCCTTATGGAGTCATTTATGGGGTCTTTATGGAGTCTTTTATGGATTCCTTCATGGGGTCTTTTATGTTGTCCTTTATGGGGTCTTTTATGGAGTCGTTTATAGAGTCCTTTATGGGGTCTTTTATTTGGTCCTTTATGGGGTCTTTTATGGGGTCTTTTATGGAGTCTTTTATGGAGTATTTTATGAAGTCCTTTATGGAGTCTTGCTGAGTTATATAGCGTTACTTCATTTTGACTGATTAAAAAAAAATTAATTTTGCATACATCTTTAACCCATCTATTATATCTTGAATTTCTCATAGTGTGATTCTGTTTGAATGACGCAATTTAAGACATACATATAGAGTTTTTAGGCATAAATATAGAACTTTTAGACATACATATAGAGTTTTTAGGCATACATATACAATTTTAAGACATACATATAGAGATTTTAGACATACATTAAGAGTTTTTAAGACATACATAGAAAGTTATTAATACAAGAGTTTTAGCACAGGAACGTAGTGTCTAATAAAACTTAAATTCTAAAGGTGTCCGTTTATCTTCTTTTCTGCCTTATATTGCTCCATGCACTCAATGCAGTGGTGAATAGCGCGAACACAATACATTTCTATTCACCTCTATTCTTTGCAGATTATTTCAATTATTGCATTTCCTCTCACTCTATCAGTCAAGTCCCATTCTTAGAATGGAATGTTTAATATCTCATAGATAGCGGTTCTCAGCATGTGGGTCGCGAAGATCTTGCGGGGTCGAACGACCCATAAACAGCGGTATATTTCCGGTGTTCTTAGGAACCGATGGATTTGGTTAATCTGGGTCAAATCTAAAATTAACCGATCAATGATAGGTGCGGATAAACGAAAGTTTAAATGTCGATCAACTGGAACGCGTGTTTCAGCTGAAAGATATGAGTTTGTGAAACAAAAAGTTCCTTCAAGGCTTATGTCTGAATATTTTAGTGGGTCATAACATTAAGCAATGATAGGCTAGCTTTCGATCGATGCCAAATATGTCTAGGCCTAGGTAGCGTTGTAAATAAATTATAAAGCAGAGGGCGTCCGAGTGTCATTTTGTGCATGAATTTTGCCCCCACCACTTTTTCCAGGTCAAATTCCAAGTGGCGTCATTATGAAAGTTGAGAATCATTGCTCTAAAAAAAGATTAATTTTATATTTAATAATCATAAGGATCATAAAGTATATAAAGTATCGATATTTTGGTAAATGTTCAACTATTTGTAATCGGTTCAAGGCACAAGCTACACTATTCTTTTTAAAAATGTTTTCTTTTAAAATTTATAATGTAGTCGTTTTTAATAAAATCTATATTTTATAAAATATATTTTCATTTATTGTACACATTTTTTTCTCGGAGTTGGGAAAAAAGAAGGGGGGGGGGGGGTTTTACGAAGGTTTCAGGGTTGAGGGGAAACAGTTCTCGCATGATTCAACAGATTTCATTGGCTTAGAGCAGGTTAGAATGTTGAAATGATCGAATGAAAATAGCTCTTTCAATTTTATTCAGGAGCAGATCACTCTAACAAATAATGGATTTTTTAATTTTGCAGACAATGCATCTAAAAGTTTTGTTTGAATAAAGGGACGTCTATTATAATAAAAGAAGTTGTGTATCAAATGCATGAAGTTATTGATGATATTTGTAGTTAACTTAATGCAAAAATATTATTGAATAGACAAACTCCAAGCAACTATTGGGTTATATAAGGTATTTTTAAATTTATCAATAAAAAGTTAGGGGATACATTTGTCAATTGTTAAAATATCCCTTTTCGACTTTTCGGCCTTTGGAAAATGTTTGTCAAATCTTTCAACAACTAAGCGGCCTAAAGTTTTTAAATAAAACCCATGCAAAACAATGAATAGTAGCAGTAGGCCTTCCCATTATCATTATGTAATACATAGAATATGATAGAAAAAAAAGATGCAAGATGAACTTCACACAAAAATTATCACTAGTTCCATTAATTAGTACCAATTTAATTATGATGATTAGGCCTAATACATTTAATGACCATTAGTTCCATGAAAATTACTGAGAATGAGAACTAAAACCGAGAAATAGAATAAATAACTAGAGCTTTTACTCAGGCACATTACACATTAAGTATTAAGTTTGAAATATATTTTATTCCTGTATCTACTTTTGGGGTTCATTATATAGGCTACAATTTCCATAGGATACATTTCTAAGTAAGGCAAGTAATTAATTAAATTTATTTTTCAAATAATTTTATGAACAGAAGATTAATTGTTCTTAACAATTTTGAAAGATTAAATGTTTCCATTACATTGTCAATACTTAGATGAATGTTACACACCTATTTTAGCAGATTAGGTGAAGACCAAATGCCAAATGTGTCATTTAAATTGTCAAAACTTACATGAAGATTACACACCTATCAGATTAGGTTAAAATAAATTCTCAGGAGCATAACTTTAACAAGATCTTTTTCATTAATATCCACTATAATCTGTATCTTCAATTGAGACTCTTACTCTCTAAAATATGGGGATCTACAAAATTACTTTATAATGTTCTACACTTTTATTAAATAATCTACAGCTTAAAACGTTCAATTTTATTACCCAATGATTATTAACCAATCAAAGCTATCTATAAATATGTTAATTTATTTTATTCATGGGCTGTAATAAATAATTTTTTTAAAATAGCATTATATTAAGCAATGGGTAATTAATTTATAATTAATATATTCGAAAAAAATGTTACATTTCATTATGAATTTATTAAAAAAATGTAAAGAACTTAAAATAAATTGATGAATCAATCAACAAACCTTAGTGAGTGGCTCAACTCAGCATAACCTAAGGACATGGTAATGTGGCGGTATAAACCTATGTACATCATATGAGTGGGTGACACCTAAGGACATGGTTATGTGCTGGTTTAAAACGATCCACATGATGTCAGAGAATAGCAATTAAGGACGGGAAAATGAGACAGTTAACGCATTATTAAACAGTATTGCATTCCGTAAGGATGTAGACATGTTCCAATGCTCTGTTCCAAATACGTGTGTGATGGTTAGAATCAATGGCCATAGACATGTGATGGTGCTCTATCCAAAATATGTGTGTGATGGTTACAACCTAAGTACATAGGCATGTGACGGTTACAATGCTGAGTATAAAAATATGTTATAATTTATCCAGCCAATAAAAAAAAAAAAAATAACAATTGTTAATTCTGTTTCATTGCCATTTTGCTTTATTATAAAAAATATTAATGATTTGATTAGTTATATCTGAATTAACAGCATAAAAATATAATCATTTGATTAGTTCTATCTGAATTAACAGCATAAAAATATAATCATTTGATTAGTTCTATCTGATATTAGCAACATAAAAAAGGCTTCCATTGAATATAATTTATTTGCTTTTGTTGTTCTTTATCTTTCATATTTAGTATATTATCTATACTTACTAATATTTAATATCATTGTATCTCTAAAGAGGTATAAACATATTCCACTTCAATGTCTTTGGGATGCTAATTTAAGAACTAGTTTGTCAGAGTTTAACATTACACGAAACATCATGGTTAACATCTTTAAGAAGTTTACTACAATATTTATATTATTACAAAATAAGGCTTATAGCTGTGTCTAGTTAGAAGCTACTGTAACACACCTGACAGGAAATGATAATTTCCAAAAAAAGTATGTTATTACTCAATATGGCCTATTTCATACCTTTGTGTATAGTTAGGAACTACTGTAACACACATGATACATAAAGTCCTTAAAAATAATTGAAACGAGGTGAATGATAAAAATGATTTAGAATAGCTTCAGTCAAAAATACCTCTAGGTACACCTGCAGCAGTTAAATAAATGATACTTGTTGACAAGCACTTAACAAGACCAAGTGTTTTGCCTCATTTTATTTCTTTAAAAGTGACTTCAAACTTTTTACAAACAAAATCACATCTAATTTTAGACACATAACTTTGGTTATAAATGAATTTTTTTTTCATTTAATAGATTAATATTAATAGATCTGATTTATGGATTCCTGAGATATCTAATTATGGTCGAGCTGTAAGTAATTTTAGAATTTTACATGAATCAGATTTTACAAAAAGAGAAGCATTTAACAAAAAATATATTCTCAAAATGTTCGTTGTCTATTATATTTTTAATTTCCCAATTTAGCTTATCAATATATGAACACATTAAATTTAAAGTTTTCAATTTGATGTAACAATCAATGAAGATTGTTTTAAAGGATTCCTATTATTGAAAGAGAGAGCCAGGCAGTTAATTCATATGATAATAAATAATTCAAATTAATGCAACAAAACTTGCCTCGATTTATACCCAATAATTCTTCGTAGTGAAATTCTAAGAAATGTTCCTGTTAAATCATTGTAAAATGTTAATCTACATTTTTAACATTGCAACTTATCATAATGATCAGAGCTTAAGGAAAAGTAAAAATGTCTGGGTAATGAACTCGTCTTGAAATAAAGATAAAATAGTTATAGTTATATTATGAAGCATTTAATTATGTTTCTCTTATGACCTTTCTTGGAAACAAACAATTTTAAATTCCTGAACTAAGGAAAATCAGGTGAGTGCAGTAGTGCAAGATGGAGACTTGATGAAAAATCTGATTGATGATAAAAAATAAAGGTGAGTTAAAAATCTACAATAAAAGAAATAAAACAACATGTGTAATAATAGATAAAGATTTTGATTTCATTTCTTGTAACTTATGCTTATTGTAATTGCCGAATAACTTACACCACCATAACATATATTTACTTGCACTGATCCCTACTAGCTTAAAAGATTAAAAGTATTTTCATTAAAACAAAAAAGCACACAAGATAAGTGTTCACTAGAAAGAGAATGTTTTATATTTTAAAAATTTTATTTTGTAATGATTTGCAAATTGTATATTTTCTTTCAATAAAATTTTAACTGTGTATAATTAGACTTCTGTTATTAATTTGAAATATTATTATTAAATAAACATGAAAAATTGTTATAAATGAATAATGGTAATGTTTTAAAATTATGTACAAAGACCATATATTAGAAAGCTTTTTAAACCTGAAAAAAGTTATCTTTACAAAAAAATGGATCCTCAGCCTCTTACTCAGCAGTAATCGTGGCACGTTGCCCGAAAAATCAATTGAAAATATTTCTTTTATTACAAGTTTAGTGTCAGGTTTGTATGTATATGAATTTTAGGGAGAATAAAATGTGTATGTTTATCAGTAGAACTGTTCCAATGAATTTTGTATCAGTGCAAGTAGATTATGAACGAATAATTTATTTGTTTTGAGGGTGAGTTCAAAATATGAATACTTGTATGAGTACTTGTATGTGTGAACGAGTAAAAGTTGTGCCAATAATGTGTAGCATACATCACATGTGAGACTTGTATAAAATGTTGGATTGATGCCATCTTCAGAGTGCGCCTAGATCGTCATGTTTCACGCAAAATATGTGTTTTGGGAAGAGGGCGCCGTAATTCAGGCTTTGCCCCTGCCGCAGCTTAAGCTGATCACTGCCCTGCACGAATAAACAAACAGCGTTTTTATTCTTTTTTTCCCCCGCCTATAATTAGCGGAAACCACCATAGGCCTACGTACAGAAAACATAACTTTTTTTAGCAATGTTAGTTTCATGAAGTAGATCAAAACTGCCACACGGGAAGGGCCACTACCTCCACCCCCTCCTCCAACACCCTCAGATATATATAACTCACGACAATAGGAACGGAGCTCGTTGGTAAATCATAATTTGTATTTAGTAAATAATTTGAATCATTTCAATGCAAGGGCAATAATCTGATGTTTTCCAAACGATTGTGCATTTGGTTTTATTACTTCCCTTGTTAGGTCTTGATTCTTTCAAGTCATAGACTGTTTGTTCTAATCTCGAATATTCTAGGTTACCGATAACGATTGATATACGTCTTTTGATTAAAATAAATTATACACAAGATGTCCACACAGCTTGAAAAAAAAACACTTGTACGAAAAAGTTCTTAAAGAAAAGCAATAATTCATTAACGGTTTATATAAAAAAAAACATATTTCTATTTTTTTAGGTAGGATACAGTATATATGTATTACGGAAATTTCATTTATACTTGTATGAATTATTAATTTTTTTTAAATTATTTCTTTTTTATATTGGTGAAGGCATTTGCCGAAACGTTTACAATTGTTTTCTGTATGATCATTATTAAAGCTGAACCTATACTGTTTTATTTACATATTGTTTTGTTTCTAATTAATCTATTAGCTGCTTAAAATTAAATCTGAACATAAAAAAATTGTTTCTATATCAGCTGATAGCTACTAAGCAACATAACATCTAACAAAATATTAGAAGAAACGGAGTGGTTATTCATATTTAGCTGGGAATAGTAATTGCTACTGGCTGTAAACCATTTATAGGCTGGGAATTACGTTCAGCATTATTCCTAGCCTACTGTGTAAAACGCTTCAAATTAGAAAATAATGTAAACATCATTTAAGGAAAAGAGATTTGGAGCCCATAATGTTTTTGGAGCGCATAATGAATTTGGAGCGCATAATGAATTTGGAGCGCATAATGAATTAGGAGCGCATAATGAATTTGGAGCGCATAATGAATTTGCAGCGCATAATGAATTTAAGTATGAGACACTGTGTTTGATTCAGTGGCGTCTCTAGGATTACTGTTCCCCAGTGCGTTAACTCGTAGTTTTACCCCGTCCAGACCTGCACCACGAACTCCCACTGAATTTGATTTCTCTGGAGACATCCCGGTCTGGCGAGTACTGCTCAGATGACACACTCCTATGGTGGCACCCTGCTCTAGTGACACCCTTCTCTGATGACACCCTGATCTGGTGACCACTTGCTATGGTGGCTTACTGCTCTAGTTGCAACCTGACCTGGCCACAATGTGATCTGGTGGAAGCGTGATCGGATGGCTACGTGTTCTTTTGGACATTTTATCTGGTGGCAATGTGATCTGGTGGTAACAAGATCTGGTGGAAATGTGATCTGGTGGTAACAAGATCTGGTGGCAATGTGATCTGGTGGTAACAAGATCTGGTGGAAATGTGATCTGGTGGTAACAATATCTGATGGCAATGTGATCTGGTGGTAACAAGATCTGGTGGAAATGTGATCTGGTGGTTACAAGATCTGGTGGAAATGTGATCTGGTGGTTACAAGATCTGGTGGCAATGTGATCTGGTGGTAACAAGATCTGGTGGAAATGTGATCTGGTGGTAACAATATCTGGTGGCAATGTGATCTGGTGGTAACAAGATCTGGGGGAAATGTGATCTGGTGGTAACAATATCTGGTGTCAATGTGATCTGGTGGTAACAAGATCTGGTGGAAATGTGATCTGGTGGTAACAAGATCTGGTGGAAATGTGATCTGGTGGTAACAAGATCTGGTGGCAATGTGATCTCGTGGTAACAAGATCTGGTGGAAATGTGATCTGGTGGTAACAATATCTGGTGGCAATGTGATCTGGTGGTAACAAGATCTGGTGGAAATGTGATCTATAGGCAATTGGATATTGAGGTCACATACTCTTGTATTTGACGTAGAAATTTTATGAAACCGATGTTTTTCATTTGGTGACAAAGCCGTAGGTAGGATGTCCCACATCCCAGTGTGGTCCATCCCCCCCACATCCTCGTAGAGAAGCTCCTGGTCTGATCTAATATGATGAAGGCTTATTAAAGAGAAAAAAATACTTGTGAAAATCAACCCTTCACCATGTCTTCTTCTAATGACAGTTTTCCACTAGACTTGCAGAAGGTTCTTAACAGAACCCACTATTAGAGTCAAGAATCAAAGCACTGACTTTATGAAATCTTGCAGCAAGTTCCAAGACGCAACATTGTTCGTGAAAAAAAAAAGTACATTGGTTTTAACTGTTTTCTCAACGAAACGGCAACAGATGATATGGATGAAGCGGCAACAGATGACAAGGTTGAAACGGCATAAGATGACATGGATGAAACGGCAACAGATGACATGGATGAAATGGTTTATTAAGCAAACCCACACTAACTGCAAATGTCCGAGTTCTTTACTCGCAGATACAAGCAACAAGCACCGGGTTTCAAAGTGTTTAATCACAGATACTGGCAACAAGCAGCATGTTTCAAAGTCTTTAGTCACAGACACAGACAACAAGTACCATGTTTCAAAGTCTTTAGTCACAGATACAGGCAACAATTACCAGGTTTTAAAGTGCTTACTCATAAAACTCGGTACAAGTACCAAGGTTCAAGGCTCTCACTAAGAAAACCCATAGTCAGTATCATGGTTCAAAGTGCTTCATCAGTGCACACAAGTACCAGGATTCAGTACCAGGAGACATGATACTTAGATAGCGCAACAAGTACAAATTTTCAGAGTTCTCTCTCAGAAAACCCATAGCCAGTACCATGGTTCAAAACGCTTAATCAGAGCAACCCGCAACAAGAACCAAGTTCAAAATGCGCTCCGAGAGAGGCGCCAACAGATGAGAGGAATACAGTAGACGCTTAAGTCCCAGCCTCCACAACACAAATGCTGACAAACTGTGGCCCCACGGACAGCGCGTCTTAGATTCGATCGATCTACGGGAAGCTGGTGGCTTTTTGGTTCACCCCAGGGGTACATATGAGAGGAGGGCGGAACAGGGAGTAGCGCGCGAGAGACTGGGATGAGAGCATGGCAGAGGGGTTGAAGATTGATCCTAGAGGAGGAGTGGGTATAAGGTGGGGGGGACTTCAGGAGAGCTTATGGTGGATGTGAGGACATGGCGTGCTTGAGGTGATTGAAATAGATATAAGCAATGCAGTCTTAGATGAGAGAGAGAGAAAGAGAGAGAGAGAGAGAGAGAGAGAGGGGGAGTTGTTAGAAGTATTCATGCTTGGGTTTCAAATGTATTTTTGTTTTTTTTTTCTATTTGGGGGGGGGGGGGGGAGGGGTTCTATTTATACGCAGTTACTTTCACTTTCTGGCAGGCAGAGCAGATTTTAAACGAGGGAAAGATATTGTCCGCTTTAGTCTCACATTCACTCCGAATAATTGAATTACTTGAAAGATTCATCACTGTGTTTAAAGAGGAAATAATATTATATCTTATTACTTGGTGCCTCTCAGGTGCTGGGGGATATTATGGATGGCGTTGCGCTTTTTGGTGCCGAGAAGCTGAAACTATACTCGAACTGGAAATTCCCGATAAGAGTAAGGAGTTCATTTTTTTCCTTCTTCTATTTTCTTGTCTTTCTTTTATTTGTGATCTAAAATTTATGAGCAGTCTGTGGGCGTTGTGCCAGGAGAGATGCAAACAACGTTTATTTTCATTGGGAGTCGTCGAAGGGAAAGGGGGAGGGGAGGGGGGATTGGGGTAATTGGTCTGAGATATCAATAGAGTATCATATATATTGTACTGGCTCTATAGTCAAATGCAGTTTTTTTTATAACGGGAATTTGATCATATAATCATCAACAGTATCATGTTGTGTATTGAACTAATTATTTATTTAAGTTACGTGTCCGGGGCAAAATGAATTTGAAAACCACTGAAAGACATTAGGTTCGTTTGTGTGGGTCGCTTGAGCGTTTCACTGCTGCATCTCCTCACATTTTCATATCAAGTGTATTTTGTGTACAGTTTTGCATGTTTATTTTTACAACGCTACTTCTGTAGCTGCCTCCTACATCAACTTTTGTTTCTGTAGCTGCCTCCTACATCGGTCTTTGTTTCTATAGATGACACATACATCAATCTCTGTTTCTATAGATGACACATACATCAATCTTTGTTTCTGTAGCTGCCTCCTACATCGGTCTTTGTTTCTATAGATGACACATACATCAATCTTTGTTTCTATAGATGACACATACATCAATCTTTGTTTCTGTAGATGCCTCCTACATCGGTCTTTGTTTCTATAGATGACACATACATCAATCTTTGTTTCTATAGATGACACATACATCAATCTTTGTTTCTGTAGATGCCTCCTACGTCAATCTTTGTTTCTATAGATGTGACCTACATCAATCTTTGTTTCTATAGATGTCACCTACATCAATCTTTGTTTCTATAGATGTCACCTACATCAATCTTTTTTTCTAAAAATGTCACCTAAATCAATCTTTGTTTCTATAGATGTCACCTACATCAGTCTTTGTTTCTATAGATGTCACCTACATCAGTCTTTGTTTCTATAGATGTCACCTACATCAATCTTTGTTTCTATAGATGTAATCTACATCAATCTTTGTTTCTTTAGATGTCACCTACATCAGTTTTTATTTCTATAGATGCCTCCTAAATAAGCCCATGCGTTTCAAGTGACAAAATATGTGGCAGTCAGTCCATAAGTTTTACATATGGCTTTCGTGATCGTGAACCTGTTTATTTTGCGGTACTTCAAGTTTATGTGGGACCAAAAAAAAACTAATTTTAAAAAGAGTTTTTTGGCAGGAGGACGTGTTTTTTGTACAGGAGGACGTGTTTTTTTGCCAGGAAGACGTGTTTGTTTGACAGGAGGACGTGTTTGTTTGGCAGGAGGACGTAGTGTTTGACAGGAGGATGTGTTTGTTTGTCAGGAGGACATGTTTTTTTGACAGGAGGACGTGTTTGTTTGGCAGGAGGACGTATTGTTTGACAGAAGGACGTGTTTGTTTGACAGGAGGACGTGTTTGTTTGACAGGAGGACGCGTTTGTTTGGCAGGAGGACGTATTGTTTGACAGGAGGACGTGTTTGTTTGGCAGGAGGACGTATTGTTTGACAGGAGGACGTGTTTGTTTGACAGGAGGACGTGTTTGTTTGACAGGAGGTCGTGTTTGTTTGCCAGGAGGACGTATTGTTTGACAGGAGGATGTGTTTTTTTGACAGGAGGACATGTTTTTTTGCCAGGAAGACGTGTTTTTTTGCCAGGAGGAAGTGTTTTTTTGCCAGGAGGACGAGTTTGTTTGGCAGGAGGACGTGTTTTTGACAGGAGGATGTGTTTTTTGGAAAGGAGGACTTCTTTGACAGGAGGACGTGTTTTTTAGACAGGAGGACGAGTTTTTTGACAGGAGGACGTGTTTTTGCCAGGAGGATGTGTTTTTGCCAGGAGGACGTGTTTTTGACAGGAGGACGTGGTTTTTTTGACATGAGGACTTTTTTGGACAGGAGAACGTGTTTTTTTTTGACATGAGTACGTGTTTTTATACGTGAAGAAAACATTACTTTTTTTCGAAAAATAACACTATAATAAATGAATAATTATTTTCTTCATTGATTGAGTTCCCTGTTACAAGTATTGGAAAGTGTCAATTGTAAGGATGGTACCGCCTTACCATGCTGCTAAACATCGAACCTATCAATATATAAGCGATGGCGTTCAAGCCGTGTCCACGTTTTCTCATTTACATTTTTGTTCTCCACTACTAGTCACGTCTTTCACGGCATATTCCATCCCATTCTCCCCCCTCCCCTTTCCCAATAAACCAATCCCTTTACCATTCACCCAATCAACACAAATAAAACGGCAAAATAAACCAGAAAGACCAGGAAAAAGCCATTACAAAAGAGACCGTCTCGTTGTGTAGACTAAGCCAGTGGGTTTCATGGCGCCCGTAACTGGGGGCACCGAACATTTGCATCTCCTGGGACAGATTGGAACACATCCATGATGGTCAGAGCCACCACTGAGCAATGATGTGGGGGATTCGTGGAGGTTGGGTGGTGGGGGTGGAGTGGCGAGCGGTGTGTAGTGGATTTGGATGGGTAGTAGTTATCAGCTGATCAATAGAACCCAGCCAATTATCGGAGAGGTGCCATCATTTTTTAGGAAATGTACAGTTACCTAAAAATATAAGAAGAATCTAGCTATATTCTATGATGGTCACTTGCTGGCAAGTTGCTGTGTTCATCTAAGTTGCTTACCAAAGCTGGAGCGGGCCATAGTCCCGAACGCGCAATACACTAACTTTGCAATACATCATGCAACCATTAATGATCATATATCACTTCTGCCATCATCGATTTTATCACTTCTGTCAACATTGATACCATCCCTACTGACAACATCGATACCAACCATATTGTCAACATCGATACCATCCATACTTTCAACATCGATACCATCCCTACTGCCTCATCGATATACTCATTACAACCATCATCGATACCGTCACTTCTGCCATCATTGATACCATCCCTACTGACAACATATATATAATCCCTATTGACAACATCGATACCATCCGTACTGACATAATCGATACCATCACTTCTGCCATTATTGATACCACCCCTGCTGACACCATCGATACCATACCTGCTGAAATCATCGATGCCATCACAACTGCCAACTTGGATACCATCCCTACGGCCATTTCCCAATGTGAAATAATATACTCCAATTCCTTGCTGGGCCAGAGATATCTCTGTCACTTATCAAGGGACGCAGATCCGGGGACTGTTCTCAGGAGGTACACATCCTACTAATAATTTAAGTACGTACACACAAACATGATAATTTCTTTTCAGTTCAAATTGTATTTTTGATATAAAATCTTTATCATCTTAAAGGAAAAACTAATCATTAATATATTTTTACAAATCTATTTCTAAACCTAAATGAAGAAAAAAAATACTACCAAAACAACAACAACAACAACAAAGAAACAACGGATTATATATTTATATTTCACGTTTAACTCGTAGATTTAAATATTTATTTTATGCTAATCTTCAAATAACGTTTGTAATAATTTTTTTTCCTCATGGTCGTCTCTTGTGTTGTGCAAGAACTAATATTTTTGAAACAAAAAAACAACAAAAAAGTCAAAATTAATAAAAATAGAAGACAGCCCACCCCACCCATTACAAAGACGAGAGAAACAGGAAACGAACGAATACCACCACTTAAGATTGAACTTTTAAAACTTAGTTAATTTCTCAGTTTTCATGCCTCTTTTTAAAAAAAATAAAAGATTGCTGACGCAAAATAAATAAAATTTTATAATGGAGGTGATTATTTTTCCACAATGGTGGAACTGGGGACACTAGAGAAGTTTATAAATAAATGTGGCAAGAATGAGAGTGGCAAGAGTAAACGTGGCAAGAATAAACGTGGCAAGAATAAACGTGGAAAGAATGAACGTGGGAAGAATGAACATGGCTAGAATGAACATGGCTAGAATGAAGATATTACGGTAACATACGACGGTGTTAGGGACACCCTCAGGGTCCGCAACATGAGTCTTCAGCAAGCCTCACTTGTGTTAGATCGCCGACTACACCTTCCCGGTAGAATCTGCCTGGCGTGTGCTGTTCTTTCGACTAATGGGCAATTCATAATCGTTTTCTTCAACACTTAATGATTCTATCAATTGTCACATATCCCAGTGCAAGATAAATTAACTACTGAATAAATGGGTAAAAACTATTTTTTTGAGAATTTTAGACAGTTGGCTTTTGTTAAAAATCAAAATATATTCCCTTTTCAAATAGATGTCTGGATGCAAAGAATAGTTACTGAAATGGATCGTTACTGAAAAGAGTAGTTACGGAAATGTTCATGTGAAAATGTTACTGAAACGATCACGTGAAATCGTAATTTTCGTTTTGCAATGAAATATTTTTAAACACACCAGGAGGGGCATGAGAGGTTGTTGGGGGGGGGGTGGGTGGGGGTTGAGGCTGTCGCACAACAGCGGCAATCCCTCCGGTACTCATCCGCAATTGTCCTCATCCGAACAGCTCCAATGGAACAGTTTTATTGGAACAGCTTTATTGGAACATTTTTTTTAATTGGAACAGCTTTATTTGAACAGTTTTATTGGAACAGCTTTATTTGAACATTTTTATTGGAACAGCTTTATTTGAACATTTTAAGTGGAACAGCTTTATTTGAAGGGTTTAATGATAGCAGTTCTTTTGGAACAGCTTTATTGGAACAGTTTTATTGGAACACATTTATGAAACAGTTTTATATGAACAGCTTCATTTGAACAGTTTTATTGGAACAATTTAATTGTAACAGTTATATAGGAACAGCTTTATTGGAACATAATTATTTTAATAGCTTTATTTGAACGGTTTTATTCTTAAAGCTTTATTACAGCACATTTATTCAAAAAGTTTTATTTGAACATATTTGTTTAACCGTTTTAGTAAGCTTTATTTGAACAGCTTTATTGGAACAGCGGAGTTTATACATTAACATTCGTACCGATCAGGTAATTTTTATAAATAAAAACACACACAATAAAAAAAGAAAAGAAATCTAGCTCCTGAACCATATACCCTTCCTGGGTGTAATGTCATTCAACTTGTCTACCTCCTGAACCATATACCCTTCCTGGGTGTAATGTCATTCAACTTGTCTACCTCCTGAACCATATACCCTTCCTGGGTGTAATGTCATTCAACTTGTCTACCTCCTGAACCATATACCCTTCCTGGGTGTAATGTCATTCAATTTGTCTACCTCCTGAACCATATCCCCCCTCCCCTCTTTTGGGTGTACTGTCATTCAACTTGTCTACCTCCAGAACCATGTCCCCTCCTGAGTGTACTGCCATTCAACTTGTCTACCTCCAGAACCATGTCCCCTCCTGAGTGTACTGCCATTCAACTTGTCTACCTCCAGAACCATGTCCCCTCCTGAGTGTACTGCCATTCAACTTGTCTACCTCCAGAACCATGTCCCCCTCCTGGCTGTAATGTCATTGAACTTGTCAAACCAACCAAACCAGATTTTAAAAAAAACTGTCCACAAAAGAAACATATTTGAATATTTCAGAGGTAACTGTGCTCTGTAATTGGTCTGTCTTCATGGACATGCTGGGTTTTTTCTTTTGGATATCTATCCGTAGGGGATTTTATGTTATATATATTATAAATTAGGGAAAACAAAATATTACAAACCAGTGGTTCTCAAGCTTTTTTCGGCACAATATACCTATCACTATTGCCCCTTGTTCTTCTTTCGCCTTTTTCGTCCTCGAGGAACAGCAGCCGATCTTCATCGACGTCTGTGGATAGGACATAGGCCGCCTACAAGAGCCCTCCAGGCATCACGATCCTGAGCCAATCTCTCCAGCCTCCCCCAAGTGTGGCCAAGTTTCTTGGTATCCGCCTCCACTTCACGGCGCCAAGTGTTCTTAGGCCTGCCTCTTTTCCGTTTTCCTTGAGGGTTCCAATTCAAGGCTTGTCTAGTTATGCTGGAGGCAGGTTTCCTGAGCGTATGGCCAATCCATCTCCATCTTCTCTGGAGGATCTCTTGTTCTACAGGTTCTTGCTTTGTCCGCTGCCACAGTTTCTGGTTGCTGATTCTGTCGGGCCAATGAATCCCGAGAATCCTTCTTAAGCAGTTATTGATGAAGGACTGGATTCTCTTCATATTCCCAGCAGTGATTCTCCATGTTTCTGCACCATACAGTAGAACCGGTGCTACCCCACAATTTTTTTAAACCCAGGTTAATAGTTAGCACACAGGTTTAAGGAAGAAAACAGCACAATAAAATGTAAAAGTTTTTTTTTTTGCAAATCCTTTAACCTTTAATTAAAGTAATAAATGGAATAACCTGATCCACTAATCGCACAGCTCTTTCTAATGTAGGATTGTGATTAGGGTCATAGTAACAAGTCTTATGCATAGTAACTTAATGCGCCTGCAACTGAATATTTATCTCCCAATCTAAAATCTCAAGTAAATAGTTCAGCAAAGATATGTTTTGGCTTGAAAATAGAATACGAGGCGACTAAGCGGACGTGTCGGCAAGATGCCTTCTTCAAAAGACAATACAATACAATAAGCAACAGATATATTTAAAAAAAAAATTAAACGTATGTTGTCAAAGATCTCAATAAAGTCAATGGAGCTCCGTCTCCCGAACAGGAGATGCTCTATATAATTGTTAGAAAAGGAAGATGAGTTTAGTTTCCGGAACATAGGGAAAGTCTTACAACGGCTTCTTGAGCAAGGTTTAGTCCCAAACCAAAGCAAGTATAAGCGTACACTGTTAGTGTCAAGTAAAAAATACCCAGTTAATGGCAGTGTAGGCAAGGAGTATATGAATATTCTTGAAAAATATTTTTTGGCAATCACATTGCTAGGGTGGTAGGTAAGAATTAGTTATGTTTGATCCTCAATTTTGTTTAAACAAGATTTAAAAAGCCTCATTTCGTGTGATTGTACTGATATGTTTGATTGCCGATATAAGGGCAATCTCAGGGTAAGATCCGGCAGGGAAGAAATCAATCATCTCATTTCCCGTATCTACAAATGCTTCATCTCACTGGTATAGGTGACATATTCGAAGAAGGGCATGGAGTCCTTTCATGATGTAGGGTGGGAAGATGAATAATAAGTATCTGTGGCTGTCAATTGGCTGTCGATTGATTTTTAGTAAGCAGGTTTGAAAAATGCGTTTTCTGATGAGGTAAGGTTAAAGTCGAGAAAGAAACAAGAGTGGGCGGACCGAGGTGAATGACACCCTCAATGATGGTGACACAAACGGAAATTTGTAAATTTGACAATGTTCGCTCAAGTTTTTTTTTATAAACATATGAGCAGGTTGCCACAAGATCAGGTTGTCACGGTAGCAGGTTGTTCGAGAACAGGTTGCCACCACAGCAGGTTGTCCCGAGAACAGGGTGTCGCAAGACAGAACAAGGTGCCATCGTGAGACGAGAAGATAGTAGCTTTTGAAAGTTCATCAAATGGCTTACTAGGCCAATTCTGGAATGGTAGTCTTGGCTGCATTTCTCACAGGAGAACCTCGACTCCTGATTACATTCATTCTTCTGCAATGCTCTTTTAGTTAAAGACATCTCATTCGTTATTATACTGTATATGTTGTCTTCCCTTAACAGAGCAGCTGCGGCCATCCAATAAGTCGTGTCCATTCTGCCGACTCTTCATACAGCAGATTATTTGCGTAGAGTTTGTTACAATTTTTTGTACGTTCCAAACCATCAGTGTTAGGTACCTTGTTCTGCCATTGAATTCGCAACAAACGGACGCAGACATCCTTGATGGAAGCCGGTCAGTTTCCGCTCACGACTGTCATATTTGGTCCACACTTTATTGCCTTATAGGAGCGTGGTTAGCACACGTGCCTTTTAGACGTTTAGTGCTTTCAATGAGTTTAGGATTATTCTACACCAGTTTATTCAACTTGGCCATAATTTCTGATGATTTTTGTATCCTGATTTTCAACGGAGAATGAGATAGGGATATTGGACACAAAGTTCAAATTATGTACATGAGTATGTAACAGTGTTTCTTGCGCCATGACCTTTGTTTTTTCTCTAAACTAATGTTCAGTTCAAACTCTTTACAAGCGTGAGTGAGGCTACAAATTAACCGATGCACACCTTTTTCTGTGTGCGATGTTAAGGTGGCCGTTTTTTACTTTTGCCTTTGCACCAAGGTGGATAATATTGAAAAGCCTATAATAAGATCGTGTATATTTCGTCTTCACAGTCTCTGAAGGCAAACTGAAGAAGCATATGGCAAAGAGTACGTTTCTTTGTTTTACTCAGCTGTTGACTGGGAATGCCTCAGAGACAGTGCCCCAGAGACAGTGCCTCAGAGACAGTGCCCCAGAGACAGTGCCCCAGAGACAGTGCCTCAGAGACAGTGCCTCAGACACAGTGCCTCAGAGACAGTGCATCAAACACAGTGCCTCAGAGACAATGCCCCAGAGACAGTGCCTCAGAGACAGTGCCTCAGAGACAGTGCCTCAGAGACAGTGCCTCAGAGACAGTGCCTCAGAGACAGTGCCTCAGAGACAGTGCCTCAGAGACAGTGCCCCAGAGACAGTGCCTCAGACAGTGCATCAGACACAGTGCCTCAGAGACAGTGCCTCAGACACAGTGCCTCAGAGACAGTGCATCAAACACAGTGCCTCAGAGACAGTACCCCAGAGACAGTGCCTCAGAGACAGTGCCTCAGAGACAGTGCCCCAGAGACAGTGCCTCAGAGACAGTGCCTCAGAAACAGTGCCCCAGAGACAGTGCCTCAGAGACAGTGCCTCAGAGACAGCGCCATTGAAGCTTACTGTGCAGTGTATGTTTTCGTGAAATGTCTGTACTTTTGCGAGAATTCCAAGGGGACAACTAATTTTATGTAAGATAATCAACAGTCTACTCCGGTTGCAAAGTCGGTTGCCTTAGTCAGATTTATGAAAGCAATCAGGCCTACCACTTCAGCTTACCAAGTCGGTTGCCTTAGTCATATCTATGAAAGCAATCAGGCCTACCACTCCAGCTTACCAAGTCGTTTGCCTTAGATCTATGAAAGCAATCAGACCTACCACTCTGGCTTACCACGTCAGACGCCTTAGTCAGATATATGAAAGCTATCAGGCCTACCACTCTGGCTTACCACGTCGGACGCCTTAGTCAGATATATGAAAGCAATCAGGCCTACCACTCTGGCTTACCACGTCGGACGCCTTAGTCAGATATATGAAAGCAATCAGGCCTACCACTCTGGCTTACCACGTCGGACGCCTTAGTCAGATATATGAAAGCAATCAGGCCTACCACTATGGCTTACCACGTCGGACGCCTTAGTCAGATATATGAAAGCAATCAGGCCTACCACTCTGGCTTACCACGTCGGACGCCTTAGTCAGATATTATTATATGAAAGCAATCAGGCCTACCACTCCAGCTTACCACGTCGGACACCTTAGTCAGATATATGAAAGCAATCAGGCCTACCACTCTGGCTTACCACGTCGGACGCCTTAGTCAGATATATGAAAGCAATCAGGCCTACCACTCTGGCTTACCAAGTCGGACGCCTTAGTCAGATATATGAAAGCAATCAGGCCTACCACTCCAGCTTACCAAGTCGGACGCCTTAGTCAGATATATGAAAGCAATCAGGCCTACCACTCCAGCTTACCAAGTCGGACGCCTTAGTCAGATATATGAAAGCAATCAGGCCTACCACTCTGGCTTACCACGTCGGACGCCTTAGTCAGATATATGAAAGCAATCAGGCCTACCACTCTGGCTTACCACGTCGGACGCCTTAGTCAGATATATGAAAGCAATCAGGCCTACCACTCCAGCTTACCACGTCGGACGCCTTAGTCAGATATATGAAAGCAATCAGGCCTACCACTCCAGCTTACCACGTCGGACGCCTTAGTCAGATATATGAAAGCAATCAGGCCTACCACTCTGGCTTACCAAGTCGGACGCCTTAGTCAGATATATGAAAGCAATCAGGCCTACCACTCTGGCTTACAAGTGTAAAGAGGCCTTTGCTGCTCAGCACACTTTCCTGTAACCGGCGTAACGAGAATGTCATGTTTATAGTTGAACAACCACACAGAAAGCCACTCTGAGCATCTGTGCAGATGTGATAAGCCAGAGTTATCAAGCATTTAAGGGCAACATGGGCCAATGTCTTTCCAAATAAGCCAAGGAGAAAAATACCTTGTTATTTATTACAATCGCTCCTGTAACCTTTAGTTTTGTACAATGTTACGATTGTGGCTTTCCTCATGTTCTAGGGAATGTGACCTGCTATACAGGGGAGATCATGTAAGGGCTGAAGAAATACAGGTTTTACTTGTTTGAGGACTTCAGGAGGAATGTCTTTTAATCCCTAGAGCCTTCCCATCATCAAGGTAATCAATAGCTTTTTCAAACTCTTGTAAATGTGTCTCTTCATCCAGTCCTTCCTTTACTGACAAGACGGAGATATTATCCAGTGGGTTCTCAGATATGGATATTTATGTAAAGCATTGTATATTCAATTTGCTAAATAGTAAAGTTACGTGGATTTGTTATCGAACCAGGCAAAGAAGTGGGTTTGTTATGGTGCTGTGTAAAGTGGATTAGTTAAAGAACAATGTAAAGTGGACATGCTATATGCTATGTTAAATTGAATAAGTGGATTTCTTTGTAAACTGAAAGAAGAGCGTGTATTGTAAGGAGCACAACATTCGAGTTGAAGAAGCGTTTATTAGCTGCTTCTACCTTAAATAGTATCTAACGTCCAAATTGAATGTTATTTGATCACGATGATTGAGGACCGTTCGGCCAGACCGTTGCCCCCCCCAGCTGTCATCCATCCCAGAATTCCCGATAAATCTCTGACTACTTACAGTACTATACACCACACCCCCTCCGCCACTTCCGGTCACACAGGGAGGGGAGACTACTCGATTGGAAAATGAATTTCTCGCTATGCTGTGTTATCTCCTCCTGCCATGAATCTCCCATACATTTTAGGTGAGTCCGACCAGAAAATCAATACACTGTACTAGCCATATTTCAAAACTCCGTCAATTCCACTGAGAAATGTGTGCATTTTTTTTTCTATAAACTTTGGGCAAAGATATTTAAAAGGAAAACAAAAGAAATACTTAGAGACATTTACTAGCATAAGATTCGAATTGTTCCAATTCATGCCAAGTTAAAACCCTCACTTACAAATCTCACCAGCGATCTCACGCACGGTTCGAAATAAATGAGTATCACTACTAACTCTATGAAGCATTTAGTTTGTCAAATATCAGATTCATGTCTGAGACCAGAAAAAAAACCGACTAATATATCAATGTCTCTTCTGATTATTCTGTAAGAACATTTCCTAGCGGCCGAATACGGGACACAGTATGTTATGTTCTTGCTGTTTAGGAGATTCTCTCGTCCCTAGCCCCATTCTCTCATCCCTAGCCCCATTCTCTCATCCCTAGCCCTATTCTCTCCGACACATCCCTATTCTCTCCACATCCCCATTGTCTCCATCACATCCCAATTCTCCCCTCCACAGTCCCATTCTCTCCTCCACAGCCCCATTCTCCCCTCCACATCCCCATTCTCTCCCCCACAGCCCCATTCTCCCCTACACAGCCCCGTTCTCTCACCCTAGCCACATTCTCTGTTCTGTTACAATTTTCCGCTCACACATTC
Organism: Omphiscola glabra; assembly: GCA_964017045.1. Taxonomy (NCBI): domain Eukaryota; kingdom Metazoa; phylum Mollusca; class Gastropoda; family Lymnaeidae; genus Omphiscola; species Omphiscola glabra. The sequence continues at coordinate 25,649,727 of OZ024810.1, read as the reverse complement.
ATATTTTTGTGCTTCGTCCATTGCTTACTCGAAACAGACACACGTTCCTTGTGCCAACCATACCATTTTAATCTAAGAAAACATCTAATTCATTTCCAAGCTGCCAAAATGTCCCCATCTCAATTACGGCTTGTAATAATTTTTATTTTATATTTTTTTTAAACTTTCCCCTCAAGTTTTCTGGTTACTTCTGACATTCCTAACTCTAAGAATAGAATGCTCCTTCCAATATTGAAGCATCTCTAAAATTAATTTAACCGATGTAGAAAAGTCATTAAAAATTCAGCATTTAAAAAATATCTCATATGAAAAAAAAACATCTATCAGAAATGAAGAGCAAGAAAAAAGCCCTACACGATAAGAGATTTCTAGAAAACTCAAATTTGGCCTGGGACGTGGGGGGGGGGGGGGGAGCAAAGGTGGGTAATTGGAATGTATCGTAAAAAAAAAGAAATAGCTGACTGTATTCCCCGTGTATAGCTGTGTAGATACATTGGATTGCTGTATGGGTAAATTTGATGGATGTGTGGACACAATTGATGGCTGTGTGGGTACAGTTGGTGGCTTTGTGCAACATTTGATGGCTGTGTGGTTAAATTTGATTGCTGTGTGGGAACATTTGATAGCTGTGTGGGTACATTTGAAGTCTATGTGGGTAGATTGGAAGGTTATCTCCAGTCACATGTATGATTGTGTTGCTCCATTCGATGTATGACGTTATCGGTAAATTGCCGAATTCAGTTCAACCTTTAGCGTGGCAAGGCATCTCTTCAGCAGATATGGCTTAAGGCAAGGCACCTGTGCAGCCAATATGACATAAGACAAGGCAACTATCCAGCAGATATGACTAAAGGTTTCTCAATAAAGATTGAGAGACGGACCCATTCTCCTAAGAATAATCAATAGTTAGAATAAATGAACAACCCTTACCTCCAAACAAACGGGAGTGGGAAGTGAGAAGTGGCCGCTAATGGCCGAATTATGCGCCCGGATGGGCCGTCAGGCCTTAGCGACTTTTTGTGATATGCATGGTTGACAATGGGACGTGGCACTTTGGAAGCGGCATTTGAATAATAGAGGAAATTAAGGTCAATGAGAATTCAAAATATAAACACACAGGGAGATAACGTGGTAATAGGGTAATGTGTCGTAAAGTGGAGATGTAGTTAATGGATAGATTTGGGAAGTTGCGTGAAATAGGATGTCATGAAAATGACGTGGGCGTCGAATGGTGTAAGATCAGGGGTACATAACCTGTGTTCCGTGGACCCATTGAGTGACCGTCAAAAGGTGTTAGTGACCGGGGGGGGGGGGTGTTCCATGAGCTGCATTTCCTTAGTAGTTGTATCATAAGCATATTAAATACTTGATCATAACGAGGGGTCCCTGACTGGCAAGCATGTCGGTGACCCTCTATCTAATTGTCAAAACTGGTGCATCTACTAAATAGGAAGAAATGCTGTAATGGATGGAAAGATGTTTCAACAAGTCCAGGGGTGCATAGAATATTGATTAAGAATGGCTTGTCGGAAAGACACGGACTTCTCAATCGAAGACATCACGTCACAATATAAGTGATTTTACGTCCAAAAAGCAAACTTTTTTAAAAAAAAAGATAAAATGTAATGAGCAATTCAACATGGACTAATTGTTTTGGCCATTAGCGTGGTACATGCATTCCCATCTATTTTATGAAGTGACTTAAAAAAAAAACAACAGATGACAAAAAACAATCATGCACAAACAAACAAAAAGCGATAGCGAGGGCCAAGCTACTGGGGATTATTAGTCTATGTTAATCGTTTACATGGTATGTTTCAAAAACTGGTTTCTGATTAAACACATGAAATGCTATGAAATATAAATATACAAATAAACTTGTCAGAGCTAAAAATCAAAGATATACATTTACAAGAACAGCTTTTAAGTTACTTTTTTTTGTGGGAAAAAAAATATATATCATGAAATATTCGTTTGAACCAAAATGTTTACAAATGTATAAAGATTTACATCTTCCAAAACTTCACACCATTAACATTCAATTTGGTGATATGGACAAACAGATAAATTGTGAATAAACTCATGCCCCTCCCTTCTCCAAAACCCCACTCGGATCCGACATATGCATCTTTCAAAGTCGATAGGGGTTCCATAAGTTGATCCACCTTATCACTAGATTATGCAGGGCCGGCAAAAGAAAAAATGTGTTGTCATGTGAAAATAAACATAGGTCCTCTGTTTAACGTGCAGTGTGTGTGTGTGCGTGTGTGTGTGTGTGTGTGTGTGCTTGTGGGTGTGTGTGTGCTTGTGTGTGTGCCTGTGTATGTGTGATTGTATGTGTGTGTGCTTGTGTGTGTGTGCTTGTGTGTGTGTGCTTGTGTGTGTGTGTGTGTTGGGGAGGTTGTAGTTGTCATGTCAAAGGCAATTGATGTGCTGTTTAATCTTTTTGGGTTAACCGATTTCTACCTCTTGGGTAGCAACTTTCTCCCTTTTGGGTAGCCACTTTCTATCTGATGGGTAGCCACTTCTTACATGGGGGAAATCTTTCAATTTTTACATAGACCGTGTAGTTATTTGATTTTAAACTTTTCACCCCTCACAATATGTTGGCTATGTGAGGGCTATGAACATTTGGGTATCCTTTGTCCCTAATTGAGAACCACTTGTTGTCATTAGTTGAGTAGCAACAGCTCAATGTGCATATCTGATATCTCAGAGTCAGAAAGCCTTCTACAGCAGATACAATTTAGCGACGAAATCATCATGCCATGCTCTCACATCGTCGTGACTCGGACAATAGCTCGAAGCAAAACCTGTACAAAATATTACGCATGTGCTTGAATGAGGGGGTTTGGAGGCAGGAGTATGTGTAAGAGAGAGAGAAAGAGAGAGATGTTGGGGTGGGGGATGGAGAAGCCTGTGAAGGCCATGGGACAATTGAACTCAGATGAAAGATTGGCCGCGCAATAAAAGGGAATCAATAACTTGAAATAAACAACCCTGGTCAAACAAACAGTGTGGGGGGCAGGATAGCGGGGTGTGGGGGTGGGGAACACCAGGGAGAATTATTCGCCTAGATTGGGCAGACGGTTTAGTGGTGTTTCAAATGTTATCGGGCGGTGTGGGGCGTGGTAGTGTGGGGCTCAGTGACCCCACGCTTTGAGGTATCAAGGAAGTTGACGACACCGAATTAAGTTTGAAAGGGTCCGTAGAAATACTGAATGCATATATAGATTGTAGAGTATAACAGAGTGAATTTGACAGAGTTACTAGATACTGTTAATGTAAGATAGACGGAATATGGCAAAATTATACATCGATAGTTACTCCATGATTATCAACTATTTATAGCTTAGGCTTCTAACATCCATGTTATGAGGCTTTTAGCATCCATGTATAAGGCTTTTAGAATCCATGCAGTGGGGCTTTTTGCATCCATGTATGAGGTTTTTAGCATCCAGGTATGAGGCTTTAGCATCGAGATATGAGGTTAGAAAGACAGATTAATATCAAGGAAACCATTTAGTTTGAGTCATAGTCTTTGTTAGAACCAGGTGTGCACTTATGGTATGTTAGAACCGACTGGGCACTCCATGATACGCTAGAACCAGGTGTGCATTTATGGTTTGCTAGAACTAGGTGTGTACGCCATGGTATGTTGAAACCAGAAATGCACTCCATGGTATGTTAGAACCAGGTGGGCACTCCATGGTATATTAGAACCAGGTGGGCACTCCATGGTATATTAGAACAAAGTGTACACTCCATGGTATATTAGAACCAGGTTTGCACTCCATTGTATATTCAAACCAGGTGTGCATATCAGGGTATGTTAGCACCAATTGTGCACTGAAAGGTATATTAAACCAAAGTGTGCACTTTAGGGTATGTTAGAACCAGCTGCGCCCTAACTTTTAGAAAATATTTCCCCGTCTTCTAGAAAATGTTGGCCTATCATCTTATCTTACAGAAAATATAGCGCTACCTTATAGATAATGTAGCCCTGTCTTATAGAAAATGTAGCTCTTTCTTATGCTATATTTCAAGAAAATATAGCCTTGTCTTATTACATCGTTTTCGTTACCACCAAAACGAAACAACTCCTCATTACTGACTTGCACGCGTTAAAGTTAGAAACAATCCACACTTTTCTAGAAATCTTTCATCTCACAACCTTTGCAAAGCATGCAAAACAAGACATATCAAAAAGATCAACGGAATATTTAAAAAAAAACAACTCAAATCTCTTCCTGTAGAGAACTAATCAAAACTCTTAACATGTTCAGGTTAGCGATACGAGACAATGGTCCTTGAGATTATTTAAGAAAAACACAAATCTCTTCCTGTAGAGAACTAATCAAAACTCTTAACATGTTCAGGTTAGCGATACGAGACAATGGTCCTTGAGATTATTTAAGAAAAACACAAATTTCTTCCTGTAGAGAACTAATCAAAACTCTTAACACGTTAAGGTTAGCGATACGAGACAATGGTCCTTGAGATTATTTAAGAAAAACACAAATCTCTTCTTGTAGAGAACTAATCAAAACTCTTAACATGTTCAGGTTAGCGATACGAGACAATGGTCCTTGAGATTATTTAAGAAAAACACAAATTTCTTCCTGTAGAGAACTAATCAAAACTCTTAACATGTTAAGGTTAGCGATACGAGACAATGGTCCTTGAGATTATTTAAGAAAAACACAAATCTCTTCTTGTAGAGAACTAATCAAAACTCTTAACATGTTCAGGTTAGCGATACGAGACAATGGTCCTTGAGATTATTTAAGAAAAACACAAATTTCTTCCTGTAGAGAACTAATCAAAACTCTTAACATGTTAAGGTTAGCGATACGAGACAATGGTCCTTGAGATTATTTAAGAAAAACACAAATCTCTTCTTGTAGAGAACTAATCAAAACTCTTAACATGTTCAGGTTAGCGATACGAGACAATGGTCCTTGAGATTATTTAAGAAAAACACAAATCTCTTCTTGTAGAGAACTAATCAAAACTCTTAACATGTTCAGGTTAGCGATACGAGACAATGGTCCTTGAGATTATTTAAGAAAAACACAAATCTCTTCCTGTAGAGAACTAATCAAAACTCTTAACACGTTAAGGTTAGCGATACGAGACAATGCTCCTTAATTATCTCGAGATTTAAAAGATATAAAAAGACCTAATCCTCAATGTAAACCCACACCGTGTGCGGATTAAGGCGGATTATAGAAACGGTAATTACAGATGAATGTTGGGAGTCTAGAACATGCAATGATTCTAAACTAATGGGCATTCACGGGTCTTACAACACATAAATGCAGTGGGTAAAAAGCAGAAAGCTCGTCTATATGGATGCCTTGCTTATATTATTTAACGAAATGGATTAGGCTTGTTCGTAAACACTTGTTGGCGACTCTAAAACATTATAGACATTATTTTTTATGACATTGTTGCTGCAATGCAGTGTTCAGCTGTTCAGGGATCATCCTCGTCTTAAAGGCCTATAGAGTATTGGGGTTTTGATTATGTTTTATCCGGCATCCAGCATTGCAATTACCTCATAGTGGTGTACCACCTCTCATAGTGGTGTGTGGTACTTATCATCTTATAGTGGTGTGTGGGGTACTTATTACCTCATAGTGGTGTGAGGTACGTATCACCTCATAGTGGTATGTGGTACCTATCATCTCATAGTGGTGTGTGGTACGTATCACCTCATAGTGGTATGTGGTACCTATCATCTCATAGTGGTGTGTGGTACTTATCACTTCATAGTGGTGTGGGGTACTTATTACCTCATAATAGTGTGTGGCACTTATAACCTCATGGTGGTGTGTGTAGTACTTGTCACCTCATAGTGGTGTGTGGTACTTATCACATCATAGTGGTGTGTGGTACGTATCACCTCAAAATGGTGTGTGGTACTTATCATCTCGTAGTGGTGTGGGGTACGTATCACCTCATAATGGTGTGTGGTACTTATCACCCCATAGTTGTGTGTGGTACGTATCACCTCATAGTGGTGTGTGGTACGTATCACCTCATAGTGGTGTGTGGTACGTATCACCTCATAGTGGTGTGTGGTAAGTATCGCCTTATAGATGTGTGTGGTACGTATCACCTCATAGTGGTGTGTGGTACGTATCACCTCATAGTGGTGTGTGGTACGTATCACCTCATAGTGGTGTGTGGTAAGTATCGCCTTATAGATGTGTGTGGTACGTATCAACTCATAGTGGAGTATGATACTTATCACCTCATAGTGGTGTTTGGTACGTATCTTGATGCGTGCCTCTCAAACTATTTTTTTTGTTCTTTAGATATTTATCATTATAAATGAGTTAAATCTCTAAGCACATTACACATAGCAGCGATTATAAATATCGGAATCTTTTCTTTTCATAAAAATTACAGTTATGATAATGTTTATATTTTTTTATTCAGTTGAATAGCTAACTCATACATATAAGTCATGCATCTATGTCATACACGTAGGTCATACACCTATGTCATACATCTATGTCATACATCTATGTCTTACATCTATGTCATACATCTATGTCATACATATATGTCATAAGCGTAAAACACTAAGGTCATATGCTACGGACCAACAATACATTTTTATTTGTAAAAAGTCCAAGACAATACAACGAATAGAAAATTGAATCGTTTATTAAATAAAAATAAGAATAACGTTTATACATGAATTGTAGTCCTTGCAGAAATAAATGTAGACAGACCTTTAAAAATGCATTGCGAAAACACATTTAAAAAATCTCCACTCTTACGTCCTACAATAATATGTGTTTAGATCACGTCTTCTGTTTACACCATCGTTATATTACCATGAAAATAATGCCGAGATTAGAAACTTTAAGAAATAACATTTTTCTTAAATAACTCAGACACTTTTTTTTTAACTTAGTTTTTTCCAATTAAACTAATCATTGAGACACTTCTAAAGGTACGATATATAAAATGAAATAAAAATTTAAAAAAAAATCTATACATATCTATTTTACAAATTAAAAAACATTTAAACATGTAATTTAAATTAATTACCACTAACATACTATGCACAATATTTACCCCTTACCTTGGGTTTTTCTCGCCTCGAACTGCGGCAGCATTGGAAAGGGACGTGGAAAATTTTTGCAATCTCCTTGACACCGCCACCGATGGAGCTTATCGTTGAGGAGGCGATATCACGTAAGCCCCTGCTGCTGGACTCTGCGCCTTGCTCGCTTTTCTTAATACCGTCGATGACATCTGTCAAGACGGCGTCCCTTGAAAATGTGACTTTGGTCTGTTTTTTGACGACCGGGTCATTCGTTTTTGACTTTAGCCTGCCCTTGCGCCTGTCCAGCGATTGGGTCTGCTTGGTGAGGTCGGGCTTGTCGTCCGAGTACCTGGTCAGGGTTGGGAAATCTCCAGCCGCGTCCGCCAGGTGGCTGTGAGTGCTCAGAGTGGCCCCGAGAGTGTACTCGAACACGGGCAAGCCTTCTAAGATATCCGAGGCGTCGTCCCTCACGAGCCCGACCAGGGACTCGGTGCTGGTTTGAGAAGCGCAGCTGATCTTCATGACTCCGGTGGGGGAAGAGGGTCCGGAGTACTGAACGGATTTCGACTGCATTGGCTGACCGATGATGGCGTAGTGCTCGAATCCGGAAGTGACGTCACCGTGGACGTCGAAGTTTGACCTGTAGTACCGCGGGTTGGAGCCGACGGGCTGGGATGTGATCACTTTGATGTTTTCGTAGGGCGAGTCTTCCGCGGCGGCCGGAAAATGCCTGAACTTGAAGGCGTTGTCCAGGTGATGACCATGACCATTCAGCGGCCGGATAACCCTGTCGTAGGGAATTTCATCCTTCACCGTGGAGTACTCCCCGAATATGTAAGCGTCGCTTACGTCACTCAGAGTCGACGCCCTGCCCGCTCCTGGGATCACTAGACCGGAAGTTGAACTTTCAGAATCGTATGATCTCCTATCGTGAACGTCATCAATCCTCGCGTAGTTTCCCCAGCATGCTGAGTCTGAGTTGAAGCTGCTGGCAGAGCCTACGTGGCCACCATACTGCGTGGACACCACGTTGTCCGATCGGTCTAAATAAGGAAATGAATTCGTTCGGCTTGTAATGACGTCGTTTCGTTTATCGAGGGTGGACAGATGCGGCGTGGAGCTGACCCATTTAGTTCTCCCCTGCGGCCGTATACCGTGCATATATGCGCCGGTGGCGCTGTCGGACACTATGCTCGTAAAGCTGGACCTAGCGTCATGTGGGTCGCGAGCTGACCTTTTGTCATGCACGTGACGGATCCCGGATCGGAATGACCTTTCGGGGAGGGGAGGGCCGACATCCGGGTACATTACATTGTCGTAGACGTCCATGCTCTGCTGCAGGGCGAAACCGGGGATCATGTCCCGAGGGGTCACTGTTATGATGTGATCACTGACGTACCTCGTGGGGTCGCTGATCATATCTTCATTTATTACAGTGATTGCGTCCTGTAGTGTGGCGACTTCTTTAAGCTTTTTCTCGCATTTCTCGATGGCTTCTCCGAAATTTGCATCAAATTCAGACTCGCTCATTACCCTTCCGTAACGTTTAGACTTTTCCGACTTTGCGCTCTGAGACGAGTCTAACATTTCTCCTTTTTTCCCCGCAGTGGCCCCGTCTCCTTGCCTTTTCATCAGTTCTTCCAGAACAGAATCATACATATTAATGGTCTCTTTATTGGCGTCCAGCTCTTCAAGTATCGACCGCCTTTTCTCCACTCTTTTATTTCTCTCGGCTTCAGCCCCCATCTTATCGGATTTCTCTTCCATGGTGCCCGTTTTGACACTTTCCGACCCGGTAACTTTCTGAAGATCATCGCCTCCTGCCTTCTCGGTCGTCGCCTCTGGCTTATTTATCACGGCGTCACTCATCACATCTGTGGCACCGGACTTTATTTCCGCCTCTGCTAACAGCTCTTCACGGCTTCCGGCAAAATTTCGATTCAATTCGTGTTCGTTCACCTTCAGGTCCTGTACCATTCGCAACGGAGCTACGGTGCCTTTCAACATCTTCCCGGCCTCACCTGCATCCATTTTATCGATGCTAGAATTGAGACCGGCTCTGTAGCTTTCGCTTACTTTCATTGGGAACATATTTTCCTCGTCCGTCATCGCGCACCTTTTGTTTGCAATGATCACAGCCGATGGACGCCGCTCTGGTTTTTTCACCATGGCCGTGCAGTTCAGGTGAATTTTGAAATTCCCGCCGCAGCACAACGAGAACTTGCCGTCCCCGTTGTCACTCACTCCGTTCTCCGGCGAGTCGGGACAGTTGACGGTTAGACTCGTCGTGTCCTGGTTTTCAGTCGACTCCGAGGACAGCCTCTTGTATTCCGGTGGGCGTATGTCAAGCATGTCTGCCCCAGATTTCTCACTGCCTGTCGTGTCCTTGTACCCTGCCGCGTCCACCAAGGATATCTCCTTTGCCAGCTCCTCTAGCTTACCGTTGGTTTCGTCTCTCTGTCCCTTCTTGCGCGCTTTCACTTTGACTTCGGGCTTATCCGAGGCGATAGCGGTGTCGCCTTTTTTCGCCACCTTCACCTCTTCGTAGCCGGTGCTGAGAATCAGGTCACAGGTCTGCTCGTTCAACACTCCCAGTATTTTAGGAGACTCTGGCTCAAGCTCAGAGTCAGCTGTTATGCTTCTCTGTGGAGATTCGTCACGTGTCTTATCTAGCGTGTCTTTAGAATCTTTCTGTGGTGCCTCCTTTGAATCCACCTCAACACAACAAGGCTGGGGTACTTCTTCACATGCCTCGTTTAAGTTCACATTATTCATGACACCCGCTGTCGCTTCAGTTATCCTAACTTCCTGACTAGCAACTGTATCTAGAATTATTTTCTCAGGCTTTGCTTCTGTCTCTGCGTGTGTCAATCTCGGCTCATCCTTTACATCAAAATCAGTGAAATCGTGTCGGCACACGTCCAAACTGATAGACTTGACAGTTGTTTCAGCGGCGTTTTCACTGGGTAATGATGAGAACGTTACGATTTCCTCGCAATTTTCTTGTTGTTCAGCGGCGTATCTAATAACAGATACGAACCCCGAGTCGCCCATAGCACCGCCCACTTCTTCAACACGTTCTGATTTTGTTTGATCCGGTGGAGGCTCTGGGTGAACAGGTGAATCTGAGAAAGCGCTGGGTGAATTTAGATCATATATCATTTGATCAGTTTTATCTTTGGCATCATTCAGATTTTCCAACACGTGCTCTTGTTTTTGAGATCCTGGTAATGGATCAGAAGATAGCTCTTCACGGTGATCCGTGTCAATTGCTAATTCAGATGGTATAGAGTCCAGTGTTTGGTTTATGCGTGGTGATAATTGATCCTCAATCTCTTGTTTTAAATCTGCCGAATCATTGTCATTTACCTTCTTACTTTTGAAGCCTTTAAACAAAATTGCCGCTCTCGTAACTATATCACAATCGGTTTCCGCCTCGGGTTCAACAGTTTCTGTGTGCAGTGTCTTTGAGCGCCACACACTGGCAGGGTTGGTACGCTTCTTTCGTACAGTCTGCTCTTTGAATACTTCAGCAGCTTTGTTCAGCAAATCAAACGCATCATCCTGCTCTAATTTCGCCTCCGGAGACATGCTCTCTGCTCCCTCGTCTTGAGATTGACTACGAGTGTGCCTTCCACTGGTTGGGGGTGACTTGAATTTCTCATCCTGGTCTTTGTCCTTCTTTTTAGTCGTCATGTACTTGGTGACAGACTGCATCTTATTCAGAACTTTACCAAATTTATTGAAAGCCGACCTCCTGTGCTTCTCAGCCTCGGCGGCTTTCTGCAACTCCTGTTCTGGGTTTTCAACCTTAAATGCCATGACGATGTTGTCGATGTCGCTGTCGTCGCTCTCGCTGACTTCTTGTTTGTACTCCATCACCAGGGCGTCAATGTCTCCACCATCACTGTCACTACTGCTGTCAGCTTTAACAAAATCGGCCTTAACTTTATTGGTTTCATCATCAGGGGCGTCCGAAATTGTGCAAGGTGCCGAATCCTGATTATTAATTTCCGTTGTCCCGTGCACTTCAAAATCACTTGTCTCAAATAACAGCCCATCCTGCATAAGCAGCGAGCCCTTTTCTGTAGGATCACATTCAGTTTTGGTCACGGGGCTTTCGTATATAATGTGAGAATCTTTCCGGGCATCTTCGGGTGTTACTTTCTCTGGAACCGTGTCAGTAGCATCAAAACATGCGGCATCAGAAAGTCCGCTTTCAGAGCTCACTTCCCGAAGACACTGCATCGGTTCTAGGTACTGTTCTTCGTACGGCACAAGGTCTGGTGGAATAGCGATATTGACCTTAGAGTGAGCCTCTTTGATATGCTCAAGATAGATTACCTCTTTTGGATACTCAACCGATTCATCGGCGTGTACTATTATTTCCCTGAAGCTCGTCGGCTCACCTTCACCTTCTGACCTTAAAGGGAATTTACCAAACGCTCTGAGAGGATTTTGCAGTTTGTTCCTTACAAAACTTGTGAAGACTGAGGAATGGGTCGGTGACACAACAGGCTCTTTGCTAGACTCGATCCTCAAATTTGTGTTTTCGCTTTCTGGTAAAGCACTGACCTCTGCACCAATGCTAGGTAGTAGAGAAATATCCTCATGAAGCGACTGTATTGTACTAACCTCTTTACTCTTAGATATTTCTTCACTCATTCTAGAAGCGTGAACATCAACAGTTTGGTGTCTTACAAAGTTGTCACCGAATGGATTGGACAACTGCGCGGCCCAATCATCATCACCCCAAGGCAAGCTGTTAACCGAAGTATTTTCCAACTTTGAGTCTCTGTCGCTGGAAATATCAGATCCCCAAGGGTCGAGAGTTGGTAGAAAAGGATCCACCGTCACCCCTTGGACAACAACTTCATTCGTGGGTATTGAAGATTTCGTGTCTGATATTTCAACAGTTTTCTGTGGCTCGTTCTCAACGAATGATGATCGTTTGCCAAAGGACGTAAACGAAGACACTGACCCAGATTTCTGGTTCTCGTACTGGAGTTTGGGTATCGACGACTTAAACGTTTGAATCTCCTCCAATTGCGGACCGTCCGAGGGTAGAGATGAACGCCTGTGAGATACATCAATGTTCTCGTCCACCGACTGGGACGACCACAGGATGGGTTGGTTTTTGCCCAGGTTTTTCAACATGATCATTGGCAGCGAGCGACGCCTCGTCTGCTCCAGCATGTTACGCCTCCTGAGATCGATTGACAACGTGTTCCTATTGCCTCGGTCGGGACCTCTGGACAGGTTGTCTCTCAGCTTTACGTTAGTCGCCGCTAGGCTGTCGCTGGACATGTTCACCAACATTGAATCTGTCGACGAGCACTCGGCGAGGGGCAGAAAGACGGCTGTGACGTCAAAGTTTCTTCGCACTGCCGGTTCGGGCTGGCTTTGAGACGGGGGCGCCGACGCTGCTAAATCCTCGGGTTGGTCCAGAGTAGAGCTGTCCTGAGAAAGATTGACCTTCATGGATTCTCTTGAAATACTGCCCCTAGACGAATCGCCACTGCCCACTGATATTTTAGTCTGAAATAGAATATCCTTAGAGATACACGGCGAGTGGTCCCCTCTCTCCGACGACTGCACACTGTCCACAAACGAAATCAATTCATCCTTACACTGTTGATTCCGGACGTCATCGAATACAGAATCATCTCCAGAGGTCTCGTCGAGATGTGTTGTAGAATTATCATCAGTACTGAAACCAACGATCTCATCTTGTTCATTCCATGTTGCTCTCTCAATATCCTCGTCCATTATTATTTCTTCTGACCTCTTATCATCAATCTGGGAGACAGGCGTTTGCTCTTGTGTTTTCGTTGCTCCGGCAGCCTGTTCCGGATCTGCAATATCCTCCAGTGATGATACAGTAGTGCTAAACACTGCGTAGAAAGAAGAGCTAAATTTATCGTCACCCGCCATGATAGGAGACGTTTTCTCTTCAGAGTCCTCCAGCAATGAAAACGGACTAATACTGCGTTCGAAGCTGCCGATATTGTCTTGGACTAGTGCTGGGCTGACGTGTGGCTGAAAGTCCGAATCTTGGTGAATGTCAAAAAGAAGAATATGCGACTCTACCGGATATTCAGCCTTTTCAATTTCAACATTTCCACCGAGTCCGGGGACTGCTACCCCTGGCGACGCATCGTTGCTCACGAGTGCCGAGTAAATGCTCGACTGGCGTTGATCCAAGTCAGTACTCTCAGGTTCTTGCACGTGTACGGCTTTCACGTGATCAACCAATCGAGCGTGTTGAAAAGGATCACTCCTCTGACCTACATCTACGTCAGTCGTTGGACTGTCTACCGTTTCATCCAGCGATGACCCAAAGTGGAAGTCGATACTGTCGCCAGAAATTGTTAGCTCAGCAGGTGGGGCCTGCTCTTCATCTCCGATGACAGTTACGGATAGATCTTTGTCTTCATTTATAGCCGAAAAATGTAATGTTACGTCTTTTATATGATCTACTGGTGGTGCGTTATTAAACACTGGTGGGGTGACGTTAGAGACAGGCGCGTCGTTAGATACGGCTTTGACAGGTACGAAGGAATTTTTGCCATGATTAAATCCAGGAGATTTGCCAATGTCCAAGCTCCTAGTCAACAGCGGAGGAATATCAAAGGAATCGTCACTAGACGCCGAGGTCTGACCTTCCGGCAGCGACTTGCTTTGATCTTGTTTCCGATTATAATCCTCAAATCTAATGGAGGAATAGGGATCGTGGAGTCTGACCTCAGTGGTCTGACCTCCATCATCAACATAACCTTTGCGCGAAGACGGATCAAGGGCGTGTCCCGACGCGCTCAGGCTGGTTGAGATGGGATCAGGCGGCGACGCGGATGTAGTCGTGACGCACCTTTCTCCATCAGCTGGCCGACTTGGGTCGCCGTCATCCGGTGTCAGGTCAATTAAGTCACGAGAACCGTCGGAAAAGCTTACGGGATTAATGTGTTCGTCTTTCGGTAACAGATCAGGAACATGACGTCCAGTACAATTGTCTCCAGAGCTCGTATTTAAAACATCCACGTCATCGAGACGCGGGGTCACCACTTGTTTCGATAGAGAAAAAAGTTTTTCGAAATTCTCCAAACGCTGGATGCTTTCTTCGATGGATTTTTGATTTTTCAAAAGAAATTCCTTTCTCTGTAGACGAGTCAAGTCCGCGTCAGAGTCGCTCAGTTTCTGGATACTGTCTTCAATAGACTGCTGGTTTTTCAATAGAAAATCGTTTAATCCGGTGAAAGCATACGATGAATCTTTGAAACACTTTCGGCCACGCAGCCCCTTCTGGGATGTCTCAGAGTAGCTGTCGGCATCATTTGTGCTTTTTCTACGGGTTCTCGCGCCGAACAGCTCATCCGATTCCAGGAAGCCCTTCGAGCGGTGCAAGAGGTCGTGACTTTGAGACTTCGTCGTTATCCCGGGATAGGCAAGCCCGTATTTTTCTGCGATGTCCTGTTTGAAAGGGTTCGAGTCCGACAACAGCTCAAACTCCTGTGGGGTAAGCGGCGTGCTTTTCCTGCTTGCGTTGTCGTCGGTGCTCGGAGACTCCCTGCGAACTAAAGCTTTCACGTGGTCGGTGGAGAAAGGATCCCACAGGGGATCCACGCACGATCCATCTTGTTGAGAAGAGTAACGTCTCTCCATAGACGCCAGCTTAGTTTAAAACGATACCCCCTCTCTTACGAAAACAGCCCCGGCCGGGCGGTGCTCCTGAGTCTGCAAGCAGCAGACGATCGATGTATTGTCAAAAAAAGGGTGGGTTGCGTCAGTCCCTCCACCCCATATTTCGCGGGTGCGCCGGTTTCATGTAAACAAACAGTCCATCGCTGATGGCCCGGGCTCTATTGGCACGTCCCATGATTAATGGTGATCCTGAGGCTTGCGATTAGTGTAATGGTCAGAGTTTGTAAAGTCATTTCATGGAAATCTGTTCAAAAGTTACAATAAATCGAAGTCATATTTTTTTCTAAATGAAAATACTTTGGAATTTAGGAGGAAAAATTCTCGAGATAATCCATCTTTAGTTTTTAGATTTGTGCACAGATATCGGGACATGAAGCCAATATCAAGAACTGTCAAAGACAAATGTTATCTGCAAAGTTAATTGGATTTTGATTTACTCAAGCTTAAAAATATTTTGTTTATATTTTGTGAAAGCACCTAACCATTTCTTTGTTCGAATAAAAACTTCGCTCGATTAAAATTTTCGGCCACATTTTTTTCCTTGATCAATCATAAAAACACATGACATTAGAGCAGTTTTCTAACACAAATATTGGAATAAATGTATCTATCCATTAATATTTGAGATGTTTTCTAACAAGCGCATCAGGGTTTGCTTGGTCATGCTATTGAAATATTCACAGTGAAGAAACAACTTTGTTTAACTATAGAGTTCACATGTAAAATACTGTATCGAATATTAACTATACCAAGAATATAGTCGCGTATCATTAACTATTACAAAGATTTAGTCACTTTTCATTGACTTTTACAAAGATTTAGTCGCTTATCATTGACTATTGCAAAGAATATCCCTAATAACATCAACGATTAGGAGGAATACAATTTTAAAAAATCGAATATAACAAGGAATATCACAATCACAATCGACTATCTCAAGGAGTAGAATTTCACCATCGACTATCACAAAGTATACATCTATCGCCATTGACTTGAGACAGGCGTAGGGATAGCAGGCGTCAGAATAGAAAAGAGCTTGCACAAAAAATAACACACATACAATTTTTAGAACATATTTCTAGAAACCGAAGCAAAGATGGAACGCCACCAAAACAACCTGGCCTCTGACTTAAGCACTCACACCACCTGGTCTCCTGTTAAAGTTCAAGTTCAGCCAGTGGATCTCACATTTTATCGTAGTCTACGTTATAATCGTGACACCCTTTATTTTCTAAATGTGCATGCATTTTTCTGAAACTGTAACCGCAAAAAAAATAAATAAAAGAGAGCACTCTTCATGCCAAACAATCACTGTTGTAAACAAACTATCTAACACTTGGGATCACGTGATCATACACAATCTTTGAGTCTTGTATTAGATTAAAAAACAAAACACCCTCATATTCCAGCATCTGAAACAACTCCACACAATCGTTTTCAGCAACAACACAAAACAAGTGCACTTTTTGGAACAAGAATAATAGAGAAAGAGAATAGTCCATCTTTCTGGAAGACAAACTGCTTGAAACAAGACGGTTTTGTATAACTACAGCAAGAAAAACAACAAAGTGGGATTGAAAAAACATAGAGAAAAAAAAACGTGCCTTTTAAGCCTTAACCAAGGTTATCGATTGCGTGGGCCACGAGAAATCAGTTGAATGTTTTGCTTGAATTCTGCGGTCTTACGTGCAGTCACACTGTCTAAACACCGTCACAGTGTCAAACATACTTCCAGACTGTCAATCAGATCGTCACACATTCTAACATGAAGTCACACTGTCTAACATACCGCCAAGCTTTCAAACATACCGTCACACTGTCTAGCATACCGTCACACTGTCTAACATATCATCACTCATTCTAACAGGAAGTGACACTGTCTTGCATGCAGCACACTGTCTAACATACCGCCATACTGTAAAAACATACCGTCACAAATTCTGACACACCATCACGTTGTCTAACATACCGCCAGACTGTCTAACATACCGTAACATTGTCTAACATACCGCCAGACTGTCTAACATACCTTCACACTGTCTAACATACCATCACGCTGTCTAAAGTACTGTAACACTGTCTCATATAATATGTGTATCAATGTTGTACAAGTTGTTTTTCTGCAATGCTCGTAAAATGTTTCCACCACCCCCAGTAGAACCTAATCGAAAGGTTCAATGTATCAAAACATTTTACTCTTGTAACCAGTGAAATATCCTCATCAACACAAGGCACAGAGACATTGCAAATCCAATCTACATTCATAGGAGCCATAATGATCAATAAATTGATCGTGGGCCCTTAATATATAGAAGAAGAAGAAAACTGTTAGTCTTCCAAATTATTTATTATCACATACATCAGTGTACCACGCCTCGTTGTTAAGTACTAGCAAATATACCAGGCTTTTTTCGGGTTTTTAGTCGTAAAAATATCATAAAGCGTTTGAAGCAAACACGTACTCAAAAACACTTAAGAAAGTGAGCAGTAAAATTTAAATTTTAGATAGAAGTAAAATAAGTTAAATGTTTATTTTTTTTCCGATAAAAGGCAAGAATTATATTTTGAAAAAAAAAAGGATTTAATTTTGGGTCCATCCCGTTTCAGTTAATATCCCTAAAAACAGAGTGTCTGTTCGAAGTGCACGATTGCTGACTGGTATTCTGAATAGTTGTCCAAACCAATGAATTTGTCGTTGAGCCATACACTTGCTGATCGGGATGGCACCAACCATTTCAATCATTTTCCGGCTCCAAAAGGAAAGGGGGGGGGGGGGGGCTTTCTTGTTTTGCTCTCGAAACTTGCATTCGGCGCCCAGGTTTGACAGTGCAACACTGCCGTGTGATTATCGGACATCAGTAAATGCAATTTAAGAGAAACAATTATGTTGTCTTTTATTTAAGACGCTTTCAATAAATTTACAACATTAAAATAACTTAATTAAAAATAATATGGGCTGAAATTTTTCCGTATGTATCAAATGATTCCATTGGGACATTGCTGTCCTAACAAAATGCACCGTCCGATATTTTCATTAAAGAATTTTTTGTGAATGAATCTCAAACTTGTGAGACACCCTTCCCAAAACACATATTATGCCAAAAGGGTAATACAAAATACAAACGAACCCCAAAAATGTCAGTAAAAGCAAAGTACTTCAAAGCATTCAATTGCCTGTCACTGGGCTATGGGATACTTGAAATAAAGCATTCAATTGCCTGCCACTGAGCTATGGGATACTTGAAATAAAGCATTCACGTGCCTGCCACTGGGCTATGGGATACTTGAAATAAAGCATTCACGTGCCTGCCACTGAGCTATGGGATACTTGAAATAAAGCGTTCACGTGCCTGCCACTGGGCTATGGGATACTTGAAATAATGTACAGCTCCCATATAAAACGCAATGAGCTGAAATGGAACATGGTTAATTTCCGTTTATTAAAAGAATATGGTTGTATTAAATAGCGAATCTATGCTCGGGTGTGTATTTGGAAAAAAAACAACAACTAAACTTCTAAACCTAAAGCATTATCTGCGTACAATTAAGGATCTGTCAAAAAACGTCCAAAAGTTTGGCCTAGATGCAACAATTAACGTAGGAACTTGCAATGTAGCCTAGGCATTCTTGTCTAGCTTCGGCTATTATAAGGGAAATACAGTTTGGACACCACTACGCTCATTTGTAACTTTATAGAAACTTCAAAAATATCTTTAAATCTGATTTCCTAACATCTGAGGACAATCATAGACACTTATAGAAAGATGACAAACATAAAAAGGACACTTATAAAGTCTTAAGCCCGTGTGGTCCAATGGAAAGTGTTTGGCATGTGAAAAGGTTCACGAAGATGACGCGTGTTGTTCGCGCTTCGTTGGGGATTCAAAGAGACACAACTTATACATCATTAGTCAGAAGATGGACGCACAAAGGTGAGGCCATGCGCGGGGACGTACGGCGCTGCTACTGGAAGCCCATGCAGACATGTGTCTGCTCTTACGAAAAGGGATATTGTCTTGGATGTCGATTTTTCAAGATTGCTCAAATGTTCTTATATTGCCTCTGCTAATTTTTCTTCTTGTAATTCCAGCTAGACAGAAAGTTCACGCATCGATTGCTCAATAGGGCGCAATAAAACATAAGTTATAGGACGCTATAACACATAAGGTATTTGACGCTATAACACATAAGTTATAAGACGCTATAACACATAAGCTGAATTTTGAGAACATAAAAAATAAATAAATCCTCAAATGCTTAAATTCCGACACGTGGAAATTTAAAAAAAAAATGATTGAAATTTGAATATAGACAACTATAAAAGCAAATACTGATTTTTTTTTGTTGCCAATCCAAATATCAATTTTCAGTTTTCGAAAACCCTTGAGATACACGTAGCTTGTCATAGAATATGCCGTTCGTATGTCAGAGGACAGCACAAAAACTTTTATGGTTATATAGGATTGTGAAGGGCTTTGTAATGATTTCACAACTTACTATAAGACGAAACTAGATTTCTTTGCCATTCTTGGAAAAGTGATAATATAGTGGAATAGAGGTCTTTGTCTCTTATTATAAAAAGTTAACTTAAGAAGAAATTTGAATAGCTTTGTCTTACTGTCTTACATGAAACTGATAAACGAACTAGTAGACTTTGTCTTACTACGGCAAGTTAATGAAACAAGAAACAATGAAACAGACATGTTAAGGTAAAAAAAAATAATTGTATTAAGTTCTGGCAAGGTTTATTTCAATCAACGAACAGGGAGATGGTCGACTTGAGTCTATTTGGCGCTTTTGGAGCAACGCGGGAAAAGCCGGCTAAAATCAATATCTGGCCCTGTCTTAAGTTTACAACGTACAGCTGGACAGATGGGGGAGGGGGGTGTTTGGGGTGGTAATATATCTTGGTATCGGAGGGACCTGGAGGGAGATGGGGATCGAGAAAGAGAGGGAGAGAGAGATGCAGAAAGAGAAATAGAGAGAGAGAGAGAAAGAGCGAGAGAGATTGAGAAAGAGAGTGTGAGAGAGATTGAAAGAGAGTTATAGAGAGAGAGTTAGAGGGGAGAGAGAGAGAAAATAGTGAGAAAAGAGATATAAAGAACTGTGGACATCCCAAGATTTGAGTTTGAGCAATAGAGTACAGACATTATAAAACAGATTTGATGCTGAGCAATAGAGTAAAGACATTATAAAAACAGATTTGCGGCTGAGCAATAGAGTAAAGACGTTATAAAAACAGATTTGAGGCTGAGCAATAGAGTAAAGACATTATAAAAACTGATTTGAGGCTGAGCAATGGCGTAAAGACATTATACAAAACAATATGTAGGGTGTCACAGAATGTGCTTCAGGATTGGAACCCCAAACATCTGGACCAACGATGAGAGTATATTTAAGGTTTGTTCATGATGGAGGATAACACTATAGTCCATCTCGGATAAGTTTATTATTTCCTTGACCGAAAATGCCTGTAAGTTGGCAAGCGATTTAATTTTTTTTTTTAAAAGCCATCTAACCATGTGGAAAGTTATTGTCTGTTAGTGAAATACTTTAGATGTCTTACGTTTATATTTTTATAAATGTAAATGTTGTTTTGATTTTTTACAATATATATATATTTTTATGTTCTGAAATGAATATATGCAATTCAATAAAAAAAAAAACATTTCCATATCTTTAGATCAAAAAAGAATATTTTCTTATCTGATCAACTTTTATCTTATCTCATTTTATCTTATCTTATATATCGTTGCTTTTTCTTCGTTTATTTTATCTTGTCATATCTTATCTTATCTTGTTATATCATCTTATATTATCTTATCTTATCTTATTTTATGTCATGTTATCTTATCTTATCCATTTAAAACACTTGGAAAAGCCATCAACTAGCCAAATCGAAAGATATACAAGAATATTGTTTTTGAATTAACTAGGAGGATAAAAATGAAAACAAAGATGTTAAGACCCTGAAACAAAATAATTATATTAAAAAAAAAATTGAAAACGCATGGTTGAAATGTATCTTTGAAAAAACAATTCAATAAGCAATCGTTACACAAGCAAATGAGTTCGTCTGTCAATAGTTTCTAACATGTGTATCTGCTTTTGATGAACACTGGTTGACAAAGATTAGCTTATCAATCATTTAACAGACCGCCTTCCTGTCGATCTGACCTGACAGTTGTCACATTTGGTTACATCGCCTTATATAATTGATGATAGAAAAACATCAGATAACTTCAAAACCAAATGTTTCATAAATTCAAATCGCCATCATTGTATTTTGACTACACCAAGAACATCAAAGTCCGTACTCTATGACCCCATTTTTTTAGTAATTTATTTGATGCTGGACAATAATGCACCATATGTTGCACCGACTATGTAATGAGACAAGCTGAGCCTAAAGTCTGGCTTGAAAAAATAATTTGCTTTTATATTTTACCATTATTTCTTCACCCAAACGCCATATTTGATGACGCTTTGCTTTACTCTCTAAACTATCGCAGGAATCGGCAGACTCTCAAACCCAACAGATGATCTGGTTTGGGATCTAATGAAAGAGAAACTAATGTCTTGGTAGGTGACAAAAGAATAGCTGAGCCAGATTTCTGTCTCGTGGGTACAGGGAAGATGGGACTAATTTACATTTAAATTGAAAAAACGTTTTTTTTTTTAAGCAGAGGGAACGTTAAATTGACAAGATGAGATAAAGGAGTATTCGAGCTCGACTGAAGTTTGTAATGTAAGGATACAGAGGCAGTGATGGGTTTGGTGTAAGGATAAAGATACAGTGATTGGTTTGTTTAAGGATACAGAGATGCAGCGATTGATTTGGTGTAAGGATACATAGAGGCAGTGGTTGTTTGTTGTAAGGATACAGATACAGTGATTGGTTGGTGTATGGGTACAAAAAGACAGTGATTGATGGTAGGTGTAAGGATATATAGAGGCAGTGATCGGTTGGTGTAAGGATACATAGAGATGGTGATGGTTGGTGGGTGTATGGATACAGAGAGTGAGTGAGTGGTTGGCTTTAAGTTTCATATAGTTTATATTATCAATCTCATTTACAATTTTGTTCTAAAAATTCAAATTTTATTAATATAGCAAGTAAAAGGGGGAAAGCTTAGAAATCAGATGGGGTTTCAAAGAGAGAGTATCTTCCCTTTTCAGTAGCTTGATGCAAATTGTAATGTTTTTATAGTGAAATGCTTAAAATATATCGATTCCCTTCCTACATCTGAACTTGGCAACACATTTTGTTATTAAAATATACCAGCGTAAGCAATAAATAGACAAGTGTATCCATTATATGAAAATAATGAGGTCGAATCATGAATGGAAGGCTCAACACAAAACAGACATCATATTATGGTTCTATTTGTAGAACTGCTCGACTGGACAAGAAAGAACTGCAAGGCTGGACAATAAAGAACTTCTAGGCTGGACAATAAAGAACTTCTAGGCTGGACAATAAAGAACTTCTAGGCTGGACAATAAAGAACTTCTAGGCTGAACAATAAAGAACTTCTAGGCTGGACAATAAAGAACTTCTAGGCTGGACAATAAAGAACTTCTAGGCTGAACAATAAAGAACTTCTAGGCTGGACAATAAAGAACTTCTAGGCTGGACAATAAAGAACTTCTAGGCTGAACAATAAAGAACTTCTAGGCTGGACAATAAAGAACTTCTAGGGTGAACAATAAAGAATTTCTAGGCTGGACAATAAAGAACTTGTAGCCTGAACAATAAAGAACTTCTAGGCTGGACAATAAAGAACTTCTAGGCTGAACAATAAAGAACTTCTAGGCTGGACAATAAAGAACTTCTAGGCTGGACAATAAAGAACTTCTAGGCTGGACAATACAATAAAGAAAAGACCATTCATTGTCTACAGCTGCCTGTGTGTGTTTCATTAGTCAATGGTGATTAAGTGATTGGTCAATGGTGATTAAGTGATTGGTCAATGGTGATTATGTGATTGGTCAATGGTGATTATGTGATTGGGCAATGGTGATTATGTGATTGGTCAATGGCGATTAAGTGATTGGTCAATGGTGATTAAGTGATTGGTCAATGGTGATTATGTGATTGGTCAATGGTGATTAAGTGATTGGTCAATGGTGATTAAGTGATTGGTCAATGGTGATTAAGTGATTGGTCAATGGTCATTAAGTGATTGGTCAATGGTGATTAAGCGATTGGTCAATGGTGATTATGTGATTGGTCAATGGTGATTATGTGATTGGTCAATGGTCATTAAGTGATTGGTCAATGGTGATTAAGTGATTGGTCAATGGTGATTAAGTGATTGGTCAATGGTGATTAAGTGATTGGTCAATGGTGATTAAGTGATTGGTCAATGGTGATTAAGTGATTGGTCAATGGTGATTAAGTGATTGGTCAATGGTCATTAAGTGATTGGTCAATGGTGATTATGTGATTGGTCAATGGTGTTTAAGTGATTGGTCAATGGTGATTAAGTGATTGGTCAATGGTGATTAAGTGATTGGTCAATGGTGATTAAGTGATTGGTCAATGGTGATTATGTGATTGGTCAATGGTGATTAAGTGATTGGTCAATGGTGATTAAGTGATTGGTCAATGGTGATTATGTGATTGTGCAATGGTGATTATGTGATTGGTCAATGGTGATTAAGTGATTGGTCAATGGTGATTAAGTGATTGGTCAATGGTGATTAAGTGATTTGTCAATGGTCATTAAGTGATTGGTCAATGGTGATTAAGTGATTGGTCAATGGTGATTATGTCATCAGTCAATGGTGATTAAGTGATTGGTCAATGGTGATTAAGTGATTGGTCAATGGTGATTAAGTGATTGGTCAATGGTGATTATGTGATTGGTCAATGATGATTATGTGATTGGTAAATGGTGATTAAGTGATTGGTCAATGGTGATAAAGTTATTGGTCAATGGTGATTAAGTGATTGGTCAATAGTGATAAAGTGATTGGTCAATGGTGATTAAGTGATTGGTCAATGGTGATTAAGTGATTGTTCAATGGTGATTAAGTGATTGGTCAATGGTAATTATGCGATTGGTCAATGGTGATTAAGTGATTGGGCAATGGTAATTATGTGATTGGTCAATGGTGATTAAGTTATTGGTCTTTGATAATTAAGTTACTGGTCAATGGTGATTAAGTGATTGGTCTTTGATGATTACGTGACTGGTCAATGGTGATCAATTGATTGGTCAATGATGCTTACGTGATAATTCAATGTTGTTTGTAAAGTTTTCAATAAAATCCAGTGAAATGATCTGCACTCCCCCCCCCCCCCCGCAATTCAAAGAAAAAAGCAGGCACCATGCCATACTCACCCCGACTTACAGTCTCACACCCCAGTCTGACGTACTATAGTCCAGCCTGACGCCCTACACGCCAATCTGACATTCACACCCCAATCTTACTCCACACAACCTGATCTGACGCACCACAACCGAATTTGATGCCCCACACATCTATCTGACGCCCCATACCACAATTAGACGCAATTAACCCTCACCTGATGCCCCACCAAACAATCTAATGCCCCACCCATCAAATTCCCAAGACGTGTCGATTGGCAAAATGTTTTTTTTTTCCTATTTATACAAATATAATGGCAGCAGCCCATAGAAAATAAATCGGAACAAAACAATGTAGACTTCAATTTAGCATTTCCTGGAATCAACCCAAAAGTGATTTTAATATTAACTTTTCTATTTCGGGTATTTCCATTAAAATTGATTGCGTGCTTCTTAGTTATCCTTATTGTAATAAAAATGCTTCTAACACTAGTCGCCGGTCATAAAAGCTTCTCATGACGGAAGTTCCAAATGCAAAAGCATGTATTTTGTATTAGAAAAAAAATCCAAATATATTGCATTTTGCTTGTTGTTTTCCAAGAGTTGAGGTAAATTTATTCTTTAATAGCAAAGAAAACGAGATAAAATAGGATGGTATAACAAGTCTAGACTTCAAGTAATTGAAATCTACCATTAAGTTGATTGTAAGAATCATTTATAGCTAGAACCTATTCAGTTACACATACACACACAATACAAAATTAAAAAACATATTTTTTATGGCAGTTTAGATGAGTTAAATTATACGTATCTAATGGTTTACCTAGGCAACGTGAGGTCTTATGCATGATACTGCGGAAGAGATGGCGACACCTTCCGCTGCAACGGAAAATAAGCTCTGAGTGCATCCTAAACCTAAACAGCTAGGTACGTCTAAAGGTCTACATTGCTCTGTTTAGTTTAAGCACAAGATCAACTTACTAAAAAAAGGAGAAAAATATGGGCACTGTATGCATGACTAGCCACTTGTCAAAACTTTGCTTCCAAACACGTCAAAACAAACCAAACAACCAAACAAACCAAGACCGCTCAAGTAGATTAAGTGAATAAAAGTCTTTAAATCGAACAATCCCCTTCAATTCCATGGTGATCTAAAATTATAAAACTTGTTTTTTTTTGTTTCCCCGTTTTCATTCATTACTTTAGGATCGGCAACCAGCTGCTCGTGAGCAACATGCGGCTCCCGAAGGAATGTATCGTGAGAAGTGTCGGCAACCAGCTGCTCGTGAGCAACATGCGGCTCCCGAAGGAATGTATCGTGAGAAGTGTCGGCAACCAGCTGCTCGTGAGCAACATGCGGCTCCCGAAGGAATGTATCGTGAGAAGTGTCGGCAACCAGCTGCTCGTGAGCAACATGCGGCTCCCGAAGGAATGTATCGTGAGAAGTGTCGGCAACCAGCTGCTCGTGAGCAACATGCTGCTCCTGAAGGAATCTATCGTGAGAAGTGTCGGCAACCAGCTGCTCGTGAGCAACATGCTGCTCTTGAAGGAATGTATCATGCGAGTATACAAAAAGCTCCTCACTCAAAGAAAAATGATGGTTACGCTTCAAAATTAAATTGTATCAATCAACATAAATTTAGATTTGATTTTTAATTGTTTCAGTTTTCTTTGTTTATACTTTTGAATATTTCTTCAATCGATATTTATTTTTTTAGGTTTCTTTCTTAAATTTATTTAACGATTTATAAGAAAGAAGGTAATATGTTTCGTATGTATTTACTTCTATTCAGAAATATTATTGTCCCCGGACATTACACGCGTGCAATGCTAAGCACTTGAGTAATTGAATTCAGAATTGAATATGTGATTGCAGCTTAAAAAGTTTTTAATAATCTTTATCATATTCCCAAATACTATACGTTTCCTATATGTAAATCTTTTATGAACAAAGAAATCACAGGAATTAGTTTTTGTGTGTTACTAAGGGTCGGTTCACACGATCACATTTTCCTTCAAGCATTTGATGCAATTCATGTATGAAGCCTTGTCACAGCTTTCAAATTACTATTTGATCAAATTCACCCTAAAAAAGAAACCACGCACAAAATAATGCGTTCATACAACAATTTGAAGCTATATTTGATCGTGTGAACCATTTTTTTAGTTAAAGGAATATTATTTAATATCTCCATTGTTTTGCAAATTTTTTTGTTTACAGACATATTTGTACAGCTGAGTGTAATAAAAAAATAAACTGAACTTGTTTTATGAACCGAGAGCAATGAACAAATGTGTCAGTGTCACAATTTAGTGCCACTGAACGAAAAGTGTCAGTGTCACAATTTAGTGCCAATGAACAAAAATGTGTCAGTGTCACAATTTAGTGCCAATGAACAAAAAAGTGTCAGTGTCACAATTTAGTGCCAATGAACAAAAGTGTCAGTGTCATAATTTAGTGCCAATGAATAAGGAACACCTGATCTCGTTGTTATTGTTTGATCTAATGCCAGGCGCCATTACACCCCACGATGGAACTCGTCTGTTTCAAGAGATAGAGAAACGATGCGGAAGTTTCGGTTACCTTGTCTGGCTGAGGCCATTAGGGAAGTATCGGATTGCCGTCTCCAGCTTCCACTCTGTTACGCCGTACCTCGAGCTCCACAACGCGAGACTCCTTTTCTCCACCCCAGGGCAGTAAGAGCAGACAATCACTCAGTATTGCTGATTTATGAAAGCTATTGATTAATGCCCCTTCTTTTCTAGTCCCCCAAAAATGCGTCCGTCGCTATGGAAACCATTGAATTGCCACAATGTTGGACCAATCATTTTGGGAATACATGTAGAAATACTGAAACTATTATTTTAATATTTTATTTATTGATATAAAACAAACAAACTATTCTTCAGGAAATTATTAGGTGCAATTATTAAATGTTAGGACAGATAAATTAATTTTTTTGAAAATTATAAAATAAGACGACATGAATTCTTCAAAATGTCTAAGTAAACAAATGAAATCACGTCAGCTATCGTTTTCGTCACGTGTGTAACATTGGGCATGGGCATTCAATATATGGCAAGTAATGCCGACCAATAGTCTGTCAGAGTTCCAGCCTCACCGAGGGAAACCGTCGATCAGATCGATACTATAAAGACTGATATCTTTTAGGTGGTTGGGTTAAAAATTTTTGGACATTTTCCTCTCGTGTGGGAAAGACACATAAACATAAATGTATGCCCACGATGACTCCCCAATAGGAGTGGACAAGAAGGAGAGGCGAACATAGAAAATATCATATCTGATATGTACACATTTAAAAGAAAATACTAAATCCTGTCATATGCATATAACTATATATTTTACTTATAATAAATATTCCAATCTCAGTTCGTACAAACTTATCGGAATTTTATTTTGCGCGCCTATTGCACACACACACACACACACACAACTAGATAATTTTTATTTTATTTTTTCTTTTTGAAAATGAAGACGTGGAGTTTGTGTTAACTCATAATGCATTGATAAGAAAACGCTAGAAGTCAAATAAAATTTTGGTTTGGAGATAACATTGTGAGCGGGAGATTACCTTAGTTAGCCGAGAAACACACATAAACAGCATACATCTTTTATACAATCGTAGAAAGCAGGTCGAATATCTGGCGGGAGAATTCGTTAGTTAGCCTAGCAACACAAAACTCAGCGTAACTTTTTTTTTTTTTACAATCATGGGAAGCAGCCGATCATCAGTGGTTCTTGGCTCTAAACCGAAACTAACGGAAATGTCAAAATGTATTGCTAGCAACTCTCTCTAAACACGAGGGTTACTCAATTGTCTGCCAAAAAAAATATTACTTTAAAGCACTAACCCCATTTCACGTTAGGCAATGAATCTTCTTGATCACTTGAAAATTGGTTCAAATCTGGCATGAAAATTTTTTTCTTCTAAAATAAGTTAGAGGTTTTTGTCGCAACGTGACTGTCGCTAGTAAGATTGCAATGTTTTTTTTTAAAAAAACAATCTAAAATATATAGATTAAAAAACATTACTATTACTACTTTCTAAAAATATTTATCTGTAGAAAATTTTTAAATACCCTACCAACAAATAATGAAAAATATATTGTCATTAAGAGCCAAAAAAATGAAGCTGTTTTTTTTTTGGTTAAGGAAAAAAATAATTATTTTATACTTGACTTCCACACGTGACTTTCCAGAATTGACTTAAACTTTAAACAATGTTTTCATCTACGGATCCAACATCTTACGTTATTTCAATCAATTTAATTCTTCTAGCATTAAAGGAAGTGGGCTGTAGTGGCGAGTTGATCAGGCGATAGATAAATTCCCGATAACTGCGCGAAATGAATTTGTTTAAAATACCGCAGTTATGTTTGGTGCGCCATATTATCTTTTGGTTTTACAGAAAAAGTCTCAATCAAAATATGTTATAAACCTGCGGTGTAAAAGTGGGGTGGGACATTACAGCAATAATATAGCTCAGCGTCGTTTCAAGGTGTGCGTTGGCGTACCTGGAAAAGGGGGAGGGGCGTAGGGTAGCACTAATTGGCATTCTTATAAAGTGCGTTACTTGAATGTATGTTTTGTCAAGCACTTTAGTAGACGGTAAGATGAAGCATCGCCGCCGCCATTGTTTGGCGGGCTTTATTTAGTATATAAGAGTAATATAATTTCCCCATGGGACACGGAGTTGGATGCTGTACACTATAAAATCCCCCAAAACTGCACCAACCAGTGTGTACATTCGTTTCCAATAACCGCTGAAGGTAAAAATTGGAAATTATAAACACAGTGATAATAAGACTATTTTTATCGTACGCAAACTCAATCAATTTAAATCTGACCAAAAATATATATGTTTACATGTTGGCCTAAGCATCGTTATTAATATGTTTGTATTATTTATTGATACAATTAAAAACTATATTTAATACACTAGTTAAAGTCTTATTTGAAGTAGTTCTCAGAATGCGAGATTTGGGATATTTTATAAAAGTAGTGTGACATTCTTTATTGTCACCTGTGTATTACAATTAAAAGGTTGAAAAGTACATTTAAGCTTTATAAGAACATTCTCAAAGAATTTATCTTAACATATTCTGGTTTTAAATTATCATTATTATTATTATTATTATTATAGTGGTCTTATGTAGCGCGGTGCCACGGTCTAGGGTTAGGCACATAGCACTTCACATAAAAATTAGCAAAAAAGAGCGAGTATCGTTTGGTGTGTGGGGGAGGTGGTACAATTTGAATAGGTTTGTGTATTTTGGTGACACCGTTTACGTCAATATCTATATCACAAAACAATATACTGTACCATTATCTGTTTTTATATTTCAATAGCGATGAGTATGGAAGGGGGAGGGCGTCTCATATAATAATATCAATATCTCCAAATCTAATTATGTAACGAATTTGAACTTTTGCACAGATTGTAATTTAAAATAAAAAACTATTTTCCTTAATAATAAGGATATGTCATGAACTATTTTTTTAAAAAATTTAATATATTACTTTGTAACAAATGGCCGTGGTGGGGCATTAGACAATTAATGTTGTTTATCGGCGTGCAAAAAGGTGTACTTTGGCAAACCTGGGTGTGTTATCGTTTAAGACTCTTTTTTTTTGTGTGCCTATAAAACAACTTCATACATTTACCCACAGGTAGCACAAGTTACAACCATTGCATGGGTGGTAGCATTTTATATATATATTATAGTAATATTGACGCCAAAATATGTTAAACACCAGTCTTTGGTCTATAGATAGTTTTTAAAAAAAATGAAATATATAATATATATATTTAATATTATACAGAAAACGTATTTCATGGACAAATTGGGGGGGGGGGGGTTGGATGGGGAGGCGAGTAATTAAGGTGTGGACATTTTTATATAAATGACTATAAGTTTAAATCTGATGATATTACCGTCATGAAAAAGGCGCTACAGAACTTCCTATCGAAGTACATTAAGATGTGTTATAGCGGTGTCGGAAAATACAAGTGAAGTGCGTTGTGTGGGCACATTTTCACATAACAACACCAAAACCTTCAAACGCAATGAAGTTAAAAGAGGCAAAATAGTGGAACCGATTTCTCTTAAAACTAAAGTCATTGAGATGTTCCCCCCCCCCACCCATTTTTTCCAATACACACATCAGGGTGAAGGATGAAGTATGACAATATGTTCATATTTAAAAATGCATTGAATCGCTTTCGGGAAAATAAATTTCAAACATGAAAGAAAGAGTATGGGGACTTTGTATGTGGCTAACAACATTCCAAACCCAAACATTCACACGTAAAGATTTAATCCTTTAGATAGAACCATACATATTTTTTTTTTCCAAAATAAAGTTCAAGGACATGAAGCACGATGGACTCAGGTTTTTAAAATAAGAAGTTTCACGATCTTCCATTGTGCGTAAAATACAGTTCATCGGAAACGTGCGGATTTATATTTGTGAGATTTAATAATATTTCTTAAAAACAAAACGCTGGTACAGACGTAAAAAACACAACGCTGGTACAGACGTAAAAAAACACAACGCTGGTACAGACGTAAAAAACACAACGCTGGTACAGACGTAAAAAAACACAACGCTGGTACAGACGTAAAAAACACAACGCTGGTACAGACGTAAAAAAACACAACGCTGGTACAGACGTAAAAAACACAACGCTGGTACAGACGTAAAAAACACAACGCTGGTACAGACGTAAAAAACACAACGCTGGTACAGACGTAAAAAACACAACGCTGATACAGACGTAAAAACACAACGCTGGTACAGACGTAAAAAACACAACGCTGGTACAGACGTAAAAAAACACAACTCTGGTACAGACGTAAAAAACACAACGCTGGTACAGAATTAAAAAAACACAACGCTGATACAGACGTAAAAACACAACGCTGGTACAGACGTAAAAAAACACAACGCTGGGACAGATGTAAAATCGCAACGCTGATACAGACGTAAAAAAACACAAAGGTGGTACAGACGTAAAAAACACAACGCTGGTACAGACTTTAAAAAACACATAGCTGGTACTGACGTAAAAAACACAACGCTGGTACAGACGTAAAAAAACACAGCGCTGGTATAGACGTAAAAAACACAACGCTGGTACAGACGTAAAAAAACACAACGCTGGTACAGACGTAAAAACACAACGCTGGTACAGACGTAAAAAAGCACAACGCTGGTACAGACGTAAAAAATACAACGCTGGTAAAGATGTAAAAAAAAAACAACGCTGGCACAGACGTAAAAAACAGAAAGCTGGTACAGACGTAAAAACACAACGCTGGTACAGACGTAAAAGCACAACGCTGGTACAGACGTAAAAAACACAACGCTGATACAGACGTAAAAACACAACGCTGGTACAGACGTAAAAACACAACGATGGTACAGAAGTAAAAACACAAAGCTGGTAAAGACGTAACAAACACAACGCTGATACAGACGTAAAACTTGGTTAACAAATGTTTCATTTGATAAAAGTATTTTGTGTTTGAATATTTTATAATAATATAATTCAGGGGCGAGGTAAAGATTGGGCCCACTTTTTTTAATGAAGATACCAATATATCAAATCCGTTAATGTTGCAGATATTTAAAATTGCGCATAGATTTTTTGAAAAAATTATGTCTCGCGACATGTTTCCTCAATGTTTAGAAAATATCTTGTCTCCGCAGTTCAGGTGGTTGAAAATGTTTGGGTAGACCTATATTATATAGAAGATTAGTAAAAACCCAATGATACTAGAAATGTAAAAATCTATACATAGATTCATAGATTTAAAAACATTGAAATGGTCTGATTTACTATTAGCTAAATAAACATTTCAAAGGCTTCGAAAGATTTAGCTGTCTAACTGAGATACAACAAGCTGTCTCACACAAAGATACATCAAGCCGCCTCACAGAGATATAGAGGTAAACCAAGTCAGAGAAAAGCCTCTAACTAAATACAGTTTCCCTATTTAATAAAACTATCGATTTGTTTCTGTCTAGCGCCGAGACGATGAGAGTAAGACAACGTGGTTTTTTTGTTTGTTTTTTTGGGGGGGGGGTGGGGGGGGTGGGGGGGTGGGGGGGGGGAATCACTCAGTTAACTTTGTGAGCGCAAAAAAAGATAATTTAAAAAAACATTGCCAGTTTATTGTTAGGATTAGTGATACTGGGTCGTGTTGATGTTAGTGGTGGTGATATCGGGATTGGTTGATGGTAGTGGTGGTGATATGGGACTTGAATGATGGTAGTTGTGGTGATATGGGACTTGAATGATGGTAGTTGTGGTGATATGGGACTTGGTTGATGGTAGTTGTGATATGGGACTTGGTTGATGGTAGTGGTGGTGATATGGGACTGGGTTGATGGTAGTGGTGGTGATATAGGACTGGGTTGATGGTAGTGGTGGTGATATGGGACTGGGTTGATGGTAGTGGTGGTGATATGGGACTGGGTTGATGGTAGTGGTGGTGATATAGGACTGGGTTGATGGTAGTGGTGGTGATATGGGACTGGGTTGATGGTAGTGGTGGTGATATGGGACTGGGTGATGGTAGTGGTGGTGATATGGGACTGGGTTGATGGTAGTGGTGGTGATATGGGACTGGGTTGATGGTAGTGGTGGTGATATGGGACTGGGTGATGGTAGTGGTGGTGATATGGGACTGGGTTGATGGTAGTGGTGGTGATATGGGACTGGGTTGATGGTAGTGGTGGTGATATAGGACTGGGTTGATGGTAGTGGTGGTGATATCGGACTTGGTTGGTGTTAGTGGTGGTGATATGGGACTGGGTTGATGTTAGTGGTGGTGATATGGTATTGTGTTGGTGGTAGTGGTGGTGATATGGGACTTAGTTGATGGTAGTGGCGGTGATATGGG
This sequence comes from Omphiscola glabra, assembly GCA_964017045.1. Taxonomy (NCBI): domain Eukaryota; kingdom Metazoa; phylum Mollusca; class Gastropoda; family Lymnaeidae; genus Omphiscola; species Omphiscola glabra. The sequence continues at coordinate 25,616,715 of OZ024810.1, read as the reverse complement.
ACTGGGTTGATGTTAGTGGTGGTGATATCGGACTGGGTGATGGTAGTGGTGGTGATATGGGACTGAGTTGATGGTAGTGGTGGTGATATGGGACTGTGTTGGTGGTAGTGGTGGTGATATGGGACTGGGTTGATGGTAGTGTTGGTGATATGGGACTGGGTTGATGTTAGTGGTGGTGATATCGGACTGGGTGATGGTAGTGGTGGTGATATGGGACTGGGTTGATGGTAGTGGTGATGATATGGGACTGGGTTGATGGTAGTGGTGGTGATATGGGACTGGGTTGATGGTAGTGGTGGTGATATGGGACTGGGTTGGTGGTAGTGGATGTGATATGGGACTGGGTTGATGGTAGTGGTGGTGATATGGGATTGGGTTGATGGTAGTGGTGGTGATATGGGACTGGGTGATGGTAGTGGTGGTGATATGGGACTGGGTTGATGGTAGTGGTGATGATATGGGACTGGGTTGATGGTAGTGGTGGTGATATGGGACTGGGTTGATGGTAGTGGTGGTGATATGGGACTGGGTTGGTGGTAGTGGATGTGATATGGGACTGGGTTGATGGTAGTGGTGGTGATATGGGATTGGGTTGATGGTAGTGGTGGTGATATGGGACTTGAATGATGGTAGTGGTGGTGATATAGGACTGGGTTGATGGTAGTGGTGGTGATATCGGACTTGGTGATGGGTGTGGTGTTGATATCGGTGATGGTAGTGGTGGGGATATTTTACTTGACGAGGGAGTCAAATCATTGATACAGTTTACAATGAAATATATACCAATATATAAAGATAACCTTAAAACTGTTATCGCCCTTTATTTTCTTCCCCCTTTTTATGATTTCTCTTCTCACAGCAGTCTTGTGTTAAATGAGATATATTCTAGGTGAAGATTTTCATTTTGTAAGATAGCATTCATAAATATGTTATCATGTAAGGCCACATTTAGGAAACTTCAATCACGTGTACATGTACATGTATGTAAAGGTGGTGCACACTACAGAAAAACACAAAATGGAAACTATTTATTAAAGGTAAAATCGGAAACACATATTGATTATAGTATCTAGTAGATTTACTTCGACATTGAAAAAGAATTGAAAGATAAGGATTATTTCTATAACAAGTTAAGTTTAGTCAAAAGTCCAATCGTAAAGACACCAAAGACCGCTCTTGAAGACCAAAAGACCGCCATTGAAGACCTAAAAAGATGCTCCTGAAGCCATGAAAAGCCGCTCCTGAAGACCTAAAAAGCCGCTCTTGAAGACCTAAATGGCCTCTCAAACAGAGAGCTCAAATCTATGGTAATCAAACTCTATCCAGTTCAACATTATAGTTAGTTTAAATCCATGGAAACATTATAGTCAGTTAGTTCAAATCTTTGGTGAGCTAAGCTCTATCCATTTCAACATTGTAGTTAGTTGATTATACAGAATTCCAGTTTATTGCATTGATAATTTACATTCTTGTGCCATTTTCATATTGTTTCTGGGAAAACAATTTCTTTGAGAGTATTACCGCACCCTCTTTTATAAATGCCTAAACCTTTCATACTTCACGTTTCTGTAGTGTATAGAAAGAGATGTTATCAATGCAATTGATGAGACCTCTTCCTACCTATATCTGGGCTCCTCACAACCCCCCCCCCCGCCCCTCATCCTTGCCAATACTTGGGATCGACCTGACAATCAATACAAATAGGCACATTCAACAGTAGCCGACCGTGTGGTGGATCTATGGAATAACCAGAGTGGAATTAGAGTCTGGTGGGCGAGCACATGTGTATTAAACAGACTGGCATGATGTCTGGTGAACGAGCACATATGTAGAAACAGACAGACATGTTGTCTTTTGGACGAGCACATATGTACTAGCATACTGAAATGATGACTGGTGGACGAGAACATATGTACTAGCATACTAAAATGGTGACTGGTGGACGAGCACATATGTACTAGCATACTGAAATGATGACTGGTGGACGAGCACATATGTACTAGCATACTGAAATGATGACTGGTGGACGAGAACATATGTACTAGCATACTAAAATGGTGACTGGTGGACGAGCACATATGTACTAGCATACTGAGATGATGTCTGAAGGGCGAGGACATACATCCTAACAGGCTTAGATGATGGAATTGTATCTGTTGGAGTTAGACGGCCGAGCACATATGCACTAACATACTGGGTGCTGGGTGGCCGAGTACTTGAAACTGAGACAATCCAAAGCTTGTGGGTTGGAGTTCAATGAACAGCCTAGGCAAACAAAACAAAAAAAACCCACAAAACAAAGCACACAAAAGCACCATAACGCTGGGTAGATGGCACCCGTTTAACCTGGGATGGCAGCTCATGTAAGAGAAGTCAAACTCTGAAGTTAAACCCGGAGATGGACTCTCATAGGCGCTATGATATTGGCGCAATGAAAATTGCCGGCAACGTCTGCTATGCGGAACGCATAACGAGATACATGAGACACAAGAGGCACTGCTTGTCCCCTGCTGCATCTTGCTCTATTTCTAGTCGTCTGGACAAAGTCTTGCCATAGGGACAAAAATGCAAGGACGAGAGAGTGATGCTGGCAAATAGGGCAACTATCCTTCGCTTTAAACAAAATTCACCTCAAATCAAGGCCACTTATCAATTAGAAGCGAGGGGCGATCAAAATACTGATAGTATTTGATCGGTAGGCTTTGAGTCGGAACACATTCCTAAACATCTAATTTCTGCTGAAATGCTCTATTTAATTTCATCCAAAATTTACTTAACAATTTCTGTTTTTAGCTCTAGTGGTATCAATGAATTAGAAAGTGAATTATTGGCTGCTAGGATCCCCGTTAAGAAAGAATTGATTCATGATCAATGTGTTGTAGGAAATGAGATTACATTGCCCAAGAATAACATTGATTATTATATAATGTAAAGTTAGATTTTTGCGGGATATTAGCGAGTGATACGTAGAAGACAATGGCGGCATGGCAAACGCGTGTGGCGAAAGCCAATTGTAGAGAAGCTACAGGTTTTAGAAAGGCACACGGTTGTATGTAGCTGATAAACGTTGTGTGACACCAGCTTTTAGGCAGACACACGTCTGTGTTTAACGGATACACGTTATGAGACATCAGGTTTTAAACAGAGGAAGGTTGGAGAAGTATGCAATACACACACACAAGAAAACACCACAACTTTATCACGTGATATATAAATTACTAAATTACATAAATAACAACACTCTTGCAGTAAGCAAAAAGGTAAAGTTGCTGGGCAGAAGCAAGCGTATTTAACTCTCCATGAAGATCATAACTACTGGGCAGAGGTAGAAGAATTTAACTCGCCACTGAGATGATAACTACTGGGCAGAGGTAGAAGAATTTAACTCGCCACTGAGATGATAACTACTGGGCAGAGGTAGAAGAATTTTAATTCGCCATTCAGATGGACACAAAAAGGTAAGGAAACAATCAAAAGAAATCTTTCAGTATTTTTGACAGAGACAAACACGCCCACACACAGAGACACACACGCCCGCACACAGAGCCACACACGCCCGCACATAGAGACACACACGCCCGCACACAGAGACACACACGCCCGCACACAGAGACACGCACGCCCGCACACAGAGACACACACGCCCGCACACAGAGACACACACGCCCGCACACAGAGACAGACACGCCCGCACACAGAGACACAAACTCCCGCACACAGAGACACACACGCCCGCACACAGAGACACACACGCCCGCACACAGAGACACACACGCCCGCACACAGAGACACGCACGCCCGCACACAGAGACACACACGCCCGCACACAGAGACACACACGCCCGCACACAGAGAAACACACGCCCACACACAGAGACACACACGCCCGCACACAGAGAAACACACGCCCGCACACAGAGAAACACACGCCCGCACACAGAGACACACACGCCCGCACACATAAACATTCGCTCTAACAACACAAAATATAGAGATGGTCAATGTAAGGGGTGACCTTGAGTTGAGGAAGAGTGCGTCCGAAGAGCCCACAAATCTATAATTAGAAATCAAACGCGAGGCCTCCTACATCTCGCGTGGAGCTACGAGAGAGGCGAGGATAAAGAGTGATTTGTTAATCAATAGGTTTCAACGCAATGTTTCCTTGTCTTTTCCACGTTAACCATCCATCGTTAAAGATACCGGACACACTTATGGTTTCTAGAAGGGGGAACTCCTCGACCAATTACAGCGACACTTTGTTTTTAGTAAAAGTATTAGTCATTTTAATACAGGTATATCTCTTTTAGTACCTGTGTATGTAATTTTAAAACCGATATTTTCATTTAGGTTCAAGTTTTTTTTTTTGGAGCTTAGTACCAGTATGTGTCATTGCAGTACCATATTTTGTCAAATAGTACCAGTATTTGTCATCTTTTATGAGACAGAATATTGGGCAGATGAAGAATCAGTTCAAGCTAAGTAAACACCGTAATGCTTTAAATGCATAGATCGTTCAACAACATTAATTTTTAGGAACAAACAACATAACTACAGCTAGTGTCATATGGTCAACCCTCAAGACAACCCTTCCACCCCAAAGACATACCTTTGCACACCACTAAAGACATACCTATCCACCCCCCCAAAAAAACCCTTCCACCATTAATTGTCCCCAATTACACTACTTACTCCCAAGTGATTCCGCCGCCCGTAAATTCCCCCCCCCCTTTTTCTTTTTCAACACCATGTAATTCCCACTTTTGATGTCCTCTAATTTAATCCCGGTTAATCCCCAATATAGTCATCCTAATCCCAATGTAGTAATCCTAATCTCAATGTAGTAACCCTAACCCCTAAGTAGTAACCCTAATACTAAGATAGTAATGCTACCCCCTTTGTAGTAACACCATCCCGATGTAGTAGCCATAATCCCAGTGTAGTAACCCTATCCCAAATTATCAAATTATTAACTCTAACCTCAATGTAGTCACCCTAACCCCAACTGTCACATCCACAGTTACACCCCAGCCGCCAACACCTACCCCCCCCCCCCACCTCTCCAATAATGACGTCTGCTTGGGTTCCTAGGATGTCGTGTCGAAATCGTGTACTGATCAACAATAATTGCCAGGCCGGTGCTGCATGGCTCATTGTGGATTAAGAAGAGGCCGCTGCTAAAATCCACAGCAAAAAGTCTAGCAATGCAGAGGTGCTAGGAAGGGATCGTCCAACACATTATTTACACGCAATCAGGGATCGATTCGCGGTTCGGGTGGATCGATAACTTCATTCAACGAGTTCAAACGATTACGCGTGACATCTTTGACGGAGTAACAAGTACATACTGCTAGGGCCGGAAAGGCTGGCTGGGTCTGGATGCGGTTAAAATAATTCTATTTTTGGCTAATATTAAGTTTATAATTTATTGGTTCTTACTAATTATTTATCATTGATCTTTTTCTAAAGCATAAAAGTACACCGCCAAGAGCCAGGATGTAGTGGCTTGCATTACAAAGTCATGAAATAAAAATCCTCATTTTATGACAAAGTAATACGAGCTGTTTAGGTTAATCTGGAGTATCCAAATGCCGGACATATATTCAAATTACAGAGCTGAACAACGTAGATTCAAATAAAAAGAAAATTAAAGACAAATGTTTTGAAATTAAGGCGACACTAAATTGAGTTCAAAAGTGAAGTATTTGTACCTTTGCTTTGTTGATACCTACGAAATATGTTGGTACTCTATGTCTGTTTCATATCCTTAGTAAGTAAATATTTAGTCAGTGGTAATTTCCCCACTAGACCCCAATGATCAAACCCTTGTGAGAACCGCTAAATCGACGTGTTGACAGATCACATTTCAAACGGAAAAATACAAAAGGCACACAACGGATCTCAGAATTTTGGCCAGAGAGACGTTTGAGGGGTGGGGTTGGGGTGGTGAATACAAATAAATCAGAGAGTCGGAACCAGGATCTTAAAAACGCAACTATGCTTCCCCTTCCCTCCTCTCCTCACCACATTTTCGTGCTCACCCACCACCGTAACACAGACGAAGGTTCTGAGACCAAATCTCAAGATTGGCTTGGAAACAGCGAGTATTGATCACAGAAGTTAAAGCTATCGGCCCTTCATACACGCACACAAATGCCCGGGTAGGTTAACTTCTTTACACAACTAAAAAGCGGATCCAAACAGAATTATAGCCCTGGAGCTGTGCAGTTTTTATAAACCTATTAATTTCCACACACACACACACACACAAAAAAAACAATAATTTTCTTATCAAATTAAATAAAGATTAATTTGACTACGGGACTTTGATCGATCACCTGTTGAATGAATTTAAATTCATCTGCAGCCATTTGAAGTCTGTCTTTGTAAGGGTTTGGCGGAGTGGGGTATTTAGAATTTGAGACGCCCGGGGTGCTCCTTGATTTTTATGCCACCCATGAAGAGCAACCACAAAATATACGTTACACTTTAAAAAAAAAGGATATACATGGTATGTTTGAAGTTGACCGAAAAAGCCACCACAAAATACGCATAATGGGGTGGGGGTGGTGGCGCCACCACTGCTCCTCTCTTCGTATGCCAATAGCTGAGTTGGGCAGTCACGACACTGAGCAAGGCATGCTAGCTGTACCCAGGAAATGGAAAGACATTGTCTTGGGATTATAAAAATCTTAGTCTGGGTCTTTATTCCTGATTTATTAGATAAAAGCCACTCAATTTGCCCTGATATCGGCGCAACACGCTTGTTACGTACTGTTTTCAGTATGGAGAAATTCATCTCTTATATAAGTTTTTGGCTCCTTCTAAAACAGTACACAACAAAAGACGATACCATAAGTTATATACTATAACAAAGAATACGATAATCAAACCAGGGCTAATTACAATTAATACATTTTAATACGTTAATGATAAATTACAAAATATAAAGAAATATAATGAAAGCAATCGACTTACAGGATAATGATTGGCTTATACCGGTACAATGTTGTAAAGCGGTACAATGATGAAAAGGAATCTACACACACACAGTAAACAAGTATATGTCTCGTAGCAACAATAACACACGATCAAAGTATTTATTGATAAAAATGATCTTCTCTCTCAACCTCTCTAGGTGTCTATATAGCCTGTTTCATAGATACTTCTAGAAGAGACTACCAATTGTATGCTCTTCTCGATACTTCTACATAATTCTAAAGAATTCTAAGGATACAGACTATTAATTTTAATTAGTTGTTAACAAGTTCAAGAGAGGCTATTTTTAGCTAGCCACACAATAAATGCTGTTCCAAGCTTGGGGTCAGCTAGAGTTAATTCACGGGGAAAGATGACGTAAACACGTCGTCTACATAACCACGTTTCTTATGGGCATGACCTATTACTGACGTTTTTGTTTCCTCATCAAAACCAGTTTCGATCAATCAGTGTTAACAATGTACACAAGAAACGACTATGTAACAATTAATCACAATGCTGTTCTTTATAAACATAAAAAATAAACATTTCCTAAATCTTTCAAATATTTTTTCCCGCTAGATAATTGACAAGGAATGTTTATAATCAATACCCAAGAAACAACACCCCTGGCAAGTGTCAGACCCACTTGTCCCTTGTTAGTTTAATTATTAATTATTGGCAATCAAAACCAGGATACCCTTTTTTTCTGTTGTTTCCATAGTAACAGTGTAAACTATAATTGGAAAGACCAAACTAAAAAATATGATTGTTTGCGTGTTAGAGGATGATACGGCGATAATGTTGATGTGTGACGCAGCTGCGAGAAATGATCAAACACATTTCAAGAGATGGTTTAAAAATGTGTTCGCTTACAAGGAAAGATGGAAACAGAAGAGTCCTGACAGAAATGACAAGATAAGCAGATATTAGGATCATGTTTCTATGTATTTTATAATGCTTTGGTTTGATAGAGTAATAATCTAATAATTGGTGCAGGTGTGTCTTACACAATTTTCTATTATCTGTTGTCATTCCAGTTTTCTTAAAGGATTTTCTTTTATCTTCCTTAATGATCATGCCAGCCCGTATTTAAAAAAAAATTACACCCTGTTATATCTTATCCCAAACTTAAGGTCACTAAAGTAGCCACACGTTTCGGGGGGGGGGGGGGTAGTACGTCACAAAAAGTCGTCTTTAAATGTTGGAAAATATAATCACAAAATTCGATCAGAAAATGTGACTTATTGCACCTGTTAATATGTCATTTCGCAAGATTCTAAGCAATAGAATAGTTATTGATTTGCGACTTTTAAGGTGAATTATTGGGCTATAAGCCACCCCCACCCCCCACAATTGTTTCCTCAACCAGTTTTCACTCAAAATAACGACACCATTTTTTAGTCTTGCAATGCAAGTCTGTTGAACTTCTGCGACTCCGACACTCCGACTTGATGAACGACATTCGTACTGCAGCCATTTAATTTATAATTTGCCTATATGAAACCTGTAATCCAACCTGTCATCGTTTTGATTTTTACAACCACAACCAGGCTGAAATAAAACAAAATATTCACCAAAGGATTAAACGAGTAATAAATGCATCCATAAAATTCAATCGACGCACTCGGTTTGAGAATTCACAACAACAAACACAACGCCACGCTCTGATGAACTGGAAAGTGATTGTGTTAAAACTTGAGTAAACGGATCACACACAAAAAATGGAATTCGATAGAGTTGAGCAGTGAGCAGACGACAGAAAGTTATAGTGAACTACAGCTCAGCAGCCGAACGTATGGTTTGTTTTATCACCAAAGCAAATGCTACTAAGACTGTTCTCGCAATAGCTCACCACAACTGTCCCTTACAGAGCCTAATGGATTATATAATCTAATGCCACAATGTGTTTCTTAATCCCAATACCTCACCGTATCTATCCCTTAAGGGGCCTAACGGATTATATTATCCTATGCTACAATGTGTCTATCAATCCCGATACATCACTGGGCCTGTCCATCCAAATACCTCACTGTGTCCGTTCATCCTAATACCTCACCTTGCATGTCCATACCAAAACCTTAATGTGCATGTCCATACCAATACCTCGCTGTGTCCGTCCATCCTGATACCTGACTATCTGTAAATCCAATCACCTAAATGTGTCTGTTCATCCCAATACATCACTGTGTCCGTCCATCCCAATACATCAGTGTGTCCTTCCGCACCGGTACCCAACTGTGTCCTTCCATCCAAATAACGTAATGTGTTCGTCCAGCCAAATACCTCATTGTGTCTATTCTAATATTCACTTTGTCCTTCCATCCCAATACCTTTCTGGGCCTTACCTTCTTATAATATTCTTGTGCCTTTTCATCCCAAGCCTCGTCTCTCTGTCCATTCAGTTACGTCATTGTCTCTTTTATTTCTTATATCTTACTATGCCACTCCATCCGAATACCTAAATGTATCTGTTTGTCCTAATAGCTCACAGTGGCCATCCATTTAAATACCTAATTGTATCTGTTTGTCCTAATAGCTCACTGTGGCCATCCATTTCAATAATTATCTGTATCTGTTTGTCCTAATAGCTCACTGTGGCCATCCATTTCAATACCTAACTTTATCTGTTTGTCCTAATAGCTCACTGTGGCCATCCATTTCAATAACTAACTTAATCTGTTTGGCCTAATAGCTCACTGTAACCATCCATTACAATACCTGACTATGTCCCCCTAACATAATATTTCGTGTCTTACCACCATAAACATCGTTGAGTCTGTCCTTCCCAATACACCACTGTGTTATTATAGGACAATCTCTCCTGTGTCTTTCCATCTCGATACGTCATTGTGTCTGTCCTCTCTATTACCCTACTCTGCCTATCCATCTTTATATCTCACGGTGTCTGTTCATCCAAGTAACTTAATGTGTCCGTCCATGTCCATCACAAATGCAGAATATATATAGCCATCCCAATACCTCATTGTGTCCGTCCATCCCAATCCTAATCCCTCACGTCTTGCGTCTGGAGTCCTTCAAAACATATTTAAAAACTCATCTATTTCACAAACACCTTCTGGGGTGAAGTTGTCTACCATATTATCCAGCTAGTTATCTTCTCCCAGCTTTGTTTTTGTACCGCGCTTCGAGCCTTTGGGGATGAAGCGTGATTTTTCAAATGAACTTTATGTCGATCAAAATAACCAACTGTGTCTTTTATCACAGTAACCCCCCCTTTATCTCCATACCATACTATTCACCTATGTGGGTCCGTCCATCCCAATACCTATCTGTGTCCGTCCATCCCAATACCTATCTGTGTCCGTCCATACCAATACCTATCCGTGTCCGTCCATCCCAATACCTATCTGTGTCCGTCCATCCCAATACCTATCTGTGTCCGTCCATCCCAATAACTATCTGTGTCTGGCAATGTCAAAACCTCACGTTGTCTGTTTATCCTTATAACTTAATATGTCCTTTCTAATATCTCACTGTGTCCTACCATCCCAAAACGTCTTTGTGTCTGTCAATCCCAATATCTGCACTTGTCCGACTCACTCTTCTGACCATCTCCCGACCTCACTATTCATGTTCATCAACAATACCACTCACTGTGTCCTTACATCCCAATACCTACATATGTCTGTCAATTTCAGAACCTCACTTTGGTCATCCCAATACATCACCTATTTCATCCTAATACCTTTCTGTGTCTTAAAAATCCCAAAACATTGTCGTGTGTCTCCATCCCAACACATCACTGTGCCCGTCAACCCCAATCCCCCCTTATGTGTCAGTCCATCCCGATACCATTTTGTGTCTGCTCATTCGCATTACATTACTCTCAATCTCCATCATAATAACTCAGTTTGTCTGTACATCCAAAAACCTCACTGTCTCCGTCCATTCCAAAATCTGATTGTATCTGTCCTTCCCAATATCAGTCTGTGTATACCGATCCCAAAATCATCAATATGTCTTTAATCAAAAATACCTAACTTTTTTGTCCATCCCCATACCTCACTTCTCTTTGCAACTCAATAAGTCAATGTGTTCTTCAATCACAATACCACGCTGTGTCTATCCAACCCGTTTCTTTATTGGGTCTCTCCATGCTAAAACCTCACTGCGTCTTTCCATCCAAATACTTCACTGTATCCGTCCATCCTCCCTATGCCTTAATGAATATTTCATCCTAATAACTCCCTATTTCTGTTCACCCCAGTACCCCATTGTGTCAGTAATTCGCAATATCCCAATTTGTCTATTCATCCCAGTACCTCATTGGTTATATCAATCTCAATCACTGCACTTGTCCATTGCAATTCCTCAATGGGCCATCCATCATAGTAACTCCCTTACACAGCCTCACAATCCATCACCTCAACTCCTTTACATAGGCTCACAATCCATCTCAGTAACTCACTTTCATATCCTCACAATTGATCCCATTAACTCACTTAAATAGCCTCACTATCCATCACAATAACTCACCTATATATCATCACAATCCATCGAAGCAAAAGTCAAAACAAGTTGAGAGTAATTACCTTAGGGTCCACATAAAATCTGGGAATTACTGTTTCGCAAACTTGGAAGACAAAAGAATTATTAGTGATAAAAACACTATTATGCGGACGAAGACAACCTCATACGCCGACCAAAAACGATTGACATGTTTTTTAACTGTAACCATGACCAAACATTACATGAACCTACATTTATACATTCATCTGATGTATTCAACATGACCAGCCCTATCGTCATAATTTGCATACAATTGTCACTTAAACCAAGCAAACACACTACCAATAATTCACAGAGAAAGAAAAACAAAATCCATAAGATCCAATTATTAATCAGGCAATGACCGTGGCGAATGCACAGACCAATTGTTATGTTTACCAAAAAAAAAAAACAAACAACCAAAAACTAAGTCCATTGTAATCCTATTACCGTATAATTATTCCCACAGGAACGGCCACGTGCAAATCATTATCGAACACCTAACACTTTTCGGGCAGATAACTCCGACACGTAACCGGGATCTACAGGGGAGATCGCTCCTGGTCACGTCCACAGAACAAGCGAGATAACCGTCAGTCAGCACATTTGATCACTCACGAGGAATAACTCCAAAAAGCACACAAGCTGCCTGCAGTCGGACCCTGCTTGTCACAAAGACTCACACAGTACCACTCAGAAGTACACGGGAGCACCCTTCTGGTCAATACCCCAATACATCGCAACGGGGAAGGGGGGGGGGCTACTGCACTGAGGCCCTACATTTAAAACTGCTCTGTAAGCAGCTTTCGGTGATCTAACAGGCCATTGGAGACCTGGAAGCCTGCCGGCCGCTCGCCCCCCCCCCCCACCACACGCTGGGAGGTGGGACTCACAGGAAAAATCGAAAGTTCCAAATATTTAACACGCGTAAAGAGCAAAGGAAAGAAAATGTGTCATAGCATCTATATCTAGAAGTGCGAACTTATAGCAATCTATCTAGATGGCCGAACTTATAGCATCTATATATAGAAGGGCGAACTTATAGCATTTATATCTAGATGGCCGAACTTATAGCATCTATATATAGAAGGGTAAACTTATAGCATTTATATCTAGAGGGGCGAACTTATAGTATCTATATATAGAAGGGCGAACTTATAGCATTCATATCTAGATGGCCGAACTTATAGCATCTATATATAGAAGGGCGAACTTATAGCATCTATATCTAGAGGAGCGATCTAATGTGGATTTATGACCATGAAAAAAAGCAAGATGGTTGTAACAATGCTGACCACAAGGAGGATACAGGATAACAGCCCCGACTTGTACTCCCAGTGCAGAAATCAATAGTGCCATATATTCTACACATAACTGACCTACTTTTGCAAAACACACGAATGGCTTTAGAAATGCTTGCTACAGAACTCAACTGCATTAACTATAATGGGGAGAGATTTTATGGAATGCTTTTCAGCAAAATATCGAGTGGGCTGTGGAATGAGTGCCCAGATGGCGAGAGAGGGCTGTGGAATGAGTCCCCGGATGGTGAGAGAGTGCTGTGGAATGAGTGCCCATATGGTGAGAGAGGGCAGTGGAATGTGTGCCCATATGGTGAAAGAGGGCTGTGGAATGTGTGCCCAGATGGTGAGAGAGGGCACTGGAATGAGTGCCCAGATGGTGAGAGAGGGCAGTGGAATGAGTGTCCAGATGGTGCGAGAGGGCTGTGGAATGTGTGCCCAGATGGTGAGAGAGGGCCCTGGAATGAGTGCCCAGATGGTGAGAGAGCGCAGTGGAATGAGTGTCCAGATGGTGAGAGAGGGCAGTGGAATGAGTGCCCAGATGGTGAGAGGGCGCAGTGGAATGAGTGCCCAGATGGTGAGAGAGTGCTGTAGAATGTGTCCAGATGGTGAGAGAGCGCAGTGGAATGAGTGTCCAGATGGTGAGAGAGGGCAGTGGAATGAGTGCCCAGATGGTGAGAGAGCGCAGTGGAATGAGTGTCCAGATGGTGAGAGAGGGCAGTGGAATGAGTGTCCAGATGGTGAGAGAGCGCAGTGGAATGAGTGCCCAGATGGTGAGAGAGTGCTGTAGAATGAGTGTCCAGATGGTGAGAGAGCGCAGTGGAATGAGTGCCCAGATGGTGAGAGAGGGCTGTGGAATGAGTGCCCAAATGCTGTGAGAGGGCTGTGGAATGAGTGCCCAAATGCTGTGAGAGGGCTGTGGAATGAGTGCCCAAATGCTGTGAGAGGGCTGTGGAATGAGTGCCCAGATGGTGAGAGAGCGCAGTGGAATGAGTGCCCAGATGGTGAGAGAGGGCTGTGGAATGAGTGCCCAAATGCTGTGAGAGGGCTGTGGAATGAGTGCCCAAATGCTGTCAGAGGGCTGTGGAATGAGTGCCCAGATGGTGAGAGAGCGCAGTGGAATGAGTGCCCAGATGATGAGAGAGGGCTGTGGAATGAGTGCCCAAATGCTGTGAGGGGGCTGTGGAATGAGTGCCCAAATGCTGTGAGAGGGCTGTAGAATGAGTGTCCAGATGGTGAGAGAGGGCTGTGGAATGAGTGCCCAGATGGTGTGAGAGGGCTGTGGAATGAGTGCCCAGATGGTGAGAGAGGGCTGTGGAATGAGTGTCCAAAAGGTGAGAAAGTGCTCTGAAGTTTTTGCTATAAAGATAAGGATCTGTGTCATATACAACAATCTGATGTCGGTGTAACAGATGAAGATCTGATGTCTGTGCTTTAGATAAGGCCGTGACGTCGGCGATATAGACATGTCTCCAATGTTGATGTTATAGACAAGGCTCTGATGGCAGTGATCTGGACAGGGCTTTGATGATCTAGACTTGGTTCTGATGATCTATACTGGGTTCTGATGATCTAGACTGGGTTCTGATGATCTAGACTGGGTTCTGATGATCTAGACTGGGTTCTGATGATCTAGACTGGGTTCTGATGATCTAGACTGGGTTCTGATGATGTAGACAGATCTCTGATTATCTAGAAAGGACTCTGATGTCGGTGTCATGTCAGTTATGGCTCTGATGTCAGTGTCATAGAAACAAGGCTCAAATGCCAATTGTTTTGAGGCAAGGCTGTGATGACAATGTTATTATAAAGCCTGCGCCCAGGTCTTAGTGTTGAAAACATGGTTCTTGTGACAGTGTTGTGGAGCATAAGCCCAAATATTGGTGTTGAATACAAGGCTCTGGTGACAGTGTTGTAGATCATAAGCTCTGGTCTTGGTGTTAAATACAAGGCTCTGGTGACAGTGTTGTGGAGCATAAGCTCTGGTCTTGGTGTTAAATACAAGACTCTGGTGACAGTGTTGTGGAGCATAAGCTCTGGTCTTGGTGTTAAATACAAGACTCTGGTGACAGTGTTGTAGAGCATAAGCTCTGGTCTTGGTGTTGAATACAAGGCTCTGGTGACAGTGTTGTAGAGCATAAGCTCTGGTCTTGGTGTTAAATACAAGGCTCTGGTGACAGTGTTGTGGAGCATAAGCTCTGGTCTTGGTGTTAAATACAAGACTCTGGTGACAGTGTTGTGGAGCATAAGCTCTGGTCTTGGTGTTAAATACAAGACTCTGGTGACAGTGTTGTGGAGCATAAGCTCTGGTCTTGGTGTTAAATACAAGACTCTGGTGACAGTGTTGTAGAGCATAAGCTCTGGTCTTGGTGTTGAATACAAGGCTCTGGTGACAGTGTTGTAGAGCATAAGCTCTGGTCTTGGTGTTAAATACAAGGCTCTGGTGACAGTGTTGTAGACCCTAAGCTCTGGTCTTGGTGTTGTAGACAGTGCTCTGAATTCAGTGAAGGAATTATTTTACTTTGAAGAAGCAAAACAAAAAAAAGGGTGGGGGGGGGGAGGATTGTGTGTTTTATCTATTTTTTACCACCTAATACTTAATATTATTTACAGTGATCGACATTGCGTCATCTTGTCACCACACTGAAATGTCTACAAACTAACACAAACATTCTGATGAACTTTTGAGCTGACCCTCTTAAAAAACCCCGGCTAGTACATGGGCAACCAGCGCCATCTGCTGGGCTGTGACGGCTAGTACATGGGCAACAAGCACCATCTGCTGGGCTGTGACGGCTAGTACATGGGCAACTAAGTCCATCTGCTGGGCTGTGACGGCTAGTACATGGGCAACAAGCACCATCTGCTGGGCTGTGACGGCTAGTACATGGGCAACAAGCACCATCTGCTGGGCTGTGACGGCTAGTACATGGGCAACTAAGTCCATCTGCTGGGCTGTGACGGCTAGTACATGGGCAACAAGCACCATCTGCTGGGCTGTGACGGCTAGTACATGGGCAACAAGCACCATCTGCTGGGCTGTGACGGCTAGTACATGGGCAACTAAGTCCATCTGCTGGGCTGTGACGGCTAGTACATGGGCAACAAGAGCCATCTGCTGGGCTGTGACGGCTAGTACATGGGCAACTAAGTCCATCTGCTGGGCTGTGACGGCTAGTACATGGGCATCAAGCGCCATCTGCTGGGCTGTGACGGCTAGTACATGGGCAACAAGCACCATCTGCTGGGCTGTGACGGCTAGTACATGGGCAACTAAGTCCATCTGCTGGGCTGTGACGGCTAGTACATGGGCAACAAGAGCCATCTGCTGGGCTGTGACGGCTAGTACATGGGCAACCAGCGCCATCTGCTGGGCCTTGATGGCTAGTACATAGGCAACTAAGTCCATCTGCTTGGCTGTGACGGCTAGTACATTGGCAACTAAGTCCATCTGCTGGGCTGTGACGGCTAGTACATGGGCAACTAAGTCCATCTGCTGGGCTGTGACGGCTAGTACATTGGCAACTAAGTCCATCTGCTGGGCTGTGACGGCTAGTACATTGGCAACTAAGTCCATCTGCTGGGCTGTGACGGCTAGTACATGGGCAACTAAGTCCATCTGCTGGGCTGTGACGGCTAGTACATAGGCAACTAAGTCCATCTGCTGATATGTGCCGTATAAAAATGTTGTCCCGTTTGAATATACCGCCGCCCTGGCCTCACAAGAAGAATCTAGAAACATCAACAAGTGCCATAGTTTCTGGGATCAAGCTGCAATGCTAGGAGGTTGGGTCTCTGTTATTGTCTGGACTTTTGAAGTGTGCGCTGATAGGGCAATGCTCAGTACGCATTTGGGTCTCCAGACTCTGCTAAAATGTCTACTAAAGCAGAAAAATACTGCAACCCCCCAACCATTTTTTACCTCTAAACACAAGAGTTTCACTCTCTTAGGAAATACCCCTGGTCGTGGGATACCTTTAATGCCAATATTTTAACAGAGGGTCTTGGCAAAAAAAATGTTAAGAGCGAGCCCTTTGCTTACGGAGAAGTATGTGAACGAATAGGAAAGTTGTTCAAACCAATTGAATTTTTAATGAAGTTCGATTATGGGACAAATACAAATAACCAGATTTATTGAAAAAACTTTTTTTTCACTCAGTGCAGACAATGTCAGAAGTGAATCAATGTCTATAAAGTATTTAAAAACTGTAATATATATATATATATGTATATATATATATATATATATATATATAGCCACCAGAAGATTTCTGGGCGAAATTTCAATATCATTTATTATATGGACAAGACATATCCCTTGACTTTCATTTATGCTATATATTTTTGTGTGAGAGGTGTTAGCTCAGAATTTGGGTATGTTACGCCTTGTTCTGGTGTAGAGAACCTATGATTGCACTAGCGCAGCAAGGTAGGGCTCGATTGGGCCCGGGAGGTTGTCAAACTTCGTTATATAGAAATGTGGCTTTTTAGGTGTAATAGCCTGAGGTATATAGACTTCTGACAGATTCATGTCTAATATTCCGATACAATATTTTTCTTTTGTCAAAAGAAAAGACATATTACAGTTACACACGAATATCACGTCTTCCAGACAGAGTTCCTGGACCAAAGAACACTTTACAGAAAACCCTCTTACATAACATGATTGATGCGCCTCGTCCGTCATCCTACGTCACTGATTCTGACTTTCACCAGTGTTGCTCAATAGTGGGCAGAGGAGATGCGAGGTGGTTGGGGGTGGGAACCCTTCACTGGTAGGAAAAAGGGAGAAGTTTGGGGGGAGGGGGTTATGATCTTGTGGAGTGATTTTTTTTCAATCAATCGGTCATTGATATAAATAATCTTCCTGAAAGTAAGCAAAGAGTCAAGTGGTTTAAATTATTGACATGAATAATATAATGTATGGGCAAAAAAATCCTGTTAGAATTTCCTAAGAGGAAGAACAAATCTATTCCGGCCAAAATAAAGCATAAATTCAAACTTTGCAGGTGTAATCAAACAATCTTTGTAACAAAACATCCCTACTTTGCAGGTGTAATCAAACAATCTTTGTAACAAAACATCCCTACTTTGCCGGTGTAATCAAACAATCTTTGTAAAAAAACATCCCTACTTTGCCGGTGTAATTAAACAATCTTTGTAACAAAACATCCATTCTTTGCCGGTGTAATTAAACAATCTTTATAACAGACCATCCTTAATTTTACGGAGGAATTAAACAATGTTTATAACAGACCAGCTCGTGCCACTATGACAAGACTCCAGATCTTAAATAGAACCACTTCCATCTTCTGCTGGAAGTTACTAAGAGGACAATAGCGGGTGTGGTAGGGGGTTCTGACTTGGTCACGTGATTTCTGGGACTTTTATACCACGTGAGCGTAGCTCATGTGACGGAAATGACTGATTAATGTATTACTGAAGTACTTGGAAACAGTTGTTCTTGTGACTAATGGCAGTACGGGAAATCAGTTGCTATTGTGACTAATTGAAGTACGTTGAAACATTTGCTATTGTGACTGATTGAAGTACTTTGTAACAGTTGTTATTGTGACTAATTGAAGTACGTTGTAACAGTTGTTATTATTACTAAATTGAAGTACGTTGACACATTTGCTATTGTGACTAATTGAAGTACATGGAAACAGTTGGTATTGTGACTAATTGAAGTACTTTGTAACAATTGTTATTGTGACTAACTGAAGTGCTATGAAACAGTTGTTCGGTGACTAATTACAATTCCGTAACTTAAATAATTGTTCACCTACTAGATAAAGCTCATGTTTTAAGTATGTATGATCGTATGCATGTGTGTATGTTTTTCAGTTTCTCTTTAAAAAGAAAACCAAGCAATGAATCTCAACTGAATTCGTTCGTCATGGTCATCATGCTTACATATAGGTGCTTACTGAAAATTTGGGTCCAAATCCTTTCATCCCAAAATCTGCAATTAAAACAATTGTCATGTAAAGAGTAAAACAAAAATAATGTTCTCAAATGACTTCGAGGGACTTGAAGTTATTTTGGTGCACGCATGTTTAATCAGCCTTTATTCTGAATGGTGCGCTTTACAAAATTTATTAAATAAATATGCACGGCGCCCTTTTGTTTGGTGCATCCATTTAAAAAAAAAAAAGATAACCAATCTATTTTCTAGTCTCCACAAAACATTCGCTGTTTCGTTTAATCATATTCTTTAATTATAAGGAAATACGTGTTTTAGCAGTTTACGAAACTAAAGTTTATTGCGTGGTGTAATGGTAAGGGGTGGAATAATAGGGATGGAGTCACGATAGGCGGATAACATTGATACAATGAAACATTCTGGCAACTCCCGGGTGGATGGGACTCGTTAGCCTTGGACGGTAACTCATGTAAGAGAAGGCAAACTTTGAATTCAAACCAGGAGCCAGAATGATCAATAAATTGATCGTGGGCCCTCAAACATAAGAAGAAGAAGAAGAATATTTTTAAGTATTATATAGTTCAGGGGCATACATAATGGTCGCCTTGGCCTACTTAGGTATGTACCACCCTGTTGGTTCTTTTATTATTTGTTTACCCAAATTATGCAGTAGATGTGTGTGTGGTTGTGTGTGTTGGGGTGTGTGGAAAGGAGAGTCGCTAATTTTCGATTTGGCGCCAGATCAGAATTTAGTAAGACTACATCGCTGAATGGGGTGGGTGCACTGGATGAGTTTAGCAATGTCTCAAAGGCACAATTCATGACACACGTAACAATTTCAGTCCATAGTAGTTGTCAATTTGTAATTGAATTATTTACTGTTGTACATTCATTATAAGCTTATTGAATGCCACACACAATACGTTTCTGTCTAGATTTTTTAACCGACCATTCGATCATCGACTTTCCTAGAATATACGCTCTACTGCACACTATGAAGTATTGTAAAAAAAAATATATAAAATTAAGCTAACTTTGGGCTTTTTTAAACTATCAAAAGATCTACATCGAAAAGATCTACTATCAAAAGATCTACATCGAAAAGATCTACTATCAAAAGATCTACATCGAAACGCTTAAAAACCACTTTCCGGTATAATGAAGATGATTGTAATCATGCATGGGGAATTGTTAAAGCAGCAAACTGGTATGAAACCAAAATAGTATACCGTCCCATCCTCTGTCCATCTAGATATAAATTTAGATATGTCAGTAGGATGGAACACAGCGGTTCTGCCTTACAGACTTGATGGATCAATAGCCAATCGGGGTCTTCGAGAACATCTGAACCATTTCATAATTTATTGTTTAATTTGAAGAAAGAAATTACAACATTTTGATCCAATTATCTATTTTCTACGTTGGCGTCGGAATACTGTGGTTTAACCTTAACAAAATTGAAATAATAATACTTATAAAGATTTTTTTACATGAAATACTTGAAAAGGAGTGTTCAAAACTTGGTCAGTTCCCAGAGCCGTTTGCAGCTTAAATAAGACAACGCCATCAGGGCAGAAATCTTGGCTCCGGGCCAAGGGCGTTGCCAGGAGCCAGGGTTTGTGGCGGGGGATGTCGTAACATCGTATTGATTGGAGGCCTTAACCCGTCGTAGGGGTTTAATACCCACGGGTCCATTGTAAACGCGGGGGTGTTATGGATACTTTATCGCGGGACCCTATTTTATCGGGGTTTAAATATATTGGTATCAGTACAGTTAACTATAGCAACTTGCAGGTTATCGCCAATACCGCTGTGTAAAATGGTGTTCCCGATGCTTTGTCATTGCATTGAAATATTGCTCTCTCCCACCCACACAACAGAAAGGACATTAAATGCCAATTAACAAATTAACATTAGGCCAACTGAAAGTCACATTTGTTGAGAGAGAACTTCTTTTAAATTCTTGTTTTACATACCAGGGGCTAATAATATGTTGATTGTTTGTGATATACGGTTGTTTTTGGGGAGATTTTACAACTTTACCAGCGTTATCATGTAGTGTAAATGCAATTTCGGGGGAGGGGGTGCTTTTAAAATATATATGAAAATGAAATATTATTTAAATAATGAAAAAACAAATGTGCTCCATTTCACAGATAAATGATTTAAGCGAAGTAATTGAGAATTTTTAATGCAAAGAAGACAAAAAGTTGTGATATTTTGTTTTGTTAAAACACAATTTGGGAACTGTCGGGGAAAAAAACATCGTTTAAAAAAAAATGTATAATTCCAATGTGCTCCAATTTAATCATTACATCGCTAAATATAAAACACTACTTTTTCTACATCTGCATCTATCAGATACTAGCCAACTGACGTCATAATTTACCCAAAATTTTAAACATAAATGAATAATTTTATTATTTTTACAGACACAATATAACAAAACAATATTTCTTTCTTTAAATTAGTCTGATCTTTTAATCAAATGGTGGAAAGGTTGTGCAATTTTTTTTCTTTTATTTGGTGCTTTAAAACATAAGTGTTAAAAACAAACACTAGGCCTATGACGTTCGTTTTTGTTGTTTTTTTTTTTAATGTGAGAAACACTTTTAAACTTCGCGGTTACTGACTTCACCTTTATTTAAAAAATATAAATTTAAAAAAAAATAATTAAGGGACGTAATTCATCATATATAAAAACTTAAAAAACGAATAATATTTCTTTCTCTCCCTTGCAAATCAAAGTTCCTGTCAACTACTTCCAAAATGTGAACTCATGGGGTAGTTTAGCTCAAGTGAGGAAAATAATAAAAAAATATAGTTCAGACAAAGTATTTTCGAATTTCCATGGACCTCGTGGTAGGCGTGACGAAATTATGAAGTCAATCAAAGATTCTTTGATGCTGACTATTATAAACCCCACTTCTGGGGGCGTGAATGATTTTGTAGACAACCTTAACCCCACCATATTGATTACTTACAGATTGTTATTTAATAGCATCATTCATTGGGGATATGTAAAGTGAACTGAAGCTAAGGGCATTAAAGTCTTACTGTACTTTTTTTTTTTTTTAATGTTTAGTGAAGTGTTCAACCGTAATTATTTTAAAGCGCTATTAACATAGTGCCACGGTAGCAATGGACATCTGGTTATTAACATCGCACCGGGTTGCGTTTTTCTATATTTTAAGGGGCGGCAAAGCCATGGAACAAGCCCCCGGGCGGCACTTACCATAGCTGCGCCACTAAAGACACATAAAACGAGATGGAGAGAGAAGATGTTTCCTAAAAAAAGACACTTTTATAAATGTACGTGTTTATTTACAAAAATAATTGTAGCAGTTATTTATTCTTCACTCCAATGGGACCCACAGTCCCACAGAACCACAGACCCATTACTCAATGTGCTCTTAGTGAGTGTACAATTTCAATATTCATGTCATATTTATGTCCCATTCCTGCTTTTTTCTCCTCAAAATCCCTATCTCACCATTTTTTAATGTCTAAAAGAATTCATCAACTAAATTAAATAACTAACATATTATAGTTAAATTATGTGCCTATCATATAGAAATATCATATGAACATTTTATAGTTCATATCAAATGTCTATTGCGTGGTTAATATAATGTCTAACGACTTCTTATAAAACAACAACTTATTTTTCCAATAACAACTTATTTTACATTAAAACTTATTTTACATTACAGGTAACAACTTTTTAAAAAAAAATAACTACTTTTTTTTTTTACAATAACAAATTATTTAGACAAAAACAACTGAATTTACAATATAAAAAAACGTATTCGACAATAAGAACGTATTTTACCTTAAAAACGTATTTACTGTCGGGGGACATCCCACACAATGAACAATGTCTATATCAAATAATAAGTACAGAAACGCTTGACATTTAGTAAAACATTGGTCTTAATATAATCTTTGGATCATTACCAAAATTCATTAAATTGATCGAAAATAGTTTGGGGAGTTGGCACTATAGCACATGTAGATTCAAACTAGACAATCAACCAATTAGACACGCCCTCAGTTCGTAGACTTGAACAACAAAAAATAAAAGTATATAAGCTCTACAGGAAACGTCATTGAACACACACCACAGGCGGTCCCGTCTAGACTTTCAAATTGTTCAGGAATTTGAACTCAGCCTTGTTTGCCACCACAGCTCAGGAATTGTAAGTACTAAACGAAAACAAATTATGGTGTATAAAAGGTAAACAATAACGATCAAAAGTTATGGAAACTTTTAATAAATAACTAGTTAAAATACCCGGCGTTTCCTGTGGTTGAATTCATTCTACATAGTTATTAAAGGCAGGGACACAACCAATCCGTTGAGGAATCGATTTGAATTTTTTAAAAAGAGGTTTTCATTTTTTATCAGGAGATCTGTAAATGTTGAGTAAGCATTAACATTTGATGAGTTAGCATTGACATTTGATGAGTAAGCATTGACATTTGATGAGTTAGCATTGACATTTGATGAGTTAGCATTGACATTTGATGAGTTAGCATTGACATTTGATGAGTTAGCATGACATTTGATGAGTTAGCGTTGACATTTGATGAGTTAGCATTGACATTTGATGAGTTAGCATTGACATTTGATGAGTTAGCATTGACATTTGATGAGTTAGCATTGACATTTGATGAGTTAGCATTGACATTTGATGAGTCGATTTTAGCTTCTCATTCATTCTTACCACTTCATCTTTTGTGTACAACATTGGATTAAACATAATCATTGGATAATTACTAGAAGTCATTAAATGAATTGAAATTAATTTGGGGAGTTTCAACTGTGGCACATCTAAATTTAAGTTAAATAATTAACCAATTAGACACGCCCTTAGTTCATAGTATCTAACAACAACAACAAACATATATAAAGCTTTACAGGTGACTTCATTGAACACACACGGCAGGTGGTCCACTCTAGGCAGTCTTTGTTACCACAGCTCAGGAATTGTAAGTACTAAAAGAAACAAAAATTATGGTGTATAATGGTTAACAGGCACGATCGAAAATTGTGTCAATTTTTAATAAATAACTAGCTAAACTACCCGGCGTTTACTGGGTTGAATTCATTCTACATAGTTATTAAAGGCAGTGACACAGTCAATCCGTTAAGGAATCGATCTGAATTTTTTTAAAAAGATGTTTTCATTATTTATCAGGAGATCTGTCAATGTTGAGTTCGCATTGACATTTGATGAGTTAAAATTGACATTTGATGAGTTAGCATTGACATTTGATGAGTTAGCATTGACATTTGATGAGTTAGCATTGACATTTGATGAGTAAGCATTGACATTTGAGGCCCAGGTTATTTCATTGAAACATGCACGCTTTACCTTGTCAAAAACCATGAGCTGATGAAACAAATGTCAGTTTTAAAAATTGTTCCATTACAATATGCTCACAAATAGCTAATATTTAGCTTTTGTAGCTTTTAACAAAATAGGAGAAGAGGGATTCGTAAAACAGTAAATTCATTTAACGTTGGTGTAAGGGCACTAGTCGTCAGAAAAAAAGATGTTTAAGATCTCTACGGTGAGGAACTTTCTCAATATTCTTTTAAAAAAAGAGGGCAAAGATTAACCCTTTAAACACAAAACATTTGTGGAAGAAAAATAGTGACGTTATGCTTTACTTTAAAAAACAAAAATAACTAAATACAATGATACAAGTTTTGAGAGAAAAACAAGACACACTATAATTTTATGGAATGAAATAAAACGTCACAATACGTTTTTTGTATGTCATTTAATTAAAGCATAGCTATTATTTACCTTAAACAGCTTCTTAGCAGGTCACACATTATTTAATTAAAGCTTAGCTATAACTTACACGAAACAGCTCTATAATAGCTACACATTATTCAATTTAAGCTTAGCTATAACTTACATGAAACAGCTATATAATAGCTATCAATTATATAATTAAAGCTTAGCTATAACTTACATGAAACAGCTCTATAATAGCTACCCATTATTTAATTAAAGCATAGCTATAACTTACATGAAACAGCTCTATAATAGCTACCCATTATTTAATTAAATCTTAGCTATAACTTACATGAAACAGCTCTATAATAGCTACCCATTATTTAATTAAATCTTAGCTATAACTTACATGAAACAGCTCTATAATAGCTATAAATAATTTAATTAAATATTAGCTATAACTTACATGAAAGAGCTCTATAATAGCTACCAATTATTCAATTAAATCTTAGCTATAACTTACACGAAACAGCTCTATAATAGCTACCCATTATTTAATTTAAGCTTAGCTATAATTAACTAAAACAGCTTCATAGCAGACCACCCAGTATTTAATTAGTCAAACAAAAAAACAACACATTTTTACATACTATTTGCTCAAACCCAAAGGATAATAATTGTAGGAAAAAAGTCAAAGAAAAAACTCACAGGAAACAAAACTCACAGGAAACAAAAGTCACAGGAAACAAAAATCCCCGAATAAAAAGTCACAACATATGTTACATATAAACTCCTAAGTGTTAGTGTTTATGAAATTATATTTGAAAGTCCATACATAGCAGTTTTTTTATTTATGGAAATATAGAGTAAATAGAAAAGTAGCTGCAGCTTTTTGTTATTTATATTTTATGTACACTTTTTAATTATTCGATTTAATTATAAGATGTATCATGACTCAGTTATACATGCGTGTGTGTGTTATTTTGTATTATGTATACATATTATGGCGACACATTTACTTCTGTGATTCATTCAAAATTATTTACATTATTATGTATGAAGCCAGTGAACACGAACATTACAATTTGAATAACGATAAATTGTAGTAGCAGATTGCGCATAGATTTAAGCCATTGTCCAGAAGGATTGTCATTTGATTCTCGTGTCTGATCTCACCAACAAATTGCACGTACTAAGGAATCAAATGAAAGCCAAGGACGTTACATTGTAGTAATAGTTTACTGATAACTTAATTCAGGCAAAGCATCAGTGGCCTCACGTAGTAAGGAATCAAATGAAAGCCAAGGACGTTACATTGTAGTAATAGTTTACTGATAACTTAATTCAGGCAAAGCATCAATGGCCTCAATGTGGTCAACACGGCTTTGGACAGAAAGATATACAAGATGTTTTCTTCCCCAAACTTGTCAGACTTTACCTAGGCGGTCCCTGGCTGTTGGACACATACCTGTAATCACACTAAAACTCAAGGAAGAGTGGTAGGACCGATATATATACATATTCATTTTTTTCTAAACTTGTGAGGATTTATTATGATATCTGGAAAGCTTTTTTTTTCCTGTGACATTTTTTCATGTCACTTTTTTCCACTCCCCGGATAATAAATGTTTTGGAGACAAAATGTCGAAAACAAAAATTACATATTTTTTTAAAAAAAAACCATTTGACTGTTGGTTGGTCTTGTTATGAGTAAAACAAAAAGATTCTACAATTTATTTTACAGGATATTAAATGGTGCCCTGGCCTGGCAATGACATTGAACATCGCGACGCGCCTTACATCCCCTTACTAATACTGCATAAACTCTTTTCCATGGCTCAAATCCCTTTCACAATGTTACTCAATTCTTTCTTTATATTAGCCTCTTTATGCTCCAATTCAAAATATACCTTTATAAATTTCCAGAACGCCATAATATGCATTCATATTATTTTTCTTTTCAATTGTAGACGTAACAAAAATGTTTGCTTGCAAAGATCTTCTAATGGCCACTCTGTTGGTTGTAGCTTGTAGAGGGACTTTTGGAGCAGGTGAGATTTCGTATAAATGTCATACTATTTGGAATTATTTTGTGATTTTTTAAATTTACTTTTTATTTAAGAAATCCGATGTTCAAAAAACAAAAAGCAACCAAAAAACAACAAAATGTGGGACCTGTTATAGGCATAGTGATTCAATTGTTACCTGTTATAGACAGTGTTTGAAAATATATGTTGGCTAAAGGCAAAAGGAGTCAGGGTTAAGAATATGGAATCTGCTAACATCTCCTAACTGTTAGTAACATGTTAACATCTTGTGGGGGTTTCTAGGGCAGTGCTACTCAAAGTGGTGGTCCGCGGACCGGTGCCGGTCCGTGGGCCATCATCCGCCGGTCCGCTGAAGTTTTCAAGAAAACTCATTTCCCTACCACGTCAGTACCAGAAAAATAGTGCACCGCTCCCTGGTGCAATGGAAAAATTCCTGCCGGTCCGCCATACTAAAAAGTTTGAGAAGCACTGTTCTAGGAACACAATTTATAATTTCCTTTTGCCTATAGGCTTTTTGGGTGGATGTGCCGGCACTAGATACGGTTGTTGTCCAGATGGCGTTACAGCTGCTTTAGGAGACGACGGCCGTGGATGTGCCCCAGCTGTCTTGATTGGTGGTTGTAAAGGAACCAGATACGGGTGTTGTCCAGATGGCGTTACAGCTGCTTTAGGAGACGACGGCCATGGATGTGCCCCAGCTGTCTTGATTGGTGGTTGTAAAGGAACCAGATACGGATGTTGTGCAGATGGCGTTACAGCTGCTTTAGGAGACGACGGCTGTGGATGTTAGCCATTCAATGTGTCGTAATTCTTACTCTGTATAATGAATTTGAATGCATTCTATTGGATATTAAAATGTTATTTCAACTTATGTGATCTTTTTTTTCTTATTATTAATAAGGGTTTAAGACTGGGTCAAACGACAAAAAATAGCCCAGGATTCGGTAGATGACCAGCAGTGTTTCGAAAATCTAAAACAGGGCTAAAATTCCGTGCTCGTTTCCTACTCTGATCAACAGTTTTGAGGATGGTGAGTGTCATAAATGTTTGGAAAGTTTATAAAGGGTTCTCAAACTCAAAGCATCATAGAGAAGCTGGAGGAAGGGTCTTTAGTGAGACTGGGCCGCAACAAGTATTCCACAAAAAATCTATAAAACATTCATTAAAGTACAACTGCTGCAATGTGCTGAACCTTTATTAGTAACAAATAAAAACATTAAGCGTTCTCAAGAACTGGGCTTCACTTTCTTCCTCCTGCTCCTTGTTGCCAGAGACCTGGCAGGGCTTCTTCTTACACAGCTGAGCAACATTTGACTTGAGTGAAGAA
The DNA here is from genome assembly GCA_964017045.1 of Omphiscola glabra. Classification (NCBI taxonomy): domain Eukaryota; kingdom Metazoa; phylum Mollusca; class Gastropoda; family Lymnaeidae; genus Omphiscola; species Omphiscola glabra. The sequence goes on along the minus strand of OZ024810.1, from coordinate 25,588,876 downwards.
AAAAACTGAGACCCTCAGTATAGCTTGTAGATGCTCATCAGTATGTTTAGCCCTGAACTTTGACTTGTTAAAGTTCATAGTGTAAAAGAGCTTTGCAAATAGATAAGTACTTCCAAAAGGCACATGACCTGCTTGAACAACCTAGAAATTTCAGGGCTATTCTCTCATAAATTGTCCAAGCTTGTCTGGTTTCATTTACCTTCCTGATTCCTGAACTTCAGAATTGCATAGAAGGTCAATCAGCTTCATGTCAACTCAAAAAAGTGTGTGTGTGTGTGGGGGGGGGGGGGTGTGCTTCCACATTAAAGGAAAAAGGGTCAGCAAAAATGTGAAAAGAGGTTTTGCGTGTTTTGAATTCTTCAAATCTGTGATTAAATGCTTCCTGTAGATTTTCGGTGGCATAAGTATACTAACTACTGTATGGTGTGGCCAGGCCCATGAGTATTTCACATTTTGGGAAATGACAGAGGTTTCTTTTTGAAAACTGGACTTTCCATAACACACGTTTTGTGCAGAATGCCCTGACATTTTCATAGACAACACTGACATGCTGCCCCTTGGGTTAAAATTTTTGGATTACATTAAGCTCCTGTGTAATTTCAACGAGAAAAGCCAAGTGCATTAGCAATAGGGCATCAGTTAATACAGGAACAACCACCACACCCTTCTCCGTGAAGGCTTCGATTTCTGTTCTCACCTCAAAAAACCTCTTCAAGACGTTTTCCCTACTAAGCCAACGTACCCCGGAGACGTCGATACCATCTTTTTATGCTGACTCTATTTCTGCTCAAAAGGCGCGGACCTGCAGGTTCTTCAAGCCCCTGAATCTGATATAGGTTGATGCATTTCATGTCAGACATAATATTGTCAAATGTCAGACATTTGCTGGAAAAGGCCCGCTTATGAATAATGCAGTGTAGATCAACGGTCAATTCCACAACCTCCTCTTCTAGTTTTCTTTAAACATGTGCCACGAGTCCACCGGCATCCACAATGGCATCACACATTTGGCACAAATTTTTCTGAGCAGTGGTCTGGCTATGTGTTGGAATCACTTTGAGCAACTCCTCAAAGACTTCAAAATTATCATCAACACCACGGACATATATTGCGAGCTGTGCAGTGTCAGTAGCGTCTGTGCTCTCATCACGAGCGACTGAGTTGCGTGGAAATTTTCACCTTTCTCACACAGTTGATCATAGATGTTACCTGACATTTCAGAAATGTACTCTGCCACTGTGTTGGCTGAAAGACTGATGTTGCTAAGCCGACTCTTATTTTACGGACAGACTATACTTGCAGCTTGTAATTTTTGATGAACTCGCCTTCTTTGAATGACTATCCTACCTTAGCAACATTCCCAGTCAACACTTTACTAGCCTCAACCGCTTCATCTCTTTCTTTGTTGGATTTTTTTTTAAAAATGGCTGCCTCATTAGACATGGGCCTGGGCCTCTCTCTCAATTCACTGGTATTTTGCATACTCCTGAGCATGTGTGGCTAGAGAGTGACGTCTGATGTTGTACTCGGTGTGAACTGAAACGTTCTCGGTGCATATAAGGCACGTCGGAATGTCCCTGTGCTCCGCAAAACATTAGTCTGTTTCCCACTTCTCCTGAAATTGTTTGAGCTGAACGCCAACTTTACACTTAACAGCAGGTTTTAAAAAGACCTGACTAGCGTCGGGTGACACAAACATTTATTTGCACTGTGTGATAAAATACAATTGAAGACCTCAGTGCTAAAAGTACTTAAGTCACAAAATGCATATTTTGAGATAATCAAGCTCAAATATAATTTTCGTCTATAAAATGTGACTATTTTAATTTTTTGTCTTGTTTAATTAAGGGCCCAATGCACATTTTAATGTCTTCAAATGTATACAGTACACTTGGCTACACTGGGTAAGAAAATATCACAGTTTAGATTGATTTTGACAAAAATGTGACTTAAGTACTTTTAGCACTAAGGTCTTCAATTCCATTACACGCGGTAACACTCCCAAACCACCTTTCACGAGACTTTGCTCTTAGAAAGGTTTAGAAACCAACATATGAAATGAGGCTGCGGCAGTTAGAGAGTGAATTCCCTAATTATGAAGTAATTTCTGACGTATCAAATATATATTGCTAGGTAATTTAAAAATAATAATGTAATATACGACCATTGACGATGGTTTCAGTCGTATGTCGCCAAAGCTAGTTTTGCGCAAAGTCGAAAAAAAGACGGTTGGTAACATTGACCATTTGTCTTATATTAAATCACCAAACATTTTTCTACAGGTGTATTCACATTAAATAAATCTACATTATTTTTGGCTAAACCAAAACCAAATCCCTGCTCATACTTATGCCAGTTTGTTCCAAAACTTAGGCCAACAAGACATTACAACTCGAGCATTGAGCATCACGTCGCCCGTAAACTGCAAAAGTAAACACGGCAGTCACATTTCGTGTCATTGCTTACTTCATTATATCCTTAGCTAGAAAATAAAATTCCCGGTGATCTAAAGTAAAAAAATATTCAGCTAGTAAATGCTATGAAAATAATGAGCTTCTCTTCAACAAAGACCAAACATTTATAAAAAAATTTAAAAAATATGGCGATTGCCATTTGGCAATTTTAAAACTAAAAAATTGTCCAAACAGAAGACAGGAGCAAGCAATATTTATTAATTATTGATGCGAAGTAAGATGCTATTGTAGGGAGAATGAATTATTTTTTTATCGTAGATAAGGCATTTTTGAATAACCCTATTTTGAAAGTGACCAAGCTGACAGGCTCGGAATTTCATTCATTCGTCACTCGTACACACTACCGGCAATTTTAATAGGGATTTTTTCTATACTTTGTCAGATTGCTGCGATGTACACATTTGTGGTTATGCATTACCCACTAACTGACTTTTAAAAAACTGTTGATGAATGTATGTACAATATTATTTAAAGCCTGATTTCTCAAAACCGCACTTTGGCCGCCATGTTTGTCTGATGAAATGCTATACAAAAAAAAAACACTTTAAGTCCGATTTTAAAACGATTTCTACCTTTATAGTCAATGTCCAAACTTATTTAAACCTAATAGAAATCAGAATTAGACTAGTAGGGGAGATTCGACTGCTGTCAGGTATCGGGCCGCAAAATATCGTTTAGCGGTCCTCACATTGCCTGCGGGCAGCAAGGTTTAGACCCCTGGTTTATCATTACTAATTGCTTTTTGAGTTAATGAAAGATCGCGTTTCGTGGTGTCTGCTTGATCCACGCCAATAGTTGTAAATAGGATTATTTTATTATCGTTGATAAATGTGTTTGTTTTTCGATAACGAATAATGGATACAAATTTTTAGTACTTGTGTCATTACGAATAGATAATCTACACATTTGGGTAAAAATAAAACAATAACGATGATTAAATTAGAATGTACCTTTAATTTCTATATTTTATTTGTAGTAAGTACAAAGTAAAATTACAAAGAGTAAAAAACGATCACGTATCGATCCTGAGTTGACGTATTCACAAATCGAGTTTCGCATTAAAATTAACTTTTAAGACAAGCGTTGATTAATCGCCTATAGACATGGACATTTCGATCTGAAAAGGCAGAAAAGGTTGTTTTTAAACCTGTGGCACAATAAACATGGCAGACCCACCCTTAGCTCGCATCGTCGGACAAATCAATGTAGAAAGATCTACCAGCCACAGTATTGGACATACACGATAAGACGTCACCACGACAGTTTCAAACTTTCTTGGGAAGAACTCAATTTAGCAATCTTAGCCATACAGTGGTGTAGTTGTAAGTATTCATTAAGTACCGTTATAAGTGTACCATAATTAATGTAGAGATTTTTTAATTAGAAAATAATCTCGTTTTGTTCGTATCAAGTTTAAGCCTGTGTTGTAACACTCTAGTTACAACACTTTTAATGTTGACTACAGGATCACAGTATCTAGCTCCTGGTCTCTGACTCTCAGTCTCTAGTGCACAGTCACTGAGCTCCCAGTTTATGACTTACAGTCTCTACCTCCTAGTCTCTGGAACTCAGTCACTGGCTCAAAGGCCCTGGTTCCCCATCTGTGGCTCCTATTTCCTGGCTCTATTCTCTATCTCACAGTCTAGGGCTCCCAGTCTATGACTACCTCTCACTGGCTCCCAGTCTCTAGCTCTCGGTCTCTGGTACCGTTCGCTGCCTCCCAGACTCTTTCTCCCAGTCTCTAATTGACATTCTCTGGCTTCTAGTATACATCTAGCTACATCTCCTTAAATGTAACACCCTGGCTCAAACCTCTAGCTACAAACCACTTACATGTATGCATAAACTACAAACAAAATTCCTTCCCCTGGATGCTATTTTCAAATTTTAAATCCCTTTTTTAAAAAAAAACAAACGAATCCTATTCAAACGTTTGATCTTTGACCTTTAAAGCAATCTCCATACCAAATTACATGGCTTTTTTTCCCAATGGCTTTTTTTTCATTAACACATTTGTTGATTACTTTCAGACAGAAAAAACAACATGCAGACTTCCAAAGTTATTCTACTGTCCATAGTGTTGGTGGTTGCATGTACAGAATCCCATGGAAGACGTGAGATTAAATGCCAATGTTACACAGTTTCAAATTAACGCAACAATGTTTTATTTTTAATTCATAAGAATTCAAGCTTAAAACTTTATAGAAAATTCAGCTTTTTAAAAAAAAAATTACTTTGTGATTCGTTTGTTCGGAAATATTTATACTGTTTTAAACATAGGCGTGAAAGAGTATGTAAATTATTAAGTAATTATTAAACGATCCCTAGAAACAAAGCTTTTTAAAATTATGCATTAATATTCTTATTTACCATCCTCTTTAACATCGCAGATTTTTTACACTAACTATTTCTGAAAACAAAAGAAATATTACGCACCGAAAGCATTTGCGATATATTTTAAAAAGAATCTGATTTTGCGCAGGTATCTAGACTTTTATTACTTTAAATAAATGGCATCATATATATATGACATTTATCATATATAACATTTTGTAAAACCAATTGGTATAGTTTACATTAATTTGTCACAATGTTCCTCGGTGCTGCATATTGTTAACTAGAAAATATCACCCGTTGTTATCGAGATAAGGTGATGGCATGTACTATGCGATAATTTCCACCTGCTTTTACAATAACTCTTTACAAATCCTTATTAAAAAATTTAGTATCTATGTTATTATATTTGCGTTTCTAACATCATCTAAGAGAAGGAAACTCTGAATTCAAACCTGGAGATGGAGTCCCGCAGGCGGAAATAATTGGCACAATGTAACATTCCGAAAACCTCTGCAACGCCACTCTTCGTGCCCCTAAACTACAATTTTGTTTCGTCTAAACATGAATTTTAAATACCAAATTAGTGATCACTAATTAGATCATTATTCTCACTAAAGGAGTTCCTTGACGTCTGATTTCTACGTTAGAGAAATATTTTAGATGTCATGTGCTTTAAATTTAGTTTAGGGGCTCGGATTGGAGTAGGGTAGGCGTATAACATACAGCGGAAAAGTTCTTCTTAAAACATTTAATGATGTTAGAAACGTAAACATCGTTACATAGCTACTTCTTTTAAAAATAAAAACTGTGATAGGTTTTCGCAATAGTAGGTGAAAATTATCGCAAAGTATCTGCCATTATTATCTTGGTAACATCGGCTGATATTTGGTTATAAAACTAATAATTAAAATTTACAAAAACAAAAGCAAATATTTTATATTTTTGCGCATTAAAATGTATTTGATTTCCTTAAAAATTATAGAACATCCCTATTATTTTTTTAAAGAATTCGAGCGCATTTTAATCACCTCGTCTCTTTGGCGCTACGGTTTGTGTTTTGGTGAATGGGCATTTGTGGTTGGTTTTTTAAGAAAAGGTATAAAGCATACCGGAAGCCATAGCGTGGGTACATATCTATGACTGAAATTCGTGATAGATAATTGTACTATATTTAAGCTGGTAGCAATATTTAAAACACATTGGATGTGAAGCCTGATATATCGCTGTTTTCAGTGCTTACAAGCACACAAAAACAGACGAAAAGCGAGTAATGATATATTAAATGAATAAGAAAGTTCTAACAAAACATTTTTTTTTCAATCAATGTCAAGCTCTTGAAATTCCACTAACCGCAAGTTCACACGATCACATTTTTTTTTCAAATTAAGCTTCAACTTTGCGTCAATGTTTTGTATGAACGCACTATTTTGTGCGTGATTTCTTTCTTTTTTGGAGGCATGGGATACAAAAAATGAGAATTTGATCAAATAATAATTTAAAATTTTGACTAGGCTTCATATATCAATAGCATCAAATGTATGACCGAAGATTACATCGGAATTTGATCGTGAGAACTGAACCTAATGCTCGGTTAACACGATCAAATTTTCGTCCCATTTCATTTTTAAGCACTATTTTGTGATACAGAATAGTGCGTTCATTAAAAAAAAATGTGGACAAAAGTTTGGTGTGTGAACTTAGCATTAATCATTTCTTCAATAAATCTTCACCAAAAAGTGTTAACGTGCGCGGATCCCGAAGTTGAATTTTAAAATGTGTATCTTTCTTTCAGACCTGAGAGGGGGATGCAAGGGGACTCGATACGGTTGCTGCGAAGACGGAAAGACTTCTGCCGTGGGACCCAATAAAGAAAACTGTGGAACCGCTGGCTTTGTCGGTGGGTGTGCGGGCACGAGATATGGGTGCTGCCCTGACGGCGTCATATCTGCTGCTGGCGAGAATAAGAAAGGTTGCGCCTAAATTGTTGTGTCCTCTTTCTGATTTCAACATGATTTATTGGGACACAATTCTAATTTTAAAAATTACGTTCAATTTTTAGGTTATTATTGTTTTCATATTTGTTTTGGGGTTTTGTTTTAATAATAAAAATACAATTTGATAAAAACTTTACTATGAAAAATTTTAGCAATGATTTAAACCTATACCATTGATGTCTATAGATCTGTCAAATCAGGAAACTTGGAGTAGTTGATTTCAACTCAGAAGTTTCTTGTATTGTTAAAATGCGAAGAATAGTTTTACCAAGAAATTGCTACAATTAGTTAAATACCATTGACACATGTTCCAACTAACTCTATAGTATCACCAATCGTTGTGCAGTGTGCACAGAGATCCTCTAAGTTCAGGAAAAAAAAGAAGTCAAGTTTCAATTCCACATGAAATTTTGCAATGGAGACTTGTACCAATAACTGGTTTAAGTCTACCTCAGACAAAGAGACTTAACGTTATAGAAACTTAACTCTTAGAATAGCATTATTATTATTATTAGTATTATCATTTTAATTATTATTATCAACCTAAATTCATGTCGGGGGTGTGGGAGAAATTGATATCAAAATAATAACTATTAATTATAAATATAATATTGTGTTGATAATATAATAAAAATAGCTAAAGCTTTACATTTCCGAGGCAATGTTCCTCTCCTTACACTTTCCCCCGACACCTGGAGGAACCGTTCTATCCCTGGTGTATGTGTTTAATTAGTCGGTTGAAACAGGAAGCTAAAACACACATGATTCTAATGACATTTTCATGTTTAATGGCGGCCTATTAAACTGTAAGCGATCTTGTAATACACCAACTATAAACCACTATAATCAATGCACCTTTTCTTATTATATTGTCAATTAAAAGAGGATGAAACGTGACGTTGAATGGATGAGAAGTCTTATTTTGACACGATGAAGGAATTAATATTCTTACTTTGGCACGCTAAATTAGTTAGAAGTCTTACTTTGGTTGGCACAGTGAATGAATTAGAAGTCTATTTCAGGCACATGAATAGAATTAGTAGTCTTACTTTGGCACACTGAATGAATTGTTTTTTGTTTTTTTTCTCTTTCCTTTTTAAAAAAAAATTAATGTAAGTTAATTTTTAAGTTCATCATTATTGTTGTTAAATTGTATGTACAGCGTGGTGAGTCCAGCCCTAGGCTGGGGGTACCACGCTATAGAAAACTACCAATAATAATGATTTTTAGTTTTACTTTTTACGCTAAATGAGTTAGAAGTCTTATTTTGACACGCTAATAGCTCTAGAGTAAAGATTCCGCGGCAGCTGTGAATGAGGCCCAACAAAAAAAACGTACAAACCTTATGAGATTGCATCTAATTAAATAAACCCTAAAAACAAAGTTTTCCGAACAAATAATATGCGCGCATATTTCTTATACCATTTTACGAATGTCCCACTCACTTTTACACCACAGATTTATTTCGAAAACTATTTCAGAAAATAATACGCACCAAACGCAATTTGCGATATTTTTAAGAATCTTCCTTCACGCAGTTAACGATAGTTTCCTTTCATGAAATAAGTGGCATCATATTTCCTTCATCCTCCCCTTGAGGTACAGAAAAAAGCTGACATTTGGTAAGTTTTGGGGTAGGGGGTGGGGCTGAAAATTTGAAATAATGTGTTGTCACTTGCAACAAGTCTATGTGTCAAGTTTCAGTTCGATAGGTTAACGGGAAGCGGGCCAATTGGCTGTCCGATTGTTTTGCCACACACCGATCAAGAAATAAACACACGAAGAAAAGTAAAGTTAATATAATGGAATATAATTGATAATGATACAAACTGAAAAAAATTATATCATCTCGACAAAAAGTTGTTTTCTTTTTAAATGTCTTTTTTTTTCTTTAAATAACTACTTAAACGCATTGTATTATTGAGAAGATTAGTTTGTGGTTTCAACACTCGTAGCATAAATATCGAAAACAAAGGTCAATGAAGCGTTTATTAAACCATATATGATAAGTGTTTCAGATTTAATGTTCTCTTTTCAACCGTTGCACATATTGCCAGTACATTGATTCAGCAACGTGTCCTACAAGAATCAGAACCAGGTGTATTTTTCTATAATTATTTTTCTCACCAGACTATAGACAGAGGATTTGGTCAAATAGGAAATTTCTGTAGATAAAGTTTAGGAGATTGCAGCTGCTATTTTTTTTTTTTTTGATTTGGCGACGGACAATAGAAATGATTCTACTATTACAGGTACAGTTCGGTTTGCCATCTTATTAGTACTGTTGACGACAAATATAATATCACTGAATAAATGGACTCTTTGGTGAAACAATATTTTTAGAAGAAGCTATGAAAATCACTTCTAATAGAATTTATTTTTAATTCATTGTTAACATAACTGGTGTAGCCACTGAGGGTGTCCCGTTGATGATGGTGGATAACGTAGATGAACTTGGTGATAATAGTGTTATAGCCACTGATGATCTATCGGTGTTGGTGGATAAAAGAGATGAATAGGGTGAACACATCTGGAATGGCCACTGATGGCGTCCCGGTTAGACGCTGGATTTATCAATGCTGAAACCGGATGTTTGGAGGGGGGGCGACATTATTAACTTTTCTGAAGTAAGATGGCTCAGTCGAGTCTGAATGTTGAAAAGATTTTGTGATTTTCGGAAAGATATCAAGACGTTTGTGGAAGCGAAACATAATATATAACTTCGTGAATACAACTGGTTGACAATGACATCTGGTTGAAAATGACACCTGGTTGACAATGACATCTGGTTGACAATGACAAGAGGGTTGACAATGACAAGATGGTTGACAATGACATATGGTTGACAATGACATCTGGTTGAAAATGACACCTCGTTGACAATGACACCTGGTTGACAATGACAAGATGGTTGACAATAACAAGATGGTTGACAATGACAAGATGGTTGACAATGACATCTGGTTGACAATGACATCTGGTTAACAATGACAAGCTGATCAACTAATTGGATTATCCTGACATGACTTGGTGCCCTTTGATAGATTCGTGGCTTGTATCAAAGCTGTATTCGCCGCTCAAAGTGCCGTCTATATTTTTTTAAAGTAAAGCATGTTTCTTTATAGATTTGTGTTTTTGTAGAGTGCAGTTGATGAGTGTGGGTAGTAGAGATTTCTCCTCATTACTTATATTTATATTAGGCAGTATTTTAATCAATTTTTAGATCCATTAATTTCACTATTAGCAATGATATTGTTATGATTACACATACAGCCATACGCTGAATTACAAGGACATTTTGATTATTAAACATACATCGATACGCTGAACACCAATAATATTGTGATGAATAAACTTACAGCCATACGCTGAATTCTCACAAAGGAGGTGGAGTTATCACTATAGTTAGACATGCTGAAATGCGCGTATGTCTCTAAAAGATAACTCAATTGATACAACAGTATCCAACCAGCGATTATACGTAATACCATCGTAGTAAGTATCCGGCCATATACATGACTTACTTAGCAGCGCAAAAACTGATCAGTTTTTTTTATTTGTATAGCTCATAAATTTAAAAGATCTAATTTTGACCAAAAAAATATCTACTTTATGCTTATGCCAAGATGCCAGAGAACCTCTGTGAAAAATGTTCAGCTCTCTGGATTCAGTAGTTATCAAGTCTATAACAGTCAACAAACAAACTCACTTTTGATTTCGTTTGGGTTTGTATGTTGGTGTAAAGTCTTGTTTCTTTGTTTCTTTCTATTTGTTCATAAACGCATATTTTTTATGAGTTGCTGTTTTTTGTTTGTTTTTGTGTAAAATGGACCACTTTGTTTTGATGTTATGGTGGGTAACAGAGGATGATGACCATGCCTGAGGGGAAAGAATTACAATTTTAGTAGCGAGATATATCAAGGATAATTTAGTTTATTAAAGCTGGCGTAAGTAATAAAAAATGTTTAAAAAAATTGTATTTCTACATATCATTTTGTTTTCATTGTGTTCCAAACCCCGACAAAAATAAAAAAAATTGAAATGCAAAACTGAGAAGTAATTATGGCGAATAGAGAAGAAATGTTTAATCCTTAAACGTTAAAATCAGAAACAATTTTCTGAAACATTGTATGTCTTATCACACATAAAAATGACATATTACACATACCAGTGCCATACAATAAAAACCACAGTGACCTACAACACAAACCATTGAACAGCAACACACAACAGTGAGGTACAACCCGCGACACACAACAGTGAGGTACAACCCGCGACACACAACAGTGAAGTACAACCCGCAACACACAACAGTGAGGTACAACCCGCGACACACAACAGTGAGGTGCAACACACAACAGTGAGGTACAACCCGCAACACACAACAGTGAGGTACAACCCGCGACACACAACAGTGAGGTGCAACACACAACAGTGAGGTACAACCCGCAACACACAACAGTGAGGTACAACGCACGACACACAACAGTGAGGTACAACGCGCGACACACAACAGTGAGGTACAACGCACGACACACAACAGTGAGGTACAACGCACGACACACAACGGTGAGGTACAACGCACGACACACAATGTGTCGCGCAATACCCATAACGATTGCTGGTATGAAAGGCATTTTTAGATAGAATATGTGCCATAAGGTAGCTTCAACAATTTAAATTTACATTTTGAAATTTCGCTAAAACCTCAAAATTGGTGATTTGTATTTCTAAACACATTGTGAATATAGAGAAGCAATTTTTCCCATACGTTCTCCCAAAGATATTGCATTTAATACGGTATTTATTCCCCCCTCCCAAAAACGTGAACGCCTGGTACTAAGTAACAGCGGGATTTAGGGGTGCTCAGAACGAAAATGCACATAAATATGACCTCAATTATATCTTCTTAAGTGCTTCGACCTTCTTGAAGTAAACCACGTGACTATGTTATTACACCTATACATTTAAAGTTTTATGACAACCACGAAACAAAATATCACCGACTCCGACTCAAGGCCAAAACGCCATGGGTTGCAATCCTCTCTGGCCTTTGCGCAACAGCTTTCGTGCTCATAATGAGATGTCTGTGCAACATCTACCAGGCAGCCAGAGGCCAATTTTCGGGACAAAATACTGTGTTGGTAATTACTAATTGTAGTTTGAGATTCGCTTCACTTTTTGTAGAGTGTGTTTGATCCTCGCCAGTAGTTGTTAACTGGATGATATCATATCGTAAATAAGTATGAGTGTTTATCGATAGCGAATATGCGATTGTAATTAGGACGTGTGTCTTTGAGAATAGATAATCAACTAATGTGGGTAAAAATAAAATAACAACGATACATAAATGTTAATGTAGCTATAAAAATGTCTATATTTTATATATTCGCACATATTTATTCGGATTTCAAAGATTAGAAAACGATATCACAAGCGTCGATCCAGAGTTGACGCATTGACAACTCGAGTTTCGTAATCACAATGAACTTTGGCGATTAGCGGTAATAAGAGAACGTCCAAAGGTCATGAAAATGTCAAACTTAAACGGCAGGAGAAAAAAAATTGTTTTAAAACCTGTGACACATTTCACTGAAATCACATATAAATGTTGCTTACCCACCTTCAGCCCGCATTGTCGGACATAACAACTACTGTATTGGACACTCGATAAGACGTCACCAAAACAGTTTCCTAACTTTGTTTGAAAGAATTCAATTTAGCAATCTTTGACATACAGCGGAACGGTTGTAAGTATTCATTAAGTACTGTTATAAGTTTAGCATAAATAAGGTATCATGAATGATTGAAAACGTGCTTTTTTGTAGTTAATAATCTCGATTTATTATTATCAATTGTATGCCTTGGTTGTATCATTCTAACTAAAACTCTGTAAATGTTAACCGTAGGTATCCAGTCTCTAGCTCTTGTCTCTAGCTTCAAGTATCTAGCTTCCATTCTCTAGCTTTAAGTCTCTATCTTCCAGTCTCTAGCTTCTAGACTCTAGCTTCCAGTCTCTAGCTTCAAGTATCTAGCTTCCAGTCTCTAGCTTCCAGTCTCTATCTTCCAGGCTCTAGTTTCCAGTCTCTAGCTGCAAGTTTCTGGCTCCTAATCTCTGGCTACCAGTCCCTCGCTCCGAGTCTCTGGCTCCAAGACTCTGGCTCCAAGACTCTGGCTCCATGTCTCTAGCTAAACCTCCATAAATATAAACACCCTGGCTCCCAGTCTCTAGCTACTCCTACATTATTGTAAAACCCTGGCTCCCAGTCTCTAGCTACTCATCCCTTACTGTAAGACCCTGGATCCTAGTCTCTATTAACAAATCACTAAAATGTATCCAATAACTCCAGGCACCTTCTATTCTCTGCTTCCAAATATGTTTCACTCCATGATTACCCATCACTTTGTATTACTACCTGATACAAATTCATTCCACTGGATCCATTTTCACATTTTAAATCCCTTTTTTAAAAAAGAAAAAAGCTAATCGTTTCACACTTGTTACCTTCGACCTTTAATGCGAACTCCATACCAAATGACATCATTTTAAAGTTAAATGCATTTGCTTATCACTTTCAGACAGAAAAAAAAACAAGATGCTGGCTACCAAAGTTTTTCTTATGACCATTGTCTTGATGATCGTGTGTACAGAATCTCAAGAAATACGTGAGAATAACTTTCTACTTTCGTCATTTGACATTAATGAAACAATGTTTTATTTTTAATTCCTATGAATCCAACCTCAACAAGTCAAAGAAGTATCAGAGGTAGTCGTTTTATTTAAATTACTGAGCGATTTTTAGTGTTCGGCACTATTTATATTGTTTTAGTCGTCGGTGGGAAGGGATTGTGCAATTTATTGGTGTAACATTAGAATATACTTATCTGTAGGATTAATTAAACAACCCTTAAAAAAACTAAGTTTTTCTTATAAATCCTTTATATGCATTTTTAATTATTTCATATTAATATTCTTATTTACTATCCTCTGTTACATCGCAGATTTAGTAAACCTACTGTTTTAGAAAAAAAAAATATTGTATACCAAACGCACTTGCGATATTTTTTTAACAGAATCTGATTTAGCGCAGTTGTCGGGAATTACAATTCTTGAAATCAGTGGCATTTTATTTCATTCACTGTCATAGTTTGTCATCAGTATCGAATCTATGCGCCAAGTTTCAGTTTTATAGTTTGACGGGAAGTGGGTCAATTAGCCTTCCGAAGATTTTCCCACCCATTCAGAAAGAAACACACGAAGACAAGCGAATTTAATGTAAAGGATTAATATCGGTATGTTTGACTTGGAGTGGGGCGAGATTTTGCGATCCAATGGACATTTTAATAGTGTACAGTATGAATATTGCACAATAAAAATATTAAATAACCACTGCATACATATGGGTAAACGAAGGGATGAAACATTTTGATCAATGTGTTTTCCGCGAATGATGTCTTCATGTTAGTCTATACTTTTAAAAAATATTTTAAATGCAATTAAAATGTGTCGAAATGTCTACTTACATATTTGTCAAGTATGTATGATACATTGTTTAAGTAAAATATAGATATATTTGAAACGTGTCGTAAAACGAGATTTCTTTTTTTTTAAATTAGAATATATGACCCGATGTTACCGGGGTAATAATGGTAGGCCTTTCGTTATATTTTTTATCTGCTATTGCAAAAACTCATCAAAAATTCCTTTTTTTTTAAAAAAAAAGAGAAGAGGAAACGTAACGACGTTTACGTTTCTAACATCATTTAGTTTTGAGAAATATGTATATGTTATTTAATATCCATCTACCCTAACCCTTTTTGCGCACCTGAACTAAAATTTTGTTTTGTTTAAAAAATTTAAAACGTGACGCTAAAGAATAGGAATAAAAAATGTATTTCATTAAGGGAATTTGATATATTGATAACTTTTAAAAATATTTAAACAAATATTTGCCTTTTTTCTATTATGTTATCGGAAAAGAAAAAACACCAAAGAATTCGTTTATCTCAAGAAGAATCTCAAAACAGTTTTCAAGTCTGTAACAGCCTTGAGTGTTTTTCTTTTAAGAACTGCTATTAATCTCAATCAAAATATACACCCACTTTATTTTCGCAAAGTAACAAAAAATAAAATATTTTCATTTAAAAAAAAAAATTAGATTCTTAACTCATCTTTATTTACGCCCATTAACCGTCCAGGACAAGAAAATATGGCTCTATGTATTTGTAAACAAAATGTAGTACTTCTTTTCACCACTGTATTATCAGTGGATGTAAAGATAATGTCATCGACGTAAAATGTACACACCTTATTCCCTACCCCCAATATATGTACCTTAGGAGGTTAATAATTTTTTAAATTCCTTCCTTTATTCTGAGGCGTATCTTGTGCTGCCTGGGGCAAAATGAAAGTATCGATTTCGCCCCCTCCCCAACTTTTTTTTATAATAAATAATAATAAAATCATCCACCAGATGTTAGGGTCCCCCCCCCCTTTTTACGTACGCTACCACAGTTTTGAGTACGTCCTGAACTTCATTAAAATTCTAAAGTGTCAGATCCCTCTTACCATACATTGTTTAATATTTTCTTAAATAAATGTATTTGTACCCATAATTCTGTATATTGAAATATTATGCTTATTTATTTTAACATTAAAAACTATACACAGTTCAAATCTGTCACGTATGTGGGTTGTATGGGTTTTTCCGATCAATGTGTTTATGAATTATAATAGTAATAACTCAGACTCTAATTATTGATGCTAAAGGGAAATCTTAGCGTTTAAATTCGGATAATATACTTAAAATAATTATTTAAATTTTATTTTAAATATATTTCAAGTTTATAATAATAGTATTTGAACATAAACTTAAATATAAGCAGATCTATTTGATTTTTATCCTATTTGAAGTGATTCGATCTCGAAAATTTTCTTAAAATCACGATCATTGTTTTTAACTATCCGAATATATTTAAATCGTTTTTTTCTTAGCTTTATAAGGTAAACCGTAGCATTAATAAAAGCATTACCTTTGTAAGACTGCGATTTATGATGTAAAATTTTATATATTTAGAGCTTGACAAGCAGTTATTTTTTTCATTGCGTACAAACCCAAAGCGGCGCAAAAGCAAGTATTTATACATTGAACCAATGAGAAGTTTTTACAAAATATTTCTTAAATCAATTTTCACAAACAAGTGTCAACGTGTCTGGATTCAGACGTTGAATTTTATATTTTAAATCTTTCAGACCTGAAGGGGGGCTGCAGAGGGACTCAGTATGGTTGCTGCCCAGACGGAAGGACTCCTGCCGGCGGGCGCAATAAAGAAAACTGTGGAAACGCTGGCTTTGTCGGTGGGTGCGCGGGCACGAGATACGGGTGCTGCACAGACGGCGTCACATCTGCTGTTGGAGACAATTGGGAAGGGTGCGAGGAAGATATTGTTTCCTAATTAGGGATTTCTAAATGATTTTATTTAGTAATAAGGGAATTCTAGACTGATATGTTCAGTTCTAGATTCTGTGTTAAAAATAAACTACGATGAATAAAAAAATTGTGTTGATTTTTAAAAAAAAAAGTTTTACGTTTTATCTACCGCTAATTTTTTTAATGGTTGTTGGGGGTGGGGGGGGGGGGGGGGGCTGAAAATTTGAGTTTCAGATAAAATTTTCTCTTTTCAATGGGTACTTTTCTATAATTATTTTGTCTTACCAGACTATAGACTGAGGATTTGGTCAAATAGGAAATTATGTAGATAATGCTTAGGAAAGCGCAGCTGCTAATTTTTTAATTTTTTTTTGATTTGGCGACGGACAAAGGAAATGATTCTACTATTACAGGTACAGCTCGGTTGGCAATTTTATTAGAGGTATTGATGATAAGTATAATATCGCCAACGAAATGGATTCTTTAGTGAAACTATGTTTTATAAGAAGATACGAAAAATACGTCAAAGAGAGTTTTTTATTAATTCATTGTAAACATAACTGGTATAGCCACTGATGGTGTCTCGATGTTGATTGGTTAAAGAGATGGACTTATAAAGGTAATGGAAAACGATGCTGTAGCCTAGCAAAAATTGACGTATGACGGACGAATTTCGGGCTTCGGTTTCGTCGCCCAAAGTTGCCTTATGATCTTTTTCGGCCTAGTTTCGGTTTAGGCCGTAACTAAAAAGTTAACTTACAGTTTAATTTCGGTTTCGGTCGATAGTGATTGTGACTTTCGGTCATCTACCAGAGGTCAGACTGTCTGTCTGTCTCTAGGCCGGCAATCCGATATTCATTATTGCTCGACGTCTTGCTATCATCGTATGTTATATGATTAATACTCTGCGAAAACTGATCACATGTGTATGATGACTTTCTTGCCCTATATTTCAAAAAATATTAAATTTTAATTAGGTCTAGGCAAATTTAAACAGTTTCGTGGAAGAAAAACTTTAGGAATGGCAATATTTAAATCATTATTTTTTTGTTTAAGTTTTTCAAAAAATAATTCATTTTAATGTATCATTATCATGCTCATCAATGTTGTCATAGTCAAAAGTGGTAATATTTCCATTGTTATTTTTGTTTTAATGTTTTTTAATGAAGGAAACTCAGGTTTTTCAATTGATTCATTTCTTGAAATTCATCATGATCATGCTCATTTTTATTGACGAAAAAACATGCGTGTGCATGTATCACGGATTCGTATTATAATTATGTAGTAGGCCTTCTGCAGACCTGTTTACTTTTATGATTTTGGCGATCAATTTAGATGTCTTTTCTGATTCTCCGTCGAGACCCGTCAGAATAACAATTTTAAGAGACCCGGATAAATAAAAAATTCCCCCAACGATGGGGGTGCGGGAGGTTGGTCGCCGAACGAAATAATTACGTCACAGCACGTAAAGACTAATGCTTTGGTACTAGGCTAAATATTATTACATCGATATCTTGCCAGCTATTTATGAAAACACAAAGCATTACTGTGACGATAACCGAGAAATATTGCAGTGTATTTGTATAGCCTTAATCATTGGCTCTATTAGTTAGAGCCACACTAATCATTGGCTCTATTAGTTAGAGCCACACTAATCATTGGCTCTATTAGTTAGAGCCACACTAATCATTGACTCTATTAGTTAGAGCCACACTAATCATTGGCTCTATTAGTTAGAGCCACACTAATCATTGGCTCTATTAGTTAGAGCCACACTAATCATTGACTCTATTAGTTAGAGCCACACTAATCATTGTAGGTATATGTTCTAGGTTGTAATTATATAATAAAAGCAAAGGACACTCAAGGATCTACTTAAGACTATTTTGCATGAATTTTGTCACGCCCCCTCCCCCAGCTCCAAAATTTTCTCTTACAATAACTACTTTAAAAACATTTTAAAGAATATTAAATTACTTTTAAATTTAAAATGGTAAAAGCCAAAAGTATTAATTAGATTAGATGTTTATTCATTTATATTCAGGATGATCTCATTTGTTATCAAAATAATGTAAATATTGATACTTTCCCCCATCGATGTACGCAGAATGTATACATGAACGAATTTCAACATATCTCAATATTTCGGTTTCGGCTTCGGTTTCGGCCGAAAGTCACTTTAAGCTTTTTCTTTTTTTAACTTTCGGCATAGTTTCGGCTTCGGTCGAAATCATAAAATCACTTTCGGTCGTTCTAGCGTAATAAAATGCTAAAAGAAAAATGTATGTGTAAAAAGCTTTAAAGAAGGTTACCTAACATCACTCTGATTGTCATCAAGGCTGTACATTTCCTAAAGGAACACGGGATTGGATCATTGCCAATTCCAGGAACTCCTTAACTTTATATCAATGCTGACGTTTGTAGCGGTGGGGGTGACGTCATTTACTTTTCTGGAGTAAGATAGCTAATTCGAGGTTAAATGTTGAAAATATTTTGTGATTTGCGAATTGATACCAACTCGTTTGTTGAAGCTAAAAACATATTATAGAACTTTTTGAAGACAACTGGTTGACAATGACAACTGGTTGAAGTAGACAACTTGTTGACGATAACACTTGTTAGACGATGACAGCTGGTTCACAAGTCTGGCATTTCTCGTAGAGTAGACGGCTCATAAAAATAGGTTAAACATTCGTCTTTAAGAAGATAAACAACTGATCAACACATATATTTAACGGAGTTTCAACTAAAACAGCGCGCCTCCTTCGATTGTGGTGCAGGGAAGCTAAAAGTTTGGACACCCCTGCTCTAGAGTCTTGATGGTACACGTCTCCCACGTAGTCACACATCGATCGTTTTGACCGTGAGAAGTCATAAATTCTTTTATCATTGCAAAAAACTAACACATAATTTATTCGTCTCACCATGAGACGCTTTCCCTGTTAGAGCAATTAGAGTGAGCTCGAAAGTTGTCAGTTACTTTATTGTCTGATGAACAAAAATAGATGTTGAATCATTTAATTTAGTCATCAAGATCATATATTCACATTTTTTTATAACTGTATCAGATACTAGCAAAATCCCGTTACAAATGACAAGCATCCCAAGTTCTAGTTTTGTGTTCAAACGTTGTATGTTTGAGTGTTGTGTTCAAACATGGTACGTTCGGGCACTGTGTTCAAACATCCTATGTTTAAGTACTGTGTTAACCATCGTAATTTCGAGTGTTTTGTTCAAACATCGAAAGTTTGCGTGTTGTGTTCAAACATGTGTTTAAACATCGTATGTTCAGATTATGTGTTCAAACATCGTATGTTCAAATGATGTGTTCAAACATAGTTCGGGTGTTGTGTTCAAAACAAATGTTCAGTGTTCTTTTTAACCACATCCTGGCACAGAAATAAGAAAATTGCTATTAATTTGAAGATGGTGCAAGTAAGAAACTCGATAAAGGCATTCCAGTTACCGACGTCGCTAAGCAATGCCACATGGAACAGTTGACGATCTGTACGGTTACCGGAAATTTGATCGAAAGAAATTTCGTCGACAGAAAATTGATCGACGGAAATTTGATCGAACGGAAATTTGGTCGAATCTTTTTTTCAGTTCACGCGTTAAAATTTTCGTCAAATAACTTTTTGAATGCACTTTACTATACTGTAAAACAATATAATGCGTTCAGGATGAAATTTGATGCAAAATTTTAACGTGTAAATTCAAAAAAAGATTCGACGAAATTTCCGTTCGACCAAATTTCCGGATACGGATCTGTACAATTCTAAATAACAAACTGATTATAATCGCGCGGGCTTGGGTAAGTGTCTGTGTAAATGAAGACAATGTCTGAAGTGCTGGAGTAGCGCTTCTCAACCTGTTAGTTGCGGCCCTTTAGGAGGCCTCGAACGACCCTTACACAATGGTCATCTAAGACCATAATAAAAAAACACACATTAGAAAGGTTGAGAACCACTGTGTTAGATGGAGTAGAAAAAACTCTCGTCACGTTTGCAAAATGTAAAGCAACTTTAGCGAGATAGTTTTAACACGACAATAGCTTGTATAAGGGGCCATGCAGTTTTACAGTGCTTGTTGGCGTAAACAACTAGTACAATGCCATGCAGTTGCACAATGATATGTTGGGCTGAACATAGGACACACACAGAGTGAGACGTCAAGACGAGATTTTTAACTTGGTATGGAGAAAGCTTTTACTCAGCATTCGTTGCCATCATCGCGGTGTAATTGTAAGTGTTCATAGCGACCATTTATTTAGTGCACCATAAATAATTTAGCACAATTTATTCGTTATACAATTGGTTAATATGAAAATATCCACATTGATGTTTTGGCGTAAACGGAAGGTACAAGGCCAGGCAGTTGCACATGAATTTGTTGGCAAGGCCGGGCAGTTGCACATGAATTTGTTGGCAAGGCCAGGCAGTTGCACATGAATTTGTTGGCAAGGCCAGGCAGTTGCACATGAATTGTTGGCAAGGCCAGGCAGTTGCACATGAATTTGTTGACAAGGCCAGGCAGTTGCACATGAATTTGTTGGCAAGGCCGGGCAGTTGCACATGAATTTGTTGGCAAGGCCAGGCAGTTGCACATGAATTTGTTGGCAAGGTCAGGCAGTTGCACATGAATTGTTGGCAAGGCCAGGCAGTTGCACATGAATTTGTTGGCAAGGCCAGGCAGTTGCACATGAATTTGTTGGCAAGGTCAGGCAGTTGCACATGAATTTATTGGCAAGGCCAGGCAGTAGCCCATTAATTTGTTTGCAAGGTTAGGCAGTAGCCCATTAATTTTTTTGCAAGGCCAGGCAGTTGTACATTAATTGGTTGGCAAGGCCAGGGAATTGCACAATACTTTGTTGGTATAAACACTAGACACAATGTCATGTATTTAGTAACACATTAATTTATTTGCCTTAACACCATGCAGTTGCACAATGATTTGTGGGCATGCACATCAGGTGCAATGTAAAGCAAGTGTACCATGGTGTGTTGCCCTATTACCAACAAGTGCCCAATCTGAAGACGTTAAACCAATTAGGAAAAAAAAGGGGGGGGGGGGTATTTTACAGAAATAACACACTTAAAAAAGTAATATTTTTCTTCTTTTTTTTTCTAAGACAAGGGGACGATCAATAAATTTCGATTTCCTAAAATGGGAAAATATTTTTGGTTTGATTAAAATTTCAGATAAAGAACGGCATCACGGAACTGATTAAGTTGGTTAGGTCTGTAACATTATATTCCGTATTATGATATTCTCAACACAAGATTTCCTCGGTATACGGAGATCCCAGCATACGAAATTCCCGTAATATACGACGATGAAAGGCTATCATTCTTTGGACTTATATATTCCGAAGTTAAATCGCTGATGATGACATACGTCTAATTGCAACTAAATCAGGTGGATGACCTTAACGCCCGCATCGTGTTAGTCATTACACATTGTGCTTTCGTTGGGGCGTTCCAAGTGGTCTGTTGCCAGGGCGTCAGTAGCTGTAAACAAGTATGTGTAATCGAATATAGAATTTTACTTTTATTTCCACCAACGACCGTACGATAGTGAATAGGATTTGTGTCGCTTTGAATATGTTCTAAAGTGTCGCGGGTGAGAATAAATTAACAACTTTAACTAAATTATGATGTGCCGATATGTTTTTAATCTTCTAAGTAGAAATTAATCAGCCCCTAAAAACAAAGGTGTTCGTATAAATCCTTTATACAATGTAACATCGAGCATGGAAGGAGGGGGGCTTATAATTTGACAAAACATGCTTAAAAGTAAGATAAGATAGGATAAGATAAGATAAGATAAGATGCTTTTATTAATCCAAATAAATGGAAATTTGTTTCGATTGCGTTGAACATATTGTTTTGGAAAGTCCCTGAGAATTTGCCGCTTCCCAAAATGGCTCAGCAGCAAAGCGCTTTGTGAATTATTGTCTGGTCAGAACAGCTGTAATGATATCGAGTGCAAGTTTATAAGAATCACAATTAGTGCCCCCACAAGGCTCACAAACGCACCTTTTTTTCACGCCCCTGAACTATATAAATTATTTTTAATAACACACCCGCATTTACACCGCATATTTAATTCACCAACTATTTTATTTTAAAAAAAAACAATACTAGGCATCAAAAGCTCTTGCGATATTTTTTTCTAAAATTCTCATTTAGCGCAATTATCGGGAATTTTATTTCGTGAAATCAATGTCATCAAAGTTCCTTCATGATATCCTTGAAAAACAGGAAAAACTGATTTTGGGGGGCTGGGACTGAAAATTTGAAAGAATGATTTGTCATCAGCAACAAGTCTACGTGTCAAGTTTCGGCTCGATATCTTCACAGGAAGTGGATCAATTTGCCGTGCAAAGATTTTGCCTGCCACCGAACCAGCCATCTAGCCAGCCAGCCAGCGCACCACGAAAGAAACAAAGTTAATATAAAGGATTTTAAACAGAGGGAGCTTTGGGTCTAAAGAATCGAATACGTTTTGGCAAGTATCGATCCTGAGAACAGGTATTCACAACCCGAGGTTCGTAATTGCAATTAACTTTAGAAATTAACTTTCAATAATTACCGGAAGGCTATAAATTAATAGAGAAATGGGAGAGTGGGTGTTTAAAAGCTGTGATTTCACTTTTTAGATTAGATATGGGCAGTTAAGCACACCCTCAGCATATGAGCCATTAAGCAGGCACTCAGCTGACATTGTCCAATGAAACGATATAAAAACCGGTACCGTTAACTGTATAGGGCACACAGCGTCAGACGTCAAGACGATAGTTTGAACCTGGTTTGAGAAATCGTTAACTCGGCATTCCTTTCCATCACAGCAGGGTAATTGTAAGTATTCATATCGACCATTTAGTAGTTAGTGCATCATAAATAATGCAGCACCATTTATTCCTAATGTAATGTGAAACATTTTTAAATATCCACGATTGATAAATGTAAATTTTATTCTTTGAAATCAATAAATATTTAAGTTTTGAGCCAATTTTTTTTTAAAAATTCAATTTATTTGTTCTAAACATTTTATAACACGTGATTTAGCTATTTATTTGTAAACCAGGTCACGATGGACAGAAAGTCTATATTGCTAGAATGTTTTAGTGTGTGATTACGTATGCGTATTTAACAATGACTAAATCAATTTAGCAAGCACGTTGTATCTTGTTGCCACTGAAATGAATATATTCAAAAGAGTCTACACCCTACGCTCCACAACAAGGACATATGTCTTAACTCCCTTTCAGATAACTTGCAAATGAGTCGGTATAAACACCAACAAACTACCACTAAATCTCCAACTCGGAATTGTTTCTCAATCGCATTCTCTTCAACATCCTAACGATCGACCACCTTCTACCTGTCAAAATCTCAATGTCTAATCCCCTTTTTTTAGGCACACCCCAATCTTTTGTTCCATATTTCTCCAACTCCCTTGTTTAGAATCCGTGTATTCCACTTTCTGCTCGAAATTTTCCACCGTATCTTTAATTTTAATTGTAAATACCTTAACAAAATAGAACTTCTATTCAAACATGGGAATTTCGTATCCTAAACCTTAATTAACCTTAACCTTTAAGATGATCTTTAAACCATAACCTTTTACCTGACCTTTAACCCGTACCATATATCCCAACAAGCTGTTAACATTTCATTATAAACTTAACATTATTGCTTATTATTTTAACATGTTATTTATTACTTTAAGACAGCGGTTCTCAACCTGAGTGTCGCGACACCTTTGGGGGTCGAACGACCTTTTCCCAGGGGTCGCCGAAGACCATAGGAAAACACATATACGATACAATTATGAAGTATTAAAATTATTTTTTTGTGGTTGGGGGGGTCGCCACTACAAAAAGAACTTTATTAAAGGGTAGCGGCGTTAGGAAGGTTGAGAACCACTGCTTTAAGATATGACCTTTTAATTTCAGACCTAACAACAACATGGCTTACAAAGCTCTTCTTCTGGCCACATTAATGGCTGTTGCTTGTAGGGAATCGTTTGGAATAGGTAAGATGGTACTTCTAATGTTTCAAGCTTGAAACATAATTAAAGTAATATTGTTGCTTTTTTTCCTTTGAAAAATTTAAGCTTTATAGAAAAGAAAATTTAATAAAAAATTGATCATAGAACATTTCTAGCTTGTAGCCTCAACTAGATATCATGTCAGAGGGCACTAACTTGCAGCCTCAACTTGACCTCATGTTAGACCAGAGGTGGGCAAAATACGGCCAGCGGGCCGCATGCGGCCGCAACTGGTGCTATGCGGCCCCCGAGAGCATTGAGAATTTTTTAAACTTCGTTTTTTAAGTTATCTTGTTGAATTTTACAGAATTTCATGTATCGTTATGATTGTTTTGACATTTTTTATAAAACTTCTTTCAAATATTCTATTGTTGTAAACAGTCGCTGACCTTCGTAATGTAATGCTAATATGGCAACATATATATGCGGCCCTCCAATAGATTTTCATTTGTTAATGTGGCTCTACGCATACAAAGCTTGCCCACCCCTGTGTTAGACGGTACTAACTTGTAACCTCAACCAGATATCAACAAGGGTCATGTACTAATCAAATTTCGTCCATCTCGTAATACTATTTTTTGAAGGCACATAATTAAATTAATTTGATTTTAAAGAGTCAGAGAAGCATAAATAATATTTGTTCAAGTTACTGTAAGACAATGCAAATAACGTGCCTTACGTGTATTAAATATCCGTTTAATAAACATACATTTGTAATTTAGAAAAAAGTATGAGTTTTTTCTAGGCTGCCATAATTTTGGTATAATTTCAGACGGCTCTCAGGGCACGACCACATCTTCTCACCAGCCCTCGTCAAAATATGTTTGCCGCCATTTGCAGTAGTCAATACAAATAGTTCTAGGAAATTAAGTAAAAGATATTAGCACAGGTTGTGATAAAAAAACATAATTGTAACACATTTTGATATTTCCCCTAGAATCATTTCTTATCTAATCACATTCCTCAACAAAGATCATATATATTTAAGGCCCCAAGTTTTTAAGTGTGAATGTTTAATACTCTTTCAGTCCTACTCGGTGGTTGCAGAGGGACTCAATATGGTTGCTGCGATGATGGTACGACCTCTGCGGGGGGACCAAATAAGGAAGGTTGTGAACCCGTAGGCTTTGTTGGCGGATGTGCCGGAACGAGATACGGGTGTTGTCCTGACGGCGAAACATCTGCTGCTGGAGAAAATGAGGAAGGATGCGAGGAAGAACCGATTGTCGGTGGATGTGCAGGCACCAGATACGGCTGCTGTGCTGATGGCGTGACATCTGCTTCTGGGGACAACGAGGAAGGATGTGAAGAAGAACCGATTGTCGGTGGATGTGCAGGCACCAGATACGGCTGCTGTGCTGATGGCGTGACATCTGCTTCTGGGGACAACGAGGAAGGATGTGACGTACCTGCTGTGTCCAAATTTTGATTTCTAAATTATTTTATTTAGTAAAAATGTAATCTAGAAAAATATGTTCAATTTTAAAAGTCTAGATTTTTCATTTAAAAATAAACTATAATTGGAAAAAAAAATCATTGTGTTGAAAATTGGTTAAACCTTTGAGGCATGCTATTTCTATTCGTGTATCTTTGAGTAGTTGATTTCAACCCAGCTCTTAATTGAATTATTTAAATACTAGAATATTTTTTATTTGAATTTATTACTTAAAGAATATCGTTCACCTGTCCAAAATTTCTATAAAGTAAATTCAGTATGTACAGTGATGCTTTAAATATACCACCAAAGTCAATTATAATATTTCTCTTTAAATGCTGCTACGAAGACTCGGCTCCTAATACATACACACATACATACGAAGACTCGTGGCGAGAAGATGTGAAGTGGGACATGGAAGTAGGGACCTTTAAACAATAGTAAAATTCTTCATAGACATAAAAGATTATTTTTGAAACTTTTAAAAATTTTTGCTTTTGGTTGCCTTTTTTATTCGAGGGAGATCTTGATGAAAAAAAATAAATATTTTTTTAAATATGTCATAAATATATCATTATGTGTTATAAATTAAACCATCAATGAAAACAAAGATTTTCGAAAAAATGCTTAATACATTGTAATATTGAACAGTTGGGAGCGACGTTGGGGCTAATCATTTAACATTTAAGAATCCCAATGAGTGCTCCCCCCCCCCCCTTTTTTTTTACAAGGTTGGCAACCGCACAAGAACTATATTAATAGTCTGATTCCCACTAGCTTTTACACTGCAGATTTATTTAAGCAAAATTTTTAGAAAAAGAAACACAAATATTACGCTCCAACTGCGACAGTTTAAAAAAAAAATTTAAGAATCTCATTTAACGCAGTTATCAGGAATTTTATTTTATCTTCCCCTAGAAAACATTTGTGGGGGTTAAGGATGAAAATTTGACAGAATGTGTTGTCATTTTCAAAGAGTCTAAGTGCCAAGTTTCAACTCGACAGGTTAACGGAAACAGGGTCGATTAGCCGTCGGGAGATTTTGCCACCCAGCCAGCTACAAAAGAGAAGTTAATTTAAAGGATTTAGAAAAGCATTTCATTTTTAAAGACAAGGGATTTTCGTTAACTTTCTCCCTCTCATTCGCAAACCACGGAACGCTGTTCGTTTATTTGAGCAGTTCGAACAGTAACCTAACAAATTTTGATTTAAAAATACATATTAAGCTGCGATGAATGTCTCCGTAAATTTTAATAAATTTCTCAATACTTTCGTTTGTTACAAGTTTTTTTCCGATGTGTTTTATCTTGGCATAATAATATTCTTTTTAAACTAACCGATTGTGTTTGCAGGTCACTTTTCTCTTTTAAAATGGGTTCGTGACCTGTTAATTATAGATTTCAATTTGTTACGGACTATGTTTATGTGTAGATTAAAACTAGGCGGGGCTATGAGTAGGGCAGAAGACCGAGAGGAATGGAGAAGAATAGTTTGCACCTGTCGCCACAATTGTCGAAGGACTACGGGACATTATGATGATGATGATTTCCTTTTATCTCAGTGATTAAATAAGCGGCACAAAAGTGTGATGCGGGCGGTGATGAGTTAAGTATTTGTATTGGTAAACCCTTTAAACAGTTGACAGGACGACCGTCTAACATAGTGAGCTGGGAACACGATGGTTTCTTGTTAAAAGTCCTGGTTGAAAATGCTGTCCGAGTAAACAACATATACTAGTCAACACTGTTGGCCAAAACTGAAATTTCTAGTGAATAAGCTAAACAGAGCGGTCAAATACCTGTATAAATAGTGGAATAGACTCCTAATACATACTTGCGTCAAACACTTGTATAACTAGAAGAATATGCTCATAATACATGCTTGGGTCAAATACTTGCATAACTAGAAGAATAGGCTTCTAAAAAAACTTAGGTCAAAAACTTGTACAACGAGCAATGACTTTTTGTTAGAACTTAAAGATTAAAGATGGAAAAAAATAATGAGTTCATTACAAAGATCGATTATAACACAATTAGATTACAGTGTTGAGATTCCTTGTTGAACTCCAGATTTGAAGACCTGTTACTGGCTGATGTAATAACATGTTTCAACATGTCACCATTTCAAAAGATGTACTTACCTTTTGACAATTTTATGAAAATATTTATTCCTGATTGAAAATCAACTTTGTGAAAATGTATTAAATGTCCTCAGAAATAATGAGAACATTGAGAAAATAATTTAATATTCAGTTTATCTATTACCAAACGAAACACACAAACACACATATACTCAGACACACATAACTAGTTCATAATTTAATTATTATTTAATTATTATTTAATTATATTAATTTTTAAATCTACAGACATTTTTTTATAAAAATCAACATTTTAAGTTTTTCTATTGTTTAAAAAACATGGAAAAGTGGCAAATATTTGATGACACACGACTACACAGGTGGCACACGCAGTATGGGTACAGGGGGCTATAGAAGCTGGGAACTCTGAGAACATGGAACTCTGGGAAAAGTTAAGTCTGCGAACAGGGAACTCTGGGAACAAGGAACTCTCAGAACAGGGAACTCGGGAAAAGTTAAGTCTGAGTACAGGGAACTCTGGGAACAGGGAACTCTGGGAACAGGGAACTGTGACAACAGGGAACTCTGAGAATAATTCGCGCATTTTTTTTAATGAAATGCCATGAAAATAAATCTTAAAATTTAAAGACAACAACAAATTTGAAGAGAAATTATTTACATTCAGGGAAATATCTTAAATTGTTTGAAATTGATCTCATCTTTTTATTGTCGATCCTTTTAAATTGTGAGGATTTTAATCTTTACATAAACATTTTTTAAAAAAATTAAATACTTAGGGAATTACAAAGTTCTGGGAAGATTTTTACTATACACACTTGTTTAAATGTCTAGCTATCCGGGATATGAGAAACGTTGTGATCATTACAGCATACCCAACACACCTTATTAAAAAAATCTTAGTTGAAACAGCTTAGTCAAAACAGCTTAGTCAAAACACCTTATTCAAAACAGCTTAGTCAAACAGTTTAGTCGAAACAGCTTAGTCAAAAGAGTTTATTTTTTTTAAAAAACGTAGTCAAACAGTTTAGTCAAAACAGCTTGGTCAAAACAGCTTAGTCAAAACAGCTTAGTCGAGATAGGTTAGTCAAAATGCTTAGTCAAAACAACTTAGTCAAGCTAAATTTTTAAAAAAGAAACAAAATTGAAACCCAACCTATTTCTCACTTAATTTCTGACCCTGGAAACGATGTTACCGAGATATAGTCTTCCCGCAACATGATGCTCCCGGACATAGACTTATCTTAACATGTATTCCCGGGATAAAGTCTTATCGTAAAATGATGTTCCCGGGATATAGTCTTATCGTTACATGATATTCCCGGGATATAGTCTTATCGTTACATGATGTTCCCGGGATATAATCTCCCCGTAACATGATGTTTCCAGAGTATCACGTAACTGTCATCTGTGATACTCTGCATTTTATGTTACCTTCATACGATATTCCCGGCCTACAACTATCCCCGCATATGATGTTCCTGATATTTCAACTTCCAGTCGCAATAATATTCCTTCCATTTCATTTTGAGTAAAATGTCTTTTCTTTAACGGGTAAACCTCCGACGAGGAGATTTTAATGTTGGTGGGGGTCAAGGCTGGTGGACTGAAGGGAGTTCACGCGGTGACAGCTTGGTCACCATCACGACAGACTACAACTGACACAGTTGCAGGGCATTGACATGGCGGCAAGTGAACAACATTAAGAAGAAATTAAAACTAAAGGAAATGTCAAGGTCACACGTTGCATTCAAATATTTGAGCTATTGCGCAGCTCGCATGGGTGAGTAAAGCAATACATAAACATGTCCTTTGAATTATATTATATATACAATTAAAAGGGGCAAAAGAAAAGTATGTCTTTAGTTGCACTCTTTTCACGTCAGGTCAATAGAAATCACAATTTTAAGTTCCAAGTATCCACTTAGACATCACAATTTTAAGTTGCAAGGATCCTGATAGACGTCACAATTTTAAGTTCCAAGTATCCACTTAGACATCACAATTATAAGTTGTACGTATCCAGATAAAAACACAATTTTAAATTGCAAGCATCCAGATAGACATCATAACTTTAAATTTTAAGTACTTAAATCGATTTGTCATACAAAATTCTCACCAAAGTTTAACTAAAGGGAAGAAACTTAACTAAAATTAAATTGCCTTGCGTGCGCTTATTATCTGCAATGGTAACGTAAAAAAAACAATAAATATAGGATGGAGCTTAGCTGTCAATACAACTGCATTTTTGGAGTTAAGTATGAACTCCCTGAATTTAAACCCCCTGAACCCAAACTCTCTGTCGACCGCTCACGCTATGTGACAAGAGAGTGTTGACGTTCTAAATCAACAGCCCCAGAAGCTATGCCCAAAGGTCTATGTAACGTTTGGACGATCTCTTCATGCAACGTGAAATAATTTTACTGTTTCCATCTAAAATATCCGAAATTCATTGAAGAAGAAGCCTGGATGGTGCGCAGTTGAGCAAACCAAAGCAAATTATGGCTCTCTGACTCAGAGATGTAATTTGGTAACACCCTTTCCCGCCCTACCACCCCCCCCCCCCAATGACTCCAATAAACCACAAGTCACATGGGCTTAATTAAAATGTCATTTGAGGAATTATGAAAGAAATGCTATATCAGCATATTTTCCATTTAGCAAGACAGTCTGAATGCTGAAAAGGCGACAAACTACCCAATAAATGTTTTTTTAAAGCTTACAAACGCTAGGTATGCCTCCTCGTAGACTTAACGTGAAAGTTGGTGCAGTAGTAATGTTGCTATGAAACCTTGACTCAAAAAGAGTTATTTGCAATGACACCAGAATGGTAATCAAACAAATGTTGTCAAAGGTATCAGGGTATTTATTCCACAAGTTATTCTAGCACGCGGTGAGCCTGACTTGCCCTTTGCATTAGACGAAAACGATTTCCATTAAGACTTGCTTTTGCTATAACGATCAACAAAATCCAATTGAATTCATTTGGTATTTTTTCGCCATCTTCAACATTCAGTAATGGAAACTTTATGTAGCAATTTCAAAAAAATCTAATTCCTTCCAGATATTCCAGGTAAAAGTCTTAAAAACTTGGTCATTGAAAACTACAAACATACAGAATATACATAAAACAGAATACACATAAAACAGAATACACATAAAATAGAATACACATCAAGTTAAATTTAGTTTATGATTGGGCCAAATGTGCCACCCACGAAACATCATTAGCCGCACCATCAATCATGTGTGTCTCTGTCACTGCTCATAAGCTCCAAATGTCGCAAGTAGAAAATTAATATGATTGCCCATCATAAGTTTAACTAAGTCCATGGAAGCAGAGTCTGGTTGTAGTAAAGGTAAAATTTCTCAAATATATCTTATATAAGTTTTCGACAGGTAATAATATGGGTCAATTCCGATAACCCAAAATATCAGTCACTCTTCATTGGCAAATATACCGGTCACTATCTAAAGGAACAAATTTCAGTTACTTACCATAGGCTAAAATATCGGTAACTTTCTTTAGTAAAAAATATCAGACAGTTTCCATTGACCAAACTGTTGGGCACTTTCTATAACCCATAGTATCGGTCATTTTTCTTTGGCCAAAATATCAGATAGTTTCCATGTGCCAAAATGTCAAACAATTTGCAGGTTCAAAAAACAACATTGAAAAACTTTCATTACGCCAATATATATCAAACTTTTCTAAGGCGACAATATCAGACTCTTTCACGAACGATTGTTTGCGAATTTTTATTTTAAAAACATGTTTTCTTTGAAAACAAACACAAGACGAAGTTTTGCTACAAATTGATCTTTATGAGCTCAAAATATTTTTTCCCCCAAGTATCAATGTTTTTAATTTTAATTTTTAAAATTTTAATTTTCACAAATATCCTTATAAACGATTTAAATCTTTTAGGTACGATGAAAAGCTACTTTATTCATCAGTACTATAAATGAATGCGTTATATAAATGAGTGTCTTATATAAATGAGCGCATTATATAAATGAGTGCATTATATAAATAAATTCATTATATAAATCAGTGCACTATATAAATTAGTGCATTATATAAATAAGTTCATTATATAAATCAGTGCAATATATAAATTAGTGCATTATATAAATTAGTGCATTATACTTAGATAGCAACTAGCATTAATGATTCAACAGTAGAAATGGACACTATAAGGATTCTGAGCATAAATTTAAATGTTTCAATAATTACCTTAAAACCTCACAGTAAGCAGAACAAACAGATATTGACACATATTGTCGGCGGCACAGCAGACATCACAAGACAATAATGTTTGTCATTAAATGTCTAGTGCAAGTTTTCTGATTCATTTTTTTAAATCGACGGACGTTTTTATTAAAGGCGCTTTTTCTGCTCTCAATCCAGGGAGGGGTTTGTCATTTTGTCAGTTTGAAGGATAATTTTGTGTTATCACGCCTGAACTTCTCGTTCGGTCGATTCAATCTACCTCTTGCTGATCTCTAAGGTCGCATCTGAGTTGATGCAGGGTTACATCTCCGGTATGCTGAGTCGGGTGGTGAGTGATGGGGAGATAAGAAAAGGGGATTTAAAAAATAGCATCCCTTACTCCTTCACTGATTATAATCATGGGATCTAACTGTCGGATTCTGTGTTGAAATGGAAAAAAAGGTGTTGTGGCAGGGCATTTTGGCAATCAGACTATGATCAACTCACGGCAAGCAGTAGATAAATTCTACTTTTTTGTATTATACCTGGGTAGAGAGAGAAGTCACGTGATCCAGGATTTTTGTAAGAATTCGTTGATACCAAAAATCTTCTCTTGTGGCGAATTACGGGTTAAAAAATCGTTCTAAAATATAATAAATGTAAAAAAATAATTTGTTAAAAAATTATTAAGAAAGGCTTTCTTTCGAAGAAGAATTTAAAAGCATTAGAAAGTAAAAGATAATAATCTTAGCACCTCATAAAATTCATCACGCCACAAATATTTTCAGAAAATAATTTAACAACTTATAACTATATATATATATATATTTACATTTCGTCTATATTTATTTGCCTTCATAGTCTGCCTTACTACTCTTCTGCACATATTATCTTGCCGTATTTAATTTGAAGAACATTATTTTCTACTTTTTATGGCGATTAATCTCGACTTCAATGGAAGGAAGGTCTTTAAAATAAAAGAAATTATTGCCAGTCACATGAAGTACATGAACCCTTTCTTAGAATAATGTTTTCAAAAGCATATATTTGAAAGGCCATTCAGTGCACAGACTCTTTGACACATGTCGAGGACCCCTTGGCCGACCTTTAAAGTGTCTTCGGATCAAAGTTTAAGATCACCTGATCTACTGCAACTTATAAGCACGTACATTCGTTTCTATATAAAATACTTTATCTTTTTGCAAACGGGAAGGCAAAGTCCAAACTTAGTTTGCTAGCCACCGTTTTAGATTGCATTATCTCAAATTTATAAAGAAATGTGGCCACGTTTGTTGCAATGACATAAATCTTACTTCTATACATCAAGGATAAATAATAAGAACATGCAATACAGCATCAACGAAGACGCCAGTTGTCAATGTTTTATTTATGTGCTGAAAACGTACAATGCAATACAAAAACATATCCATTTGTTTGGATAAAAAAATAAATCTTATCTTATCTTACATAGAGTTTGGGTTTCTTTGTACTTCTATCCTAATACTAGCAAGAATTTGAACTCAGTACGAAAGTTATTTGTAGATGATTATCATTTTTTTAATATCAAAGACATTTTTAAAATTTTGATTTATAAATCCATAATGCACAAAACGTAAAATTAATTTTAAAAATACAAAATGATTGCATTATAAATTTGATTTTATAAATACGTCATGCATCAAACTATAATTAGCTTGTAAATACCTTATGCAACTATCGTGTTGATTTTATAAATAATCATGCTTTGAACGATAAATTTGATTTTATTAATACATCATGTATCAAACTTTGCATTCCAGTCATAACACTTTTGAGAAGATGAACCGAAGTAAAAAAATGAGACCATATGAGAGCTGTGCCACGTAGCCTAGATAGAAGTATTTTCTGACATCTTGCCCCACGCTATTTCTGATATGTTGGGTTAAATAACAAATAAAGTTGTTCTTTAAAATTTGAACTTGTTAACATGTAAAGAAAAAGGTGTATGGACGCACTGATGAAATCAAGCAATAAAACTAGGTCGAAGGTCATGACGTAGATGTCATGGTACTTCCTGTAGATGTTGAACTCTGGCTCAACGGCCCGCGCTATGGACAGGGCAAGTCTGGGGACGATGTTGATGATATAGACCAGAACCACGACCAACAACATCTTCACCAGCTGAGCATCCCTATGGGACAGCCCTGGAGATCTCGTCTTACTGACCGAAGAACCCGATGCAAATTTCACGCGGCTGCACTCCCGCACAGTTCGATGACTGATTTCTTCCTTGGTGTTGTTTTTTAAATCTGAATTCAACGAAGAACTAACATTGGAGTCTGTCCTGTCTTCTAAATTCTCAACGTGACCTAACATCACACTCTGAGCGTGTAAGTCTTCCCTTTCTATTTTCAAAAGGTGATAAGCTTCCGATTCCAACATCTTCACTTTGGGAGAGTGTTCACATTCGGCATCAGAATGATGTCTAATGAATGCCTTTGTTCGGGTAACTGGTTCTGGATGAGAATCTGCCAATATGTTTTCGGTGCGTTTCTTTACAAAAGCGCCCTTTCTAATGTTTCCGGCGCCGCGCTTACACTCAAGCCCGCGGTACACGTTACTGTGTTCGAAGCGAAATTTCTTCATCCTCCTAAATCGATACACAATGAAGATTGTGCACACGACTAAAGCAACGAAAGTGAACACCGTCCAGAACATGTAAATGGCGTTTAAATATGTGTTTAAGAACGGCGTTTGCCTGGACACCTGGGTGACTGAATATTGCGCCATCGTGCGGTTAAACCGGACATCGAACACCCACGTCACGTAATACCCGATGAGAATGGGGGACAAGGTTAAGGTCACGACGCCTGCCAGAGCACCGAGCGCGATTTTCGTGACGCCCCTCGTCAGGATTGTTTTGACCCTCAAAGGCACGCACACGCAAAGGCACCGCTCAAACGTGACGTACATCGTCAACGCGTTGACGATCGGAACTCCCAGGTTCTGGACGTGGGAGTTGAGCAGGTAGGTGACCCTCATCCAGTTGACGGCCAGGACTGCGTCGAAGAACCCGACGATGCCGTAGAAGCGGTAGAGAAATCCCACGGTGCATTTGACCAGGTTGACAGCGGCTATGGCCGTCAGCGAGATGGTGGCAGACTCCCGGAGACCTTGGCGGGAAAACACGACGATGGTGATGGAGTTGGTTGCTACGCCACCCCCGGCCAGGATAAAACAGGGCCACAGCTCAACAGCTATATCAATGATCACTCTGATATCTGTGACCGACTGCATGATAAATAAAACTCGGAAAATATCTCTTCCGGTTTGATGAATATTTGCGTACTGAATTTTTTTTAACTACAAATAGCTTCAATCTTAATTAATTGTTTAAACGGATTTTAAAAAGTGCTAAAATATATTTTGGTTTTTAAAAATTGTAACTTGTGATAAATTTTACAATATTTAATTCTTTTTAAAAAGGATTTTAAAATTAAAAGCCTTAAAGTAACTGAAAGATATTACTTGACAATCTGTTTCAACGTTTTGTTTTTAACGTATTTGTGTACGACTTTGATCCGGTCTTTATACACCGTGCTTAAGAGATCTAATCTGATCATTAATCACTCAGAAATTATATATTATTATCTTTTGATCTTACGACTACGATTTTAAGCCCAAACTTATACCAAGGCCTCCACTAATTTTCAAAGAAAACGCGGCGTCAAATGAAAGGTCTATACAATGAAAGATGGATTAATTGCCAAGTCAGTTTGTAATGATCGATGGTTACAGCGAATTTCAAGAAGTTCTTAGATCCTAGAGCAACAATTACATGCACATTCTAGCCAATTTAAAGACACGCTCTCGTTAACGTTTCTGTAATTTGAAGTTAGTACACAAAATGAATTCAGATCCGATCTGTCATTATTTCCTAAAGCTATTTTTTAAAATAAATTTTTAAAAACGTCAAAATTCTTCAAGAATAGATGTAATGCGTTCATTATATTTGTTTGGGTTCGATTTTTGTTTTCTGTCTTGGAAATTATAGTCATTATATTTTATACTACATCAAAGTAATCTGAACTTAACAAGTCGTTGTGCCGCCGGTTCGGAACAAGGTAGATGGTTTAGTTTGAATTCATTCGAAGCCCACTAAGAGCGAGAAAGATAAAAAATAAATACAAATTTTTACAAAAGGAAGCATGTTATTTCTTTTAACAGGTTTGGATAATTTACGCTACATGTGTCCGATGTCATGGGATAGTGTCATGGGATAGTGCCATGGGATAGGGCCATGGGATAGTGTCATGGTATAGTGTCATGGAGCTGATCTGATGGATAGCAGTGTATGCAGAGCGACAAATGAGAGATATATGTTTATCTAGAGACATGTTGTTAGACAGAATATAACCAAGATTCCTAGTTGAGTATGTAAACTGTATGTCTGAGTTACCTACTTGAAATGAGGTAGGGAGAGCTGAGTTAGAGGATGATTTGTGATCATGAATAAGAAGTGCTTCCGTTTTGTCATCGTTAAGTTTCAACTTGCTGAGTGTCATCCATGACTTCACATCACCAATACACTCCTGCAAAGTTCGGACAGCTGAATCGACAAGAGAGGGATGGGTATGCTTGTATAGTTGCGTATCATCCGCGAAAGACTGGCTCTCCACAGCAGTCCAGGAGCAGTGGCCTGGTATACATTGTAAATAGAACTGGGCCCAAAACGGACCCCTGTGGCACTCCATAGACCAAGTCAGCACTGCTGGAGATACAGCCATCGACAGCGACTGCCTGCGTTCTATCGGAGAGGAACGACCTAAACCAAGACAAAACAGAACCAGAAATGCCAAAGTAATTTTCAAGCGTTTTGTAAAGGGTTTCATGGTCGACAGTGTCAAAGGCCGCACTGAGGATCAGGAGGGAGACATCACCACTGTCCAATGCATAGTGTCCACTGAGAAGGGTTCAAAATAGCAGTCGAAGTATTGTGAGTGATTACAACTACCACAATTGTAAAAGTGTTTCTGGGATAAAATTATTTCTTAAAGATCTCATGCTACGTGATGCACTCAACAGCGACAATTACAACAACGTGTATAAGATGTTGTAATCTCATGTTGTGTAATCGACAGCGACAATTACAACAACGTGTATAAGATGTTGTAATCTCATGTTGTGTAATCGACAGCGGCAATTACAACAACGTGTATAAGATGGTGTAATATCATGTTGTGTGATGCAATCGACAGCGACAATTACAACAACGTGTACAAGATGGTGTTATCTCATGTTGTGTAATCGACAGCGACAATTACAAAAACGTATAAAATATGATGTAATCTCCTGTTATGTAATCGACAGCGACAATTACAACAACGTATATAATATGATGAAATCTCCTGTATTGTA
Organism: Omphiscola glabra; assembly: GCA_964017045.1. Lineage (NCBI taxonomy): Eukaryota > Metazoa > Mollusca > Gastropoda > Lymnaeidae > Omphiscola > Omphiscola glabra. Next base: position 25,551,442 of record OZ024810.1, on the reverse strand, counting down.
ATCGACAGCGACAATTACAAACAGCTTGTATAAGATGTTAGATGAATTCCTGTTATTGTGTACGTTTAAACAGACCTTGTGCTACGTTGTGAGTTTAGATTTGCACTGCTCTGTCGCTACGTATCTTTTAGTATTAAGTTGTCAGTAACACATGAAATTTCAACTCTAAAAGTAATGCTACTGTGATTGTAGCATGATACATTAAGAAAGTACTACCTTATGAAAAAAATACTATTATTATCATCAAAATTCTTATTATGATAGTATAAATCAATTATTAAATCTAAGGAGTCCCTGTTTTGTATGAGTCACCTTTCGTACTACTGTTTTGTAGGAGACACCTTTCGCACTATTGTTTTGTATGAGACAGCTTTCGTGCTACTGTTTTTCATGAGACACCTTTCGTACTACTGTTTTGTAGGAGACACCTGTCGTAGTCTCAACACTATCAAACAGTTTTTCAATCAAAGCTCATTATCTTGCAATATCCTTTACTGTTGTTGATGCGGAAAGAAAGCAACCAGCCACAACTCCTGACACGCATATGTCAGTGACGACTTGAAGAAATGACGCCTACGGCTAAATAAGAAAGATCTTACACACCAAACATGACACCTTCATAGAGGAGGCACAGTTATTATTGACACCTTCATATAGAGGCACTTTCGTGAATGACACCTTTTGCCCCTGAATCATATTTAAATATACATATCTTTATATATCTTTATATATATATAATTATATATATATATATATATACATATACATACATATATATGTACATTTACGATAAAAAGGACATAACACCTTGTCATCAGATGCAAATAAATATTGGAGTCGCCTTGTTATCCTGACACCATTATGTAAGCTACACCTATAAAATTTTACACTCCTATATAATGTGGACCTTTATGTTCTGACACATATATTTGAAGGACACCTCCTGACACATATATTTGAAGGACACCTCCTGACTCATATATTTGAAGGACAGCTCCTGACACATATATTTTACGGACACCACCTGGCACATATATTTGAAGGAAACCTCCTCACACATATATTTGAAGGACACTTCCTGACACATATATTTGAAGGACACCTCCTGACACATATATTTGAAGGACACCTCCTGACACATATATTTTACGGACACCACCTGGCACATATATTTTAGGGACACCTCCTGGCACATATATTGGTGCTTTTAGTGCCAAGGAGTTTGCGTCTAACAAGTACGCCCCTACAGCTCTTGTACTCCAGGAATGCGAAAAGACGAGAGTTTGTTTGTTTTAATTGTTGTCAAAAACTAATTGGTAACATAATGATGGGATCGTTGTTTTCTTTTAAAAAAATACAACTAAATAACGGGTCATACGGTTTTAGGGATAAAACGTTATAATGAATTTAGACTATTCGCCATAGTGAGAATGGGTTACTTTAAATAAGCACCTGCCTTGTCAGGCTTTTAATTCGAGTGAGAGTTTACTTTAGAACGGGCTGAAGTTATGATCGTCTTCAGAAAAAATCCAATCAGTATATCACCAAAGTTCTCATCGATGTTGTAAAGTCTTCCTAGTCTAAGTTATTGTAGTCTTCCTAGCACAAGCTAATGTGAGAAGGGAATGGAATTTTTTACGGGAGTGAAGATGGGATGATGAGTTTAACAAGAAAATGCTACAGTTTGTTGTCTTTTTGAATTTGGACATAGATATCTTCTTCTTCTTTTAGTTAAATTTGATGTCCTAAAAAACTGACATTACTTTTATGGATTGCTGAGGTCAACTGGATTGATGGATGAAATTTCGCCATGAAATTAATAAAACTTTCTTTTTTAGTTGGGTCCATGTAACTATTTCTTATGCAAGTATAAATATATCTTGTGCAGTATATCGGGAAAGAAGCGTGTAGTTTTCTATCCACAGATGTAAAACATGGCCAATAAATAAAAACTCGCATAGCTGGGTACAATTTTCTGCCCCATTGCAACACCACCGTTCTGATAGAAATAGTTTTAAACCTCTACATTGCATTCAAACCAGTGAAGTAAACTGTTGTAAAGCCAGCTGTGTCCGCCGTTCAGGATGCGCCAGCCTTAAAAAGCATTGTGATATGGAGAAGAGCAGCAAAATATCGCACCTTAATCACTAGAAGCCAACTGCATAAAAGAGGCAACACCAAAATATGTACTTTGACCATTAGTGCATCCAATGGTATCAAAGGGACAATGGAACTAAAATTTCATATTCATCTGAGCGGAAAACTTTCGTGACATTCTCAACCCAACCCTATATCGGAATTCCAACCTAGGGTCAAAAAGTAACTTAATAAAAAAAAATAATGAAAAGATGCGTTGCGTCGCGTTAGTTGTGGCGCTAAAGAATAAAGGCCCCAAATGTTTGTATTGGGATCGGGGTCGAGTGGCGAAAGAGATAAGTGTCAGCTTATTGGAAAAACAAAGGCCTTTATATTACTTTCTGGTGTAAAAATGTATTGTCAACTTCCTGCAAAATGACTGACTTTGCTATCAAATAAACAAAACCTCATTCAAATGCCGTCCTTTAATGACTACCACGTTAGTAAAAGCTGATGGCTTGGTTTGTTTCCCTTCACGCAATACTTCCCACTTCCGCCCCCCCCCCCCCCCAAACCACATCCATATTTTTCTAACCATCTTGGTCTGAATGAAAGACAGTGGGAAGAATGTATTCAATTTGCAGATATGCAATGTCACTCTTGGTCTATTAAATTATGCTTCCAATCTTTTAACAATTAAAATCATCGGTTTTCGTTGATCTGGGACGATAATGTTGCAATAAATAATTTAAATCGCTCTAGGCCAGCGTTTCTCCACCTGTGGGTCGCGATCCCTTTGGGGGTTGAACGACCATTACACAAGGGTCACCTAAGACCATCAGAAAACACATATATATGAAGTTGCAAACGCAAAATATTTATAGTTGGGAGACACCACAACATGAGGCACTGTATTAAAGGGTCGTGGCATTAACAAGGTTGAGAACCACTGCTCTAGGCAAGCGTCTTTATAATAATAATAGTAATAAAGTTCATTTGAAAAATCACGTTTCATCCCCAAAGGCTCGAAGCGCGGTACAAAAACCAAGCTGGGAGATAATAACTAGCTGAAAAGATGGCAGACAACTTCACCCAAGAAGGTGTTTGCGAAATAGATGAGTTTTTAAATTTGTCTTGAAGGACTCCGGCGTCTGGCTGTGTCTGAGAGCGTCAGGAAGGATGTTCCAAATGGTTGGTCCAGCAAATGCTAACGTGCGCTTTCCGTAAGTCTCAAGGTATCACGCGGTATCGAGAGGTTGCCACTATTGGATGAGCGGATGTGTCTAGTGGGTACTTAAGGCGTCATGAGCGCTTGGAGATAGGACGGCGCCAGGTCATGCAAGCAGCGGTAGCATAATGTTGCAATTTTGTACTCTATGCGAGCGCGGACTGGCAGCCCATGCAGTTCTCTCAGAAGAGTTTAAGCATGGTCGAATTTGCGTTTACGAAGAACAATTCGAGCCGCATTATTCTGTGCTTTTTGAATTTTATCCAGGAGCGTAGCTGGAAGACCCACCATGAGAGCATTGCAGTAGTCCATGCGTGATAGAACGAATGCAGACATCAGCCTCTTTGATGCATTCAAAGTTAAGAAAGGTCTGATATGACTAATTCTGCGCAGCTCTAGAAAAATCGCCTTGCAAATCATGTAAATGTGATTTTCCATAGTTAGTGTTCTGTCTAAGTAGACACCCAGGTTTCGCAATGTTTGAGCAAACTCAATCTGCACGCCTGAGTGAGTAAAGGATGGTGCATTTTTTATCACCTATACCTAAATCCCGGAATACGTACATGGGATCTTTTTTGAGACTTGGGATTATGATTCTTACTTAGCAAAAAATGAAATATCATTATGTCTATCAGCATAGTGTATGCGAGTAGTACACATGAAAGGAATTATTTGGAAAACCTTTTATTTTTAAAAAGTGTACCTTGTTTTTGTTAGGCGACTATAATCCTCTTATTTTTCTCAAATTTTTTGCTCTAAGTAGTATATGCAAATATTATATTATTTAATTTATAGTTATATTCATTTTACTTTTTTTTCCCCTTTTTACTAATGAAGGCATTTGTTGCAGTGGCGTAGCGAGCTTAACTCCCCCTATTCGAAAACCATACAATATTATAGTAAAATATACCATTTGGCGCCCCTTTGTGAGTAGCACCCGGGGCATGATGCCCCCCTTGCCCCCCCCCTTCACTACGCCACTGATTTGTTGAAACGTTTGAATTTGTTGATTGTTTAATCATGATTGAATGTCAACATATTATATTATTTTATTTACGCAATTTACACAAAATGTTTGTATCTCTACAAAAAACGTTATCACTGGCATTTAACTATACCATGTATCTAATCTTATTCCTTACCATTCTTAACTTCGTGCTGACAATGGTAATAAAGTCTCAGTTTTTAAAAAAAATAGTTTTAAAAAAAAACACAATGAACGTAAGCGCATCCATTAAATGTAGATAGTAATGGGAAATAATCCTGAGATATTTAATGTTAATAAAAATTTATGTTGTTATGTCCCATATACATTTAAAAACGAACACTTCCATTCCTTTCAATTGAATAGTGCGATTAGAAAAGCTTTAGACTATAAGATTGAAAACATCTTCATTGTTTTGAGAATAAATTTAAGTGACTTTTAAACAAAGCATTCTCATTTTATAATTAAACTGATAGTTTCATATTGTGTATAACATAATTTTGCTATAGTTGGAGAGAAAGACATTCGTTTTCATTTTGTGGCGTAGGAAGTGGGCAACGAAGGGGACGTCCACTTCCAGCGAAACTTTCTATTTTAATGTTGAGTTGTGAAAACTTCAGAGTTGTTGGGGTAGGGGGGGGGAGGGGAATGGGGGGCACAAACCCTAGCTGCGGCACTGTTAACAGTATTGAAATTACCAGATCATAACAGAGCCCAGCCCACTCCCAGTGGCGTAGTGAGGGGGGAGCAAGGGGGAGCATCATGCCCCGGACACTACTCACAAAGGGGCGCAAAATGGTATATTTTACTATATATTGTATGGTTTTCGAATAGGGGGGGGGGCGCTAAAAAGGTATTGGGGGCGGCGCTAAAAAGGTATTGTGCCCCGGGCGCGAGTTAAGCTCGCTACGCCACTGCCCACTCTTCCTGCACAAAACATTGTTATGCTACAATGAACAGACACACTTGTAACCGTGTTTTTTTGTACTTGTATGTGTACATAATATTTTATTTAAAAGTTGATAGAACTTTTTCTCAAATAAAAGCGTAACATAACAGTAGACGTTTTATGTTGTTTAATGAATTGTTTAATCTACAACGTGCTTCGAGCATTTATCTCATTAACGTGGGTTTAAATCGCTGCAACGGTTTAAAATATACAATACAGTGAGTTCAAAGGACCAAAGATTATTATTCTACTTGGGGAATGGTGTGAAGAAAAGAAATGAATTTTAAATAGGCATTTGTAATACATCTGCCGACAACCTAACCGGCAACATACCCGAAACCTAACCGGAAACATAACCGGAAACCTAACCGGCAACAGAACCGGTAGAAGTGTTGGGCATCTTTTTTTTTTAATTTTATTACTCTTGTAACTTTTGGTAATTCAATAAAAGTAAAAAAATTAAAAATTTACTTCTCGTGGTAAGAAATGTTTGCAGCTCATCTCCAGAGTCCATGATTCAAACACTATATGGATCGAAGATATACTTTTAAAAAATGTATGTTCAACTTGATACAATGAATGACACCAATTTTTTAAAGAATTGAATAGCTACTAATTGGCTGAAAGTATTACTTTGTGATTTGCAAGGTCGATTTCAATTTTTTCCATTAATACCTGTATCGTTTGGTTATTTTACTATCTATACCACTTCCATGATCATAAGATAGTTGATATTATTAAATGCTTGAGTTTGGAATAAAGCTTTTTTTTTTAAGAATGGTCTTACGTATCACAATTTTCAATGGTAGAAATTATCTTATATATCACACATTTAATAGTGAAGGCGTTCCTCAATCTACGGCCCGTGGGTCATGCCGGGCCCGCCGGGTGTCGTTAACCCAGCCGACCTTGCCACCGTATGGATGTCCGGTTGGTAAAGTTGTGAACTCGTATCCGGTGAGTTTAACATGTTACAGCCTTAGACCGGGTGAGTTGTACATGTCACAGCCTTAGACCTGGCGAGTTGTACATGTTACAGCGTTATACTGGGTGAGTTGTACATGTTACAACCATAGGCAGATATTGATCAAACTGGGATTCGTCCCATCAAATTAAGAAATGGCCACTGTAGCTTTAAATGTGTCTGAACAATAGGTCAGCCAATGTCCCATCAATTCTTGATTGTCGGTTTTTTCGAGCCAATTTTGCGAATCAGCATGGAACCGTTGGTCAAAGTCGGAAAGAAAAATGTCATGGGAAGATATTGATGAGTTTATACAATTTACTCTTCATATTAATGATTAATTATAAAATTCATTTTTAGTAGCTAAGCTTTATGAATAAAATATTTATAGATCTCTATCATTAATTTGTTAAACCAGCCTATTGAATTTTGGCCAGAAATTTCCCGCCAAGCCGCGAAATGCCTCGCCAAAGTGGCATATGGTACACTGGTCATTTCAAATATGCCCATATCGGTCCTTGGCCACATATCTCGGCAAAAGTTTGAAATGACCGGCCGATTCGGTAACAAGGACGTCATTGGCCCTTCCCACACCCCTGATTTTTTAGAGGTGAAAAATGTATTAGGTATCAGTATCTTGAACGGCAGAAAGTCAAACGTAGTAAGAAATAAATTTGGACAGAGATTCTGGAATATATAAGATAACAATACCGTACTTCCCATTGAAATACTAATATAAGGATTCAGGAAGGAGTGAGATAGCAATACCGTATTTCCCATGGAAATACTTATCCGCTTATCTCAATTAAATATTTTTTTTTCTTCTTTAAATAGTATATTATTTCTTTCCTCAAATAAAATAAGAAATGTGCAGTGTTTATAGAATTTAGATATTTGCAGTGTGCGTAGAATTTAGATGTGTGCAGTGTGTGTAGAAGGGAGATAATAATATGTGCAATGTGGATTGAAGTTAGATATGTGCAGTCAGGCGTAGAATTGAGCAGTTTGCAAATGAATTTGTTCATATATTTTCAAACTATAGCTCGGCCCCCAAACAGTGTTTGGGAGAGAACGAAATGCTCCCCCCCCCCCGGCCCCTGTTAAAAAAATTGAAGACCCCTGATCCAGAGGTAATTGTCCATCATAAGCATTAACTTCTCAGCCTCAAACAAACCTCGTCTTCAAATTTTAGCTTCTATTCTGAGTTAATATTTTGGTTGAATCCCTTGCTTCTCGGCGTTGATTTAATTGTCTTGACTGTATATTTTCTACCCAAACTTTACACAACGATCTAACGACTTTGTACAAATAAATTACCCCAATTTTTCTTACTTTATTGCAATTGCCCCGTAATCGGTCAGAGAATCGAGCGTTTGTATTATTGTGATCGGATACAACAAGTGTTCGCTGAAGACATTGATGGCAAATGTTCACATGGCAGTTACCATGACAGCGCATAAGCATCGATTATATGACAGATCATTCTGAATTTAGGCCTGGGTTACGACCATTACATTTTTTTGCGGTATCGTACGAAACTGTACGATAATTTATTTATTTTAAAACTAATTCGAATCCACGTAGATCCAGCTCGTCTCCTTAAGCGGGAAACAGATTTTGTTTCTTCTAATTGTCCAGTTCAAACTGGAAGGAAAATATTTTAAGGTATGTTTAGTCAACTTCCACAGAGTCCAAAATCCCCCTTTTCTCCAACTTTTTTTTGTCCGTCTAAACATTGTTTTAACTCCTTCATAACGCTTCTGAACCAGTCATCCTTACATCAACTATCGATAAGCTAAAATTTGTCAAACGAAAATCATATTTCAGAAAACAAGAGATGCATCGTTAAAAATGCGAAGAGATGTCTCGTTGGTAGATGGACAAGAGTTATAATAACGAAGGTGGAAAATAAAAAAATAGAGTCACCCTGTGTTATAATAGTCACCCCTCGCCACACTTTTTTTTTGGTCCAAATTGTAGTAGGTCAGTGCCTCTAACAACGGTGCTAGAGAAACATATCACATTAGGTCTCACATTACGACCACAACGTTTGGTAGCCAGACTTTCACACTCAGTCATGCAACTAGCATCCGTAACAAGACTTGTATGTCAGACAACTAACAGCCTTACCAGAACTTAACACTCAGACAGACAGCTAATATCTTAACCGGACTTCTCAACCCCCACACACAGCTAACATCTGTAAACCAGACTGTCACTCAGACATACAACTAACATGTAATGAAACTTCTCACTCAAACACACAACCAATATCTGTAATGAGACTTCCCCTTCAGACAGACAACTAACAAATGCTATGAGACTTCTCCTTCAGACAGACAAATAACAAATGCTATGAGACTTCTCCTTCAGACAGACAAATAACAAATGCTATGAGACTTCTCTTTCAGACAGATAACCAACAAATGGTATGAAGTTCTGAAACAATGGCATCGATTATTTCGATTTTTTTATCGTTAGTCTTCGATTCCCAACTACCGCCTAGACGAACACGTCTAGCGGCCTTAACAGGCAATGGCCGGGCGTTGATTCCTTAATTCTGCCGGCCACTCGACAGCTGACCTCAAGGGTCACTTGTATTGGGGCCCAGATATTGCTTAAAGCTATCTATTACCCCTATGGTAGGTAGGGCTAGCGCTGGACAGGGGCGTAAAGAGCGCTAGACAGTGGCGTACAGAGCGCTGGACAGTGCCGTAAAGAGCGCTGGACAGTGGCGTAAAGAGCGCTGGACAGTGGCGTAAAAAACGATGGACAGTGGCGTAAAGAACGCTGGACAGTGGCGTAAAGAACGCTGGACAGTGGCGTAAAGAGCGCTGGACAGTGGCGTAAAGAGCACTGGACAGTGGCGTAAAGAGCACTGGACAGTGGCATAAAGAGCGCTGGACAGTGGCGTAAAGAGCGCTGGACAGTGGCGTAAAGAGCGCTGGACAGTGGCGTAAAGAACGCTGGACAGTGGCGTAAATAACACATACAAGTAATTGATCGAGACACAGTACATTTGTCAAATGTCAAACTTCAAATCGATTGATTTTATTTTAATAATTTTTTAATTTAAAAAAAAAAAAAAATTAAAAATAAGAGGGGGGAGATTTTAAGGTTGGCAATTTATAATGCGACTAACTATATATCTAATAGTACACATTTAACAATTAAAATGAATACAATATAGAGGTGTGGAGGAAACTAATGTTAATTAGGTCATGTACGTTTTTTTTAAACTGCAGAAAATGTATTTAAATTTTGGTAACGAAATCCAATTTTTTTTTTTTTTTTTGTAATTAACTTTTCTGGATAATGTTTCAAGTTTGGAATGCAATACAAAAAAAGTATAAAGGACGATTATGTAATGGTTTTATCTTAGACAGAAGTAAGAATTAAATGGACAAAAATTAACATCTAAACAAGTATAATAATCCATCCTAATTAACTTTCATTTACTCAAAAGTAAAGTTGTATTTAATTAACTACGGTGTGTAATTAGTGAATCCTGAACACGTCCATGTGTTATTTGTTTATTTATCCCTCTTGATGTTTAAATTTGTTGTTTTAACATTTTAACAAGCTTTTCTAGCTTTTAGATTACTATTTTATATTATTTGCTACAATAATTTACGCATTAAAGATTTACTTTAACATTAAAAAATGTTATGGTTTTTAAATGAACGTTGTCTGTGTATGTGAATTTTATGTTTTTACTATTGGAAATTGTGCTTAGTACTTGTTGACAATTCTCAAACAATTTTTTGCACATGCCTCTTCTACGAGGGTTGTGTGCAGGAGAATTATTGAACGAATGCATGCCAAGGTCTGACAAGAGCGTAAACAAAATATGTCTCTTATTTAAACCCGAGGTAAAACAATCTTATGACCACTTACAGGTTAAATGTTACTATCGAAGAAATGGCGTGGATGATGCGGAAGTAATGAGAATTTGGTGGGAGCAAATAGTTCAAGAGTTTTTTTTTGTAATTAGACAGAAAAATGGACTGCATTAAATTTTTGTATAGAAACTTAACAATAAGAATACAAAGAGAAGGTGCACATTGACATCTGAAAGATACTCTACTAGATGTATTGAGTTTTTAAACAAAAATAATTTTTGAAATGAAAAAACGTGTTAAAAAGTTTAATACAACACACAATTAAGTTATCTACCCCTTCTCACACAATTAAGTTATCTACCCCTTCTCACACAGTTAAGTTATCTAACCCTTCTCATACAGTTAAGTTATTTACCCTTTCTCACTCAATTAAGTTATCTACCCCTTCTCACACAGTTAAGTTATCTACCCCTTCTCACACAGCTAAGTTATCTACCCTTTCTGACACAGTTAAGTTATCTACCCCTTCTCACACAGTTAAGTTATCTACCCCTTCTCACACAATTAAGTTATCTATCCCTTATCACACAGTTAAGTTATCTACCCCTTCTCACACAGTGAAACAGTCGTTCACGTTCACCAGTAAATCATTTTTAAAGGAATTACTCCATCCCTACCTGTAACAGCATCGGCCTTGACCTAATTGAACAATTACATTAAAATAATTCACGGGGATCAAGTAGTATCCAGCTACAACATCGAGGCACATTTGACAGACCCTATTTGCATCGGTCATCTGAGGTGACCTTATTGACTTAAGTCATCAATTGACACCAACAATTGCTATTGTCAGTACAAAAAAATCTTCTGATATGAACTGTTCACTGTCATTGTCAATGAGCTAGAATAACACACCTGTCATCAGTTCAAATGTCTTGTGTCAGTGCAGTAAGAAATTTACTGTCAGTGCCGTAAAATGTCTACTGTCAGTGCCACCGAGCTACACTGACACATCTCCTCGGTAAAGTTGGCATTGTCAGTACAACAGCACTTCAACAACACACAGACTTACCCCACTGGAAAAGTCTGCAAAGATCCACCGTATCAGCGTCATCAGGGTCTTCCAACAGGATCCGAAGAATCCTCTTCGTGAGCGTCCTACACAGGGCATGGCTTTGTGGTCCACTTTGAAAATGGATTCTTCAAATGTAACAGTTTCGTTTCTGTTTTTGTTTGATGCTTATTGTGTTCAACCAGTGTTATTTTTTTTTTACCTCATGTATTGGTTGCAACAATTTGTAATTAACAACAATAGACTCATTCATAAAGAGTACATCAAATTTTTTCTGGTCTGATCTGAAAGAGAAATTAATTTGGTTTAAATAGATAGTGATTGCAAATCGATATATTTCAGGCTGAACAGCATCTGTCAAAAACGCTGAGAGAGTAATGTGGATGATGCACTGGGGCAGAGATCGTGTTTTGGGACAGAGATGGTGTATTGGGGCAGAGATGATGAACTGGGGCTGAGATGGTGCATTGTGACAGAGATGGTGCATTTGGGCAGAGAATGTGTACTGGGGCAGAGATGGTGCTCTGGGGCAGAGGTAATGCATTGTGGCAGAGATGCTATTGAAAATATAATTGTAGTTATAAATGGGTTTGCTTTATTTTATCAACAACACCACCGTTTCTACAAATGCCCCATTTCCTAAAAATCTTATTTTAAAAAATGACGTATCTCGATTCCATGTTTTCATTTTACCTATTAAATGTTCAATTCACCCTGTATCTCTATTCGCGGTAATATTTTCAAAAGCAAACCAATGCTGGTTGGCATGTTGACTCTGTACTTTTAATTCTTTGTTTTTAAAAAACTAATGCCGAAATATATTTTAAAAGGTAGAATACATTAAAATGGACTAATGAACATTTCGTGTATTCGTTCATTCGAATATCTAATGGCAATTCTCTTGTTGTTTCCGAGTCCGAACCACATGTCCCAAAATAATAATTAAGGTTGTAAAAATAAGAGAAAAAATAGCATTTAATATTTTGGATTAGGGTTAGGGTTAAGGTTAGGGTTTTTTCTGGTGTGGCTGCTTCCTTAGCATTGCCCGTCCTCCCCCCTACTCAACATGATTTATATTAATAGTTAATAGTAATGAGTGAGAAAAAAAGCGGTCAAGCACATAGCGTTCAATGTTTTCGTAGGCGAACTATCTATTGGACTGTCTGTAGGACAATCTGTAGGACTATCTGTAGGACTATATGTAGGCATATTGTTTAAAGGTGAGTATATCTTATAGAATATGAGAAGGTAACTTTTGGTTTTTTTTTCTTCTTCTTTTTTGTAACACTTGGACCCAAAGTGTCTTTTCTCAAAATACCAGGTTCCGGTGTAAATATAACCGCCAGCGGTTAAGCCTGGTGAGAAAATATTTCATGTTGTCATTCTCCGCCTCGGCTTAGCTATTGTTTACAATCATAATGAGTTATGGAAGTAATCACGTGACTCAGGTGACTCACGGATATAATCGGTGCACGCTGAGCAAGATGGACGACATTTTACTAGAAACAACAAACCAAATTACGCTGTCACGGTTTTTTAAATTTTATTTCTGTGTGGATTCTAGTGATCAACGATGTGGCATGTGCATGCATGCATGGGCCCAGCAGGAAATCCGAACCCATGCGCACGTGGGCCCACCAGGTACAGCGTGCTGATGAAAGGCGCCGACCTAGCAAGCAGACGTTACAGATAAAAAGATGGTCCCATTTTGGAGGCAGTACAGTTAAAACCATTGGCCCATATATAATACCTGTGTAAATGTTGGTAAATCTAGTATACAGTACAGGTGTAAATCTTGAGAACCAACTTAATCAACTCTCAATGACCAATTTAATCAACCATAAATGACTAACTTAATCAACCTTCAAGAACCAACTTAATCAACTCTCAAGAACAACTTAATCAACCCTCATTAACCAATTTAATCAACCTTCAATGACCAAATTAATTAACCCTCAATGACCAACGTAATCAAAACTCAAGGACCAACTCAATCAACCCTCAATTACTAACTTAATAAGCCCTCAAAGACCAACTTAATCAGCCCTCAAAGACCAACTTAATCAGCCCTCAAAGACCAACTTAATCAGCCCTCAAAGACCAACTTAATCAGCCCTCAAAGACCAACTTAATCAGCCCTCAAAGACCAACTTAATCAGCCCTCAAAGACAACACTTAAAAAAGCCTAATGCTAAAGTTACTTCTTGCCACCCGTCGTTATTTCGTTTGCTTGACTCAAATCTCGGTGTGACAACACACAACTTCCACTTACAGAGATACTTTCCACCAGTCCGCAGTGACAACACACAACCTCCACTTACAGAGACGCTTTCCACCAGTCCGTAGTGACAACTTCCACTTACAGAGATTCTTTCCACCAGTCCGTAGTGACAACATGCAACTTTCACTTTCAGAGACGCTTCCCACCAGTGCGTAGTGAAAAAACATGCAACTTTCACTTACTGAGACGCTTCCCACCAGTGCGTAGTGAAAAAACATGCAACTTTCACTTACTGAGACGCTTCCCACCAGTGCGTAGTGAAAAAACATGCAACTTTCACTTACTGAGACGCTTCCCACCAGTGCGTAGTGAAAAAACATGCAACTTTCACTTACTGAGACGCTTCCCACCAGTGCGTAGTGAAAAAACATGCAACTTTCACTTACTGAGACGCTTCCCACCAGTGGGTAGTGAAAAAACATGCAACTTTCACTTACTGAGACGCTTCCCACCAGTGCGTAGTGAAAAAACATGCAGCTTTCACTTACTGAGACGCTTCCCACCAGTGCGTAGTGAAAAAACATGCAACTTTCACTTACTGAGACGCTTCCCACCAGTGCGTAGTGAAAAAACATGCAACTTTCACTTACTGAGACGCTTCCCACCAGTGCGTAGTGAAAAAACATGCAACTTTCACTTACTGAGACGCTTCCCACCAGTGCGTAGTGAAAAAACATGCAACTTTCACTTACTGAGACGCTTCCCACCAGTGCGTAGTGAAAAAACATGCAACTTTCACTTACTGAGACGCTTCCCACCAGTGCGTAGTGAAAAAACATGCAACTTTCACTTACTGAGACGCTTCCCACCAGTGGGTAGTGAAAAAACATGCAACTTTCACTTACTGAGACGCTTCCCACCAGTGCGTAGTGAAAAAACATGCAGCTTTCACTTACTGAGACGCTTCCCACCAGTGCGTAGTGAAAAAACATGCAACTTTCACTTACTGAGACGCTTCCCACCAGTGCGTAGTGAAAAAACATGCAACTTTCACTTACTGAGACGCTTCCCACCAGTGCGTAGTGAAAAAACATGCAACTTTCACTTACTGAGACGCTTCCCACCAGTGCGTAGTGAAAAAACATGCAACTTTCACTTACTGAGACGCTTCCCACCAGTGCGTAGTGAAAAAACATGCAACTTTCACTTACTGAGACGCTTCCCACCAGTGCGTAGTGAAAAAACATGCAACTTTCACTTACTGAGACGCTTCCCACCAGTGCGTAGTGAAAAAACATGCAACTTTCACTTACTGAGACGCTTCCCACCAGTGCGTAGTGAAAAAACATGCAACTTTCACTTACTGAGACGCTTCCCACCAGTGCGTAGTGAAAAAACATGCAACTTTCACTTACTGAGACGCTTCCCACCAGTGCGTAGTGAAAAAACATGCAACTTTCACTTACTGAGACGCTTCCCACCAGTGCGTAGTGAAAAAACATGCAACTTTCACTTACTGAGACGCTTCCCACCAGTGGGTAGTGAAAAAACCTGCAACTTTCACTTACTGAGACGCTTCCCACCAGTGCGTAGTGAAAAAACATGCAGCTTTCACTTACTGAGACGCTTCCCACCAGTGCGTAGTGAAAAAACATGCAACTTTCACTTACTGAGACGCTTCCCACCAGTGCGTAGTGAAAAAACATGCAACTTTCACTTACTGAGACGCTTCCCACCAGTGCGTAGTGAAAAAACATGCAACTTTCACTTACTGAGACGCTTCCCACCAGTGCGTTGGATGTCAATGTCTACATTTCTTATATCTTCCAGATTTCTCGAGATAGATTTATTTACTACACTTTAGCTGATTTCTTTGACATTCTGTTTGGGTACAAACGTATTCCTCTGATATGTTAATTTAGTCATCCCCGACCCCCACCCCCAAAAATGTTATATGCTAATAAATTGTGTGTATCGATCTTTAAATGAAACTCTGTTTCATGTCGTGTAAATTACCTTTTAGAAGCAGTGTAAATTTCCTTTTAGAAATGGTGTAAATTACCTTTTTGAAACCGTGTAAATTACCTTTTAGAAGCAGTGTAAATTATCTTTTAGAAGCAGTGTAAATTACCTTTTAGAAGCAGTGTAATTTACCTTTTAGAAGCAGTGTAAATTGCTTTTAGATACAGTGTAAATTACATTTTAGAAGCAGTGTAAATTACTGTTTAGAAGCAGTGTAAATTACCTTTAAAAGCAGTGTAAATGACCTTTTAGGAGAAGTGTAAATTACCTTTTAGAAGCAGTATAAATTACATTTTAGAAGCAATGTAAATTACCTTTTAGATGCAATGTAAATTACCTTTTAGAAGCAGTGTAAGTTAACTTTTAGAAGCATTTTGATTTCAAACGCACCCTCGCACAAAACTTGTATGCTGTGTCTGCCAAATCAATAAGTATATTTTATCGAGGTAATTTAACAAACCCACCCCCCCCCCCCCCAAAAAAAAAATAAATAAAAAAAATAGAAGGTTTTCGTATAAATCATTCGAATACATTTTTAATTAATTGAATTTTATATTATTAATTTAACGTAACACACGCTTTTACGTCGAAGATTTATTTCACCAAGTATTTCAGAACAAAGAAAGAAAACACTACAGCACCAAACGCTTTTCTTTTTAAGAATCTCATAGTTAGCGCAGTTGGGAATTTTTTTTCGGGAAATCACTGGCACCACATATCCTTAATCTCCCCCTTTGGAAAAAAAAAAAAAGGAAAAAACTTTTTTCCGGGGGGGTGGGGGAGCGTGTTGGAGGTGGGCCTAAATTTTTATAGAATGTGTTGAGACTGTGTGCCAGGTTTCAGCTGGATCGGTTGACGAGAAGTGTGTCATTTAGCTATCCTAATATTTTTCAAGCCAGAAAGACGAACAAAAGCTAAGTTAATAAAACTGAACTTTTAACAAAATTTTTTTTTTTTTTTAAAAGTACAGCCCAAAAAAAATAAAAATCATTTTTTTTTTTTTTAAATATTTTTTGCACCGTCAGAATAATTTAAACACTTTTGTTTTAATGATTATTAAAAATCCGCTGATTCATGCAAACTATTTTACTCCGCTCCATCACAGAAGTCGACACTTGCTGCGTCCTCTTGTTTTTATATTCCTCCAAATGTTTACTCCGTTTGCTGGTGACGTTCCACGCTTGACACGGACGACACAACCAACTAAACATAATAGACCCCCTTTGAATGCAGCGTTTGTTTTTGACATATCAAATGACCGTCACAATTTTGACAACGGAAAGGGCGGTAAGCCATAAAGTCAGAGTAAGACTTACGGCTTCGTTCCTTGAAGCACGGTTCGTTTGTAGGACTTCCAACACCGGCCCGCAATCAACAAGTTAGTTCCCCTTTGTGGAGCTTGGATAACCGCATTTTTTTTATTTTTTCGACTTTTATAACTTTTCTGGCTGAGATGACAAATTTTCTATAGAATCTGGTTTTTCTGCCGTTCTATTGTCATGGCTTGGGGAGAAAAAAAAAGAGAAAAATGGGGAGGGGAGATTGATATACCTTAAAGCCATCTTTTTTTTAATAATAGAAATAGTTTGATTGAATGCTTTCCAAATATAAAATAGACGTATGGCATCAAATCGTTTTTCCCCCCAAACATGTTTAACATTAAAAGATTGACCATTGATATGATTATAACAAAAAAACAAGCCAAAGTATTATGGCCAACCACTAGGACAGTAGTCCGCAAACTCAGTAGTCAAAAGAGCCAAAAAATCAGCAGCAGGACGATTTTAAAAAAAACTGGGAGCCTAATTTCTTTTCAAGAACTATGTTTTTCGAAGTCAAAATCGATTTGTGGTGGACTGGCCGAGCCGCATTCGGGTCACTAAAGAGCCGCAGTTTGCCGACCACTGCACTAGAACAACAACATGTGCAAAACATGCTGACACAAACTGACACATAATGACACACATTGACACATAATGACACACATTGACACTTACTGACACACGCGAACACATACTGACACACACTGACACACATTGCCACGATTCGACACACTCTGAAACACACAGTCACACACTAACACTCACGGACACTCACTGACACACACCGATACATACTGAACAGGCGTATAACGCTAACGGGAGAGTACATTTTTTGGTTAAATATTTTTGTAACACTAACAAGGATTTGTATTGGACAGCGCCTATTACATAAAGCTGGTGGAATCTCCCCAGGAAATCCTTGCATGAATTATTTATTGAAAACATCCGCCATGCTTGCCGCGTGACGTCAGCCTTGACATTGGCGGAGTGTCCTAGACGTCAAAAGTAAAATGTCACTTGGATTCGGCTTAGTCTTGGAGCAGCGTGCCGATATTTTAGCACTTTCTTTGAGGTCGGTCCTGCAAGGGATGTTGTAATGTTAAAGCGATTCTTGTTCCGTGATTCGAATACAGAGTCAAAAAATTACCCACTAACTACAGATATGTTAAAGACAACTAATATCGACTTCAGGAAGTCTTGTCAAGTCATAGGACACAAAATGTTATAGAAAACCGAATACTTTAATCCAAAAAAAATTTGTATTGATCAACGCACTAAATAAAATTATATCAGTTTAAGGGCAAAAAATCCACATAAACTTTTAAAATGAGATTTTAAAAATGAGATTTTAAAAATTAAAATGTATATACACATATATAATACAATTGAAACAGGTCGGAGTTTGTACGACCTTATAATCAGTATTTAAGTAGGAAAAATCCCGACATTTGTATGACATTATAGTCAGTGCTTAAATAGGAAACACGTCGAAGTTTGTGCGACCATATAATCTGTACCTCAGTAGGAAACAGCGCCGGATGTGAATGACGTTAAAATCAGTACTTAAGTAGAAATACAAACTTGTTCTTATCAATTAAATACTTAATAAGGACAAAGCAAAATCGTCATCAAACAAATAGAATGCTAAAAGGGTGTCTTGTCGAACAGAAGAATGATTTTCTTTACAACCCATCACTTCCATACGACTACAGTGGATGACTTTTTCTTTCTTACCGTTTCCTTGGGTGGGGGAGGTGGGCATTTAAGATTTTGTGGTGGGCAGTGCCAGTGGCTGAAGGGGGGGGGGGGGGAAGGGAGGGGGGAGATGAACACGTGCGCAAGACAAGCGGGGGCGCACACATGGGTTTTGGTGGTATTTAATGGGGTGAAATTAATGGGTTCAGAGTTGAGGGGGGTCTGAAAATACATGTTGTCTCCTGGAAACAAACACTCTAGCTACGCCCCTGCCGGTGATAAAGAAGGCGTTGCGATAGGGTGGTCCACCGAGGTGCAAACTTTTCTTTATACGGAGGACGGCATTTTCGGATAATTGCGGAGTTTGTATGGTTTGTATGGGAGCGCACCAACACTAGCTACGCCACCAGGCAGTTTATTTAAAGTTAAAGGCATCAAAATTGGCAACCAGGGCAAGCTATACTGTAAACTCTATATTGAAGAAGGGCATAAACTGATGTCGCCGAAAGATCTTGAGCGGTAGGGACGTCCGGAATGCCCCTCCCCAGAAAATTGTGCGAGGTGTGCATTTTGGAGAACAAGTGCATTTAGTGTTTCTCTCAGACTATACGATCGGGGGGGGGGGGATATCTTTCAAACGTTCATGTGGAAGGCATTATTGCGCCCAGCGCCATGCATATACTGAATTCACTCTGGTTGTAGCGCACCACAGGGTTAATCATTCAGCGCAAGCTTAGAGTCATCCCCCCCCCCCAATTGTCCCAATGATCGGCTTGAGGGAAGGGGGAGCAGAAATTGAGGGTGCTGAAGACCCTCGAGCAAAGGCGAGGGGAGGGGGGCAGTAACCCCTTTGGAAAAAATATTTGATACATTCAATTTTTAGGAATGCATTGTGGGGAATACTTGAAATCCGTGTTTCTTTCAGACAATTATGAAGAGGTTGGGATCAGACTTTCGGGTGGGATGCGCCAAAACTTGCCATTATAACGATTAATGGAATCTCTAGTTCCATTCAAACCCAACATGAACTAAATTAATTCCACTTGTGGCACTGTTGGGAATTATTTTTTTCCTAGCCTAGTCGTGCCCCTTAAATATTTATTGTGTTCAGAAAACATTTGCTAAAATGCAAATGTAAGAATGCCTTTTAGCCTGTACCATATGTTAGTTTTGCATCATTCTAGACTTAATTGGAGAGCAACGGGAGAAATGCTAGTTAAATATTTAGGTATCACATGACCTCAGAGCCATCTAGTAGGCCCTCGAACCATTACGACTGGAGGTGGCCTTGGATATTTAAAAGCTTACAATTGTGAACAGGGACAGCTACCACAAGAGTTGAAAGATGCAAACATTGTTACATTGTACAAGAACAAGGTAGTCAAGAGTGACTGCAACAACTATCGTGGAATCTCCATTCTTAGCATAGTTGGAAAGGCCTTCGCCCGAGTTGCTTAACACGCTTGCAGACCCTAGCAGCGCGCGTACTCCCAGAATCGCAATGCGGCTTTCGAGCCGGTAGGTCAACCATAGACATGATCTTCTCTCTGCGCCAGCTGCAGGAGAAATGCAGGGAACAACATATGCCTCTATACATCGCGTTTGTCGACCTCACTAAAGTTTTTTATCTTGTCAGCAGAAGCGGCCTCTTCCAGATCCTAAAAAAAATAGGCTGCCCTGCACGTCTGCTTAACATCATCGAGCAGTTTCACGATAACATGCAGGGCACAGTGTGCTATGACGGTGCCACCTCAGAAGCTTTTCCAGTAAGTAGTGGAGTAAAGCAAGGCTGCGTGCTAGCTCCTACTTTATTTGCAATCTTCTTCTCCATCTTACTCCAGTGTGCCTTCAAGAACAACAGCGAGGGGATATACATCCACACTAGAGCTGACGGGAGAGTATTCAACATTTCGCGCCTTAGAGCTAAGACCAAAATAAGAAAGGTCATGCTACGCGAGCTCTTATTTGCAGATAACGCCGCTTTAGTATCTCACTCAGCAGACGGCCTGCAGAGACTTGTATCCAGCTTATCCGCTGCCTGCAAAGAGTTTGGCCTGATCATTAGCTTAAAGAAAACCAACATTATGACTCAGGACGCTGACTCTCTCCCCATTATCTCCATCGACGACTGCGACTTGGATGCTGTTGACAGATTCACATATCTAGGGTCGAACATTTCGAGCACCCTCTCATTGGAAGATGAGATAAGTAGTAGGATAGGGAAGGTGAGACTGAAGAAAAGAGTCTGGTCCAATGCCAAACTCACAACAAGAACTAAGCTGCAGGTATGCCAGGCCTGCGTACTGAGCGCACTCCTCTATGGATGCGAGTCTTGGACCACGTACATCAGGTACGAAAAAAGGCTCAATGGCTGCCACCTCAGATGCCTGCACTGTATCCTTGACATCAAATGGCAAGAAAAAGTCCCCAACACGGATGTCCTGTCTCAAACAAATATGTGCAGCGTCCCAGCCATTTTAATCCAAAGACGCCTCCGCTGGCTTGGGCACGTCAAGCGAATGCAACCTGGTCGCATACCTAAGGACGTACTGTACAGCGAGCTGGTGACAGGGAAAAGGTCAGATGGACGGCCTCGTCTCAGATACTTAGACATATGCAAAAGAGACATGAAGGCGGCCAACATCAACATCTCAAATTGGGAGGAACTCATGGCGGAGGATCGCTCCACATTGCGGGCATCGTGAAGGCAGGCTCACTACGTGTCCAGGGCGGAAGCAGCTGTAAAGAAAGCGGCCAGAAAACACTGCTCCACCGCATTCGTGTGTGGGACATGCAAAAGAGACCGCCACTCGAGGATCGGTCTCACTAGCCACACCAAGTGCTGCAATCAGAAAAGATCAATCTATCGTCTCTCGTAGACGGAAAGATGCCATACAATTGTGATGTGGCCACTTTTTAAAATGATTAAATTTGAATGCAAGTTTTGGGGGAGGGGTGGGACAAAACCGAAAAGTGCCCCCCGGGGGGTGGAGGGGCTCGAGATGTCAAATCGCGGATATGCTTGACCTGGTTGTGTTAGACATGTATATATGGCATGGACCACTCATAGACTGGCTCAAAGGCATTATGTTCAAAGTATAGCAGCTAGGCATTATTATGTTCAAGGCTACCTATGCTTTGGGCATATGCCTTCAACATAATATATATATATACATTGTGAAAAGTAATATGGCTTTTTAAAATACTTTTGAAATAAGCAATATGATTAATAAATGGATTTTCAAAAATTACATTTTCGAAATATTCTTAAGATTTACCAGAGTCAAAATGAAAAAAAACAAACAGTTTTTATAAGATTCTACTCGTTTTTATGGGTTTTTTAAACTGGTCATTGTTATAGATGTTATATGCATGGCATTATCCTGTTATACGGACATGATATAACTTTTAATATGGATTTTATCTGAGTGAAGTATTATAAATATAAAGTATAAATTTCCCTACATTCAGTTAATTTAAATGTTCATTTGGATTGTCAACTACTATAGCTTTCTTCAGATAAATTATTTTTACAAATTCACTTTTCGATATTCGATATACTTAAACACATTTTTTAAAAAACAAATACATAATATATATTTTTAAATGGACATTTTAGTAAAAAAAAAAAAAATATTTTAAACTGCTACAACCAAAAAAATAGTTTAATGGAATTTTCATTGTAATCGGAACTCTAGATAGAAAGGCGTCTTTTTTTTTTTTTTAAATCATCTAGAATCTAGAGTAATGAAATTTACAAAACTAATTCGTGAAAATAGTCGGGGAAAGATTGTTGATTCTTCTGATGTAAAAAAGAGAAAATCAGTTAAATAAATATTGTCTAATTTTTTTTTTAAAAAGCTCTTTCTCGGTTTTTGCCGGGGGTGGGAGGGATGGGTGGTTAGTAAAGAGACAACGGTATGAGATTGTCATTCACAGAGACGATTTGGGGAAAGTCAGCGCCGCCAATTGTGAAAAACAAAACATGTTTTTTTCAAATATTTTTTTTTCTTTCCATACTAACATCATCGATTAAATTTTCTTCTAATTTTTTTTTAATCTTGATTCTCCCCCATACAATACAAAGCCCTTTTAACACTGTTGTCCAATAAGATCATATAATATCCGTGGGAAAATGTCATTTTCACTTCCAGCCGTGAAAGTGGTCACCACGTGAAATTAAACTGTGGTCACCACGAACATAAATCTGTTTTATTATTATATAACTGGTCAATCATTCGCATCGATTAGCTGTGAGTGTGCCATGCCTTGAACATAATGCCTTGTTGCCATGCTGTGAGTTGCCTACGCTTTAAACATAATGCCTTGGTAGCAGGCTGTGCGTTGCCTATGCTTTGAACATAAAGTCTAGGAGCCAGTCTGTGAGTGGCCCATGCCTTAAACATAATGACTTGGCGCCAGGCTTTTGGTGGCCCATTCTTTAAACACAATGCCCTTGTGCCAGTCTGTGACTGACCTATGCTTTGAACATAATGCCCTGGTGCCAGGCCGTAAGAGGGCCTGGCTCTGAACCTGATTCCGTGGTGCCAGCAGTTCCGCACACTAACAACTTATCACATGTTTGAAGTTTGTGTAGCAGAGAAATGAGAATCTCCTTCAAAAGCAACACTTCTCTCCAGGTGAATTTGATCCGGTATTGATCCCCGTGTGTGTTTGTCTGATTTGGGCGATTGCTAAATTAAATAATGACGCATCATGGCGCAATCTGGAGCTATTAATCGAACAGCACTGCCCCTAATTCATCTCCCAGTTTTCTGAAAATTATAGCATACGAAGCAGATGTGGTGTTTTATTTTTTTTGTTTTTAGAAAGCTTCATGGAAGGTGACATTGAACGTCTTACTGACGTAATATAACCTTGCCTAACGAGAGACGTCTTCGGCAGGGCACCATATCGGCCAATTCACAATTATTTATTGTTTTAATATGTGTCTCCTTTTTTTGTGTGCTCGTTAATTAGGTGAAGCCAATTTGAGAGCAGACGATACACAAATATTATAATACAATAATTTCAAGCTTTACTGAATACACGAACTAAAATTGCACTTTTCGACACCCATATACACACACAAACACAACACACACATACACACGAGAATCACACACAAACACACGTCCGAAATTAGAATTTATGGTGATCGGTTTTGTAGCTGTAAGCTGGTTACGTCATTAACTTTTAGCGGGATTTTTATATCCGATTAACACGGTGGTTCTCAGCCTGTGGGTCGCGACCCTTTGGGGGTCGATCAAACCTCACACAGGGGTCGTCTAAGACCATCGTAAAATACATATTTATGAAGTAGCAAAGAAAATAATTTTATGGTTGGGGGTCACCACAACATGAGGAACCGTATTAAAGGGTCGCGCCATTAGGAAGGTTGAGAACCACTGAATTAACAAATGCATTATTGTAATTTTTATATCGAGCTTTAGTCCCCAATAACAGTTCCTTCAGACCCTCTTAATATTGATATAAACCTAGATATTGAAATAAATCTTCAATCTCCATGCAAGCCATCTATGAAATAAATCAATATGAAAATAATTAAGTAATTCTAGCAAGAAATACAATTTTAAAATTCACCAGTACAAAAAAAAAGTGTGCATACAAAATTCAATGCCAAAACATCATCGGGTTTGTGTTTTCCTTCAAAGGGGTCTTTGTCTTACCGTACACCATGGCACGGCCTCTTGAAACCTCTGGCGTTTTTGGGAACCCCTGGTTAAGAGCCAACAGCTGCAGTCTCTCGTGGGGTCAGCAATACCTAGTTCTGAATTGCACTCGGAGTTGTCAAAACAATACCATCGTTCTGAATTCAACTCGGAGTTGTCAAAACAATACCATCGTTCTGAATTCCACTCGTAGCTGTCAAAACAATACCATCGTTCTGAATTCCACTCGAAGTTATCAAAACAATACCATCGTTCTGAATTCAACTCGGAGCTGTCAAAATAATACCATCGTTCTGACTTCCACTCGGAGCTGTCAAAACAATACCATCGTTCTGAATTCCACTCAGAGCTGTCAAAACATAACCGTCATTTTCAATTCCACTCGAAGCAGTCAAAACAATACCATCGTTCTGAATTCCACTCGGAGTTATCAAAACAATACCATCGTTCTGACTTCCACTCGGAGCTGTCAAAACAATACCATCGTTCTGACTCCGCTCGTGGGAAACACACGACAAGAGAAAACTTTTTTTAAAAAAAATATTTGTTTGTTTTAGACTGCTTTGGTTACAATCTAGCGATTGAATGAGCCATATATGGTCATATTTTGTACTTTTGTGGTCATTTTATCATACAATGTCAACGTTGGATCTAAGGATCTTAGAGGGTCAATAAAACAACCCTTAAAAATAGAGTTTTCATTTAAATCCTATATAAAATGTAAAATCGAGCAAGGGGGATGGGGGCTGAATATTTGACAAAACATGTTTAAAAGTAACTCACTTTACAAGTATCCCTATAAGTCTCCCCCCCCCACACTCCAAGGCTCGCACCCGCACATGTTTTTCCCGCCCCTGAACTATAGTAATATTCTAAAAAGCAACCCGCTATTGCACCGCAGATTTATTTCACCAAATATTTCAGAAAAATAAAAGTTAAATATTATGCACTAAACGCACTTTAGTGAAATTAATGGTATTTTTATTTCGTGACATCATATGTCCCTCATTTCTGGTGGGGGGGGGGGGTGAGTGTTGTGGGTTTGGGCTGAAAATTTGGAACCATGCGTTGTCATCAGCATCGAGACTATGTGCCAAATTTCAGCTCGATAGGTTGACGGGAAGTGGGTCATTTGGCCGACCAAAGATTTTTTAAGCCAGCCATGAACAAAGGCGAAGTTAATATAATGATTTTAAAAACTATTTTGATAGATTATTATCACAAAAGAAGAAGATTTCTTTTTTTTTAATTGAAAAACAACATAATTTACTTACCTTCATTATTCTCTGTAAGTTGTTGGTCTTTTCTTTTTTAGTTATCAATTAATGTATTTTTTTTAACTGATAGATCGATATAAACTAAACTATTAATTGAAATATATTTGTAATTTAATGATTTTTTTTTTTTAATTATGTAAAAAAAAAGCACCAGTGTTTTAAGAGTTATATTAAAAGATGTTTAAAAGAGTGTCAACGTTGTGACCTAATGTATTAATAACATTTTAGGGTAATAATGAGGGGAGACTGCAATCAGGTTAGCTCAACAGGAAATTAGTAAAACACAGTAAGGTTAAACCTGACAAAAGGAACGCAACAAAACAAAGAACGTTTCGGCAGGAAGCCTTCATTAGCGAACAAACAGAAAAACGAATAAAATTAAAAAATATAAAAACATTATAATATAGCACTTAGCTGAGAAGTAGTGTCCAAGAGGGTAGCAAAAGATTTGTGATAAATATGCGTTCTGCGAGAGTTTCTTTCAGGCTTGAGTAGAGCAAGATGAAATGTGTCTCTATTTCGTCACCGAATAATGCGGCTATGGCAATGAAACTTGTTCTCGAATTCATTTTAGCACGTATTAAATAACCAATAAGTGTTTGTTGTTTTTTAAATAAATTAAAAATAGAGTCAACCCCCTCCTCCTAACAAGAAATTTTACAAGTCATGTATTCATCATCATCATCATCATGTCCCTTAGTCTTTGGACCGTTGGGGCTGACATGAAAACTATCCTTCTCCATTCCTCTCTGTCTTCTGCACTACGCATGCATTACCTAGAGGGAACACACGGGGCATTTAAAGGACGAAGGAGAGAAGCTAGTGATCTGGAATTTTTATATTTGTATACAACTAATCGATA
Organism: Omphiscola glabra; assembly: GCA_964017045.1. NCBI lineage: Eukaryota > Metazoa > Mollusca > Gastropoda > Lymnaeidae > Omphiscola > Omphiscola glabra. The sequence continues at coordinate 25,525,234 of OZ024810.1, read as the reverse complement.
CGAACAATGGCGAGAAGACGTTATATATCGGAGTAAATGTGTGCAGTAGCCGGCCGTCGGGAAGAGGAATCTATTGTTCCAACTAACAACAAGATTTTGATTTTATCAATTTTCAGTTCATATTACTTGGCACCAACAAAAGAATCCCATTCATGTCGCAGTGTCGGGACAATGATTACTTGTAGCCAATGGTTTGGGAGTCGTAACAATAAAAAAACAATTGAACCTCTCAACTCCAGTAATTCGTTGATATTTATGTGATGTGGTCATGTGGATGACATATTTCGGTATGTCAATACAACGCTACATAAGATTTGATATAATATAATATATAAATTTATTATGGGGACTGATATATATATATTATATAAATGCATATAAAATTGTGATCAGACTTTTAAAAAGTCGAACATCATTTATAGTGGTAACGGCTGTGTAAAGTGTACAGTCATCATTTCATTTGTTTTGTATTAAAAACATACACTCAGCCCTTTGCAGTGGGCACATACATGTTGTTGTTCATGATATCGAATAATAAGAAACCATTTTGTTTAATGCCCTCCAAGCACTTTACAACACTGAAAATAGAAATATCAAAGCAATGTTTGGTCAGGGGCTTGGGGGGAGGGGGCGTCTTTTTTTAAGCTGGTCGCAAAATATCCGTTTATCCTGCGAATCTTGAGCGAGTTATCTTTCGTACACTTCCGGATAAACCAGTCGGGGTCATAGACCAGCACGCCCAGACAGTAACCAAACACGCCAAGCCGGTCTCATATGGAGATGAATTTTTCTCCATAATCTGATGTCAGCTGACGTCATAGAATAAATATTTTTTTTTGGATGTGAACTTGGGAGGGATAGGGGAAGGGTGGGTGGCATAAATATGCCAGGTGTCTTCCTGTAGTAAAAATCGGTGGAACACTTTCTATGCAAGATGCGACCAATGGCATTTTGAGGCCATGAAAATAATTCCCTGCGCCCTGAGAAATAGCTCACCGCATCAAGAGAAATAGCTCCATGTCCCTTGAGAAATAGCTCCCCGCGACGTGAGAAATAGCTGACTGTCCCATGAGAAATCGTTCACTGCCTCATGATAAATAATTTCCCGTCCCATGGGAAATAGCTACCGGCTTCATGAGAAATAGATTACTGCCTCATGAGAAATAGCTGACTGGCTAATGAGAAATAGCTCACTGCCTCATGAGAAATATCTTGCTGTCCCATGATTAATACCTAGTTGCCCACTTTATCGTTGGTAAATGCTTTCTTAAAATAAAACAAGACATACATATGACATACATATGCTATATGTTTACAAACCCCGTAATGGTCATTTGTCATTGTTATGGAAAATTTTCGGAACTAGGCGAGTTGAAATTTGGAATGATTTGGTCTGTTTTATGTGTCCAATTATTCGATTCAATAAACCATGGCTTCTCCGTAACATATGTTTTATTTCAAATTGATCCGTCAGGGCCAAGTGCAAAGCTGTGACGTAATCTAACTTTACACTGTGTTCTCTTTGAACCTGACACAATAGGAACATTTCATGGCTGATATTTTTATGTATATTTTGGTTGTTGTTAGTGGTATTTCGCCTTGCGGTCAACGCGATATTCCACCTTTACCGAGTGGAATATTAATCAGCGTGACATGAGTTGACACCTATGTTTAAATGTTTTCACTAGACACGCCTATGATAAATATTTTTTTAAAACTGAAAGTATTGTAGTTTTCAGTATCAAATATCAAACCAATTTACCTTAAGGAGAATTATGTACACAAAAACAGTCGTTAAGAAAAAAATAGAAAATAATATACAAGTACATAATAAAATGGCATGATATTCCCCCACGATCATAACTACTTACGTTCTTGATAATGGCTTATCCGTAATACACAACAGCTGTTTAGCATAGCTTGAATAAGATGTTATGGATGTACAAGAAAACTTTCAGAGTAATCCAACACAGTTGTATACAGTATGTCAACATCAGGTGTTAAATACATTTTTAAAAAAAAGTGTTTTCCTTCTTAACTTTGTTTGTCTCATTTCTCCTCACAGGACACTCTAAAATAAGTGCATATATTATCCTTGGTTTACTCACACAACACTCTAAAATAAGTGCATATATTATCCTTGGTTTACTCACACAACACTCTAAAATAAGTGCATCAATTGTCTATGGTTTACTAACATTAAACTCTAAAATAAGTTCATCAATTGTCCCTGGATTTGTTACACAATATGAAAGTACATAAGAACGAGCTCTTGAAAAGCGCGAGAACCATTTCAAACTGGTTATACACATTGCCCCAATCGTGTCATGGGAAATTTTGGGGGGAGAGGTGTGGGGGTACTTAGAGGGGGGCGCCCCGATGTTAATAGCCAGATTTTTTGCAATCACCGCCAAGATCGATAAATGCATGGCACGTGTGAGTGGGTGTTCACACCGACAAACTCAGGCCTGGTCCTGACAGTGGACCTTGCTATCCTCGCGCAGCACAGCGTCACAGAGTTGAAAAGGGGGGGGGGGATAAATTGGGGGAAGTTGCGTCATGGGTTGTAGAAAGTGGCTTAATTTTACAATTGACGTATATGTTGTTGAGCAAATAGCACACTAGACATAATATAAAGGCGTATAGGGACTGTAGAATGAAAATAATAATAGAGTGAGCATCCCAAAATTAAACAACACATACATGGGTAGTAACGGCGTAGCTGCGGTAGGTGGCGCCTGAAGCGGGCTAAAAATTTTGCCATCTCATCACTTCCTACAAAAAAATTCTAGAGTAGTCTTTTGCATTTCTCTATTAAAGATAAAGTGACTGAATTACAAAAAAACATATACATGTGTTGGGGGTGGCAGCATACCACAAACAACATATACATGTGTCGGAGTGATAACATCAGAAAGAACAATAACATATACGTATGTTGGCCCCTATCGTAGGATCGTGGCCTCTATCCAGAGCCCGTGCACGACAAGGTGATCATTAACAGGGGTAGTAAAACCATGAGCCCAAATCATGACTGAGGCGCAATAAATAACAAAAGGTCGTCAAAGCAAGAGTGGCAAACCTTGACAGAAATGTCATAATTCATAGGTGTCACACCCACACCCCCCCCCCCCCCCCCCACAAAAGTAGTAAAATGACTTAGAAAATATTCCAATAAAATTTGTAGATCAACAAAAAGAAACACAACTGACCAAAAAATATCCTGGAAGAAATGGGGAAATTATGTAATACAACAAACTTTAAAGATATGGAGGAAATGTAAGATATGAAGAAATGTAAGATATGAAAAATGTAAGATATGAAAGAAATGTAAGATATGAAAGAAATGTAAGATATGAAAGAAATTTAATATATGGAAGATATGGAAGAATTGTAAAATATGAAATAGAAGAAATGTAACATATGGAAGAAATGTAATATATAGCAGATAAGTAGGATAAGTAAAATTGAATAAATGTAACATATGAAAGTAAATGTATCTATTTGAGAAATGTAAGTTTTGAAAGAATTGTAACGTACCGAAGAAATGTAAGATATGGAAGACATTAAAACATATGGAAAAAAAAGTAAGTTATGAAAGAAATGTTATTTATGAAGAAATGTAAGATATGGAAGAAATTTATTACATGGAAGAGATTAAAGATATGAAAGAAATGGTATGTATTGAAGAAATATAAATATGAACAAAATTGAATAAATTTAAGATATTGAAGAAATCTAATATATGGGAGAAATGTAAAATGTGAAAGAAATGTAAGATATAGAAGAAATGAAAGATATAAAAGAAATGTAACATGTGTAAGAACTATAAGATAATTTTAGTTTGAAAATGTATGAGACTATTTATATAATAATTATTTCTTAAGAACAATCTTTTCAACAAACCACTCTCTCTATAATGCTTATAATTGACTTAATAAATACATATGGATTGTCTAACTCAGTGGTTCTCAAACGCCCTAATTCAGTGTCCTTTTAAATACAGTTCCTCCTGTTATGGTGACCCCTAATCATAACATTATTTTCATTGCTACTTCATAAATATTTATTTTCCGATGGTCTTAGGCGACCATGGTGTAAAGGCCGTTCGATCACAAAAAGGTTCGCGATCCCCATTTTGAGAACCGCTGGTCTAACTGTTCGTTTTTATTACAGGGCATCATTTTACATACACAGAGTTGAAGTATAAACGTTGGCCAGAATATTGATCACTGCTCTATCAAATGTTATTATAATACAATTAATGTTTTGCTTTGAAAAATTTCTTTTAAAAAGACATACGCTAACTGGCCTTGCCCCGACCCCTTGTTACTTCTAAGAAGACATTTAAAAAAAAAAAAAAAAATTACAAAACGTGCAGAATATTTGGCGGAAGTCAAGTCGTCATTCCGGAAGTCATTGAAGGGATTCACATCCGGTCCCACGGCGCCATTAGACGAGCTCTCACTGGACGCCCTCTGTTGTATCCTCTGTTGGACGCTGTAGTGTTATGTTAGAGTGAATACATGATCATCAACTCACTGGACGCCCCTTGATCTATCCTCTTTTGGACGTTGTTGTGTTGTGTTAGAGAGAATACAAGATTATCAAAATAAATAGTTTTTTTTAATTCTTTTTTTACTCTCTACTTTTCCACTGAAAAAAGCGTTTGAGTATGATTGAACTAGATGTACCTTTACGACTACCAGGGTGTGACTTATTGAATTGGAAGCTACTTAAAACATTAAATATTTGATTTTACAATGCCTTCGTTAATATATGTGGGTAGTTAATTAAACGTGTAAAAGAATACAATGGACTACGATGAGTCACTTCCTTGTTTTGTCACGTGATACGCGCAAGCCATTGGTAGGCTGTCTGCTACACATAACAACACATAACAGCAGATAAAAGCTGATCAGCCATTGCCATTATCATTAATTCTAAAGCAAAATGTTTGTCTCCATCAGCGCTTCCCCAATGTTAATTTAAAAATTTTACTTTCAAAATATTCTTGAATACACGTGTTTTTTTAAATGACATTCATAAATGTGACAATAATTATAATTCAGTTATGATTAAAGGAAGAACGTTGTTTGAAGAAAAATTTGTGAGCGATTACTAATATTAGTTATTAGTGTGTTGCAGACAGCCTCCCGGAAGTCTTACTCGTTCTTACACGTGTCACGTGACAAAACAATCGACTCGGCGTAGTACATTGTCTCCCCTGTTGATCTTTAAAATTGTCTTTTTTATTTTTCTTGGTGTGGACATTGCCACTGGAATGATATTTTTTTTTTTTTAAATAAGGGAAAAAGATTGAATGATAAATGTACATGTAATGAATGAATACATTACCTGTATAATGTAAGAGATTTCCTGCTGCTTCGAGCTCAAGACGTTCCCTATGGGAATCTCCCCCAGCTGTGTTAAGATCAGAAAAGGCTATGTGCCTTAGAGTGTTAGAGATCTTTCAATTGATAGATACACCACTTGAGAATATAATTTGTCAAATCATTACTGCATAACGGAGTCGATACTTTAAGTGTGTATATTACTCAAAGTTTGAAAGAGCGTAATGGCCCTACTCCAGTGTTAGACGTGTACATGATCCCACACATAGAATAGTTTGTTCACCTTGTTTTGTAAACCCGAAAAAGTCAAGTGGGTATTCCAATAAATATATACATGTTCAGTTAATGCGTAGTGGTAGTTTAACATGTGAGGCTTGGTGTTAGTGTAACATGTAAGAGTGCTAGTGTAGCATGTGAGGCTTGGTGCTTGTGTAACACGTGAGGCTTAGTGCTAGTGTAACACGTGAGGCTTAGTGCTAGTGTAACACGTGAGGCTTAGTGCTAGTGTAACATGTAAGAGTGTTATTGTAGCATGTGAGGCTTAGTGCTAGTGTAACATGTGAGGCTTAGTGCTAGCGTAACATGTGAGGCTTAGTGCTAGTGTAACATGTGAGGCTTAGTGCAAGTGTAACATGTGAGTCTTAGTACTAGTGTAACATGTGAGGCTTAGTGCTAGTGTAACACGTGATGCTTTCTGCTATTGTAACATGTGAGGCTTAAAGATAGTCTAACCTGTGAGGCTTAAATGTAGTGTAACATGAAACAGACACAACCTTTTTTTTTCAAATCGCCATATTCGTGGCTCACGTCTCCAATCCAGCCCCCAATCTTCAAATCCAGCACAGTTTAGAAGCCACTTCAAATCACGCATGCGCATGAAAGAGAAAAAAACAAAGCCATTAAAAAAAGACAAGTCCGGCAACTCTGAATAAAGTGAACGAGGTGTTTGCATGCAGATTACTTCCCCTGGCCCAGCTAAAATATCAATGAACGTAAAGAGCAGATTAACCTTGTCAATAGATTGGCTTTTACGTCACATTAAAAAATAAAAAACGAGCCCACGTCAGCCAGACCTCTGGGGTGGGAATGTTTGGGGGGGGGGGGGGGAACTAGTCACTCACGATTAAAGGGTTTCGTCTACGTTGCGCTTCTCTTTCTTTCTATTGCACAACGGTTGTAAAAAAAAAAAAATGGTTTAAATTAAAATTTAACGTTGAATTGTCTTCGATTTTAATCTCCCTCACCCCGACTGAGACACTAGAGCAGTGGCTCTCAACCTTCCCAGTGCCGCGACCCTTTAATACAGTTCTTCATGTTGTGGTGACAAACCAACCATAAAATTATTTACGGTTGGTGCTTTACGGTGGTCTTTGGCGACCCCTGTGTAAGATTCGTTCGACCACCCTAGGGGGTCGCGAACCAAAGGCGGAGAACCTCTGCACTAGTGGGATTTGTGTGTTCGTACGAACATGAAAGCAACCGATGATCAAGGATATCGTTATCAATATTCATCATCACCCTGATCCAGTAGCCAATACTGCATTCGTTTCTCGCCTGAGACCATGGTGAAATATCTCTCAACAAAAACCTCAATAAAATAACATCGAAATAGGTTTGCTTTTATGGGTCTGTCTATATGCGCATAAATGACGCGTTAAAGGCTTAGACATAAAAACAAATGACAGGTGTAAATAAAGATGTTAATAACAATTAAGGGGGTGAACTTTTTTTTCTTCTCATTTTTGATTTATTAGAATTCCATTTTTAAAAAGAATTGGGATTTTCTCCCTCTGAGTTGTCCGAACTACCACAAAACAAATTGCCTATATAGCTATTGTAGGACAGGTGTAAATACAGATGTGCATAACTAGTGTAGGACAGGTGTAAATAACTAGTGTAGGACATGTGTAAATAACAATTGTAGGACATGTGTAAATAACTAGTGTAGGACATGTGTAAAAATAAAGGTGTAAATAAATAGTGGACATGTGTAAAAATAAAGTGTAAATAAATAGTGTAGGACAGGTGGAAAAATAAAGGTGTAAATAAATAGTGTATGACAGGTGTAAAAATAAAGGTGTAAAAAACTAGTGTAGGACAGGTGTAAAAATAAAGGTGTAAATAAATAGTGTAGGACATGTGTAAAAATAAAGGTGTAAATAAATAGTGTAGGACAGGTGTAAAAATAAAGGTGTAGCTAACTAGTGTAGGACAGGTGTAAAAATAAAGGTGTAAAAAAACTAGTGTAGGACAGGTGTACAAATAAAGGTGTGAATAACTAGTGTATGACAGGTGTAAAAATAAAGGTGTGAATAACTAGTGTAGGACATGTGTAAATAACTATTGTAGGACATGTGTAAATAACTAGTGTAGGACAGGTGTAAATAACTAGTGTAGGACAGGTGTAAAAATAAAGGTGTAAATAAATAGTGTAGGACATGTGTAAAAATAAAGGTGTGAATAACTAGTGTAGGACAGGCATAAAAATAAAGGTGTGAATAACTAGTGTAGGACAGGTGTAAATAAAAGTGTGTAAAGACCTCTATAACAGGTGCTGTATATTATCCGGCCACTTAATTGCTCAATAACTGTGACGAGTATTAAACTGTGAATGTTTGTACCACATGTACGGCTGTTTTATATAATATGTACACAAACAAAAATGTGTAGTGTTTATACTTTTTTTTATTACTATAAAAATAGATACAAGAGCATCAAATATTTACAAACATATCAAACTTTTTTTAAGATCAACCTTTTTTCCCCCCCCCTACTTGCATTTCATTCTCATGCTACATTCTTTCACCAATCATTTCACTTTCAGGTGCAACAAAATTCTACACAAGAAATTTATAACATAGAAATATGAACATAGAGTATGAGACTGATGTTTTCTGAAGAACACAAAAGCTATTATTGAAGTATTTCTTTCTCAGACATTTGATAGAAAGATTTTACTTCTTTACACTAAAAATGTTGATAGCTTGAATGATCGTGTAAAGCAACAACATTAAGATTCTAACAATTTTGACTCATTGGTAAATCATCAAAAAGTGTTGCAGTTCGAATCAGATCAGAAATTATTGTAACCGAACAATCAAGAGCTTCTATAACAACATGGCTTATCTATTTGCCAAAAGCACCACAGCTGCCACTTGAAAGACATCACATTGTTTTGTGCATGGCAAATAGAAGCTGCTAGTACGGTGGTGCTGCCCGCGGTACACGCAAGCATGACTGTTACGTTAAACAATGGGTGCATTTTATAACAGGAAAACAGTCGTAAGAATTATTATAACATCTCCATGTACTGTTGAGCGTGTAGGTGAGGATAAACAATTGCTGTCTGAGAATATGATTTAAACACAGTCTGACAATAACCCAATTTCACACACCGGACATACAATGGTACGGCATATCCACAGGGAGTGCATAGTTGTAGTTGCAGCAAATAGCTGAAATTTTGTGTACACATTTCAGCCAACTTCATCAATCACAACAATGTTTTAAATTTTTTTAAACAGTTGGTTTAATTTTCTTTAGAACTAAAAACTCTGACATTATCATCAGTGGCACCACAGACATGGCAAATAATATATTACTAGATGAACGTCAAAGGCTGCTTTTAAGTCTTTCATTTTTTTTTTCTTCTCTTGTTATGACAACAGCAGTGGTTTCAGTAATTTTTTTTTTTAAATTTAGGTTCAACAGTTTAATTTAGGTTGTAACTTAGTAAATGGGGGACTCTACACACAACAATAATATATCTTTAGAACTTTTAAAATCTTTAATGTATTTTTTAAAAATATAATTTCAATAGTACTCCATAGTTCACTAGAACATACATATTTATACAAGCACAATACATTTCACTATTGAGTCTAGATACAAATTTATGCAAATGTCTCGATTAATATCGATTCATGGAACTCTATAACAACCATTTCACACAAATATCCTGGACTTATTAATCTGAGAACAAAAACAATCAGATGTATATGCTAACAATACAAGTCAGATTTTTATGCTACCGGCAAACATTAGAAATATTTCTATTATTATTTTTAAGATAACATAAAATTTATGATTTTTAACATTTTTTATCATTTGTTTTTCCAGAGAAAGAATCGAGCTTATGATTTTTCAGTGCACGTTGGTCAATTTTGCAACTAGTAATCCCCTCAACAACAAACGTTCTCACTGTTAACATATTCATTTTAACTAATGGTAATAGAAAATGGTGTGGCCCAATTAGAACAATGCTTTAAGGCAGCGGTTCTCAACCTGTTGGTTGCTACCCCTTTGGGGGGGTCGAACGTCCCTTTCTGAGGGGTCGCCCAAGAACATCGGAAAACACATATTCTCTACAGTTATATACCGGTTGTAGCAAAAAAAATAATTTTGTGTTTGGGGTCACCACTACATGAGGAACTGTATTAAAGGGTCGCAGCATTGGGAAGGTTGAGAACCACTGCTTTAAGACAGATCCAAGGAGTGTATGAACTCATTTATTTATATTACAGTACCATATAAGGGGCCATATAACTAATTCATTCAACTAACAATGTTTTTAAACCTAGAAACAAAACAACAAAGTCTAAAAAGACTAATTAAATGTGTTGTCCAAACAGTAATTGTTTTTTAACTTTAGATTTTTGTTTTCCAAAATTATACATCTGAATATCCAAAATTATACATCTGAATATCCAAAATTATACATCTGAATATCCAAAATTATACATCTGAATATCCAAAACTCTCTATAGACTATAAAAAAAACAACTTTCATGCAATTATTTGTTTAAAAATACAATTAAAATCTTCTATGAACACAACATTTGAGAACCATTTAAGTTTCAATAGATGCTTATAGACATCATGAAATTTGTTACAAATTTAAATTTAAAAAAAAATTGCAAGTGACACTACTGACAACTTTAAAAAATAAGTCCACAAACAAAAAAAGTTCAAAAATCTTTTATAAAAATCATCTAATTTTAAAAGCAATTATTGTACCTTTACCAAATATAAATGGAATGTCTCATACATACAGTTCATACCCAGGTTATTTTATTTAGCAATGTACATGTCTTGACATGGAATGTTACATACATATTTCAGTACACATTTTGAGTTTATCAGTCTCATGACCAACAAAGAGAGTAAATAAAAAGTTCAAGTAAAATGAACATAATGGAACGTATGGAAAAACAAGTGATTCTCTTGCTACATTTCTTTATGTACAACAATGTCTGGTAAATATTTACACGGTTTTAAAGGAGAAAGAGAGGCACATTACAAGAAAAGGGAGATCTATTTTTCCCTTTTTGTTTTCTTCATAAAAAGAAAAAGCAGATGATTTTAATTTCAGAAAAAAAAATTAGGACAAATATGTTGCAAACACTCATCGCTATTTATCAAACCCCCCAACTATGAGGAGTTGTGTCAACTAGTATATAACTAACACATATTGTTATTCATCTAACCACCAGCTGTGTTAAGTTTTCAATTCAAGTTTTCAGTTTCTAGTTACAGACAGTACTTTAATTACAAAGATAATTAACTAAAAAGAAAAATCTTTTACAAGAAAATCCAACTTGATTTGATGCTGAATGGTTTCTTGTAACTATTTATAAAAAAGAAACTGTTGATTGTTTTTAACACTAAGGTACCTATAAATTTTGCTTTTAAAGGGATATTGTGCTGCTTCACGTACTCAGTGATCCGGCATTTATCACACACACACACACTCACACCAACAATAAACGAACCCCAATGATTTATCTTAACTGAGCCGCCCGCACAAACAACAGAGATGTGATCAAGATGATGATGCTTGGGAAGACGGCAGATGATCCGAGCTGTGGATGTACAGATATACAGGTATAAATTATGTGTACGCATGGGATCTATTAGATAGTTTGTATCCATCAAAATGGATTTTACCTCAGTAAAGCATAAAGATACCAATACCTAACCCCACCCACACCTAATTTTGCTTTAATATTATGAAAATAAAATTATTACCAAAGATGTTTCGACGGTTACAATGACCAAAAAATTGTCCCTTAGATTATTAAAAGATATACAAAGCAACAGCTATGTACAAAAATATATTAAGATAAATTAAATTTTATAATATTTTTTTTGTTCTGTTAAAATGAATATCTTAACATTAGCTCATTAGCTCTCATCCATGGTAAAACTAAAATATTTAAAATCATTCAGGAAATTAACAGGTATGGTACCAAGTTTTACTTGTGTGCACCAAACTTATCTATACATAATGGTTATCTATACATAATGGTTATCTATACATAATGGTTATCTATACATAATGGTTATCTATACATAATGGTTATCTATACATAATGGTTATCTATACACAATGGTTATCTATACATAATGGTTATCTATACATAATGGTTATCTATACATAATGGTTATCTATACATAATGGTTATCTATACATAATGGTTATCTATACACAATGGTTATCTATACATAATGGTTATCTATACACAATGGTTATCTATACATAATGGTTATCTATACATAATGGTTATCTATACATAATGGTTATCTATACATAATGGTTATCTATACATAATGGTTATCTATACACAATGGTTATCTATACATAATGGTTATCTATACATAATGGTTATCTATACATAATGGTTATCTATACATAATGGTTATCTATACATAATGGTTATCTATACACAATGGTTATCTATACATAATGGTTATCTATACATAATGGTTATCTATACATAATGGTTATCTATACACAATGGTTATCTATACACAATGGTTATCTATACATAATGGTTATCTATACACAATGGTTATCTATACACAATGGTTATCTATACACAATTATTATCTATACATAATGGTTATCTATACATAATGGTTATCTATACACAATGGTTATCTATACACAATGGTTATATATACACAATGGTTATCTATACACAATGGTTATCTATACACAATGGTTATCTATACATAATGGTTATCTATACACAATGGTTATCTATACACAATGGTTATCTATACACAATGGTTATCTATACATAATGGTTATCTATACACAATGGTTATCTATACACAATGGTTATCTATACACAATGGTTATCTATACACAATGGTTATCTATACACAATGGTTATCTATACATAATGGTTATCTATACATAATGGTTATCTATACATAATGGTTATCTATACATAATGGTTATCTATACATAATGGTTATCTATACACAATGGTTATCTATACACAATGGTTATCTATACATAATGGTTATCTATACATAATGGTTATCTATACACAATGGTTATCTATACACAATGGTTATCTATACACAATGGTTATCTATACACAATGGTTATCAATACATAATGGTTATCTATACATAATGGTTATCTATACATAATGGTTATCTATACACAATGGTTATCTATACATAATGGTTATCTATACATAATGGTTATCTATACACAATGGTTATCTATACACAATGGTTATCTATACACAATGGTTATCTATACATAATGGTTATCTATACACAATGGTTATCTATACACAATGGTTATCTATATACAATGGTTATCTATACACAATGGTTATCTATACACAATGGTTATCTATACATAATGGTTATCTATACATAATGGTTATCTATACACAATGGTTATCTATACACAATGGTTATCTATACACAATGGTTATCTATACACAATGGTAATCTATACACAATGGTTATCTATACATAATGGTTATCTATACATAATGGTTATCTATACACAATGGTTATCTATACACAATGGTTATCTATACATAATGGTTATCTATACATAATGGTTATCTATACACAATGGTTATCTATACATAATGGTTATCTATACATAATGGTTATCTATACATAATGGTTATCTATACACAATGGTTATCTATACACAATGGTTATCTATACACAATGGTTATCTATACACAATGGTTATCTATACACAATGGTTATCTATACACAATGGTTATCTATACACAATGGTTATCTATACACAATGGTTATCTGTACACAATGGTTATCTATACACAATGGTTATCTATACATAATGGTTATCTATACATAATGGTTATCTATACACAATGGTTATCTATACACAATGGTTATCTATACATAATGGTTATCTATACACAATGGTTATCTATACACAATGGTTATCTATACATAATGGTTATCTATACATAATGGTTATCTATACACAATGGTTATCTATACACAATGGTTATCTATACATAATGGTTATCTATACATAATGGTTATCTATACACAATGGTTATCTATACATAATGGTTATCTATACATAATAAATTGAGTGTGTTTTGTTAACTTTTTTTTTTTTTTTTGCGTATTTGACCTTCATTTTTTACAAATCTGCAGATGTGGGGAGAATGTATTTCCTCTAATTTGCAGATTCCCCATGTCCCGATCTAATATTTACTCTTATGCTTTCTACTTAGTACTTATTAACAAGAATTTAAGAAGAAAACAGAAATTCACTTATGGATTTGTAACCAAGAGAAGGTTGAGAATTCAATAACATAGTTATATATAAATATTCCAAATCTCCACAATTATGACAGACCAGTTCTTCACCACACATTTTTTTTAAAAACGTGTTGAAAGTATAAAGCTAATTTTGTAGGAGCAAATACGGGTGTATGACTATGAATTCATGTCATATACTATGTGTATGGCATCCTTCCGTCTTCACGAGACGATGGAGTAGCTATATTGTTGTAGTCCTACACTTCGACAAGTGGCTCACTAGGCCAATCCTGGAATGACAATCTCGTCAGCATTTCTCGCAGGAGAATGATGATTCCTGGTTAATTTTGGCCTTCCGTGCTGTTCTTTTTCTTGCAAGGGCTTCGTTCCGCACATCTTCTATTTAGGCATGAGCATATGTCTTAGTGCTAGTTTTTGGTATGGTATTCTCATCAAATTTTAATTTCTCCAGAAAAATGATTATATACTTAGTGAATTGTGAAATGCAGGCATCCATGTCTGATGGACACTTACCGTTACGTAAAAGTTACAACGATCACCCTGGCAGCATTCGTAACATTCCCAATCACGGTACCAATCCCTCATGCACTTCATGCCGACCTCTCGCTGCATGTCGGAGCAGTACTTGGACGTATGGCACTGCTTGTGGACATAGTGGATCTTTTCACTTCTCGGTGTCCAGAAGTCAGGAGCTGTCATAATTTAAAAATGTTTTAAAGATTAATTAATATAGCTCAGTATGTATTACATACGACAAAATGAAATTGACATAATTATAAAGAAGCAATAGCGAAAAGATGAAACAAACTAATTTCCTCTTAAAAAAGGTTTATGTGGTATAAAAATTTTTTAGAGGAATAAATTGAAGTATGATATATTTTAATTACAGAAATTCTCAAAAACATCCAGGTACAAATTTAATGCATAAAGGTACACAAAATGAAATAATATGATTTGGAGTTCAATAAATTAAAAAGTAAAGAGATAAAAAAAAAAAAATCAACAAGGGCAACCAAGATAAATGCTAGGCAGGAGAACGGGAATGGAAATGCTACAGTGGCAGCAAAGCAGAAGATGAGAGTGGGGAACATTGCTGATTCACTTGGTGGACAGGCAAGGAGAACACTGGACAGGCAAGGAAAACATTGTGGACAGGAACTGGGAGCATTGCAGCTTCACTTAGTGGACAGGCAAGGGGAACATTGTGGACAGGCATGGAGATCATTGCAGTTTCACATAGTGTCCAAGGGCCTCACCTCTCCATTCTATATGTGTCAAACAGGTGTCTTGGCTCTCCTCGCATTGGACAGTTGTCTTGACACACTTGTCACGGTTGTCTGGTTGGTTCTGGCACACATAACACTCCAGTGCTAACCCTGATTGATGAGACACAAACAATTTTTTTAAAAACAAAACAACATGTGGTGAGCCCTATTTATGATGGAACAAAATACAAATCCAAATATTTCAGCAAATGCCTTCATCAGCAAAACAACAAATCATTAATAAAATTATAAATCAAATTTATTTAACATATGTATATCCTACCTATGCCTAAAAACTGATAGAAAAGGATGGGAACAAGTGCTAACCCTATATGAAGTAGAAGAAAAAAAAGAACATGTTTTGGGTAGCGTAAACAAATATTTTAAAAAATTCCTAAGCGCTCAACGTTGGCTTTTGTTGTACAGAAGAGTGACTACAAGCTGAACTGCTGACACAAAAAACAGATTCAATAAGATTTATATGCAAGAGAAGGCAACATAGAGGGTTGCCGGGTTACCATGATGGCTGAATGAATGAATTTTTATATAGATTCATGGGTCTCTGAATGAATCCTAATTGAATTTTCATATAGATTCATGGGTCTCTGAATGAATCCTAATGTCATAGGTCACATTTTCAAAAATTAAAATAATAAGACATGGATTGGCTTGCTACTGATATTATTTTATAGTTTTGTCAGCCAAACCTCTGTATAACTGATTCATAAAATATGTGGCCTATATAACAGTAAGGACTTCTATGGATTATATTGGGCCCAAACTACAATTAAGCCTACATTATGTGACATTAGCCTACAGTATTTACATTATATGGGCCTGTAGTACATATGGGCCTTATATGGGCCTGTAGTACATATGGGCATTACCAGAACTTAACTTGTGATGTAATGTTTGTATCATAAAATAAGGGAAAGGTTCAAAGGGTGTGTTGTAAGTATATGCCCCAACTGTATGCTTTTGATTTATATTATATAGGATGCACACTGTCTATGCTAATTTTTCAAACTTAAGCTTGGGATAACACTGTTAAGGCTAATTGATCAATGTAAGTTTAGGGTACACACTACTCACAATGTTTAGGCTAGCTCATCAACTTAAGTAAAATTTTAATATTTTAGTTCCAGCATTTTTAGCAGGCCCTATCACTATTTGAGCCTATCATAATTATTAAATCAGGGCCTATGAGTACTAAATCAGGGCCTATGAATACTAAATCAGGGCCTATGAGTCCTAAATCAGGGCCTATGAGTACTAAATCAGGGCCTATGAGTACTAAATCAGGGCCTATGAGTACTAAATCAGGGCCTATGAGTACTAAATCAGGGCCTTTGAGTCCTAAATCAGGGCCTCTCAGTATTATTAGATTTCCTCGACTGAAGTCTGAAGAGTCCCAAAAGGCTCGGCCATAGGAAGACTCTGAAGGCTAGAGAAGTGCAGAACTATGTGTATGAAAATATTTCTACATGATCAATGCCAGGCTATAATTTAATACAGCCCAATAGTATAGGGTGGCTCAGGATAGTTGACCCCTTGCTATGACCTTCCTACGCTATACTGGCCTATACTATCATAGTCATAGTAATTAAAGTTGATATCAGACTTTTAAGGCTAAGACCAACTCACTAAGTCGGTTTAGTAGAACTAAGACTAAGACAAATAGTCCTAATCCAAAATAATACTTCATTAACTTACTAATACTAATAATAGTAATAGTATAATTATTATATAATATAGGATATACTCAGGAGTCAGATTCAGATCAAGAATGCCGATGATAGTGGGTGATAGGTCTTCTACTAATATTACAATTTAATAGTTTATTAGCTAGTCATTTACAAGTTATCATTATTACTATTATAAATTATGTTATTAAATATGTATAGCTATAAGGCAATTAGTGTTTATTATTAGTAACATTAGACATTAGTAGGGCCCCAGCCTAATCTAAAAACTTAAAAAGAAGGATCATATGACATAATGAATTGTAATGCTCACAATCACTTTGACTTTATCATACTTTAGTTTATGATTGTGATATGTCAATAAATATAATTCTCAAACATTTGGTCAAACTAGCCCTGTTTATTTGCAAGGCCTAGTAATAGATGATTCCGAGGTCGAGCTACAGAAGTATAATAGACAGTATAATACAGACAGCGACAGAGAGAGAGACAGGTGAGAAACCAAAATGGCGGAAATCAGTATTTTTTAACGCAGCACTTCCTGAAACTTAGAGACGTTAGTTTTACAAATTTCCTTGAAGAATGCGGACTCACCTGAACCAATTAAGCAAAGAACAAACATAACTGAGTAATAAAGCTCCATCTTGGAGCTGAAATTAAAGACTTTCTCCTAGTTTACGGGTGTAAATAACGGTGTTAGCGTTTCATTGCATTACTTCCGACCCGCTTACAAACACAAGGAGAGGTAAGTGGAGTTATCTTTTATACAGGTGCAATTTCCGGGTTGTGAGAGTAGCCGTTCTTGAATCATTCTATCTGGTCATGAAAACAATAAGAATAAATGGTGCTCTGTTTATAAAATAATTTTAAATCATTATAAATGTATAACAATATATATATATAATATATAAAGCGATTAATATTATAATACAATATAGCTAGTAATTATCTTGCCTCTGCCTGCAATCGAACACTCGCTAGAAAATATTTATATTTTTAACCTATTCACCTGTTCCCAGTGGCGTAGGAAGGGGTGCACACGGCTCACACGGGGTGAACGGCCCTGGCCGTGTGACACTTATTTTCTTTTTAATGAGGGGCGGCATTTTCGGCTAACTGCAAAGTTTTTCGTGGAAGGGCGGAACTTTTCCCACCCCGGGGGCACCAAACGTAGCTACGCCACCGCCTATTCCCAGTAGGTCATAAGGACACCATCGTTAGCTCGGTTATACATTCTCATCCTGATACTGTAGTGTAGGGATCTCAAACTTGCGGCCCGCAGGCCATTTGCAGCCCGCAAGACGATTCTTTGTTACCCGATACCTGACAGCAAAGTTTAGTGTTATTGTGGCCCGCGCGTTATCCACGTTCTCATATCTATAATGTGACCCTCCGCGACGGTTTCAGTCGAATCTCAGCCACTAATCTAATTCGGATTTTATTATTTTTGTTTAGGTTTGGACGTTGATAGTAATGGTAAAACCGTTTTAAATTGCAACTAAAAGTTTTTATTGTACAGCATTTTATGAGACAAACGTGGCTATAGTGCGGTTTTGAGAAAAGTTTTAAAAAGTCAGTTAGTGGGTAAGGCACAACCATAATTGTGTAAATCTTAGCAATCTGACACAGTATCAAAGAATCCCCATTAAAATTGCCTCTAGTGTTTACGAATGAGGAAAGTCCGAGCCTGTCAGCTTGGTCACTTTCAAAATAAGGTTAGCCAAAAAGGCCTGTTATACGATTAAAAAATCAAAATTCGTTCTCCCAGCAGTAGCATCTTCCTTCACATCAATAATTCAGAAATATTGCCTGCCCCTGCCGACTGTTTGGACACGTTTTAGCCTTCAAAACCTTTACGGAGAAGGATGGGGTGGTTGTTCCTGTACTAAGTGAAAGATGGGGTGGTTGTTCCTGTAGTAAGTGAAGGATGGGGTGGTTGTTCCTGTACTAAGTGAAGGATGGGATGGTTGTTCCTGTACTAAGTGAAGGATGGGTTGGTTGTTCCTGTAATAATAGAAGGATGGGATGGTTGTTCCTGTACTAAGAGAAGGATGGGGTGGTTGTTCCTGTACTAAGAGAAGGATGGGATGGTTGTTCCTGTACTAAGAGAAGGATGGGATGGTTGTTCCTGTACTAAGAGAAGGATGGGATGGTTGTTCCTGTACTAAGAGAAGGATGGGATGGTTGTTCTTGTACTAAGTGATCCCAAATGGCTCATGGGCTTGACTTTTCTTGTTGACATTACACAGGAGCTGAATGTAGTCAACAAGAAGTTACAAGACCAGGGGTAGCTTGTCAGTGTTGCCTATGACAATGTTAGGGCATCCTGAAAAAAACTTGTGTTATGGTTCTTAGAGAAGCCTCTGCCATTCCCAAAATGCACATTACTTATGGACTCGGGTACACCATTCAGCAGTAAGTATACTGATGTCATGGACTCGGGTACACCATTCAGCAGTAAGTATACTGATGTCATGGACTCGGGTACACCATTCAGCAGTAAGTATACTGATGTCATGGACTCGGGTACACCATTCAGCAGTAAGTATACTGATGTCATGGACTCGGGTACACCATTCAGCAGTAAGTATACTGATGTCATGGACTCGGGTACACCATTCAGCAGTAAGTATACTGATGTCATGGACTCGGGTACACCATTCAGCAGTAAGTATACTGATGCCGCTGCAAAGCTACAGGAAGAAATCGATCATAAGATTGCGGACTCACAGAACCACTTTTCACATTTTTGTTGACCCTTTCTCCTTCAATGCGGAAGACCCCCCCCCCCCCCACCCCCACACCAAATTACACACTTTTTTTTTTTTTTTTTTTTTTTTGCGCTCCAAATGGAGCTGATTGATCTTTCGTGCAATTCTGAACGTAAGACTAAGTTCAGGGAGATGAGTGGGAAAACACACAAGCTTTGTCTTTGTTCAAAATGAACTACTATTACTTTATACGGCGGTGTATTGTCACAGGCTGAATTTTTGAAAAAAAAAACTACATATATATCAACAGAAATGTCTAATGGCAGTGTAACAAGCGACTCTCGTTTATGCCCAAGGAAATGTCTAACGCAGCGGTTCTCAATCTGTGGGTCGCGACCTCTTTTGGGCTAGAACGACCCTTACACATAGGTCGCCTAAGACCACCGGAAAACACATATTTCTGAAGTAGCAACGAAAATAATTTTATGGTTTTTTTGGGTCACCACAACAAGAGGAATTGTAATCAAAGGGTTGCAGCATTAGGAAGGTTGAGAACCACTGGTATAATGGAAGTTACACAAGTATTTAAGTTTGGTAAGTTTTAGTACACACTAACACACCACTTAAAAAACTGTTCTCCTGTTGCCGCGGAGATAACTCTGTGCAGGTGTTGACATCAAAGAGTTACTATCCGTCAGGGGGGCCGGGTGAGCCAGAGCAGACACGGTACAGAGCCCATCTCGTAACGACCTTGACCCAGGAACATCGATGTATTATTAACCTGTTTGCCCATCTTCTACCCCCACCCCCCTCCCAACCCCGTTCAAATTTCTCCTGGAAAGAACAAGCGAATCTCCGCTTGGTTAGCACAACATGGTACATACTACTAGGCTACATTGGCTACATTGGCTACATTGGCTACATTGGCTACAATGGCTACATTGGCTACATTGGGTACAATGGCTACATTGGCTACATTGGCTACATTGGCTACATTGGGTACATTGGCTACATTGGCTACAATGGCTACATTGGCTACATTGGCTACAATGGCTACATTGGCTACATTGGCTACATTGGCTACAATGGCAATGGCTACATTGGCTACATTGGCTACATTGGCTACATTGGCTACAATGGCTACATTGGCTACATTGGCTACATTGGCTACAATGGCTACATTGGCTACATCTCTCCAGATATAATGGTCTAGGACAGTGGTTCTCAACCTTCCTAATGCCGCGACCCTTTAATATAGTTCCATATGATGTTGTGGCGACCCCGAACTACAAAATTATTTTCGTTAACACTTCATAACTGTAGAGTACATTTACATGTGTATATATGTTTGCCGATGGTCTTAGGCGACCCCTGTGAAATGGTCGTTCGACTCCCGAAGGGGTCGTGCCCACAGGTTGAGAACCGCCGGTCCAGGAGGTATTTTATGTTTAAATTGTTTATGGAGTTGGGGGTTGGGGGTAGGAGTCGGGATTGGAATTACTTTTCTAAATAACAAAGTCTGCACCGAAGCACATTTACTTCCAGGAAAGAAATGGATAGTGACAAAATATTGATTCAATGGAAGACACGGTGCATATTCATATTCATTTTATCTATTGAAGACGGCGATGAAAATGTTAATTGTCTTAGTGGTAGTTAATAAGGGATACCGAATTTCTTGACTTTCAGCATGACGCTGTCTGTCACTGAGGACATTTTTAAAAAATGTATTACAAGAGCTTTCTTAGCTTAAAATTAAGTATTTCAATGCACCGACAGCTCTATGTCGGCGGGAGTAGATGTATGTCAATTTTTTTAAATGTGTGGGTTAATAATTTTAATGGGAATTAATAATTAATAAAAATGTATTTCCTTTCAGTTGGACACTATTACTGTGGTATATATTAATTGCATCTGACGGCTAACTGTTACTGTGGAATATATTAATTGCATCTGACGGCTAACTGTTACTGTGGAACATGTTAATTGCATCATGACGGCTAACTGTTACTGTGGCACATGTTAATTGCATCTGACGGCTAACTGTTACTGTGGAAAAAAAAATAGTTTCACTACCGGTAGCTTCATTAGTGGAATAGTTATGGCATCTTATGAAAAAATTGTTTTAGTCTCGACAACTGTCATTCCTCACCACACCCTAACCTTATCTGATCATATTGATTTAAGAACAAAATGCAAATTTTTGTTCACAACCTATGTGTTTTAATTTATTTAATGTTGCTTTGCAACGGGATCCCCAAAACTTAGTGGCTGCACTCTTGAAAACAAGAAAGTTACACACTAAATTTTAAATGATTAGCAATTCTGTATCGCATGGGGTTAACATGGGTTGATATGGTGTGACTTGGGTTGACATGGTGTGACATGATGTGACATGGGGTGGCATGGGATGACATGGTGTGACATGGGTTGACATAGGGTGACATGGTGTGGCATGGTGTGACATGACCTGGCACTGTGTGACATGGTGTGACATGGGCTGGCACGGTGTGACATGGTTTTGACATGGGCTGACATGGGCTGACATGGGGTGACATGGGGTGACATAATGTGACATGGAATGACATGGTGTGACATAGTGTGACATGGGGTGACATGGTGTAACATGGGATGACACGGGGTGACATGGTGTGACATGAGGTGACATTGGGTGACATGGTGTGACATGGTGTGACATGACTTAAATAAGGCCGATAAAAAGAAATCAACTGTATAGTATTTGTACATTAATTCTCTTTTTTTTATTTGATCCCAGAAAATTGTAATTTGTGAAGTGATTCCATTATCCATTGAAAATGTAGTACACATTTTAAGAGTTTGTCTCTGTCATGAAATTTTTTATTTTTTTAATTTTTTTTTTTGTTGCCTTCTTCAGGTTTTCTTCAGCACTTCGTATATTTCTTTAAAATCTTGACAATTTATGTATTTATTCAATTTTAAAAAAAAACTAATTTAAACATACAGGACATCTATAATTCTTTCTCTTATTTAAATGTGGGACCGAAAGATTTCATGAACATTAAAAAAAAAAAAATACAAAAAAACAAAAAAAAAACCAAGCTGGCAACAATAAAAATGAAACGAAAAGCGCAATCCCAATACAACATACAGCTTTACTTGACTCACAGCCGTACACAACCAGTACTTTTTTTTTCGTAAACTGAATATGTTATATTTTTGGTACTGGTGTTTTTTTGGCGTCATCCTTCCTACAGTAATGGTTTTCTGGGTTTTTTTTTCTGAACAATACCGCCGTGAACTCGACAACGATCGAAAGCTTCAAGGCCGCCCTAGGAGCCGTTAGATTGGCAACATCGCTTCCCCAACCGTTGCACATATGCCAGTTTATGGATGCAGCAACGTCCCTAACCAGAATCAGAACAAAATGTTCAATAATTGATAATGATAAAACAATCTATATCGCATAGTTCTCCTAAAATATATCAAAATATTACTCGATGTCCCATAGTTCTCCAAAAATATTTCAACACTTTATACTCTCTGTCCTAAAGAGGCCACTAAAGAATGTCTCGTATGACAGGCCCGTCTTTGTAGTTAAACGGTGCTACCGAACTATGTCTCGTATGACAGGCCCGTCCTTGTAGTTAAACAGTGCTATCAAACTATGTCTCGTATGACAGGCCCGTCCTTGTCGTTAAACAGTGCTACCAAACTATGTCTCGTATGACAGACCCGTCCTTGTCGTTAAACAGTGCTACCAAACTATGTCTCGTATGACAGGCCCGTCCTTGTAGTTAAACAGTGCTATCAAACTATGTCTCGTATGAAAGGCCCGTCTTTGTAGTTAAACGGTGCCACCAAACTATGTCTCGTATGACAGGCCCGTCCTTGTAGCTAAACAGTGCTACCAAACTATGTCTCGTATGACAGGCCCGTCTTTGTAGCTAAACAGTGCTACAGAACTATGTCTCGTATGACAGGCCCGTCCTTGTAGTTAAACGGTGCCACCAAACTACCGGTATGTCTCGTATGACAGGGCCGTCCGTGGTATATCACGGTTTCTTTATTTATATGACCTCTGACCTTAATCTCTCCCGACGGCAAAGCCAGTGTCAGAGAAAGACGAGAGCCGGCCAATAGTGGGGCGACTGCGCCCGCTACTATGTCTTGCACGTTAACCCAGCGTTCAGATCACCTGTCTTACCTGTTGATCGGCATACAAAATCAAAAGTAAAGTGGGGATTGGACGCGCTATGAATTTCATCTATGGATGAACATGGTTAGTCTTATGAAAATAGTTAGCCTTATGAACATGGTTAGCCTTATGAACATGATTAGCCTTATGAACATGATTAGCCTTATGAACATAGTTAGCCTTATGAACATGGTTAGCCTTATGAACATGGTTAGCCTTATGAACATGATTAGCCTTATGAACATGGTTAGCCTTATGAACATGGTTAGCCTTATGAACATGGTTAGCCTTATGAACATGGTTAGCCTTATGAACATGGTTAGCCTTATGAACATGATTAGCCTTATGAACATGGTTAGCCTTATGAACATGGTTAGCCTTATGAACATGGTTAGCCTTATGAACATGGTTAGCCTTATGAACATGGTTTGCCCTTATGAACATGGTTAGCCTTATGAACATGATTAGCCTTATGAACATGATTAGCCTTATGAACATGATTAGCCTTATGAACATGGTTAGCCTTATGAACATGGTTAGCCTTATGAACATGGTTAGCCTAATGAACATGATTAGCCTTATGAACATGGTTAGCCTTATGAACATGGTTAGCCTTATGAACATGGTTAGCCTTATAAATATGGTTAGCCTTATGAACATGGTTAGCCTTATGAACATGGTTAGCCTTATGAACATGGTTAGCCTAATGAACATGATTAGCCTTATGAACATGGTTAGCCTTATGAACATGGTTAGCCTTATGAACATGGTTAGCCTTATAAATATGGTTAGCCTTATGAACATGGTTAGCCTTATGAACAAGGTTAGCCTTATGAACATGGCTAGCCTTATGAACATGGTTAGCCTTATGAACATGGTTAGCCTTATGAACATGGTTAACCTTATGAACATGATTAGCCTTATGAACATGGTTAGTCTTATGAAAATAGTTAGCCTTATGAACATGGTTAGCCTTATGAACATGATTAGCCTTATGAACATGGTTAGCCTTCTGAATATGGTTAGCCTTATGAACATGATTAGCCTTATGAACAAAGTTAGCCTTTGCTTTTAAATTAAGATAAGCTTTGGCCTTATTGACACCTGATAATTTCTTTGAAAATTTTCTCACTTCAGAGTTTTAAGAAATGTTTTATTTTTCATACTATAAATAACATTTGTGATTTTGTTTTAAAGATCAAAGCGACGTGGATGTTGTCTTCAGTGCCGGCCATGGTTGTCTTCAGTGCAGACCATAGTTGTCTTCAGTTCTGGCACTGGTTGTCTTCGGTTTTCAATAATTTAATGCTCTGCTCTGGTTTTACGCTGGTTAGAGTGGCAAATCTTTTGTACGCGAAAGTGGTTGGTTGCAAAATACAGCAACATTTTGATGGTGATTTTTAAAAGACTTTGCAGCGTTTGAATCTTGAGGCATGCGATACATCATTAGACGGCTACTACAACGGCTGCAAGGATGCATACTCATACAACAGACAAGACGTGAGAGTACGCTAGCTGTCAACACACTTTAAACCACTTGTTACTTGCATGTCTCAGTTACATCAGTCAGATGCAGCGGTGCAGTTGCCAGAAACAAAATAAATGAATATTCCGTAAAAGAAACACGTTTTTTTTATATAATTTTGTTGACCTCTACCGAGACTTAATTAACTTTGATATTTTTCATCTTCACACCCTAGCTCTAAAATGTCTTCCTTAATGGCGTTGTCAAGTCCCTCCCTCAGTCCCGCGTCTTAGTTACGCTACTTCACGAACCCATGACTTGAATAGAAAAAAAAAGCAAACTAGAGGTCTCTGTGAAGTAAAGCCAGCCAGTGGTTTGCACTTTACACAAATCTTAGACTCCCCCCCCCTCCCCCCACAGACCAAAGAAGCACATTTCACAATTGTGAACGCGACCTCAATACAAACTTCACCTCCCAGTCTACTTTCACGTCTCAAGCAAGTGCGGGGTGGGACAGAGGCCCAGACGAGAGACTACCCGGGCAGTCTTTCCTTCCCGCTATTTTCTCGCGTCTGCTATTCTCATGCCTCTCATCACTCTATCGAAATCCTCCCACCCCACCCACATCCCTCCACCTTTAAAAAAAATTTTTTTTTGTTATTTTGACACATACTTGCCCTCACCCTCCCCCTCCTCCCATTACCCTTTCAGTAGCTTGCCGTGACCTATGGGTGTGTGTGTGTGTTTGCGCTAGTGCAGCTCCTTAAACAAAATTAGTTAACTTTGTGTTAAAATAAATCCCACAAGCAGATGTGGGGGGAAAATACCTCACGACATCACAGTTTTCGAAGTATTTTTGTATCTCCAACACCCGGTAACGAATGGCAGAATTCTGTACACGTCACACGTGGATAATTTTTAGCTGATTTCGCTGTAAGTCATTTATTGTTTTTTTTCTTCTTAAATTCACGTCTCCCAGTGTAAGAATAGTTTACCTTTTAGTGCATGTGTGTGTTCCTCATCTGTTATATATAACATATATATAACATGGGTTTTAACACGGTGATTGTGTGTGTGTAGTATATGACAAGACTCTTGTCTTTACTGTGGACGGAGATCGTATGCTTTACAATTATAACACGGTTAGTGATTTGTTGTCAGAATATTGTCCCCTGGCTTGCCCGCAGCGTACAATGTCTACATTGTGACATCATCATTGTCCCCTTACACTGCCCGCAACGTACACTTTGTTGACATGTAAAGTCATTGGGGCGAAAAGTGGCTACTACACGTGTTGTTAATGAAATCACGGAGAGGTTGGAGAAAAGGGTTGAGAGGGTGGGTTATTAAAAAATGATAGAATCATGTTCTATGACTGCGAGGTGCACAGTAGGGAGACAGGGTTGAGTGTAAGTCACAGTAGAGGCCAGGGTTTAGTTTAAGTCACAGTAAGGGCCAGGGTTGAGGTTAAGTCACAGTAGAGGCCAGGGTTTAGTTTAAGTCACAGTAAGGGCCAGGGTTTAGTTAAGTCAAAGTAGGGGCCAGGGTTGAGAGTAAGTCACAGTAGAGGCCAGGGTTTAGTTTAAGTCACAGTAAGGGCCAGGGTTGAGGTTAAGTCACAGTAGAGGCCAGGGTTTAGTTTAAGTCACAGTAAGGGCCATGGTTGAGTTTAAGTCACGGTAGAGGCCAGGGTTGAGTTTAAGCCACAGTAGGGGTCATGGTTGAGTTTAAGTCACAGTTAGGGCCACGTTTGAGTTTAAGTCACGGTAGAGGCCAGGGTTCCAGGGTTGAGTTTAAGTCACAGTAGGGGTCATGGTTGAGTTTAAGTCACAGTAAGGGCCAGGGTTGAGTTTAAGTCACAGTAAGGGCCACGTTTAAGTTTAAGTCACAGTAAGGGCCAGGGTTGAGTTTAAGTCACGGTAGAGGCCAGGGTTGAGTTCAAGTCACAGTAAGGGCCAGGGTTGAGTTTAAGTCACGGTAGAGGCCAGGGCTGAGTTCAAGTCACAGTAGAAGCCAGGGTTTAGTTTAAGTCATGGTAGATGCCAGGGTTTAGTTTAAGTCACGGTAGAGGCCAGGTTTGAGATTAAGTCACAGTAGGGGTCATGGTTGAGTTTAAGTAACAATAAGGGCCACGGTTGAGTTTAAGTCACAGTAAGGGCCAGGGTTGAGTTTAAGTCACAGTAAGGGCCAGGGTTGAGTTTAAGTCACAGTAAGGGCCATGGTTGAGTTTAAGTCACGGTAGAGGCCAGGGTTGTTACAAAATAAATTATATTCCACTAAAACAAACGATCCCGCCAGAGACAAACATTAAGCACAGAGGGTATAGACAAGGATAAATCAAAAGTGTAATAGATAACTATAGTACTAAAAAGCAGGGCTTCTCAAACTGGTTCGATTAGGATTTCAAGGGATGCGAGGAAATGCGATTATAAGAACTGAGATATTTGCTCAATAGCTTTGATCTTATAGTATAATCGTTCTACAATTCCCTTTATAATCCAAGAAATAAAAAGATATCCATTATTTTAAAATGCATTTCTAAGTCTTAGTGGGGTGCAAGAGTTAGTAAAACAAATGTTCGGGGTGTGTACGAGGATATGTCAACTGTTTCGTGGGGGTCTGGGATACAGAAAAGGTTCGAGAACTCAGCTATATCGTACTCTAGACAGGAATCAAATATATTAGAAATAAACAAAGATAAAACCAAAGCTAAAATACACAACAAAAATATAAACCAATGCAGAAATCGGCACTGATTGTCAGTTACAACTATTTGCTCAGTAAGCAACTCTAGTTTATAAGAGAAATACGGGGAGGACTATGTTCAGGTTAAAGCAATAGGGCTTGTCATTTCTCAGACCGGAAAACGTCATAGCGCACTACGTAATGTTACTATTTTTAGAACGTCGGAGAAAAAAAATCTAAAATCACGATTCACAACGAAGAATTTTTTCTACAACTCGTCCCCAACACAGAGTTGAAATTTTGTCCGACCTGATTACCCGGATGATTACAGCGGTCTATTTATAGATTTCCGCCATGACACGCTCTACAAGATACACACAGGGTAGAAGAAATCCCCAAGAATGACAATATGCGGTACAAAATAAAATATTTCCGCTACGAACCTTCGACAGCAAAACTATATAGGCAGACCAACTTAGCTTGTCTAAGAATTTAAATGACTGCCCGTATAGTGTATGTTTTTACTTACAAACGCAAATGGGATTTAAAAGCTAAAAAAAAATTCCTGATACTGGAGTATAAAGTGGACTCAACTCAATGCAGGCCATAACTGAAAGGAGCGTTTGTACACTTGGCGTGTGTTTACACGACGTGTTTGTAGGGTTTCGCAGATAAGGCGTTCCAAGAGCTAATCTGGTGTGTAAAGCGTGTGCAGTTATGTCATGGCGATCAGAGAATCTAGGTTACCTCAACATCGTTGGGATGACCTGATCTCACAAACATCCTTGTTGATCAATCCTCAATTGATACACTGGGCAAAGCACCTGTCGATAAATCGATCGGACTCATGAATATATGGGAAACATTATGATGTGATAGGAAACATATGTCATACAATGTCATTAAGAAATATCTCCCATATGTCATCCAATGGGAAATACGTTCGTCATATGTTATCCAATGGGCAATATCTATGTCATGTCATCAAATGGCAAATATCTACGTCATTTGTCATCCAATGGGAAATATCTCCATCATATGTCATAAGAATGACAGTTTGCCCGTCATATGTCACCCAAGGGGAAATATCTCTGTCATGTCATCCAATGGGACATGTCTCCGTCATATGACATCCAATGGGAAATATTTACATCATGTTTAATCAAGTTGACAATCTGTCCATCATATGTCTTTAGATTGACAATGTCTCCACCATGTGTCATCCAATGGGAAATATCTCCAGGATATGTACTCTAACGGGAAATATCTCCGCCATGTCATACACTTGAAAATGTCTCCATCATGTCATCCAATGGGAAATATCTACGTCATGTCATCCAATGGAAAGTATCTACGTCATGTCATGAACTTGAAAATGTCTCCATCATGTCATCCAATGGGAAATATCTCCATCATGTCATCCAATGGCAAATATCTACGTCATGTCATCCAATGGAAAAATATCTGTCATATATCATCCAATGGGAAATATCTCCATCTTATGTCATGCAATGGCAATTATCTACGTCATATGTCATCCAAAGGAAAATATCTCTGTCATATGTCATCCATTGGGAAACACTTCCGTCATACAAGATAAGATATAAGATTCCTTATTGATCAAGTAAATGGAAACGTTTTTGCTTACCTTGTTATATATTAATTTTCAGCACATGAATAAATGAGCATTGAAATCAAGACAACATTTTATAATTGTAACAATTTGAACACAGGATATCGGTTACCGGAAATTTTGTCGAAAGAAATTTCGTCGACGGAAAATTGATCGACGGTAATTTGATCGAACGGAAAATTGGTCGAATCTTTTTTTCAGTTCAGACGTTAAAATTTTCATCAAATTTCATTTTGAGCGCACTATGCTATATAGTAAAACAAAATAAGGCGTTTAATAAGAAATTTGACGCAAAATTTTAACGTATAAACCAAAAAAAAAAGATTCGAACAAATTTCTTTCGATCAAATTTCCGGATAAGCAGGATATCTAAATGATTTTTTTAGTGTGGAATCAGAAGAGAAAAAGGAAGGTTTAATTTTCAAAAGATGTGCTAGACCTAGTGAAATGATTCGTTTTTGGGGCACATAATTTCTTTTAAAGTTTGGGGAATTCTCATATCTGATCGGCCAAGAGCTTCGTGCTCAGTGCCGCTTCTGCCGATTATTTGTCAGATATCTGAGAGCTTCGTGCTCAGTGCCGCTTCTGCCGATTGTTTGTCAGATATCTGAGAGCTTCGTGCTCAGTGCCGCTTCTGCCGAGTGTTTGTCAGATATCTGATAGCTTCGTGCTCAGTGCCGCTTCTGCCGATTGTTTGTCAGATATCTGAGAGCTTCGTGCTCAGTGCCGCTTCTGCCGATTGTTTGTCAGATATCTGAGAGCTTCGTGCTCAGTGCCGCTTCTGCCGAGTGTTTGTCAGATATCTGAGAGCTTCGTGCTCAGTGCCACTTCTGCCGATTGTTTGTGAGATATCTGATCCGATAAATTAATTTGGGATGATGTTTAAGGTTTTTAAATTGTATTTTATTATTATTATTTTGGTTAATGTATTTTTTTGAAATTAAATGTGTGTTTCCCAATTCGTTTATTACCTCTCTCAAGCTTCAACAGGGGTCCTCAAACTTTTTTAAAAAGTGGGTAGGATCTGTGCTTCTTACACTGTCGGGAGCTGGATCAGTCTCCATCAAACACTGTCGGGGGGGGGGGGGGGGGGGCTGGATCAGTCTCCATCAAACACTGTCAGGGGGCTGGAATATTTAATTTAGAAAAAAATGACTGCGAGGTGCACAGTGGAGGGCCATGGGTAAGTTTAAGTCATAGTAGGGGCCAGGGTTCGTTTAAGTCACAATGTAGGGGCCAGGGTTGAGTTTAAGTCACAAAAGGGGCCAGGGTTAGTTTAAGTCACAATGTAGGGGCCAGAATTGAGTTTAAGTCACAGTAGGGGCCAGGGTTCGTTTAAGTCACAATCTAGGGGCCAGGGTTGAGTTTAAGTCACAGTAGGGGCCAGGGTGAAGGTTAACGAATCCTATGCTGGCTTCACATATGATCTTATTTGATGTAAACACACAAATTCAAAGGGAAGTAAGACTCATAAGATGGTGAACGTCGGGTTTCATAGTTGTCGCTGCTGCCAAAGTCACTTTTACCGTGGCCTGGCGTGTCGCTGTTTGAGGACCCCTGCCTTACAACAACAGACCGAACTTTGTGTTCAGTTAGTTTGTGTAAATCTATCTTCTTGTACACAAGCTGTACACATTGCCGTAGTCTGAGGACCCCTGCCCTACACTAAACAGCCCATACTTTGTGTTCAGTTAGGTGGTGTAAATCTACCTTCTTGTACACGAGCTGTACACATTGCCGTAGTTTACGTTTCTTATCAGCACTTTCACAGGGGAGGCCAGCTGGATTATGTCACAGTTGCTTGCCCCTAGAGAGAGAGAGTTAAGGATGTAACGACTTCAAAGGTTTGGCTTAACCCATTGTGAACCCCCCCCCGCCCCACACGCCCCAAACGGCCCTTGTTTGAAATTACAGAGAACATCATGGTTTTGTGTTTTGTTATTAAAAGTATATTTAACGTTTAAGTATTTATTACGCTATAAATTTTATAAAAGTATATTTTTGGAATGAATAAAAAGTAAAAACTTTACTTTAAGCGAATTTTAGCAATTTAAAAAGCAATCAATTATATTTAATTAATTTTACCTTTAAAAGGGTGAAAATACATTATCAGTTTTGTCACGCGCGTTATTAAATCAAAGAAACTCACTCTCACTGTCTTACTCTAACTGTCTCACTCTCACTGCCTTACTCTAACTGTCTCACTCTCACTGCCTTACTCACACTGTCTCACTCTCACTGTCTCACTCTCTACTCTAACTGTCTCACTATCACTGCCTTACTCACACTGTCTCACTCTCACTGTCTCACTCTCAACTCTAACTGTCTCACTCTCAATGTGTCACTCTCACTGTCTCACTCTCAATGTCTCACTCTCACTGTCTCACTCTCAATGTCTCACTCTCACTGTCTCACTCTCAACTCTAAATGTCTGACTCTCACTGTCTCACTCTCAATGTCTCACTCTCAATGTCTCACTCTCACTGTCTCACTCTCAATGTCTCACTCTCACTGTCTCCCTCTCAATGTCTCACTCTGACTCTAACTGTCTCACTCTCACTGCCTTACTCTCACTGTCTTACTCTCTGCCATTTCACATGACAGTTTATTTAACTAATTTCTTCAAAATTTCACTTCATAGGAGTGTCGATTTGCTAGCGTTTTTTTCATTAGACTGCCAACATTTCGAGTTTGTTGCATGTTAACAAAATCTACATTTTTACATTGCAGTCTCGTCATCCGAGGGTCCCCACTGGAGTGTTCTCGCATTAGGTACATGATTGTCGGGCCACATCAACAGATCGTTCTATGATTGCCCACATGAACGCCAGGCTGCATCCCTTACGTGTTCTATCATCTGTTACATGAACGAAGGGCTACATCACTGGTGTTTTCTGATTGGCTACATGAACGACAGGCTACATATAAAAATCGCCATGTTTGGAATTATGTTCTTCTGACTAATTGTAGCGCAAGAATACCAATTATTAGACTGCTGTCATTATCTTGTCAGAGGCAAGGTTGACAATTCTTACCTTAAATAGTGAGCCTGTAATGGTCAGTTCCTGGATATTTCTATAAGACAATATACATGATTACATCAAATTCTACTTTAGATGAGGTTGATATAAAATATACAATGCTGCTTCTTACACGATAAAACGGATAACATCTAACATCACTTTAGATACATAATCCAAGCAATAAAGGTATCCAAAATTTCGAGTGCACTACAGCATTACTCTTCTTAACCACGATGGCTTTTATGTTAAGAACACTGATAACTATAATGGATGTTATGTGGATCATCAGTTCCAGGATGTGACGTGGATACTTTTTCTATTACGGCAAAGAAACTTGTGGAGTGATCATTAAAATGGTAAGTTTACAATTTAATTAAATATAATCTTAAAACAATTTTTTCCCCACTCTCACCCATGCCACCATAACTAGTAATTACTGACGAACTATTTTATTTTTCTAACCTCGCGATATCTTCATCACACATTTAATTTTTTTTTTTTTAAGTACCCATTATAAAGATACATAATTCAATATTTTGTGATGACTAGTAAAACTTTTAAATTTCCAGAGTTTTGTCCCGTGTCTTCGCTTCACTATTTGCACACGCCATTAAATAAAAAAAAAAACATTAAAAAGTTGAAGGATTTCAGACAGGTGTAAATCGTATCCGGAAATTTGATCGAAAGAAATTTCGTCGACGGAAAATTGATCGACGGAAAATTGATCGACGGAAATTTGGTCGAATCTTTTTTTCAGTCCACACGTTAAGATTTTGGTTCAAATTTATTTTTGGATGCATTATTTTGTTTTACTATTTATTACAGTGCGCTCAAAGAGAAATTTGACGAACATTTTAACGTCTGAACTGAAAAAAAGATTCGACCAAATTTCCGTTCGATCAAATTTCCGTCGACGAAATTTCTTTCGATCAAATTTCCGGTAACCGGTGTAAATATATGTTGATGCCATATTTATAACCATTTAATAAATGAAAAGAATGAAATAATTAATTAATCAACAAGTTCCCATAAAAACAATCCATAGTATTAGTTTTCAACATTTCTTCATACATACGTCGCTCAGTGGAAACAGCGGCGTAGTGAGGGGGGGGGGGCATCATGCCCCGGGCGCTACTCACAAAGGGGCGCCAAGTGGTATATTTTACTATAATATTGTATGGTTTTCGAATGGGGGGGGGGGCGCTAAAAAGATATTGGGGGAGGGGCGCTAAAAAGGTATTTTGCCCCGGGCGCGAGTTAAGCTCGCTACGCCACTGAGTGGAAATAGGAAACAAAATAGGTTTAAGAACAGCCAAGAGCCAAGGCAGAGGTTGGCAAATATCATTCTAGTAATCTTATGTCATAATTTACACACACAAAAAAATAAAAAAATAAATACTACAACACTTATTTTAAATAACCAGAAAACTAGAAGTACTAGACAAATTCTATTAATAAGTCGAATTGAACTCATCATATTAAGAGGGATATTAATTTCAAATGTAGCTCTTGTTGTTTTCAGCTGTTGCTTTATTTTTTTTTTTTTTTTTTTTGACGTTATGCGATATAATTGTTGATAACTCCGATTGCCAGGATTATTTTCGTCGGTTTGTTTAGAGCAGCGGTTCTCAACCTGTGGGCCGCAACCCTTTTGGGAGGTCCAACGATTCTGACACAGGGGTCGCCTAAGACCTTCAGAAAACTCATATTTATGAAGTAGCAAGGAAAATAATTTTAGGGCTTGGGGTCACCACAACATGTGGAACTGTAAGAAAGGGGTCGCGGCATTAGGCAGGCTGAGAACCACTTGTTTAGAGAGACCTGGTTCAACTATTTCTTGTTTCTGTTCGTTGTCATGGAGACGTTAGTGAACACTCGGACTTATAATTTTAAAAGCGCTGTGAAGACAAACACTTTCTTGTTGTATCAAAAACTGATATATGGATTGCTTTATTCCGTTATATTCAAACCACGAGACAATGATTACATCCAAAACTTAAAGAATTAATGCAAGTACCTTATCGTTATATACAAAACCTAATGTGGCTACGGTTCACATATTAAGAACCACTTCAATACAAAAACATGTGTACACAATACCCTAAAAAAAATAAAGGTAATTTTCGTTATTTTTATAAAAGGGGACAAATGTTTGACATAAATCCACTGGGAAATTAGCCAAGTGCAACAAAGGGTGGTAATAAATGTCTCTATCAGGCAAGCTGTTCGCCCCTAGTCTGATGTTTTCCCTAGCATGCCCACGTCAGTTTATAGCTGAGTACGCCGCGCAGGTACGTGAGAAAATGCATCCGTGTGGCTGTAAAACCCACATACTTGATGCGTGAGTGAACGCCATCAGTGATTCTTACACTGCAGGGAATGTCATCATTTTCTTTTAGACAACCAAAATAATTATCGTGGATTTTATCATGTTTTTAATTTGTACGTTCCTGATTGGTTAAGGCGTTTGTAACTTTCCAGGTCATTTATTGCGAGAAAATTGAGCTACAATTTAGCATCCATCCACAGTCTCCATATTTCAGTGGTCGCCATATCTTCAAGTAAACTGCCTGGAGAAGCTAACGCCTCCATTTGAGCAGGACGTATACCCCGTGGGACGATCCACGACGAGGTGGCGTAACTTTACAAAATGCCGCACTGGGAGATCCCAAAAGTCCGCTTTACATACTGACATCATTTATCATTATTTTTTTAAAAAATGCTACTGGGGACGTCGGGCCCTCTCTCTGCATCCCTTAGTTACACCATTACCGCATGACTTTTTCGGACACAGATATTAATTTTTGACTCCTAGACTCAGAACTGGATTAATTTTTCTGAGTTTCGTAACAGTTAGTTTAGTAGATTGTAGCCAAAGTTCTGAGTTTCGAGAAAACATCGCCTTGTCCATAGTTACGATAATTCGATATTTATTTACTGTGAGTGAGACAGTCTTGACAGTGTCTGGAGCATGAGCTTTCTATGGTCCGTGAAAAGGTGTCCCATCGATGGTCCGCCGTGACCCTGCATTTTCAATGCAATTTTAGTATTAGCATTTTAAAACGTGATGCTAAGAGGGAGTTGAGATCTTCATATGACTGGCAAAGGGGTTCATGGAATAAAAAAGTTTAAGAACCCTTTAACTATAGATA
Source organism: Omphiscola glabra (assembly GCA_964017045.1). NCBI lineage: Eukaryota > Metazoa > Mollusca > Gastropoda > Lymnaeidae > Omphiscola > Omphiscola glabra. Next base: position 25,489,486 of record OZ024810.1, on the reverse strand, counting down.
TCAAACTTCATAACCAACTGGTCCCTTCAATTAAAATGATATATATTTACGTAGATTCTCGTAGAGAAATTGAAATAGCGTGCTCTTGTAATTTGGTGAGCTCCCCTGGGGAAAAGGGGAAAGCCATCACAGCAGTTCCTGACGTCTTAAGTGAAGGAAAAGATGGCTGCCACCATGAAAGCTCAGAGAACGTGTAACACTTTACTCTGTAGTTTAAATAATTTTTTTTAGATAAACAAAGCGCGCACATATCATGCTAGACCGAAATTCAAAGAATGTTCTACGCGTTTCTTTTGTGTATGGGTTTAAAGGAATTATTACAAGACGAAAAGGAATTATTACAAGACGAAAAGGAATTATTACAAGACGAAAAGGAATTATTACAAGACGTTTTATAAATTCGCATTGCAGTACAAAAATATTAACAAATAATGTATTTTTAACTAATCCAAAAGGTATTATTGGCTGCGCATGTCTCTGAGATACGCAACTGAAAAGAGTGAGTGATAAGCGCATGGAGAAAATGACAGGTAGATGATATTTGGAAGGCTAGACATCACACACATGGGAAGACTTGAAAGGTCTTATGTTCATTATGTAACACTAAATCGACGTTACAGAGCCACCGTTCTCAGACCACATTGGCGAAAGACTCCTCAATATCCACCAACCCCTCATTGCCCACTAACCCCCCAACCCCTTAATTCTTCAGAGAGAGTCAAAATCGTCACTTCTCGTGCAAAACATGTGCTTTAACATATTTCTTTTTGTTGGCATCCGTCCGTCACAAGATAGGATTATAAGCTGATTTCCCAACAGCAAATCGCCTCTCTCCACGCCGCTGGATAACCCCCAAGGGAACATCATGTGGATGATACAGCTTGGCACCACTGGCGTCGCAGGAATGTTTCATTGTATCAATGTTATTCGCCTTTCGGGACTCCATCTCCAGGTTTGAATTCAGAGTTCCAAGGGTTAACGAATCCCATCCACCCGGGGTGATGTTTTTGCTTGACTGGGGATTGAACTTTAGACCATCAACTTGAGATTTGCTCAGTTTAGACCAATCGGACACCCAGCATAATATATATTTAATTGGAAAGAAGGGATGCTTTTCTCCGGGAGCCGCTTGTATTTGTCATTGCAGTGGTCCTCATAACATCGCTTGTTTTAGCTTGATATTAGCAGCCCCCACCCCCACGTCGTCCATTTTACCTTCGCTCCCACACAATCCATAAGTTCTAATTTTAACTACACATATTTCATAATATGGAAATCGAAGTACATCAAAGTTATGAAAGATTTAAAAGCTCATAGAAATAAAGCCGAGCATCTAACCGTAGAATTCAGTAAGCCATCAATAAAAGCAGTGAAAAATTACCCCCCCCCCCCAATTCATAAGACAATCACATGTATTTGACAACTATGCTAAAACTGAGTGACTAACCCACCTCATCCCACCTCGCTTCGACCCGCATTGTTCACACATGTTTAATATATGCATCATGGGACCGAGGCGATTCTCAACACCAAATATCCCTGTGGGACATGGTTATGTGGTAGGGAAACATGTTTGGGGGTAATGTCTTCATCAAAGGATATTGCTTCCCATTCCCCCCTATCAGTTTTTTCCTCTTGTGGTCGATATGTGACAGAAGGACGACGCGGTGGTTGTGACGCCCGCACCCCTCACTGTATCCGCCACTGTCCAGGAACAAACAGCTGTGTCTTAGCTGCATACCGCAGGCATTTTTGTCTTGTTTGCTTAGATTATAAGGCATCACGTGCGCCTAAGCTGTCTGATGGTTTTGACAGCGCATTTACAACTAAATAAAGGATACCTTAAAATGGCATGATTAAACGACCAGGACCGGTTCTCAAAACTGGTGGAACGGGGGTGCGTCTTAAGTTAAGAAACAACTGCGTCTTGACGAAACTTAATGACAAGTGATTTAATCGTATCGCCCCAATCAGTTTGATCTACTTTGATCTGCTTTGATCTGCTTTGAACTAATTTAATTTACTTTGAGCTACATCGGTCTACTTTCATCTACTTTGAAATACTATGAAGTTCTTTGATCTACTTTTGTATACTTTGATCTGTCGATCAGATATCGAGTTAAAAAAAAATAATTCTCGTAAATATAAACCTTTTGCTGCCTATATTTCATATCGAGTTCGGATGCGATATTCTGAAGTAGAACAAAAAGTCTACAGGTCAAGCGGGAATGAGCCTCAGTTAAAACCGGTCTTTAGGTAATGGAAGCGAAGACAGAGCGTATGGTAATGTCAGGAAACGCACACTCATGAAAATATTTTTAAAAAAAAGAATCCTCACATTCGAAAGAGTGGCTACTTTCAAATACCATTTGGCATCCGTCCGTCACAATTTGACGATGGTGTAGACGTCACAAAGTGACGATGGTGTAGACGTCACAAAGTGACGATGGTGTAGACGTCACAAAGTGACGATGGTGTAGACGTCACAAAGTGACGATGGTGTAGACGTCACAAAGTGACGATGGTGTAGACGTCACAAAGTGACGATGGTGTAGACGTCACAAAGTGACGATGGTGTAGACGTCACAAAGTGACGATGGTGTAGACGTCACAAAGTGACGATGGTGTAGACGTCACAAAGTGACGATGGTGTAGACGTCACAAAGTGACGATGGTGTAGACGTCACAAAGTGACGATGGTGTAGACGTCACAAAGTGACGATGGTGTAGACGTCACAAAGTGACGATGGTGTAGACGTCACAAAGTGACGATGGTGTAGACGTCACAAAGTGACGATGGTGTAGACGTCACAAAGTGACGATGGTGTAGACGTCACAAAGTGACGATGGTGTAGACGTCACAAAGTGACGATGGTGTAGACTTCGCAGGACGAAATCACAAGGCCTGAGATTTTTTTAGCAGGATAATCTGGTTCCATTGACAGCCAATCCCCCGCCCCCCCCCCCCCCCCGCCCCCCGCCCCCAACACATCTGGATAAGCCAAGGAAACATCATGTTGCTGCTTTGAAATAGTATTATTATTATTAGAGGTCTTATATAGCGTGGTACCTCAGCCTAGGGCTGGGCTCACTGCACTGTATATCTTGGTGCCTTTATTAATGAGCACAATAAAATAATGACAGAGATGAAAGGAAGGATAACAATGGGCAACCGTTCTCGTTTTAGCATACAAAAGCTACTAGGAAGCAAAACCTCTCAGTTAAGAACAAAGAAAGCCATGCACATCACTATCATAAGGCGCAAGGGGGGCCCGGTACCTTATCAAAAAAAAGGCAGAGAAACTGCTCAATACATGAGAGAGGAAAATCTTCAGGAAAATAAATGGTCCAATGACAGACAATGATGGATGGAGAATCCGTACAAACCAAGTAACTCTTGCAACCAGTGAAATATACTCATCAACACCAGGCACAGAAACATTGCAAATCCCCTCTACATTCATAGGAGCCATAATGATCAATAAATTGATCGTGGGCCCTTAATATATATAAGAAGAAGAAAAGATATATCAATTTTTCCTTAAACTCACCTATAGTTACAACAATTTAAAAAATGCAGAATGCCCTGGATAGGACGCATTGAGACGATGCCGGATTAAAGAGCGGCAAAAGTTATCTACAGACGGCTAACCAGTCGACCCAGACTGAAATGGATGTTGGGAAGGATTTACATCAGCTACGTTCTTTTATGCATGATCCCAAGAAAATCAAATAGGGACTTGTGTTATGGAATTGTTGAGATATTCTCTAAGTTCTAAACGCGAGAAGAGAGTATCGTTATGAACATTGTGAGGTATAGCAAGTAGTTATAGAAGCAAAGGGTTTAAGAATCGTAAAGGTTTATATGGACTTCAAATCAAAAAAAAAAATAATAAAAAAAAATAAAAAAATAAATTTAAAAAAAGGTTTTATGTGAAGGTTTTTCTGTGACTTTTTTCGCGTGACCTTTTTTCGGTGACTTTTTTCCCTACAAAGGCATCTCTACCCCAAGGTCAACTATCAACTTCTAATACTACATTTGAATACCACGTTTGGAGAACCATTGATAGGTTAAAGCTGTAATATGAGACTGACTGGCGACTAAATTATATCTCCCCCACCTCCACCGCCCCCTACTCCTAACCCAACCAAACACAAAACTCACTGACCAGATGTCGCCACATTCCATGGTCATGGCGGCGGCCTGGCGGAACCAGATCCTAATCTTTGACCTAATTTTCCCCGAGGTATTCACGTGTACACGTTTACCTATTGAACTCCTGTGAACTCTACACCTGAGATCGATGGACGTATCGGTCTATCATTTGATTCGCGAGGTTGGGCAAAATGTATGAATGAATGAGTCAGACACTCTGTCGGCCTCTTATTGTGGGACTCTTAGGGTAATGGTAACAACAGATGTCCGGGCTGTTAGCGTTAACCCATGTGTACAAGTGATTTCCGCGTTCAAAAATATTATTCCACGTTATTTTTGAATTTTTTGTGGGTTTGTTGTTGTTGTTTTCCTAAATGTTTTAAGCGTTTTCTATTGGCCTCTAAAATAGGAATGTCGCCAAATGAAATGATTCTCTTCTCCGGTATAAAAAGTATCATTGTTGTGATTGGAAGAACTGTCTGCGTTAAGATTCAATTAAATTATGTTCGGCCCACTGATTCCCAAAACGAGAGGAGTGTGGGGGAAATGACACACAAGCTCAGAGAAACAGAGAGGAGTGTGGGGGAAATGACACACACGCTCAGAGAAACAGAGAGGAGTGTGGGGGAGTGTGGGGAAATGACACACAAGTTCAGAGAAACAGAGAGGAGTGTGGGGGTGTGTGGGGGAAATGACACACAAGCTCAGAGAAACAGGGAGGAGTGAGGGGGGGAGGGAAATGGCACACAAGTTCAGAGAAATAGAGAGGTGTGTGGGGAAAATGACACACAAGCTCAGAAACAGAGAGGTGTGTGGGGGAAATGACACACAAGCTCAGAGAAACAGGGGGGAGTGTGGGGGGAAATGACACACAAGCTCAGAGAAACAGAGAGGAGTGTGGGGGAAATGACATACAAGTTCAGAGAAACAGATAGGAATGAGGTGGGGGGGGGAATGACACACAAGCTCAGAGAAACAGAGAATAAGAGTACAATGGAGGAACAATTCAGACTGACCACATACGAAGTTTGAAAGTTTAGGTTTTTGAGCAACCGCTTCACATAATATTTACAGAGCTGTTCCAAAAAGTATGGTACTTTTGTTCATAGATATCTGAAGTGCTCTCAAAAATAGGCATAACGAATCCAGATATAAATATACCATAGCTCTGTAGCGATGTTATAAAAAAGGAAATGTATAGTTTTTTTAAGTACTATATCGATGATATAAAGACGTATTAGTATCAACAGGTAATCCGTATATAGAAACTATATAAAATATATTGATGAAAATGTGCACCGCAGAGCCACTTCCTATGCACTATAGTTTCACTGCTCCTGCTGATTGTGGAAATCGATTCTTTTAACAAATCTACCTAGATAGTGAAACGAGTGTTAACTTAATAAAAATGGGTTTGATTAATAATCTCCCTGGGATTAGGTTTGAGGGGCTTAATGTATAATCAATGTTAAATCTTGCATGTGTTCTTAGAAGTATATGCTAATCCATTAATTAATTTAAAGGGCGGGGGAAGATGAGACAGCTGGCACAACAACGTGAAGGTAAGGGTAATACAGCGAATGAACATGCAGGAGGTGACACGGTGGCAGACAAATCCAAAGCGCTCGGCGAGCCGACAGTAATAAAGTTTTAAGTATGCATCATTATCCTGCAGTTACAATGAAGGTGGCAGGTCGTATCCTGGCGTATCGGGGGCGTTTATTTCTTTGTAAACGCGATGGTGTTTATCCCGATCTTCAATATGTACATGTAAGACAAATATGTAAATGTAAGACCAATATGTAAATGTAAGACCAATATGTAAATGTAAGACCAATATGTAAATGTAAGAGCAATATGTAAATGTAAGACCAATATGTAAATGTAAGACCAATATGTAAATGTAAGACCAATATGTTAATGTAAGACCAATATTTAAATGTCAGACCAATATGTAAATGTAAGACCAATATGTAAATGTAAGACCAATATGTAAATGTGAGACGAGCAGAACACGTGCTCGGTACGGTCTTCACAAATGATGTAAATCCATTTTTAATAACAGCCCTTTTGCTAAAGAAAACCAGCCAAGCATGTCAAGGCTTACCAGGTCATTTCAATATATTTTTGGTCTATACGTAAGTAATCTGCACCGCAGTGCCCCTGAAGAAAACTATTTATTTTCGGCTTAAAACAAATCAGTAGAGAGGTGTGGGGGGGGGGATCTGCCCGTGAAGTGCATTTAACAGAAGTCTCCCTGAATTAATATGACATGCTGCACATACAGCCTGTGTCATTTTTGTGTTCAATATATTTGGATTAAAGTAAACACATATTAATTTTTTTTAAAATTACACGTTATCTCAAGGAGGGTACTCAAAGCTCGTGAGTGTGGATTAGGACCAGAGAATACGAAGCTACTCGTCTCTGACGTGTTACTGCATGTTAAAACGTTGTTTAGGGATTTATGTTCAATGAAATGTCTCATTAGGAAATGGCGTCAGCGGGCCGTCGAGCTCGCGCTCCTTATGCCCTCCCTGGCGCCCACCCACACCTGCCAGGTGCCGGGTTTCCCCGACGTCGTGCCGTGCGGGGGAACGCCAGAGACCTCCCTGGGCGTGAAGCGTCCCCACCAGCAACCGCTCGATCAGGTTTGCCGCCGGAGACCCTCCCCGCCCGGAGACATCTGGTCGACTGAAGACGCTGCGTTTAAAGCGTCCGCAGTCCACTTTCCTAGGGGCCGGGACGGTAAATTAACGTCCTACTATCTCCCCCCACTCGTCCCGGGGAAGCATCGAACGCCCTCTGAGAGGGATTCTACAGTGGGTTTCCACCTCGCAAATAATTCGCGAAGTAGCTGGGACGAAACGGTTGCCTAGGAGCAGCTTTCTCAGGGCTGCATATTTAGAATCATCGGCCAGAGGCTTCCACCACAGCCTCTCGCCTCATATCCCTTAACGGCAACTTGTAATCATGATCCCTACCCTGTGTTTGCCCTTTCTTCCCCCTGTGAAGTATCACAGGTGGCAGCCCTGTAGGAGCCGTTTATTCCAGCAACTAACATGCATGACCCTGTCTGCCACGCGGGATACGCAATGGTTGTTATGTGCCCCGGGTTAACGCCGAGGGGGTCGGTGGCCAGCGCTTCCAAATCGGCAAGCCACTACAGACTTGTCGACCGGAATCCCGGGAAAATTTATGTTCAATAAATGATTCGATTCTTAGCAAAGCATGACACATAAACATAAGATGTTAACAACATATAAATACAATATATATACATAATATGTAAACATAACAGAGGGGTGGGCAAACCACGGCCCGCAGGCTGCTTGCGGCCCGCAATGGATATTATGCAGCCCTCGAAGGCATTTAGAAATTTAAAAAAAAAATATTTGTTTTCAAAGTTATTTTGTTGAATTTTAAAGAATTTCATGTACCGTTATGATTAAATATTTTTGATCAAATTTCTTTCTATTGTTCTTTTTTTAAAAAAAAAAGTTCTTAACTTTTGTCGCGTAATGCTAAAAGGCGAATTTACCGATTTTAATATAGAGAATAGTTTATGGACACGTAAAATTTGGATATAATATACATGCGGCCCCCAATAGCTTTACATTTATCAATGTGGCCTTCCGCACAAAAAGTTTGCCCATCCAAAAAAAACACATAAGCATAACACATAAATCAGAGGCGTAGCTAGAGTGTTTGGCGCCCGGGGACAAGATTCATTTTCAAGCGCCTCCCTTTCTTTTTTCAACTCTCCAACCCATTATTTTCATCAATAAAATAATATCAAAGCGCATTTTGGCGCCCCTAACTTGTCTGGCGCCCGGGGACATCAGTCCCCCTTCCCCCCACGTAGCTACGCCTCTGACATAAACATAACACATAAACATAACACATATATTTAAATAACAAAGATAACATATATAATATTAGATGTTATTGGAATCCAACCTCAATTGTGGGGTACGACATCGTGTGGGAATTTTTAAAAACAATTTTTTGGCGAGAAAGGAGCCGGTACATACGCCATAGTTCCGTAATCATACTGTTAGTCACTTCCGTGGTTGAAGACGCCATTAGTCACTGCCAAGGTCTGATGACGTCATTAGTCATTGCCTTGTTTTGATGACGTCAATAGTCAATGTCATCGTTTAATGAAGTCATTGTCATTGCTATGGTTTAGCAGTGGATTCGATGACGGTGCCGTGAACTAAATGAGAAAAAAATTTATTCAGATTAAAAGTACACAATTGTTTTATTACTTTTTTGTGTCTGTTTTAATTAGACATATTCAACTTACTGGAATCGAGTTTAGAAACAGCAGAAATTATTTCGAAAGCAAGGAGAATTGGAAAAAAAAGGAGTAGGCGGCAACCCACGGGCAAGTTACTCTGTTTTACAAAAAAATTTGGACTTACCCCACAAACAAACGAAATACTCGCTGCCCTCAAGCATTCTTAAACTCCTCACAACAACCGACTGCTTCTTTGTTCAATACACCAAAGCGTTGTGACCCTAACCTTATTAGCAAAGTTTCAAATTGGACACACATACGAGCTCGCGAAAGAAACGAATCCTTGCCAAAACGCGAGCAATGGAAATGTTTAGTTTTTACACGCAGAAGAAACAAACCATTATCCTTAACTATTTCTACTGTGGTTGAGTTAGACAGTGTGTTGGCGCCACATTATCTACATTTGTGCATTCAATCCTCAAGACGACTCACGACTAAACAAAAGATTGCACTCCGACTACGGAAATGGGAAATGATATAAGTTGTAGTCGAGTAGTGTACAACTCAAGTGGTAGTGTACAACACAAGTGGTAGTGTACTACATAGGTGGTAATGAGATCAACTCAACATTTCGTGTTAAACAAGAAAATGCCAAGACGGATAAGGTCAATTTGAGTGAGTTTTAAAAGCAGTGTCTGGTGTCCAATTATAAAAAAAATATTTCGTTTTCTTCAAACATTACCAGTTGTACATATAGGTAATTAGACCATATGTACTCATAGGTAATGTAACCATTTTTACCAATAGGTAATGTGACCATTTTTACTTCTAAGTAATTGACACTTTGTACCCCATGGGTAATTCGACCATTTGAACCACTAGGTAATTTAACCATTTGCACCATAGGTAATTTAACCATTTGTACCGCCAGGTAATATGACCATAATATATATCACTATTTTATTTAAACCAGTCGTTGTGGCAAGGAGCATTTCTTTGAAATGATTTCCTAACTTCCTAAATGATTTCCGTTGTGGAGTTGTCTACAATGTCGAATCGGGATTCTCATTTGGTGCGTGTTTGAAAAAAGGTATGACACTAACTACCGAACAGTAACATGTTTCCAAAGCGCGCAATGAGATCCCTCTCATTCTATCGAAAGAAGTGAAAAAGACATATTTTAAAAAAAATAATTGTTTCCTGTTCACCGTTATCTAAACATTTGACACCGCTCCGTATTGCGATGTCCTCTGTGACCGTATTGCAATGACCTCTCTGATCTTTGATTACACCCGAAGCATTAAACCAGAGTCTGCCCCAGTTCATTGATTATGCGTGGGGCGCTAACAGGCAGGTGCTAAAACCGTCTAATTATAAGGCCTGGTTTGATGTTGGCTAGATTTGGTCGAACCCACGATAAAAATCTGGCATGAACAGTTTGATGCTGGTTTAATCAAAGAATGGTCGGGCTCTATGCCACATTGTCTGTTGGAAATTTCAAAGCCACTGATACGAGATATCAAAGTCGGATTATCCGCAGGGCATTGTAGGGGTGGGGCAGCGTGAACAGTGACGTCGACCCGAAAAAGAGTATGTGCCCACCCTTCCACACTTCCTAAGAGGGATCCGCCTCTAATATTGCTCATTTTTTAAATCATTTTATAAATGTGAATGATTTTCTTTTCTCTACATCGCCCACCGTCAAGGACATCTCTTTCTTTTCCACAACCAAGGACATCTCTGTATCGTCCATTACCTAGGACATCTCTATCTCGTCGACTACATAGGACATCTCTATCTCGTCCACAACCAAGGACATCTCTATCTCGTCCACTACCTAGGACATATCTGTCTCGTTCACTACCAAAGACATCTTTGTCTCGCCCAATGCCAAGGTCAATTCCATCTCGTTCACTACAAAAAAAAACACACAATATTTTGTTTATTTTAGCCTACACATGTTGGCGAGCGATTTACGCTTCATTTTAAACGTGCACTTGCTCCCGTGCTTTTATACAACTATCTCAATCGTAGACTTCTTCTTAAACAAGTCTCTGCATAGGAATCGAGAGCTGTATAGTCACATTCATACGATTTTAAATGGTAGGGGAAAGTTGCCTTTAAAATAAGAAACTTTAAGAAAAATCCCCTATCAGAGGCGAGATATTGTTTTAAACACAATCAGCCAACTGCTCTCAATCACGTCCACAACTGCTCTCAATCACGTCCCCAACTGCTCTCAATAACGTCCACAACTGCTCTCAATAACGTCCACAACTGCTCTCAATCACGTCCACAACTGCTCTCAATCACGTCCACAACTGCTCTCAATAACGTCCACAACTGCTCTCAATCACGTCCACAACTGCTCTCAATAACGTCCACAACTGCTCTCAATCACGTCCACAACTGCTCTCAATAACGTCCACAACTGCTCTCAATCACGTCCACAACTGCTCTCAATAACGTCCACAACTGCTCTCAATCACGTCCACAACTGCTCTCAATAACGTCCACAACTGCTCTCAATCACGTCCACAACTGCTCTCAATAACGTCCACAACTGCTCTCAATCACGCCCTCAACTGCTCTCAATAACGTCCACAACTGCTCTCAATAACGTCCACAACTGCTCTCAATAACGTCCACAACTGCTCTCAATAACGTCCACAACTGCTCTCAATAACGTCCACAAAAGTATAACCCTGAAGTTAGATACAATGTTTACAATGGAGATAAACTATTAAGTAGGTATTTTTTTAAAGGAAAAATTCATACGGGAGGTCAAAGGGTGAAATATTTCATTATTAAGACTTTAAAATTTATGGAATAATCCAGCTAGTTTTCTCATACAAGAAATGTTAGACAACACAATATAATAAATAAACATAAGGGAAAACTGGAAAGGGTCGTTTGAAATTCGAAAGCGTTACGTTGAGGGCCCAATTGGCTTGAGTGTGGTTAACTTTCAGGTGTGTTTGCTAAGCTGGAGTACTGTAAACAAGCGGCTAGTGCGAAACGCGATATGGTCACAGAGAGGCAAATACTCTCTCAAACCCTTTCGCTGATTGGACAGTTTCCAACTGTGCCAGGACTTTTCTGAGATGTCCATTGTTTCAACTGTATGGTTATTGGTGGTTTTTTTTTTTTTTTTTTTTTGTGGATAAGCAGATTAAGACGGGCCTGTGTAAGTTAGGAACATGTCTGAACAGCTGTGGGACGGAAACAAGATCAAAGATGTTTGCCTTGAAACCCTTGTAAATGCATCGTCATTTTTTAGTCAGCTATTTTCGTTGCCTTCAGACATCAAAACAAAAGAGTCGCATTCGACAGCAAATTGTTATGTTAATGGCAATCACTTTGTCCAAAGACAGCCATTGATGACATACGCCATACGGAATGTTGCATCTGCTATAGTGTTGGTGATTTGACGAAATCTCATTAAAATTATTTTTTTTGACATAAGATTGTCGAAGTGAGATTTGTGCGTGTGTGTGGAAAAGGGTTGGGGGGGGGGTGGATTTTAAAATATAAATTTAAAAAACGTGAACGTTATGGTTTTAAAGGACATCAAAATGCCGAAAACGAATTAGATTCATTCGTGACCTTGACCTTACTGTCACGTATAATCTTTTTTTTTTTTTTTTGATAGGATAATTAAATATCTGAACTATAAAATATGTTAATTAAAAAAATGTGTAGGATGTCCTTAGAAGAACAACTATATTTATGAAATTCAACCAATGTAATTTCTGTTTTGTTTAGTTTGTTTGTTGGTTTGTTTTTGCCCGGTTCCCTTGATGCGCCTTGGCCCTCAGATTTCTTTTTGGTTGATGGCAGTCAAGGGATTTAATAAATGCTTTGATGTCACAGACGTGTGGAGTAGTCTTCCCTTGAAGCTGACGCAACTCACAGTTCAGAGCGTGATTTTTTAAAATAGATTTTCAATGAATGTTGCGGTCATTGCGTTTTGACCTTGACCTACTTTCACATCCCGATGGATGAAAGGGGTGACAATAATTTGATGAAATACGGTAGTACTAAATTATAGCAATCGGTAATGAAAATGAAGGGTGTTTAAAATATGCGTGGCAGATCTAGGTCAGCTGGCTTTAAAATTTTTTTTTTGTTTTCATCACGTGATGTTGATGACGTGTCAAGATAAACTCGTGACGCTACACAACAGTGAAATAAATTATCTGCGCGTTTTTTTTTTTTGTCGCATGGACAGTGACATCATAGACAATTTTCTTCCTCCTCACGTACAACTTCATGGCGTGTGGCCCGGGGGGGGGGGCGGGCTTGGTGCTGGTGTTATGTAGGGTGATCAGTACATGCTCCAGCTATTGTAAAGATATTAATTATTTCATACAGCTTCTTGTGGATTTTACAAAAAAGGACTTTGCTAATCAACACCAGCGGATACAACACGTGACACGAAAGCTAAGCCATTTTAAGTTTTTTTTCTTAGTCACGGCGCCACCATTGATTAGGACGAAACAATGTTTAACACGACTACACAAAACTAACACAGCAACAGCACACGTTTTCGGCTGTAATTAAGGACACAAACAATTTTTTTTAAAGCTATAGAATCTTGAAAAAATGTCGAAGAATTATTTCCAACCTGATCCTCGTTTCTTTTACGTTGATTTCAAAGAAATCCGACGAACGTTCTTTATTTCCAATGAAATCTCTTCTTTTTAGTTTCTCTCCCATCTCTCCTTTACGGATGCAATTTTTGTGTTGGTTTTTTTTTTGGTTTTGTTTGGTAAGATAAAAATGTATAACCACCCATAACATCCTATAGTATAACCACCCATACCATCCTATAATTTAGGGATACGATTTAAGGCATTATGAAATTTTCACGGTGTGCATCTTACCACCAAAATAATATCCAAAAATGTACTGCAATTCGTATGAAATTTATACAACATTAACAACACCAAAATACAAACAACCAAAAAAAAAAACGTGCAGTGTTAAGTACCGTACCTCCACAATATATTGTAAAGTACCGCACCTCCACAATATATTGTAAAGTACCGCACCTCCACAATATATTGTAAAGTACCGCACCTCCACAATATATTGTAAAGTACCGTACCTCCACAATATATTGTAAAGTACCGCACCTCCACAATATATTGTAAAGTACGGTACCTCCACAAAAAATTGTAAAGTACCGCACCTCCACAAAAAATTGTAAAGTACCGCACCTCCACAATATATTGTAAAGTACCGCACCTCCACAATATATTGTAAAGTACCGCACCTCCACAATATATTGTAAAGTACCGCACCTCCACAATATATTGTAAAGTACCGCACCTCCACAATATATTGTAAAGTACCGCACCTCCACAATATATTGTAAAGTACCGCACCTCCACAATATATTGTAAAGTACCGTACCTCCACAATATATTGTATAGTACCGCACCCCCACAATATATTGTAAAGTACCGCACCTCCACAATATATTGTAAAGTACCGTACCTCCACAATATATTGTAAAGTACCGCACCTCCACAATATATTGTAAAGTACCGTACCTCCACAATATATTGTAAAGTACCGCACCTCCACAATATATTGTAAAGTACGGTACCTCCACAAAAAATTGTAAAGTACCGCACCTCCACAATATATTGTAAAGTACCGCACCTCCACAATATATTGTAAAGTACCGCACCTCCACAATATATTGTAAAGTACCGCACCTCCACAATATATTGTAAAGTACCGCACCTCCACAATATATTGTAAAGTACCGCACCTCCACAATATATTGTAAAGTACCGCACCTCCACAATATATTGTAAAGTACCGCACCTCCACAATATATTGTAAAGTACCGTACCTCCACAATATATTGTATAGTACCGCACCCCCACAATATATTGTAAAGTACCGCACCTCCACAATATATTGTAAAGTACCGTACCTCCACAATATATTGTAAAGTACCGCACCTCCACAATATATTGTAAAGTACCATACCTCCACAATATATTGTAAAGTACCGTACCTCCACAATATATTGTAAAGTACAGTACCTTCACAATATATTGTTTAGTACCATACCTCCACAATATATTGTTAAGTACCGCACCTCCACAATATATTGTAAAGTACCGCACCTCCACAATATATTGTTAAGTACCGCACCTCCACAATATATTGTAAAGTACAGACTAAGACCATATGCCGACAGAATCATTGCTGAAGAACAGGCCGGCTTTAGGCAAGGCCGTGGCACTACTGAGCAGATCCTAAACCTCCGGATACTATGTGAGAAATATGCTCAACACCAACAAAACCTATACCAGGTCTTTGTGGATTTCAAGGAGGCATTCGACAGGGTTTGGCATGCTGATTTATGGGCCACCATGGGGCACTACATTGTTTAATATCACACCCCAACAATTCTCACCTTTGCTCCGCATTCCCATGTTTTCTCATAGGCCATACTTATTGCATGCGTACACCCGAACCTGTCATGTACGCATCAGTAAAACAAAACCCAGAAAAAAACGCTTCCAGATATCTTTGTTTCGTTAGCTAGACCACACCGGCAAGACTAATGTACGAGAAATTTATAGCCATGTAGAATGTACTGAGACATATATGCTTTTTTTGGTCAGTTTTTGTTTGTAAGCATTTTTCATTTTACTACTACCCAGTATGATGGGACTGGGTGCATGGGATGTGTCCCACAAGCAAGCTGACCCTTGGGAATTATCTGGCCAATTGTAACAATAAAAACAAAAAACTACAATTTATGTATAGGACTTGGCACTGGAGTTCATTCAAACTTTTTTAAGTTGAGGAAAATGGTGTGTCTTCAACTGTTAGTTTCTAAGACGTTATTGTTCGCCGACCATCAATTTCCATGTTGTAAACGATATGTCTGATGTCTATGTTGTAAACTTTATCTCTGATGTCTATATTGTAAAACTTTATCTCTGACGTCTATGTTGTAATGCCCTTCCATGTTGTAAACTGTATGTCTGATGTCTATGTTGTAATGCCCTTCCATGTAGTAAACTGTATGTCTGATGTCTATGTTGTAATGCCCTTCCATGTTGTAAACTTTATGTCTGACGTCGATGTTGTAATGCCCTTCCATGTTGTAAACTGTATGTCTGATGTCTATGTTGTAATGCCCTTCCATGTAGTAAACTGTATGTCTGATGTCTATGTTGTAATGCCCTTCCATGTTGTAAACTTTATGTCTGACGTCGATGTTGTAATGCCCTTACATGTTGTAAACTGTATGTCTGATGTCTATGTTGTAATGCCCTGTCTAACATCAAGAAATGCAGTTTGTTCACATACAGCTGCTGTCAAAGAACTCGCAAACATCTCTAGGTTTTTACGAAATTGAGCTTAAATTTTAGGTATATTCGATCGGTCTAACATGATCTCACAGGAAAGCAGTGCATATTTGGTGACAATGGCACAAATCTATTGATGCCTTATTAAAAAGTAGGACGACAATTTTTTCATTTGATAATTGATCTGCATCAATGTTTTAGTATGTAAAATTTGTATGTGTTCCATTCAGACCCCCACCCTCGCTTCCCTCACACCCCCCGTCTCCTTCACACCCCTTCCTTTCGCTTTCCGCTAACCTATCACCAGAGGCGTAGCGAGCTTAACTCGCGCCCGGGGCACAATACCTTTTTAGCGCCCCCCCATTCGAATACCATACAATATTATAGTAAAATATACCATTTGGCGCCCCTTTGTGAGTAGCGCCCGGGGCATGTTGCCCCCCCCCCCGCCCCCCTCACTACGCCACTGCCTATCACTAAGTAAACGATGAAGATGGCCTTTTAATTTAAATATATGTATATACCGGTCTATAGATTTAATGTACTTCTTCGGATTAACTTCCCCATACTTTTCAACACTCTGAGTTAGTAGACACACATCGGATTAATTTACCCATAAATAATGCATGTGTTTCTGCTCCTCAAATTCGTAAGAACTTCCCCTTAGAAATCCAACTACTCGAGTCCCAACCCACCCCCACCCCCACCCCTGCTCACGCCCCAACCTTCCCCAATACCACGCCCGCCCCTCAAAACGACGCCCCTGTCAGGGGATTGAAAGGGTCACAGGCATTCGGTTCTTTGTTTTTTTTCGTGAGTTGCGACCCCTGCCGACCTTGACCTTGCAGTTTACTCGTCCGATTATTTTAGTCTCCCGACTGTTTGTCCTCGTGTTTGTTTGTCCCAGCCCCCCCCCCCCTATGTTTGCGCGTCTCTCCCTGTAGCATCCCTGTAGCATTTCGCCCTCTCTCTAGCGCTGTGTGGGACTTCCGTGGACTTTGGATTAAACGGACTTCGTATAGTTCTGTCCCTTTTTTTTTTTTTTTTTTTTTTTTTTTTTTTTTTTTACATTTACACAAAAAAAAGAAAGTTTCCAAATAGAAGAAAATGTCTATTTTAAGATTAAAACTCTCTTCCTTATCGAGGATGTCTTTGCGAAATGATAACTTTTTTTGTTTTTGTTGTTGTTGTAATCTGCTATTGAGCTGAAGGGAAATCGGGAGGGGGGGGGGGGGGGTAGAGATTTTAGAGCATAATGCGATTAACTTAATCCGGTTTGTAAATGTCAGCAAATTTTTTTTAAATTTATTTTTTTCGTCGTAAAAGATATTGATTTGTAAGGATAACACTAAGTTGTTGTAATCGTTAGATTAAAAACGTGTGTGTGGGGGGAAGAAGGCGGGATCGGGAGGGGAAGTGCGAGATCGGGAGGGGAAACGTTATTTTTTTTTTTGTATCCATATTATTATATCGTCATGTAGTTCTGAGAAATACATTTTTCTTCCAAAATGCTCACGCTCAATGGGCGGCTATTTATAGAATGGTGGAACTTAATGGATTAACCGTTTACTGTTTGTTGCTCCCTTTGATATTTGTAACAAAATAGGGCGTGCATTTGCCCCCCCCCCCAACCCAACAAGCCTTTTTGACTCTTCCGCCCACCAACTCTACCGACCTCCACCACAGGTATTCTACCCCTATAGTCAAGACATACCCCCTCTACTTCTACTACCTTTCGTTCTTCCAAGCCTTGGAGACACTAGCGTCAATCACATCGACAGACATCCAACAGTGATGGCTCATTCTCTGTTACACTTATCACCTCTACGGCCTTTCGTCCTACCAAACCTTGGAGATCTAGCGTCAATCACATCGACAGACATCCAACAGTGAGAGCTCATTCTCTCTTCCACACATACATCACTCCCCCCCCCCCCCCCCGCGACCTTTCAACTAATCCATATGCCACCTCTAAATGATATCTCTTCATTTGCCTGTCAGACCACCTACCAACTCTACTGCCCGCTCGAAAATTCCTTATAGTACAAATTTCCTGTCGACGCGACCTTTGACTATCGACTCCCTGAAGCATCACCCTGTCGACATTTCTAATGGGCGTCAAACGCTACAGGAAACATAGGTTGCGATGGACCTTTGACTTGTGTTAATGTTCTCAAATAAATTTGCGGGTACTCTTTAGAAAATAAAACAAAACCTTAACTCCATGTAATTTATTTCAGACTGCGCTACATTTGAAAGCCATTCAGAAATTCCACACGTAACGATTGCAAAGGATTCCCTCCTGTTTCTCTCCCCCACCCCCCTAAATATCCTTCAACAGCACCCGTTAGACACGAAGCTGCCCCAGCCAAGTTCTCATAACGAGATAACAGCGCAGTCCAGTAGTGTTGACACAGCCAGTCTTGGGCGCCCCTTGCATGGCCGAGGGTTTCACTGCAGTCCTCAGCTGATCAAACTCAGACTCTCAAAACTTGATATTGTGATAAATTCCGAGACCTGGTTTGAGGGGGGCGACTCGTTCTTGTTTACTCATGGCTAGTTACTTGCCCTTGAGTCTGCGAAGTCCTTTCGGTAGCCTCCCCTTTTTAAAATGACGCTGGATTTGTTTTTGGAATATTATGGTTCTCAAATCGTTATGACCGGGGCTTATCAGACTGTGTGAAATGTGATAAAAGTTATATCATTAAGTAGAATATTATCAATAATAATTTAAAGAGAGGCATTGATTTGATATTAATTGGGGCTCTGCTCTGACATAGAACAATACAAATAATATGTTGCTTAATTAGGGACATTTCTCTGGGGTTTGGGATGCCTTGAACTTAAGTCGGCTATTTTCCTTCTTTTCCGAAATGTCCAATTCGTTCTGTTGGAAGACCGTTCACTTCAGACAGTGTGGTTAGTTCGTGATCTATTTGGATAGATATCATTCGTTGGAGAAGTATATCCTCTATGTGGTTGCTACTGGTTGCCACATAAAATCCTCTCAAGATTTGATATTCCGTCAGCAAAGGCTTGTCGTTTACAACCAGCAGCGTACAAACATTCGGGAACGTTGTTTTATTTCACGTTGGGATAGCGATACCAGGCATATAAAACAAAGGGGTAAGTTTTGAACTAGATTAAATGTTAAATTCATAATTTCGATTGGGAAAATCTAATCATTTACAATTAAATGTTAAATTAAGCAAACTAGTGATTATATATATATTTATTAAAATTTAAGTTTAATCTATTCTAAGGCATAGTCTATTGTTTTTGTTCCCTTCTTATTGGACTCTAACCAAATTCAATGTCTTAACAAGAGCTCATTATTATCTGATAATTTAAATAATGCCGATAGAATATTAAGACCGTATGTTTTTTAACGACCCGAGCTTGAGTCTAGAACTGGATTTTTAAACATTTTATTGGAAAATTTTACTATATGTTGTATTAAGATATTTTTTTATTCCTATAAATAATGCAACAAATTACTTCTGAAAGGTTCAAATATCCTTTCATGTTTTATTATATCATAAACTATTATATTTATATATATATTGAAAGTTTATTATTTTTTTGGATTGATTGATTCAGTGTTTGGTCATCTGTGGTCAATACATTTGTTTCTCCCTTGTTTATATAAAAGATGATCGGACGCCAAACTTTCAATATTGTTTTTAATGAAGCTGTTCACTTATGTTTACCTTATGTCTAAACCATTGAATGTAGAATTTATGCCCGCACTATTTTGAGGGATGCGTAACACGACGTCACCAGTTGGCGTTGTAAGGAACTGCTTTTTTAATAAATGGTTGCTCCGCTTAGCTCACATGAAAGTAGACAAGTTTCACCTCTTTTTTTCTGAACATCTCTGTTGTTCATTATTGCCATCCGGCCGTTGGCTAATTAGAAAATCCTTGCCGAATACTTCAACTCAACACACTAATTGTTTTCCGGTTTCCTGTAGGCGACACGAAGCGCATCCGCTGAGACCCTCGACAAAGTCTTGTTAAAAAAAAAATAAGCTAGAAACGACTCGTGTAAGGCGCGGAGAACTTGACATGACCAGAAAACTGCATGTTTCTCTGATCACAACTTTCATTACGTGTGCAGTGGTGTCATGAGCGCGCACGCTTTGCTATACATTTTAAGGGTCTAACATTTCAGTTACGTCAAATGGAAGAGGTGCGCAATGAGCTAGTGCGTAATTCTTTTAAAAAAAAAAAAATTTCAAACACTGAAGTCTTCTGTCCTAGTCAGTTTGAAAAACACGTTCTTCTTTGGTTTTTATGTATTTTATTTAATGATGTTCAGAGTCAGACACATCGAGTACATCGGTTGGACGTTGAAGTATTACTATAGTCGGATACATCACGTACACTAGTTAGACGTTGAAGTTTAATCAGGTAGAAATATACAAAGGGTATGGGGAAAAACATTTATTTATTTCGAATATTTTACGGTTCCTATTAATTGCAAAGGCATATTCTTTGGTTTCCTGCGTCACTTCCGTAGTTGCTTATGTCTACCATTTCCAGTTGACTACGGGTCTATACAACAAACTAAGAGTGTGTCTCTGACTTGTTTCTATTGTCCTTCTGCAGGTTCCCTCTACCCTTTGTGTCTCTGACTTGTTGCTATTGTCTTTCTGCAGGTTCCCTCTACCCTTTGTGTCTCTGACTTGTTGATATTGTCCTTCTGCAGGTTCCCTCTACCCTTTGTGTCTCTGACTTGTTGCTATTGTCCTTCTGCAGGTTCCCTCTACCCTTTGTGTCTCTTATATATATATATATATACTGCTTCTGGTACGCACTGCTTTATCTTCAAAACCGTCACCCCACCAACACAACAGGTTTTATATTAATATTACTGGATGGGTAAAATGTCTGAAAAAGAGCGTAAATTATGCGTGACGTTTGAAACCAGGTAAACACGATGATTTTTTAATCCTTTGGGTGACGCCGGTATTGATCAATAAAGAGCCACAGGTACAGTGAAAGACTCCCATAGGAATGTATGTAGGTCTAGGGTTTAAAGGCCGGCAGATAAGGTGTAGGAGTGTCTGTAGGACTAGGGTTTATAGACCGGCAGGTAGGATGCAGGAGTGTCTGTACGACTAGGGTTTAAAGCCCGGCAGGTAGGGTGCAGGAGTGTCTGTAGGACTAGAGTTTAAAGACCGGCAGGTATGGTGTAGGATTGTCGGTATGACTAGGGTTTAAAGATCGGCAGGTAAGGTGTAGGAGTGTCTGTAGGTCTAGGGTTTAAAGACCGGCAGGTATGGTGTAGGATTGTCGGTAGGATTAGGGTTTAAAGACCGGCAGGTAGGGTGTAGGAGTGTCTGTAGGCCTATTGTTTAAAGACCGGCAGGTAGGGTGTAGGAGTGTCTGTAGGCCTATTGTTTAAAGACCGGCAGGTATGGTGTAGGAGTGTCTGTAGGCCTATTGTTTAAAGACCGGCAGGTAGGGTGCAGGAGTTTCTGTAGGCCTATTGTTAAAAGTGTATCATATATTATATAAAATGAAAAGTTAACTCTTTTTGTGTATAACATTTGGACCCACCGGTGTAAAAAAACTGCACCCCGTTATGCCCTGGAGTTTCTTATTGCTTTAACCTGAGTGCAGTCCTGTCCGCTCTATTTTTAGTACAATCAGTGTTAAATGCTTAGATGTTGGCACATTCAATGTTACCTCTGACGGCGTGCGCATTTGAAACTATGGCGCCTAAATTATGGAACAGTTTGCCTCACTCTTTTAGTGAAATTTAAAATAATTTTTAAAAATCCTCCAAGAAACATTTAAAGTCTTTTCTCCTTAAATAGATTTTATGACATAGCATGGACACAAGCGCTATACAAGTAATTAATCATCAATCATCATCATTTTGCTGCACAGAATCAATAACTATGGTACCATGCAAAACCTCCATGGTCCGAAACAACGACTATAAAATCAACTACTTTAATCCGCTACTGGTTATATGGTAGGATGCGCTATTTTATAACTGTTAGATAGTGTACCGACGTCTGCATTTTGTTCATATTGTTTGGTAATTAGATGTATGAATAGATGTTCTTGCTCCCATGACTTCACAAAAAGGTAATGAAAATGTCTCATAACATGTCGTCACAGCAAAGTCATTACACCATACATGGCATCACAGCAAAGCCATTGCACCATACATGTCGTCACAGCAAAGCCATTGCACCATACATGTCATCACAGCAAAGCCATTGCACCATACATGTCATCACAGCAAAGCCATTGCACCATACATGTCATCACAGCAAAGCCATTACACCATACATGTCATCACAGCAAAGTCATTACACCATACATGTCATCACAGCAAAGTCATTGCACCATACATGTCATCACAGCAAAGTCATTGCACCATATATGTCATCACAGCAAAGCCATTGCACCATACATGTCATCACAGCAAAGTCATTGCACCATACATGTCATCACAGCAAAGCCATTGCACCATACATGTCATCACAGCAAAGTCATTGCACCATACATGTCATCACAGCAAAGCCATTGCACCATACACGGGACGAATCCGTTATTTAATTTTACAGCAAAGTCATTGAACCATACATGTCATCACAGCAAAGCCATTGCACCATACATGTCATCACAGCAAAGCCATTACACCATGTATTGCCGCATTAGCTGGCTCCTTACAGGACCGACATTAGTATACGTTAAATTGCAACAATTGCTAATTGTGGATTGGCTAAGTAAACATCGAAGATGTCCCCCCGTCCCCCCCCCCCCCCAAACCACTACCACCCAAATCTCCAGGTTCTCAGTATCACAGCAATGCCGTTACATCTCACCCACCGCTGGTTCATGAAACATAAGAATAATATGTTCATTTTCTTTACTCTTACCACTTCGTTGGATACGCCTATGGCCATTTGGAAGCCGACCCAGGCGAGAGCATAACCCCTGCCTCACTTTATATTTAACGAGACACATTAGTTTTACATTAAACTGCACAGTATATACACATTAGAGCATTAGCTTAACATGTGACTACTGCCCAGTCTTAACATGTTTACTTGTAAATCTCTGCCACGTTTAGGAGCGCATGAACATCGCCTCCCCCCTTCTCCAACCCGCTACAACGACCCCATTTCACAAAACATGAACATGTAAATGCTGACAGATTTATATGCATGAAGACATGAAGACACTTATGGTAATTACATTTCACTCATTGTTGTTGCATGTGTTTGTGTCTCATATCGCTTGCTCAACACATTTCTGACACAGTTGAACAAATGAAATCGTAATAGGTTGGCTATAGAGGACCGGCACTTAATGAGAATTTCAACAAAACAAAACACAAAAAAACTACTTTTACCACTAACCACTAGTCAGAAAGACATGTCACTCTTACCACAAACCATTTGTCAGAAAGACATGCCACTCTTACCGCAAACCTCTTGTTAGGAAGACATGTCACTCTTACAGCAAACCACTTGTCAGAAAGACATGTCACTCTTACCACAAACCTCTTGTTAGGAAGACATGACACTCTTATCACAAACCACTTGTCAGAAAGACATGTCACTCTTATCACAAACCACTTGTCAGAAAGACATGTCACTCTTACCAAGAATAACATGCAAACCACATTTTGAAGAAAGTTTGAACACGGGACGAATCCGTTATTTAATTTTACAATGTGCAACATTTATCACGGAGCCCAATCTACTGGTACGTCTTGATTTTCACGATACGCCTCTCATTCCCCCATTTCTTTGCCTAAGTACGAATTTTTCTACCGGGTACTCGTGTGGTGAGCTGAACTTGATCCTTGTATTTGATCGTCTCTCCTGCGCTGTGCCAAAGATACCAACGCTGGTGGCGTAGGGTGCATCATGGAGCAGACAAATATTTGTGTAAATGCCCGTCTTCATATAGACATGACGGATCAAACACAAATGCGCCATCTTGACGTTTTCAGTCATAACAGAAATCTGAAGCAGAGGTTGGTGACCTTTCTATCGCCTTTATCTTTATGTGCCCCCCTTCCCCAACCCCGCTCAACCATCTCGCTTTATTCCGGTACACCATCTGCTTTTATTGTTTATTATGATTATGTCTTTTTTTAAAAAAAAGGGCGATGGGTATGTTAGAAGGGTTTCCCCCCCCCCCCCCCCCAAAAAAAAAAAAAAAAAAAAGAAAAACTGAATCCGCCACTGCAAAGACAGATGCTTCTTGAATATACCCACTTAGTGACCAGGTTCATCGAAGGACACGCTCTTGAAAGTTCGCTTTGACTCTAGAGCAGTAGAATGTAGATACAACTCAAGTTTGCAAGCATTAGGAATATATAGTCACAGTCAAAGGGCAAGAATCTTGAAGAAATCAGCATCCAGGGGGAAAAAAAAATTATTTCGTTAAACATTGCTTTAATTTTCACATTACTCGTGTCCAAAATGAAACAATAACCATACAAAAAAATATTAGAGTTGTATGTTCGTTTTTATCGCACAGTTTGAGAACCTGAACTTATCCCAAAACGTAAAGCCACAACTTAAAGAGTATACAAAGATAAAGCCTATAGATAGGAACGCCACTTGGTGTTCTCGGGTCGAAATGGTGGATTTCCAGTGTCGAAGGATAAGAGACCAATGTATTAGGATAAGAGACCGATGCATTAGGATAAGTGACCGATGCATTAGGATAAGTGACCGATGTAATAGGTTAAGTGACTTATGCATTAGGATAAGAGACCAATGTATTAGGATAAGTGACCGATGTATTAGGTTAAGTGACTGATGCATTAGGATAAGAGACGAATGTATTAGGATAAGTGACCGATGTATTAGGATAAGAGACTAATGTATTAGGATAAGTGACCGATGTATTAGGTTAAGTGACTGATGCATTAGGATAAGAGACTAATGTATTAGGTTAAGTGACTGATGCATTAGGATAAGTGACCCATGCATTAGGATAAGAGACCGATGTATTAGGATAATAAGTGACCGATGTTTAAGGAAAAGAGACCGGTGTATTAGGATGAGTGACACATGTTTTAGGGTCAGTGACCAATTTATTAGGATAAGAGAGCAATGTATTTGACATTAGGATAATAGACCAATGTATTAGGATAATAAACCAATATATCCATAACGATTGAAAGAAATACAAGGAATAATTGTGTTAGTTTTCTGGTTGTCAAATTGTGTTAGTTTTCTGGTTGTCAGCCAACAAAGGGGGCGAGCGACACCAGAGTGTCTGATAATGGTGGGGGCAGTGGGGGGTCGGAAATAGGACGGACGTGACGTCACGGAAGTGACTGCCGGGTAGCACGACACGTCTGTACTCCCGTTGATTGGTTACGTAGCAATATATGGATGAAATTGGGGTGGAACCTCGGGGAACAGGGAAGGGGGGGATTCGGGTAGGAATCCATTATATAGGAAAGAGTAGAAAGAGAGGGATTTTGGAAAGTGTCTAGTATAGGCAAGAGTGCAGGGAGAGATTAGAGTCAAGGTATCCAATATAGGCAGCGGTGTATTGCCAAATTTTTAACAAAGGGTTCGCAGTTAGTATGTCCCCTTATGCCATATCGGTCACCGCCACAGTCAGACTTGATTTTAGGCATATTTATTATCTTGAACTAACGGTTCGCACGAACCTGACCGAACCGGCTCCAAACCACCGCTGAATATAGGGACCAATAGAGGCAGGGATTATAGTCAGAGTGTCAAGTATAGGGACCAATAGAAGCAGGAATTAGAGTTAAGGTGTCCAATATAGGGACCAATAGAGGCAGGGATTATAGTCAGATTGTCCAGTATAGGAACCAATAGAATCAGGAATTAGAGTCAAGGTGTCCAATATAGGGACCAATAGAGGCAGGGATTATAGTCAGGGTGTCCAATAGAGGGACCAGTAGAGGCAGAGATTGTGGGAACGTGAACGATTCAAATGAATTGGGAGTTAGCTGATGAGAGTTAAGAATGTATTACTGAAAGTGGTGGGGTGGGGAGTGGGGAGTCTCCAGTATTGATTAGCATTAAAAGGACAACATCAGTAAAAGGACAACATCAGTAAAAGGACAACATTGTGGGGCAATCTTATCGTGATATACGACTTTTAGCTTACACTGACTGCAGGGTAATAAAAAAAAACCAGTAAAAGTCTAACACAAGAATACTCAAGGAAGCTCCTGAGTGAAACTTGAGCTCCTGAGAGGGTGACGTTACGAGTTCTTCACATTCCAGAACACAATTATCATTTTAGGACAATGGTCGGAAACCAGCAGCTCCGGAGCCGTATTATGGCATTGTAGGACTAGCAACCCTCTCCTTTAATGAGCTCCTTTTACTCCCTCCATTAATAAGCTCATTGTACTCCTTCCCGTTAATAAGCTCCTTTTACTCCCTCCATTTATAAGCTCATTTACCCTACCCTTTAATGAGCTCCATCTGCTGCCTTCAAACAATGACCCCCCCTGTCACCCCCTTATAGCGTTAACCCCTGTTCAATCACAATCCACATCCTTAGCATTGCTATTTTGAAAAGATGTTATAGCTGCCTTTTAAAAAAAACACAAATTCTAGAGTAAAAACCCTTGCCTGCTGCTAGAGGTAAATCAAGACAATTACTACTGTACAAATATGAAGGGCCGCGCTATTTTTAGCAGTTGTGACCTTTCAGGGCGTCAAAGAGGGACAGGATCTGGCCACTCTTGACCTAAATTCCGCGTGTCAATATTATCCATCTCCATCTCAGGCCCGTATCCGGCCTCTGGAAGTCAACGTCTTGTCAACACTGGAGACCCCGACACGAGGGGGAACTTCAGAGCCGCCAAAACTAAAGATGTCTGGAACCCGCTGGGGGAAGGAGGGATAAGGGTGGCTGGGCAACACCTCTGATAACCGGCCGACCGCGTATTTTAACTACGTCACCAGACGTAGTACCTTTGATTTTATTTTTTACTATCCCTAGCCCGAGTACTAGTACTTCGGTAAATTGTAAGTTTGAAAAGGAAACGGTAATGGCTACTTTCTGATGCGGTGGTTCTCAACCTTCCTAATGCCGCGACCCTTTGGTAAAGTTCCTCATGTGGTTGTGACCCCAAACCATACAATAAATTTCGTTGCTACTTCATAACTGTGTTTTCCGATGGTCTTAGGCGACCCCTGTTTAAGGGTCATTCGACCCCCAAAGGGGTCACGACCCACATGCTGAGAACCGCTGTTCTGATGTAATGATAGTGTTATTTCTTCCAAATCAATTTGAGTTTGGGGAAAATATAATGTTGTTTAAACAATAAGGAAAAAAAAGTTTACCAACAGGGCTAAATGTTATCCCAAAGTCCTCGCTATAACAATGCCAAAAGTTATCCCAAAGTCCTTGCTGCAATAGGGCTAGAAGTTTATCGGTGTCTTTGCTACAAAGTTCCAAAAAACTATCCCAAAATCCATGCTACAACAATTCCAAAATCTATCCCAAAGTCCATGGCACAACAGTGTCAACAATTATCTGAAAGTCCTTTCTACAACAGTGCCAAAAGTTATCAGAAAATGTCCTAGCCACAACAGTGCCAGATGTTATTCGAAATTCCTTGCTATAACGGTGCGAATGTGCATAAGTATGATTGAATCAATCTCACCACGCTATGTTTTTGTCTTTATAGCTATATGTATATTAAACGTTTCTAATTAGTGCGACATCTACGTGTAATGTGTAGAGTGGTGACAGAATTACTGACATAATTAATAACAAAATTAATGACAGAATTAATGACAGAATTATTGGCAGAATTATTGACAGAATAATTGACAGAATTATTGTCAGAATAATTGACAGAATTATTGTCAGAATAATTGACATAGTTAATGAGATAAGTAATGACAGATTTATTGACAGAATTAATGACAGAATAATGCATTCAATATTCATTCATTTTAAAGTCATTGTAAACATAATTTAGAAAATAATTGAGGAAACAAAATGGTCTCCGTTTTTTTTAGAAAGTTTCCCAAAACGTACAGACACAAAAAAAAACAACAACCTAAATGTCTCGTGTTTCTAAAAATGGATGATTTCGTGTTAAAATGAAAGGATGCGTTTCAGCTGACCTCCACTAATATTTATGAACTTTTGTGAATTTTGTTTTTTATAAAAAAAAAAAAAAATCCATGATAACATTAACTTCACTTTTGTTTGAGCTGGCAGGCTGGCTGGCTGGGTAGCAAAATCTTCGGACGGTTAATTAACCCGCTTCTCGTCAACCTATCGAGCTGAAACGTGGCACATAGACAAGACACGTTGCCGATGACAGCACCTTCTGTCAAACAACAAATATTCAGCCCCACCCCTCAGTCCCTATCCTCCAAAATCAGTTTTTCCTATTTTTAAAAGGGGAACATTAAATAAAATTCTAGATAACCGTGCTAAATTAAATTCTTTTTTTTTTTTTTAAATATCGCAAGTGCATTTGTTGCGTAATAAATTATTATTATTTTTTTTTTTCAAAAATTATTGGTGAAATAAATCTGCGGTGTAAAAGCGGTTAAGTCATTAGAATATTAATATAGTTCAGGGGCATGAAAAAAAATGTGTGGTTGTGAGTCCCTTGGGCGAGTGGGGGGTGGGGGGGGAGTGGGGGGATGGGACGGCTAATTGCGATACTTTTAACGTGTGTTACTTGTATGCATATTCTCAAACCCATCTATTATCCAATATTACGTTTTATAAAGAATTTATAGGACAAAATTTTGTTTTAGTTTTTTTAAAATTTAAAATGAATTTAATGTGTAAAGTATCATGGTGTACCTGGCCATTACGAGAACCTTTTATTTGATCCTTCAACACTCATCACCTTTAAACAATTATTTTTTTTAAAAATTAATAAAAAATTAACTAATGCTTTTTTTTTTTTTTGCATGACTTTTTTTAAAAGCAATCTTATAAATAACATTTAACACTCAACAAAAAATAAATAAACAAAACGACATACACATAATCAAAATACGCTCCCGCACCTGTGGAATGTTAAAACCTCTTTAAATATTCACGAAAATCCACTCACAACTACATGCCTATATGTCTTACCAAACGAAGCGATCTTGCGCCCCGGGGCTGGATAGGTTTAAATAGGTCAAGAGCAATGGATCTGCACACTACTATATCTTAAAGTCGTGATTTCTCAATGAATCATTCAATCCGTCTACCGTCCTTTGTACACTATTGATCCAGGGAGTTAGTCTCTGTTTTTTTAATAGGTCGTGCCAATCACGTGACTTGGAAGTTTGTCTGGGTCGACCAAAAATAAACGCTGAGTGTTAAAGGAAGCTCAGTAGACTGTCGACAGGTTGTCAAATCTACTCCTGCCCTCCCCATTCAAGGTTTTTTTTTGTGTTGTTTCGTTTCGTGGTTTTGGACTGTAACCGCGGCACACGTTGGTAGTCGGCACTCGCTCATTGGCTCGGCGGATGGCTTGATTAAAATCACGAGCACAGGAATAGTTGGCGCTAACGGCGGGCGGACACATCAAAGGATAGACACTGTCACAGGTAGGTGTTACATAACTCATCTTCCGTGTACGCAGAGAAAGGGTAGGGGGTGTTGCTTGAAGGGGCGCGATGTACCCTTAGCGGGGTTCTATACGTTTAGGGCCAGGCTTTTGTTGGATTTTGTCATGGAAGGTTTGTTTTAAATCTCTTTAGTAAATATACTTTTTTTTAAACTGTCCCCATTGCCCATTACTTTCAAGTCAAACATGTGCTTTAAAGAAAAAGTATTTGTTTTTCTGACTCGCTGAACTTCAGTGGGCTTAGTCTATAGTGTCTATAGATTAAAAGTTTTCTTTGGATATTTTTTTGTGGCCGTCTTTGGAATTGACCTGAAAACTCTTTTTTTGTTGTTTTTTGTTATTGCTAAAAATATGACTTTCCTTTGAACACACAATGAATCTCAACGACTGTCCGTTATGACGTTTGTTTCGCCCGAGAATTAAAATGGTCAAAAAGATAAGGCTTATAATACATATAATAATTTTTGGTGGTTTCTTATTAATCTTAAAATATTATAAAATCAACCAGAGTTTCCGCACGTGTAACTGGTTGAGAACCGCTTAATTTCAAGATGTATTGTTATTTTAAAAATAATTATCACCGGTTGATTTTTCTAACACATGATTTTATTTGTGATTCGTGCATGAAAATCTGAACAATATTATGTAACATTTTCTCTTTATCGACTTTTCTGTTTGCAATGTGTTTGTGTCTGATCCATTTGTTCTATGCAATGTGTTTGTGTCTGATCCATTGGTTCTTTGCAATGTGTCTGTGTCTGATCCATTGGTTCTTTGCACCGTGTTTGTGTCTGATCCATTGGTTCTATGCACCGTGTTTGTGTCTGATCCATTGGTTCTATGCACTGTGTTTGTGTCTGATCCATTGGTTCTATGCAATGTGTTTGTGTCTGATCCATTGGTTCTATGCACTGTATTTGTGTCTGATCCAAGGGATCTTACCGAGGTTTGTAGGCACTTCTTTCGTGGGAAATGTTTTGTAATCGTACGATGTTTTGGCTCTGCAAAGAAAGCAAAAAGTCCCTGGCCTGGCCTAGTCCATCTAAAATCGATCCGTATAGACACTAATATATAACTGCCTTGTTAGTTAATGATATTAAAAAAAACCACGTGTCTTGCATATGCATTTAAACTAATTAAGGTGTTTTCTGTATTTCGTCCCTGAGGAGTGAAGAATATGTGATAATTGTAAGGTAAGGCGCTATGTGTAGTTTCAATAAGTGTTTTTTTTTATGCGCAGTGTCTCATATCTGTAGATTAAGTATAAGCAGTTGATATGTAACTTTTTTTTTCGTGGCGAAAATGTCAAGACAAATTTAGTCGTTTGTGTTTAATATAATGTTTTTAGGAACGTTTTCAGACTAACGTTGGGTTTCTTTCAGTTTTACTGTTACTTTTCAAACAATTCCCTCGGTTTATTTATTATTTTATTCTCTTGATTAGCGTACCATGCCTTTCGAGCGACCGTCTGGTCATAGAATCGCATGGTCTAGGGTTCAAACATTTACATCCCTACTACCAAATGCATTTTGTTTTCAACAACCAATTTTCATTGAGACTCCAATGAACGTGTGCAGGTGCCTAAAATCTAGGCAATTCTAGTATTCGGCAACTTTTACGTTTGACTTTCTGAGTAAAGGGCATCATTCACTTTCAACTTTCTGAGTAAAGGGCGTCATTCACTTTCAACTTTCTGAGTAAAGGGCACCATCCACTTTCAACTTTCTGAGTAAAGGGCATCATCCACTTTCAACTTTCTGAGTAAAGGCAAAGGGCATCATTCACTTTCAACTTTCTGAGTAAAAGCAAAGGGCATCATTCACTTTCAACTTTCTGAGTAAAGGGCAAAGGGCATCATTCACTTTCAACTTTCTGAGTAAAGGGCAAAGGGCTTCATTTCAACGGAAAGCTGAGGATTTTTTATTGCTAAAGAAAAGTTTCTTAAATTCAAAACAGTAATACAGTAGATTTGTATGGATTGGTTCAATTTTTATCACTTTTGGTTGGAAATTTTTAAAGTCCTTACGTGGTAAGTGTAAAAAGCTTGTATATTATACTCTATAACACACTATAGTATAAATATAACTTTTATTCCGCGAGTACATCGTTTGAATTTTTAAGCTAAGGGCAAAGTTCATCAAATGTACCGGTAGTAGACCGCTCCAATAGAACCACATTTGACAAGCCATGGCCGAATTACTTATGCAGGGAATTTAACACATTAGGCTTGGGTCACGCATCCACACTGAGTAGAGCGGCTACATCTGAGGTCGACCTACTGTCTTAAGACCCTCATGTGCAAACATAAGTGATTCGGTCTCGACCTTGCTCCACTGTACAGGGGCCATTGTTTGCTAGACAGGCATGGCCGGCTTAGGTCGCCCGAGGATTAGTCTGCTCAAGTCGAAATCCATGAGGGGGGAGATATGAGGGGTTTGTTATAATCCATAGAGACGGACGATGCCAGGAAGTATGCCATGGGACTTTCTGTGTCTTAAGTTGGACAAGGGATCGTTGTATGTTCAGTGAACAGCGAATATGAGAGGCCAGTGTCGTGTCTCGGGGGCGCATTGGTGTGCTGCCAGTGAACGAGAGGTCTACTGAATGGAATAGGGGTAAGTGTGGTGCCAATGATGGGAAAATATGGGACGTGCCGCCAAGAATTGAAATGTATGCTGCCAATGAGTGAGAAGTATGCTGCCAAAAAGGGGACATATGGGAAGTGATGCCAAGAATTGAAAAGGGTGCTGCCAATGAGTGGTAAGTGTGCTGCCAAAGAGTGGGAAGTGTGCTGCCAAAGAGTGGGAAGTGTGCTGCCTAAAAGGCGAAATATGGGTAGTTACGCCAAGAAATGAAAAGTTTGCTGCCAACGAATGGGAAGTGTGTTGCAAAGTAGTAGGATATCGAAAGATTGCCGTCAAGGAGCGGACATATGGGAAGTGTGTTGCTAATGAGTGGAAATATTAGATGTGCCGCCAAGACTTGAAATGTATACTATCAAAGAGTGGGATGGGGGAATTGCACCGCCAAGGAGTGGATATGTGGGAAGTGTGCCGCCAAGAAGTTGGAATGCAGAAGGTGGGCTGCCGAAAAGTAGAAATTTGAGACCTGTGCCACAACAAGTTCAGGTCAAGGACATTAAACTTGACCCATTTGCTAGTTATATTCATGAAGTACATGACCTAGGGACGTATCTAAGTGCCTTTAATGAATGTGACGTCCTGCGCGTGTCGTGGTAAATCTATTTGTATGGAATATCATCATCCGAGTTCACCAAGCGTCCAGTCAGCTGTTGCCCAAATTTATGCAAGAATGCTTTAAAAAAAACCGCCACGAAATATTTCTGTATAATGAGTTCATACAACCTTCTCATTTGGCTTATGGCGGCGTAACGAAGGGCAGAGAGTCTCGTACAGTTCATGTGTGGGAAATGATGCCGTAAGTTTTGTGCTGAGGTAGAAGTCTCTGCGTCTTAATGTCCGAGCATTAAATTCCCTGAAATATTAAATAACCATATCTTATTGATGCAAAAAAAAAATAATTCCCTATTATAAATGTGTATAAAAATGTGTTTAAAATATGTTTAAACGCGTGTTTTAAACTGCATTTTAAATGTGTCTAAAACGTATTAAGAATTTATTTAAAATGTGTTTAAATTTGTTTAGAATGACATTGATAGATGAACAGTTTTAAAAGCGAAATTTGATAAAATAAATTAATGAATGATATACTCTAAAGAGAATTTGACTAAAAAGGGGCTTTACCTTGCATACCTTTATCTCATTGGTATCCTGCTTCAGTGGCTCCGTAACTGTGAGTGTGGAAGTGGGGTGGGAAGGCAATTGCCTGTCCAAGGAACTCCACCATCGCCAAACCTATCACCAGTCTTTAAGGTCACTTTGTTAAAATATCAAACAAGACAACATCATCATGGAGACCACAATTTAACATTCGATAGGGGACCAGGTCCCAGGGTAATCGGATATCGGCTAAAGACCCCGACAATATTAATGAACCAGCTCGGAATGCATCACAGCTGTTGTTGTGATCTCAATTTCAAACCGTTAAACGCTGCAATGTTTCTTTATAAATTGTCTAGAAATCAAAGTGTGTTTTTGTGTGTGTGGCTACATTGAACTTTTATTTGGCTCTGAATTCAAATAACAGAATCATCATCGTGTCCCTTATTCCTTGGACCGTTGGGGCGCCACAGATGATATGAACACAATCCTTCTCCATTCCTCTCGGTCTTCTGCACTACGCATGGCATCGCCTTGTTTTAGTCCCGTCCACTATTTGATGGTATCTTCCCAGCTTTTATTTTGTCTTCCTCTTCTTCTCCCTCCTCTAGCTGTGCCCTGCATGATTTTTTTGGCGAGCCCTTGTTTTCTGGTCACGTGGCCATACCACTCAAGTCTACGATTTTTTAAAGACACCAGAAGGTCATCGTACTGCCCGATTGCTTGAAGAATCCTTCCTTTCGCTTGTTCATTGGTGATATGTTCTCTATAGCAGATCCCAAGAATGCCCCTGAAACATCTCATCTCTATCGCCTTTAGTTTCCTTTTCAAGTTCTGCTGCTAATGTCCAGGACTCACAGGCATATAAGACAATGGAGAGGATTAATGAGCGCATCAGCCTGATTTTGGTGCTGGGGGCTATATTTTTGTCGTTTCATATTATCTTGAAAAAGTATATTTTTTTAGATGCGTTTTAAGAAACCCCAAGTTGATCAACTCATTTATTATCACTAACAGGATGCTTGGATAGCAGTATTAAGGTTTTTTTTTTTTTTTTCCACCTTCCAGTCATTTCTTTTTCATCTGAAACTCATCATGTCGTATATATTTGTGTAAACCGGTCTGATTTTCATAGTTTGTTGTTTTCATAGTATGTTATTTTCTTCCTGTGAATCTTGTTCCATCTACGGATGTGTAGACTTACAAATAAAATTACGATTAATAAAAAGTGTTTCTCTGACTTATTTCGGATAATTTTTTTTCTGTGACTTTTTTTGTTCGTACAGTCGACGGTTTAAATCGGAGTTGTGCGTTTTAAACGTTAATCAATGAAAATTAGGCACGCCAGTCGTTATCAATTTGTCATCATCGGATCTTTGTTCAATATGCTTTGCACGCTAGGTTGACAGACATGTTTGGGTGGAAGACATCGGGATGTGGAAGACATGGTTTGGTGGCAGATATCGTGGGGTGGTTGGGTGGCAGACATGGTTGAGTGGCAGGCATGGTTGGATAATATTTTGGATGGCTGACATGGTTAGGTGGCAGATATCGTGAGGTGGTTTGGTGGCAGACATGTTTGGAAGCCAGACAATGTATAGTGGCAGGCATGGTTGAGTGGCAGACTTTGATGGGTGGAAGATATGGTCGGGTGGCAGGTGGCAGACATTGTTGGGTTTTGACTACTAAAAGGTAACACTTTAAAAAAAAAAAACTATATCAGTTGATCATTCGCCTTGATTTCATTCATTTCATTTACATTACGTCCCTTTAAGTAGCCACCGTAAAAATTACCTGGCTGGACAGACAGTGGCGTAGCTGGAGTGTTTGGCGCCCGGGGATAAGATTCGCGCCCGGGGACAATATTCATTTTAAAGCGCCCTCTTTTCCTTTTTTCAACTCTCAAACCCATTATTTTCATCAATAAAATAATACCAAAGCACATTTTGGCGCCCCTAACTAGCTGGCGCCCGGGTACATCTGTACCCCCCTGCCCCCCCTACGCTACGCCTCTGTGGACAGATAAGCTATCGCTTCAACTAAAAGAATTTTATGATATCTCTTCTATCAAGTCTCACGGATCAACAGTAATACCGGACTAATTTAACACCTGCATCTTTGAAGTCATTTCAGGACAAAATATTAACATTATACTCGATTTTAGTAGGGATTAATTTTTTTTAAAGTATCCTTCGGTGGCTATTGTGTCCTTGCGAAAAACACTTTTTTGGAGAGTTCCCATACCGCATTGAGAGTAAGTGAGGCAATTAATTGCTCCGTCATATGCTTTATTTTCATTAAATCGCTGCTTTCTAAAGTAGTGGGGTGCGGGGGGGGGGGGGGGGGGGGGGGAGGAAGGCGGTATTTTCGTATTTTGTGGTTTCATTTAGGGGTTCCAACGTCAAAGATCTTCCTTAGCTACTTCCTTGCATACAATACAACCGATCCCCAATACTGGTGTGCGTGGGGGTGTTGAGGAAGAGGGATAAAGTACAGGAAGAACCCCAACCGAGGGATCTGTGGGTTTCATGTCCACTTTCACGATGCTCTGCGAGTCAATGAAAAGTTTTCTCATACGTCTGAAAGGGCTGCCCCCTGTCGTGTTTGTACAACAGGATGTATGTCAAGTTGCCATCTTGTAGATAAGATCTGAGCAGACGTCCGTCTTGGACGACATCAATTACTTGAAAATCCACCCGAGGGCATCGCCGCCCGGCACGGCTCACACCGGATTGTGGCTTTTGGTTCGAGATTATCTAAAACCTGTCAGTCTGTATGTGTTTTTACTGTACGCCATCGAAGGGCTCGTTTAACGTAGAGGTGAATTACAAACGGATTATCAGATTGACGTTAGTGTACCGTGATACGGCGAGCACGATCAAATTGTACGGAGAAACACGTACAGATCTATGGATTACACGCTTATTGGTACGTCTGAGTGCACGGCTGCTACCTGAAAGGTATACATACTAATAGCAAGCATTGGTGGTAGTGAATGTTCACAAGTAAATAGCAACGTGCGTTTAGTGCTTGCCGGATGACTTTCCTAAAGTGCAATAGTTCTCAAAGTGGCGTAAGGCGCAACACACACCCGGTGGGGATACAATCATCACCATGTAAATATGTCCGTCCTTCGCACGCGAAGATGACCAAAGCTATATTAAACGGCGACTATACAGGTGGCCGTCCAGCCAAACCTGTGCCTGGAAAGCTTTCCCGTACGTTGGACACGTGTTGTTTTGGGTCCTAGAGGGATTTTAGTTGAATTCGCTTTTTCTTGCCACGCTCCGGTACTGAGGCTGCCACGTCAGATTGCTAGGCCCATGGCAAGTGAGGCCACCACGTCAGATTGCTAGGCCCATGGCAAGTGAGGCCATCACGTCAGATTGCTCGGCCCATGGCAAGAGAGGTCACCACGTCAGCTAGCTCGGCCCATGGCAAGTGTCTCCCACGAATCAAGTTCAATGTCCATGGATTTAATTGAAGCTTTTAGACAGTCATTTGAGCGTTTTTTTCTGCCAACCAACTGAGCGCGTCTCAATAACACTAGACCGTGTCGCAAAATTGTTCAAGGCTGTCGCAATGTTATTTCAATATTTTTTTTTACAAAGTCTCTTGTGTTTGGTAGACACTGACTACAGTTTCGGCGTTAATTTTTGATTTTACGAATCTCCATTAATCCTAAAAGCTTCACTAAGGTAGCGGCACTTAATGCACGATGTGTGACTAGGACCAGTCCTACCTTTGCTGGCACCCCGAGCAAGCTTAATTTTGTCGCCCCTTTTAAGTATAATCATACTTTTTTTTTGCAAGGACAAAAAACATAAGGGCTAGATAATGAGTTTGTTAAATAAGTTTTTTTTAAATAATGATAGTGTTTTTTCTTAACTTGTATTTACACAATATGAACAATTGCCGTATCGTGGGCAGTATGAACAATTACCCTACCGCGAGTACTGTCAACACTTAGCCTACTGATGGCATTTGTGTCTAGCCTTTTCATCAGCAATTCTTTTTATTGTATTTTCTGTTTTTCTACCATAGCGCCCATATGCAATCCTTAATCCTACTTTGGAGGATCGTTGATTGCGCCCTAAGCACATGGCACCCCGGGCATCTGCCCGAGTTCCCGGTACCTTACGCCGACCCTTTCTGTGATAACCTTACCATCAAAATGTTTGATTTGTTGTCACTGTTTTTGGCGTTATACCAGGAATGTTCAATACAAAGCTGTTGAAATACTTCGTCACTGAGTCACCTTCCCATTCACGGATCAAAACGCTGCTGCAGTCATCGACTTAACAGCAACCAATAACTGTCGTTGAGCAACAGAGCAGTGAGCATTAGTGCGGGCTCGGGGTTACACCGATTATTCGCCAGATAATCGCTATGATCTGCCAATTGGTTAATCCGTTAATCCCAGTGCAGCCGTGTGAGGAGAGTTAAATTTTACTAACACATTTTGTGTTGCTTTTTTTGCTTTATATGTTAATGGGGTTTTTTTCTTCCGAGTGCTATTCGGAAAAAAAACGATCTAAGATTATGTAGAGCGTCTATGACGCCCAGTTCTTCTTCACTGGATTACATTTAGAAACAACAAAGGTGATCACTAAATATTTTTTCTTACTGTACCGTGTTTCTTGTCGTATTTTCATTGTGATTGGTCCTGTTTGCTCGAGGAAGGCTCTTAGCCGACACGTTCATTTCTTATTGTGTCCTGTCTGCTGAGGAAGGCTCTTAGCCGAAATGTTCATTTCTTATTGTGTCCTGTCTGCTGAGGAAGGCTCTTAGCCGAAACGTTCACATCTTATTGTCCTGTCTGCTGAGGAAGGCTCTTAGCCGACACGTTCACATCCTATTGTCGTGTCTTTTGATTCAAGTTTCAACATAACCTTGATCTACTATTAATTTCATCTACTATTTCATCTACTATTTCATCTACTATTTCATCTACTATTTCATCTACTATTTCATCTACTATTTAGAAACGTCGGGACTCCGTGGTTTCAACAGCAGCTGCTGAGGCTGCCGTCCGCTGGTACGAAGCTATGTGTTAGGGCTGGAGATTGACATTACGTTTGACATTTGAAAGTAAGACATTGCTAATTTGTGCCCCAGCAGTGACATAAGCACCCCCACCGCTTAAGCCAGAATCATGAGCAGCGGCTGCTACTTTACGAGACTGGTGTCAAAGCTATCACGATGATTAAGTAAGCCCAATGAAAGAAGATGCTTCCATAAACTCAGAAGACACCGTAAGGTGCATCAATATCATGATCCCACGTGACCCCCTATTTATTTAGAGATGGCTAATTCCCCGGGTTGAGGATTGTTGTTTTGGTTTCGGGGGGGGGGGGGGGGGGGGGTTAAGCGAACTCTATTTATATTTCCACTCACACATTTTTAAAAGTGACGTCATTTCCTCCACGGTCGGGGCGGTGTGACCAGTCCGGCTGCTTCGCAACCTTCCTCATCGTGATACGGGGCAACCCGATTGGGTGACCATTCGTATCTTTGGATGAGGACGGTGTTTTCTTGATAGAAGAGGGGTATGTTTAAAATTGAAAGGACATATTTTATTGCTTTAACGATGATAAAAGTAAATATTTATTTTAAAAAAACATTTTTTTTGGGGTCTTCTGTTTTTGTTATTTTTGTTGTTGTAAAGTTAACAATCCTTCATGCCAATGGGCAGCTACTCAGCCTCATCATTCCCTACCAAACGTTTCACTGCCAACTGGTTCTGCCATCACTTTGAACTGGTTCTGCCATCACTTTGAACTGGTTCTGTCATCACTTTGAACTGGTTCTGCCATCACTTTGAACTGGTTCTGCCATCACTTTGAACTGGTTCTGTCATCACTTTGAACTGGTTCCCTTGTCAGTTCCAGCTGGTTCTGCCATCAATTTCATCTGGTTCTGCCATAACTTCCAGCTGGTTCTGCCATCTCTTCCAGCTGGTTCTCCCGCCAGTTCCAGCTGGTTCTGCCATCAATTTTATCTGGTTCTACAATCACTTCCAATTGGTTCTGCCATCACTTCCAGCTGGTTCTCCCGTCAGTTCCAGCTAGTTCTTCCATCAATTTCATCTGGTTCTGCAATCACTTCCAACTGGTTCTGCCATCACTTCTAGCTGGTTCCCTTGTCAGTTCCAGCTGGTTTTGCCATCAATTTCATCTGGTTATGCAATCACTTCCAGCTGGTTCTCCCGTCAGTTCCAACTGGTTACGCCATCTAATTCATCTGGTTCTACCATCACTTCCAACTTGTTCTGCCATATGCACGCGAATCGACCAGCGTTTGAACTAATTAAGGGCGTTAACTTAAGAAAATGTTTAGAACCTTTATTCTCTTTGACGTCTCTACGGCTGGTTGGCTATCTACGCATGCTCAGACCTCAGTGACGCGGGCTTTCAGCTTGTGAATTCCATTTAGGATCCAGAGCGTGTCCAAAGTTTATTACATTACAGCCATATGGCGGGCTGTAGCTTGTTCTATACTGCAACACCCACATCTTTAATTGTACATTACAACGCTACCATGTTCAACTGTGCATTGTGCAGTGGCGTAGCGAGCTTAACTCGCGCCCGGGGCACAATACCTTTTTAGCGCCCCCAATACCTTTTCAGCGCCCCCCACTTTATTCGAAAACCATACAATATATAGTAAAATATACCATTTGGCGCCCCTTTGTGAGTAGCGCCCGGGACATGATGCCCCCCTTGCTCCCCCCTCACTATGCCACTGGCATTGTGTCACCACATCTGCATACAGCTTTCTGCGCACATTGTTAATGGTACATACAGTGGAAAGATGAGTCCAATCTTTGTGGCCATAAGAAGGTATTGGTTGATACATTAAGTGGATTTCATTTTAAAGTGTCAAACCAATTTCAGAATGTAGCCCGAACTTTGTGGACAATCTTAATCCCTATAAAATACGCAGGTGAAACAATCGTCCAGAAACTGGGTTACTGAAATATCTCATTAGGAAATGGCGTCAGCGGGCCGTCGAGCTCGCGCTCCGTATGCCCTCCCTGGCGCCCACCCACGCCTGCCAGCCGCCGAGTTTCCCCGACGTCGGGTCGCGCGGGGGGACGCCAGAGACCTCCCCGGGCGTGAAGCGTCCCCACCAGCAACCGCTCGATCGGGTTTGCCGATGGAGACCCTCCCCGCCCGGAGACATCTGGTCGACCGAAGACGCTGCGTTTAAAGCGTCCGCAGTCCACTTTCCTGGGGGCCGGGACGGTAAATTAACGTCCTAATATCTCACCCCCACCCATCCCGGGGAAGCATCGGACGCCCTCTAAGAGGGATTCTACAGTGGGTTTCCACCTCGCAACTAATTCGCGAAGTAGCTGCGACGAAACGGTTGCCTAGGGGCAGCTTTCTCAGGGCTGCATATTTGGAATCACAGCCTATCGCCTCATATCCCTTAACGGCAACTTGTAATCATGATCACTGTTTTGTCTTCTTCACCACAAACCTGTCTGCAAGCAAATTTCAAACCGTACATTTTATAAAAGTTATTTGAATATATTCAGTTAAGAATCCCTGTATTATTTGGTACACTATTGAGTTTCGTATCATAGATTAAGAACGTTTGTTTGGAAAAAAAAAGTGATTATATTCAGTGTCTACAATGAACAGGGTACGCTGTTTCTATGGGGACCACAAAACTCTTTTCATAATGTTCGTTCGCATTATGATATTCAGACCTGTTTACTCTTACGATTTTGGCGTACAATGTACGATTTTTAGGTGCAAACATCATTTTACTGTATGCTTATTTTTTTACTATTAAGAACGATTGAACGATTTTAATAGTTCGAGGGTAAACAGGTCTGGGATATATATGAACGCCTTTTATTCTAATGCAGTGGTTCTCAACCAGTGGGTCATGAGTCGTTTGAGGGGAGGGGGGGTGTGGGTAGAACGACCCTTACGTAACGCCTAAGACCATCGGAAAGCACATACCTATGAATAAGCGACAAAAATAAATTTATGGTTAGGGGACACCACAACATGAGGAATTGTATTTAAAGGTCGGGGCATTAGGAAGACTGACAACTTTTCTAGGACATCTGTGTAAGCAATAAAAACTGGCTATCAAATTTAGAAGCATGGCCTCACCTAGTATTTCTCGGAGAGCTGACGGGAAGAGACGGCTTTGGTTCAAAAGCTAGAAATCAGGAGATGTCCAACGCCAGCTATAGCAGTAACGACCATAACCTTGTTAAATCAGTCAAGCAAGCATGACGGATTTCTCATGTAGCTCCGTTCACACACACACATTCATACATTCGTTTCGCGTTTCACCGAATACTCTCTAGTCCAGGCTTCAAACAAGCCATTTACAATCCTGTAGATCTTCCCAATCTCTGAGACTCCAACCAGTGGCACCATCCTAACATCTACCGCCAAGAAATGCATTTAATAAACTTTACAATTAAATGGTTTAGTTGACGTGATATAGAGAAGAAAAACAAAAATTTCTCAAGATATGAACAAATAAACAAAGAAATGAGAAATAAAGAAAAGTCAGGAAACTTTAAAAGAATATTTCGGCGAAACGCCTTCTTCAGCAGACAGAAACAAAATAAGAAACAACAAAAGAGAGAGGAGAGAGATAGAGAGATAGATAGAGAGAGAGAGGGAGAGAGAGGGAGAGGGAGAGAGAGGAAAGAGAGAGAGAGAGGAGAGAGAGAGAAGACTGTGGCGTCTAGCAACATTACTTACGAAGATTTTCAGCGGTGCATTTGGCGCACGAGCACCTATGCTCGGATCTCTGCTATCAAGTCTACGTTTTACACTGTTTCATTTTTCACTCTTTCCGGGATGTTTTCCTTACTCCAGTCCCCAGAACAAACTCTGAGAGGTGTCTTGATTGAAAGAGTTATTCCCCAGAACAAACTCTGAGAGGAGTCTTGATTGAAAGAGTTATTCCACAGAACAAACTCTGAGAGGAGTCTTGATTGAAAGAGTTATTCCCCAGAACAAACTCTGAGAGGAGTTTTGATTGAAAAAGATATTTCCTGGATTTATAGCATTTTAATCCATAATTAGGCGCGCCGATGTTGACCTCGACTACGATGTCATTAAGAGATTAATTTATGTCAATGACATAGCGATAACACTATAAGGGAACCACTGAATTATTTCCAAATAACAAATAGCGCGCCACGTGTTGCGGGCCTGACAATCCCAAACACATAGGTAAGTCTTTATATGATCAGATTCTATTCAACCTGGAGAGGGTTATTTTTTCATTCGACACGGGGGAACACAAAGCAATGAAGCAATAGTGGGGTGTGGTACAGTAGCTAACGTTGTACGCATGTGTGAAAAGCAGAATAAAAATGAAAAAAAAGGCTTCCGGCCCTTTACAATAATGAACTCTGAAGATATGTTATTGTTGTTCATCCACCAATATCTCCCTAGAAGATATGTTACTGTGGCTCATCCACCGATATCCCCTTAACATAAGTGAACACAAAAGTTAGGTTCGGATTTTGCCTCCTTGTGTAACACCTGCTAGGGACCTTCGGACCATTAGCCCGAGAACCATCGTATAAAACCTGTTCTTCTCTTCTCGGTGGATTCGCGTACACATACACCACACGCCCTTTGACACGACACCAACAGGTTAGTTTTGTTATTGACTAGTTTCATTCTGTGATTTTAAAATAGATACTCAATTGACCGTGTCTGCGTGTATTGGTTGAATTTTACAATGTTTCAAATCGAAATTCATTCTGCCGAACACGTCAACAGGAGTGTTAACGTGTAACTGAATCCGACTTCTCATATTACTTCTTATTTTCTCCAAACTTAAGGTGTGATGCACTGTTTGATAAAACCCGCGTACTTATACTCTTATCCGGCATATTTTTACTGTAAGACCAGCGGCGTATAGCTAGGGTT
Organism: Omphiscola glabra; assembly: GCA_964017045.1. Taxonomy (NCBI): domain Eukaryota; kingdom Metazoa; phylum Mollusca; class Gastropoda; family Lymnaeidae; genus Omphiscola; species Omphiscola glabra. Next base: position 25,446,506 of record OZ024810.1, on the reverse strand, counting down.
AGTTCCGACCTGATGGGCGAGACAGGCTTCTTGCCGCCCCCTTTTATGAAAAAAATAACTCTGAAGTTTGCCGAAAATGCCACCCTCTCAATATATTGAAAAAAAGTGCCACCCTCCTATGACTGAAATAACATTCAAGATAAACAGGACCAAAAAAAAAAAAAAAATTATATGGCAGTTTAAATATCCCTGAAGTCTCGTCTGTCTTGTAACGCTGCGATAGATTCTTAGGCCAATTAGAGTCCTTGATTTAGGACGCTATACGCCATCATTATTGAACTCTCACGAATAACGTATTCGAAACGTAATAACGGTCTTAGATTCAGTGCAAGACGTTGGCACATCACTAGCGGCGCCGGCTTGTGTCATGTGTGTCCGCCGGCTTGTGTCATGTGTCTCACTAGTAGTGCCGGTTAGTGTCGTGTGTATCTCTCTAGTAGCGCCGGCTTGTTTCACGTGTGTCTCACCAGTATCGCCGGCTGGTGTCTTGTGTGTCCCAACTATTTGACTTGCTAAAGCGCAGTTTCAACTTATGGCGTTAATTTGATCGTCTGGTCCCCGGGACCTGGCGTGTGTCAACATTTTGCCGCCATCCGAAGCTTTAATGGTCCGACCTGATGTATTCAGCGCACGGACCGGACGGCGGCGAGCCAGGCACGGTAATAACAGGGGTCAACCTTTTTATGTACTTGTCAGGCTGCTCGGTGCGACGCTTCTCAATATTTGGCGTGCGTGCCCTGCCACACCGACGGCCTCAAATGGTGGGCGGTTTGATTAACACGTGGTGACAACTGTAACTCTTGGTCAGGGGCGTCTCTCGAAAAAATAAACTCTTCGCCAAAATGTGGATTCGGTTTTGTGGGGAGTGGGGGGGGGGGGGGCCGGGAGGGGGAGTTCTGGCAAACGTTTGAGTTGGGATAGTAAGCAAAAATATACAGATTACGTCACGTGTAAAAAGTAGGACCACGCTATTGGAAGAAAATAGCTAGGCTCATTGGTCAACTCTGACCCGAAACAGCAAATGTTGAGTACCGGTGATTACATCACTATGATTACTACCTGGACCAAGCCTTCTCATTTTTTGAGTTTATTATCAATGTCTGAAGAGTTTGGAAACACGAATTGTAAGATCGGTGACTTGGAGCCACGGGCGTAGGAATGGAGGGGAGGGGCGGAGTGAGCGGTCAGCCCCGGGCGCCACAAAACATAGGTAAGACACCGGTTGGGACGTATATCAAAACACCTGTATGTGAAATAGATTGCGAACAGCGAAGAACTGGCGAAGGGGCGAAGCGGAACTGAGAAAATAGTAACGGTGATGTAATAGTAAAGGTGATGTAATAGTAAAGGGGATGTAATAGTACTGGTGATGTAATAGTAAAGGTGATGTAATAATAACGTTGATGTAATAGTAAAGGTGATGTAATAGTAAAGGTGATGTAATAGTAAAGGTGATGTAATAGTAAAGGTGATGTAATATAACGTTGATGTAATAGTAAAGTTGATGGAATAGTAAAGGTGATGTAATAGTACTGGTGATGTAATAGTAAAGGTGATGTTATAGTAAAGGTGATATAATAGTAAAGGTTTTGTATTAGAAAAGGTTATGTAATATTAAAGGTGATGTAATAGTACAGGTGATGTAATAGTACTGGTGATGTAATAGTAAAGGGGATGTAATAATAACGTTGATGTAATAGTTAAGGTGATGGAATAGTAAAGATGATGTAATAGTAAATGGGATGTAATAGTACTGGTGATGTAATAGTAAAGGTGATATAATAGTAAAGGTGATGTAATAGTATAGGTGATGTAATAATAGAGGTGATGTAATTGTAAAGGTGATGCAATAGTAGGCGGTAGTGATGTAATAGTAAATGCGATGTAATAGTATGGGGTAATAGACAAGTGGTGAGGGGATAAGAGTACTCCAATTGGCAAATGGGCCGGGACTAAAGAGCATGAGTAAGAATAGATCAGAGGCAATCTAGAGTGGCTAGGAATATCACAACAAATATTTCACAAGTCTTATTACAAGCGACCGAGTCTTGGTGTTTTTTGTTGTTGTTGAAATACTAAAAAAAACTTTTTCATTGTTCCGCGAATTGTATGTCAACAATTTTTTATAACCCTGGGAAATAAATGCATGTGTTGCCTTCTTGTGTGTGTTGTCTTCTTGTTCGTGTTGTCTTCTTGTGGGCGTCTGAGTTACGTGGTGCACAGGTGACAGGTGCACAAGATCGATGATCGGTCTGTGTAGATATAAATATGAATACATCTCGACGCGTCGTTTTACCCAGTTTAAAAAATATAAAGTGTTTTTTTATGTAAAACATAATACATCTGAAATAAAAATAAAAATATAAAGTGTTTTTTTTATAAAAAAACATAATACTTCTGAAATAAAAATAAAAATATAAAGTGTTTTTTTTATGTAAAACATAATACATCTGAAATAAAAATAAAAATATAAAGTGTTTTTTTTTTATAAAAAACATAATACATCTGAAATAAAAATAAAAATATATTTTTTAAAATAAAAAACATAATACATCTGAAACAAAAATATGAAAATAAGAAATGCCAAATAACCTTATGTCAAAAGAAAAGGAAAAAAAATATTGAGGGCAGGAAGAAAAAAAATGTACTCCATAAAATGAAATAATGCATAGTAGAACAATAAGGTCAATTTGTACAGTAGATGTGAACGTGGGATAAGGGTCGGTGGTGGGGGCGCGATAGGTGCACCTTCTTAGCGCATTTCACATACAACGCATGGATTATATCTTTTTTTAACGATCACCGCTTCGACTGGCCATTGAATTGTAAGTTTCCATCAAGTCATTGGTTTGTAAGACCTTGAATGAAGGACCGAGCCGGTCTGTGTGCCATTCAGATCTTATCAGGACACTGGTATTCTACCGGTAATCCGTCAAATAAGAACAAAGTAAGTAAATGCACGGCTAAGCTGTCCAAGTAATCGGCATCGTTTTTGTAAGTTATTGGGTATCGATTCTCCAAATTTTAAAGGCTATTTAAATGATTAAATAAAAAAATAGTCCTCAATAAATGAATATACGTTATGCAATTTATAATATATATATCTATATATATATATCGGTATATACGTGATTATAAACTATTAACTGGAAGTGAATCGCTGTGGGGAAATTCAGAGGCGTAGCTCGAGTGTTTGGCGCCCGGGGACAAGATTCATATTAATGCACCTCCCTTTCTTTTTTTCAACTCTCAAGCCCATTATTTTCATCAATAAAATAATATCAAAGCCCATTTTGACGCCCCTCACTAGCTGGCGCCCGGGGACATGTGTCCCCCCTGTACCCCACCCCTTTCGCTACGCCTCTGGGGAAATGTTTCGCAATCTAAGCCTGTACATATTCATAACTCATCCCTTTACAGTGTTTTCATGTTTGGAAATAATGCCGCAGTTTTTCATTGTAATGACCTTGGCCTAGAAAGAAATCCATGATTGTCTTTACAAAAGTCGATATTGTCTTTAAAAGAATCCATGATTGTCTTTACAAAAGTCCATATGAAGACCTTAGTGCTAAAAGTACTTAAGTCACATTTTTGTCAAAATCAATCTAAACTGTGATCTTTTCTTACCCAGTTTAGCCTAGTGTACTGCAGAAATTTGAAGACATTAAAATGTGCATTAGGCCCTTAATTAAACAAGACAAAAAATGAAAATAGTCACATTTTATAGACGAAAAGTATATTTGAACTTGATTATCTCAAAATGTGCATTTTGTGACTTAAGTACTTTTAGCACTAAGGTCTTCATATTGTCTTTAAAAGTATCCATGATTGTCTTTTTAAAAAATCCATGATTATCTTTAAAAAAATCCATTATTGTCTTTAAAAATATCCATGACTGTCTTTTTTGAATAAATGGAGACATTTTTTATTTGATCAATTAAGTCTTATCAAAGCTCGGAGGGAATTTTTGTTTTTATTTTTTTATTTTCTTTTTGTGGGACAAAAAGACCAATGATTGCTGAACTATATCAATAACTGGCGCCGAAGGAAGATTACAAGGTCTGTAGGCGCCAGGTGCTTCAAGGTCCTCGCTAGAATCAAGTCTGACACTGCTGGTTGGAAGGGTTCTGGCAAAGCCGTCAATGGGGCCCCTCACGGTTAACGTTAAATCTTTCAGAGAACCTTGCTGTAAATAAGAGTAGATTTATTAGGTATTTAATTTTTGAGCATACGGTATAATTTTCGCAAAATTATTATTTTTCGAACAATAGCTGATGTTGAATGGGGACATCCTTTTATAAAATCGTACACTGTCACAACCGCCCTCATCTTTCAGGGAAGTCGAGCTCTATAAGGTGCAAAGCTGTAACCATCATGCTATTGCGTCTTTTCGGGGCATGGCTCTTGCAATACCTCCAGTGAGTCTTTTAGGTGCATATCTTTTTCAATCCACCTATTGCGTTTTCTATAACCATTACACTTGTTCAACTCTTCGATGTCAAAATGAATCCTTTCAAGAGGAAAACAAAAAGATTTGGTGCAAACAGGTTATTTTAATATATTTTTGTATCCACCGCGGTACGACACCAGTCGTGGTCACTATTTATCTTTTTAAAATATCTAAATTAACTTTTACCACTGTGGCCTCTGTCGGCAGATTAACTTCATTTAGAACCGCTTATCTCCTCCGCATCATCAAAGCCCTACGCCCGCACTTGCGTCTTGTAATTAACGCACACCCGTAAATCCGTTAAATTAAGCTGGTAATCTCACCTCCTCGGCCGACAATCTTCCGACGTGATCTTTCTCCTAAAAGGCTACATGTCTACCGATCCCGACAATAAATGGCTCTTTTAAACACTTAAGTCGCAGTAAACCCGCCCGTCTCTTACGCTCGTGATTGGGAGTTGAACACCTGACTAATCAGTCGGCAGACATGTTGATATCGATTTTTAGGAAGCCATGTTGATTAGAGACCACCCCACCCCCTCACCTCCCCACCTCCCCACCCCACATAGGTGTGAGGTTCTCCTTTGGGTTTTTAATCTTTACGTTCAGTAAACATTTGAAATATTTGGCGTCGGGGATCTTGGTCAGGGCCGGCCTTAGGCCATTGCAACCGATGCGGCTACAAAGGGCCCCGCACTTTCATAGGCCCCGCACGAATTTATTTTCGATTACAAAATCTTAATTTTTCACTTATTATCCTTATCCCTACCCAGACTGGGCCCCGCGAATTCCGTTTCGCATAGGGCCCCGCAACTGTTAGGGCCGGCCCTGATCTTGGTATCTCCCCGTCGTAGCGATAAACTCCTGGGCTCGAATGAATACACTTCGGTAATTTTTAGTTTACCTTAAGACAAGTATAGCAATAAATGTGTAGCGTTATATCTTAACGACGTGAGACGCAAGTCCGGGCGAAACGTTTGAGCGTAGAATGTGAGTGCGAAAATACATCTCAGCTCGGACTTATATCAAGTGAATTTAAAAAAAATAAACACAATAATAATACAAAAATTCAAATAAAGCGCCCATGAGGCCGTGACCATGACGCCGTCTCCAATACGCCGTGATATAGATGCCCTGTTCTTACGAATCTTTAAACCACTAAGAATGTTAAAACTGGGTTCACGTTTTACAAAAAAAAATAGTTTTGAATTTCGCGAGCAAACTAAAAGTTACAATTAAACCAAGGAAAAAAAAAAAAAACAAAAAAAACCAAGAATAAATGAAAGACATTGTTGCTAAAAGTGCCAACTATATTTTAGAGTTAAGATTAGAAAAGTGTGGACTTTTTATTTTGACACATGGCTGCGCTGTTGTTAATCTCAGTCTGTTAACGGACGTAATCCAACTACCTTTTCCCGTCGATGTTATAGTCTTAACGGATAAATTACAGCTGCTGAGGGAGAAAAGGCCGGAAATAAAATTCCGACGAATGACGTAACATTTGTTCCCAAGTTATATCCGGGAAGAGTTTCAAGACTCCTGATTAAAAGATTGCACTCCCATTATCTCCCCTGGTTTCTACATCTTTAACCCTCAACCGTGTAAGTGCCCGTTGTACATCGCCGTGCATCACCCAAGCAGCACTCCACTCTTCAACGCTGGGCCGAATCTCCTTCCCTTGAGTTCTCGGATAGCACTTAGCGCCTTTAAAAATAGAAATAGTTTTCGTTGTCCCCCCCCCCCCCCCCCCCCGATGGCACGCTACGCGATAACAAATAACAGAGCTATAAATGGACGCTGTTCTAGCACACAACAGCTGGACCATTAGCCACGATCGATACCTCTCTATAGGAAACAAGTGCAAATAACTGCCCCCTGTGTTTGATCGTTCCGAGAACTCCTGATGGATTTCCGATGCAAACAAATATGCGCACATTGTTTAGCCTGATGCATGTAAGCCTCTAATTATGCTACAAGTTGCTTGTGTCCACCGTTCATAAGATGCATCGCCGTTCGCTCTAAAAGATGTCACCTTATGTCACTTGTGATCCAACAATTTGTTCTAAACAATGTCCCCTTATATCACTAGCGATCCAACAATTTCTTAGAATTTATCTTATATTACTACGGACTGTTATAATTGGAGAATTTAATCTCTTATTTAAGGCAATGGCTTGTTCCAAAAACAGTCCAATAACAAAGGACGATACCAAAGTTTAAATACAATAACAAATAATACAACACTCAAAGCCAGAGCTAATTACAATTAATCAATTTTTAATGTGTGAATTTCAATGAATTACAAAAGCAAGAGAATGTGATTAAAATTATTAACTTACCGTATGGCTGGTACTGGTACTGTGTTAATAAAAATACAATGAGCAAAAATTGTATGACGAGGAAATAGAAAAATCTACACACAACAAAGCACTGTCTAATAATAATAATGACACACGCCACACGTCTCGTGATAAAAGGATCTCACTCATACAGCCTTTCAGACTTTTATACTCTGTTCCAGACGATCATTCTCGAAATTGATTACGCATTTTAACTGCATCTCGCATTCTCTAGATCATTCGACAATTTTCCTGACTGGAACGGACATTACTAAGCTTTGTTGTAAACAAGGTAAAATTTCGCTAGCCACATCCCAATACGGCCTCGACTGTAAGAGGTCATGCACATGGAAAGCGGGGAAAGCGTACAGCAAAAAACGCCTAAAATATAGCAACCTGCGGATGGTGGAATCCTTAGTCATTTGTGGTCCATGAAAGGAGTTTCAAGAGTCCGTGGGCGACATTTCCTTTATTATTTTATTATATGCATTTAAAACTGTTATTTTAAGAAGGGGCTCTTGGCGTTCATCTGACTTTTGAAGTGCTTCATGGCGTTCATCTAACTATTGAAGTCATCCATGACATTCATCGGACTTGTGAAGGGCTTCATGGCATTCATCTGAGTATTGAAGTCGTCCATAGCATTCATATGGCTTGTGAAATAGATCATAGCATTCATCTGACTTGTGAAGTGCTTCATGGCATTCATCTGACTTGTGAAATAGATCATGGCATTCATCTGACTTGTGAAGTATTTCTTGACATTCATCTGACTTGTGAAGTGCTTCATGGCATTCATCTAACTATTGAAGTCGTCCATGACATTCATCGGACTTGTGAAGTGCTTCATGGCATTCATCTGAATATTGAAGTCGTCCATAGCATTCATCTGGCTTGTGAAATGGATCATGGCATTCATCTGACTTGTGAAGTGCTTCATGGCATTCATCTGACTTGTGAAATAGATCATGGCATTCATCTGACTTGTGAAGTATTTCTTGACATTCATCTGACTTGTGAAGTGCTTCATGGCATTCATCTAACTATTGAAGTCGTCCATGGCATTCATCGGACTTGTGAAGTGCTTCATGGCATTCATCTGACTTGTGAAGTGTTTTATGACATTCATCTGATTTGTGAAAACTTTAATGTGTTCTTCTGAATTATGAAGTTGTTCATGGCGTTCATCTGACTTGTGAATGGTTTCATGACATTCATTTGATTTGCCAGGGCGTAATAATCGAAGAAGCTCTGCCCCAGTTGAATTCTAACAGTCTGTGCCCAATGCACTAGTGGGAGCGTCTAACAGTCTGTGCCCAATGCACTAGTGGGAGCGTCTAACAGTCTGTGCCCAATGAACTAGTGGGAGCGTCTAACAGTCTGTGCCCGATGCACTAGTGAGAGCGTCTAACAGTCTGTGTCCAATGCACTAGTGAGAGCGTCTAACAGTCTGTGCCCAATGCACTAGTGGGAGCGTCTAACAGTCTGTGCCCAATGCACTAGTAAGATCATCTAACAGTCTGTGCCCAATGCACTAGTAAGAGCGTCTAACAGTCTGTGCCCGATGCACTAGTGGGAGCGTCTAACAGTTTGTGCCCGATGCACTAGTGGGAGCGTCTAACAGGCTGTGCCCAATGCACTAGTAAGAGCATCTAACAGTCTTTGCCCGATGCACTAGTGAGAGCGTCTAACAATATGTGTCCGATGCACTAGTGAGAGCGTCTAACAGTCTGTGCCCGATGCACAAGTGAGAGCGTCTAACAGTCTGTGCCCAATGCACTATTGAGAGCGGGAAAGTGTTACCTGTTTAAGCATCACTTGGTACATGGTTCAATGACTTTAATGAGTGTACACAGTGACAGCTCTTCTCAGTGTACATGGTAGCGCTCTGCGACGGTTTTATGTGTACACGGTAGTATTTTTGGCGGTTCTATGTGTGCGATGTGGTTTTTGTGATTGTTGTCTGTCTACGGCAATATTTATATGACCAGCCCTATACTATGACCTTCAGGCTACGCAATGTTTTGCCCCAACTAATGGTTAGTCTGTTTAAATGTTTACCCAAACCACGGGATGATTTTACACTATAAAAATGGGCTCAAAAATTATCTTTTGTAACACGTGACCCTTCAATAAAAATTGACATTCCTATCGCAAACACTATCGGTGTCACAGTGACCTTTGATCACTCACAGGTCACTTGTTATCTCGTCATGGGGCTGTCGCCGTGATGTCTCTCATCGACCGTTGTTGACCAGGATTTCTCCCCGGCCAATGTGGTCAGCGCTCTGCAAATGTGCACCGCTACTTACTAGCAGTGGCGTCCGGAGTAGGTTGGTGATTCAGGTGCGGGTGCGGCTCCTATCACCGCTGTTATGAATATGAGACGTGCTGCGAGACTATAAGATGTCTTCTAACACAGTGGTGATGAACCGACTGGATTTCATCCCCACCTTGAAATGCCCCCCCCCCCCGTTCCATATGGGCACAGCCATAACAGACTGACACAGAATATAAAAAAGTATGTGAAGCAAATGCAGTATGCGTCAAAGGTAACAGAGCTGACCCCCCCCCCCCCCACCACACACACATTTTTATATCTTGAACGCGTCTGTAGGTTTGTCACATTTTTCTAAAAAAAAAAACCACGGTCACCATTTACGTTCATAAAGGTATGGGTTAAAATATTGCTTAAATCTGAATACATATTTTCTCATTTTGCGAGACCTTGACCTATTTTCAACAACTGCCCAACTGCAATCTTTTTCACCTATTTGGTCACGTGGGAGATGGTCCGGAGCTTCGCGCCGTTGGCAAACGCAGCTGCGCCGTCAAGAGGCGGGCGTTACGGTGCTGCAAGGGTCGGCGCATGCTGTATTTCCTTTCTTTGACTCCGACTCCAAGTTTTTGACACCGCTTCCTAGTCTTTGACTCATACTCCTAGTCTTTGACCTCTTCACCTAGTCTTTGACCTCTTTACCTAGTCTTTGACCCCTACTCCTAGTCTTTGACTCCTAGTCTTAGTCTTTGACTCCTGCTCCTAGTCTTGAGTCCTAATCCTAGTCTTTGACTCCTACTCATTGTCTTTGACTCCTACTCCTAGTCTTTGACCCCTACTCATTGTCTTTGACTCCTACTCCTAGTCTTTGACCCCTACTCCAAGTATTTGACCCCTACTCCTAGTCTTTGACTCCTACTCCTAGTCTTTGACCCCTACTCCTAGTCTTTAACTCCTACTCCTAGTCTTTGACTAATGATCCGCTACATATCCCTTAGCTCTATCAAAGACATTAACCCAAACACCCCAGCTGTCTTGTAATCGGTATTTAGTGTGCTCCCTATCTGTCTTAAGCTTTATCACTTCTATTAAAACGGATATTACCACAGGAAAATTTAGTTTGAATTCCCACAATTCCTTTGGATAAATATTTTTTTTTTTTTAAATTTCGAGATTAATTTGTGAAGGAACAAAAATATTCTCATCCATTCTGGAGGAAGCATCTGATGCATAAACACAAGCTCAGACCAGATTAAAGACACTCAAACACAAAAGAACAGGCCTGTTTGCCGTGAAGGGATTAATGTGGGGTTGTCAGGAAATAATAATAATTAAAAAAAAAAGGATTTCGTTTTTAAAAATAAAACATTAAATTACCGTAGATATAATATGGTATTTGAGCCGCGCAAATTAATGTGTCGAAATATTTCGATGTAATCACACATACTCATACAGCATGAAGTTATATTTATATATATTGTTTGTTGATATTTCTATATATTTATTTCACCATTTGTTCAAATATATTCTTACATATTTGATTAACGAATCTTCGTTAATTTTGATACGTCATCCTGGCCTCTTCTAATGGCCCCAAAATCAAACGTTTATGGATACATTTTAAATGATAATTTTTGTGGCCAATTACCTAATTGAGGACGGGCGGATGTGCACCGCGAGGCGCACTGCAAGACTTTCTTCCATATTTATGTGTAGCCAAAATTTAAAACAAAAAATAATCTGTAGCTCCTAAAAGATCTCATATGAACATTGTTGAATTATTTAACAATACATTAGATAAGCATGTATCAAGTTATCATTTTTCTTAACGTACATCCAGACTGTGTACGGGAGCATAAGCTTTGGAAAAAAAGATCAACACCCGAATCACCCCACTCCTCCATCCTGACCACCGCCACACCCCCCCCCCCCCAAACCCCAATTATTTCACAGGAAACATTACCTACATGATTCACTTATGTCTCCTTGTCTTGATTCGCCCATGTCTCCTTGTCTTCATTTGTCCATGTCTCCTTGTTTTGATGTGCCCATGTTTCCTTGCCCTGATTTGCCCATGTCTTCTTGTTTTGATTTGCCCATGTCTCCTTGTCTTGGTGTGCCCATGTCTCCTTGGCTAATCGATGGACAAAACGTTACGTTCCAAACTGCTCAATGAAGGAGACGGGACGACCTGGACTGGAGATGTGGCCACCTACTTCTTAGTGCATTGCGTCATATTATCACCGCGGCTGCTGTCCTCTGCTCTCTTATGCATTCGCTAGCAAAGTTTCCACTATTAGACAATGATTTTAACAAAAAAAAAACGGACGGAGAGGGCTACATTGAAATGAGCTTTTTTTAATTACCAAGATATTCTCCTAAGCCTTCGTTGTTCTTCTGGAAGACAAAAAGAAAAAAGGCTTGAAAGAGCGGAAGAAACAATTGCAGGTAGCAGGTAGCAGGATGCTACTCCTTTAAATCTCTAGCGGGCGTCGAACCCCAGTAGTTAATCAGGACACGTAATAAGGATTGAATTTGCTTTAGAGATTGTTGGGGGATTCAACATTAAAAAGTTAATTAGAAATTAGTCTGAAAAATAATCCCTTAAACAAAATATAAGGTGTATAAAAAGACCATTATATGGCGAACTTGTTGTGTAAAAGACCATTATTTTGTCAACGCTACTACAGCCAATGATGGTTGAAAGCTATAGTATTGAAACCATTATTTTGCCAACGCTACTACAGCCAATGATGGGTGAAAGCCATAGTATTGAAACCATTATTTTGCCAACGCTACTACAGCCAATGATGGGTGAAAGCCATAGTATTGAAACCATTATTTTGCCAACGCTACTACAGCCAATGATGGGTGAAAGCCATAGTATTGAAACCATTATTTTGCCAACGCTACTACAGCCAATGATAGTATTGAAAGTAAACCGCAGTAGCAACCAGAATGGCGGCGGAATTTCCATGAGTTACCGAAATGTTATATTTTCCCATATTTGTGATGTATCTTCACATATTTGTGATGTATCTTCACATATTTATGATGTATCTTCACATATTTGTGATGTATCTTCACATATTTGTGATGTATCTTCACATATTTGTCATGTATCTTCACATATTTGTGATGTATCTTCACATATTTGTGATGTATCTTCACATATTTGTGATGCATCTTCACATATTTGTGATGTATCTTCACATATTTGTGATGTATCTTCACATATTTGTGATGTATCTTCACATATTTGTGATGTATCTTCACATATTTGTGATGCATCTTCACATATTTGTGATGTATCTTCACATATTTGTGATGTATATTCACATATTTGTGATGTATCTTTACATATTTGTAATGTATCTTCACATATTTGTGATGTATATTCACGTTTTCCGATGCGTAAAATTTAGAATGGCTAAAAAACATTTTTAGTACGATTTCAAGTGCCGCCACGCACTTAATTGATTTTTCACATTGGTCCCAGTTGGGATAGCGTTTTTAAGATCTGCGTCTCATATATATGAACATACATGGTCGCTTAACCTTTATCCACTTAGGGTGACATATGGAGGTGAGTCCTATTCAGATCGAGTGCACAAACCCGCAATGTTAGAGAAAGTAGTTCACTCGTCTAGACAATATCGAAGGCCACATTGATCACTCAACATTCCTAAGTCCCGGTCGCTACAGTAAGTCACTTGGTTACACTTTATATGCAATTTGGACCGGGTAATACTAAGTTATTTTTCGGTTAACGAATTCTTAAGAGCTACATATGGTTTTGACATTCCAATCCCGCATATCAATGAACTTATGTGTTAAAATGAGACTTTGTAAACACATTTCATTCGTTTTGATTATGCATTTATGCCAGCTATTTCATATCAAGTAGTCAGTTGTCGGAGTGAGAGAACCAGTTGGTAGTGTGATGGAGAAGGCAAACAGCTCAAACGAATCATTGTTTTTCTTCGTCTCATGTCAGCCTGTGATGCCAACCTGTGATATCCACTTGTGATGTCAAATTGTGATGCCAACCTGTGATATCCACCTGTGAAGTCAAATTGTGATGTCAACATGTGATGTCAACATGTGATGTCAACCCGTCATGTGTACTTGTGATGGCAACCCGTCATGTCTACCCGTGATGTCAAACTGTGATGTCAGCCTGTGACATCAACATGTGATGTCAACATGTGAATAAAGAAATTGTTATTATAAGTTTTTAAAATCTCATATTAGCTAACACAATCATTTTCATTGCGCGTACCCTTGTCTCACAGATTCAAAGATTGTTATGCGGTGCGACTCGATCACATAAAACCCTTCGACTTTCAAACCTGAACGGCCATAAGACAATACGTCAGATTGAATCATTTCCACACAACGTCTCTTTAACACCATTTGAACACGTTCCCCCATATGAACATGTGTGTCGTGGCATAACTAACTAACCTGAAAGGGGAAATAAAACATGACGCTATATATGAACCATCATTGTGTTACGATATAGCAAATATCAGGGCTAAAACTAATCTGTCATCGACTGTCATGACGTTGTCAAGACGTTGGATGATGGTCAAAATGGTCTCTGTTCGCAGTGACCGCCGGTTTTAATGCGACACCACACCTTGTTACGCCGTCGATCGTTACCCCACGCTGCTCTGACGTAACGTGACCGGCATGGCCTAATCCATTCCTGTGACATCCTGCTCATGTGACATACTGCTCATGTGACATCCTGCTCATGTGACATACTGCGCTCTTGACATCATTTTTTTGGTGAAACTTTTTTCTTGGATTTAACTTTGATCAGTTACGAAACAAATTGATTTTTTTAAAAAATGTAAATTTTGTCATTCAGTGTCAATCTCAAACAATGGGGGTTCACCGCCGAAAATGTGGTGTCAATCGGTGCGGTCTGCACATTCGCACCCCTCTAGCGACGCTACTGATAGTAAAGACATCCGAGGGAAGTTTATGATCCAATACTAGCGAGATTGTCCAAGTTCTGCTACCGGGCTTTCCAAAAAATTCTACTGTCAGCTAATCTGTCGGGGCACTTCACTGCGCTCTCAAATGTCAAGTTTTTTTAACGCAATCTTAGTATGTCAAAACTTGCTGACGGTGCAAAATTATCAGCGTATCAACATTTCCAAGTTTTTTTCTGTTTTTAAATCATAAATATCATCTTGCACAGATTGTAACTATGGTGTCATTGTGGACATTGCACCGTTTAGCGTGGGAATTAGCATTGTGTTAACGCGTGACTTATGTGCTATCGTGTTGTGTGAAACCCCAACATCGGGGACGACAGCAGTGCCGTCCTCTAAAATGTGTCATGGGTAGGTTATGAAGCCGACGTGAAGTTGCTAGGACCAGTAACAATGGCATAACAGACCCACTCTGCTTAATCAGGTCACCCTGCCAGGTCGTCAGACCCGGTCCCCTATGTAGACTGCCTGCCGTATGAATTTTATTTGTATGGCATTTGCCCCGAAGAGCTATAACCTAGCGTTAACGAGTTCCCGTCTCGCCTATCTCAGTTTGATCTGTAAAAAGGAGTTAATATTTAGATGTGCAACAGAAACAAAAAAATCATCTGTCACCTCCCATGGTTATACTTTTGCTGAGCAAATCCCATCGTTCTTTATGTGTTTCAAGCTGATGTCGTATACATTTTTTTTTTAAATTCGGAGTTTATCATGTTTGACCTTGATGTCGTGACCTTGACCTTATCTCTTTCAAACCTTTCCAATGTTCTACACCCCTACATTAATTATCATTCTTGGTATATTTTTATTTGACTGAGACCCTCCCCCCGAAAATCATTTGTTGGCTTCGGATCCCCAATCAAACATTTTTTCAGTGGTTTGAATCGAGTCCCCCATCACAACCATTTTTTCATTGGTTGGCATTGAGTCCCCCATCACAACCATTTTATCATTGCTTGGCATCGGGTCCCCCATCACAACCATTTTATCATTGCTTGGCATTGAGTCCCCCATCACAACCATTTTATCATTTCTTGGCATCGGGTCCCCCATCACAACCATTTTATCATTTCTTGGCATCGGGTCCCCCATCACAACCATTTTATCACCTCAGATATTTACTCTACTTACCCCATCACCCCACCTCGGAGCTGTGTGCCCTGAAAGTAAACATTCTCTTCTACATTCAGTTTCCAGAACTCCCGCTCACCTCCCTTGGCCCACCTAACTCACTATTTCCTACTCTACATGTGTATGGCCTTCTTACTACTTCCGCTAGACATTGCCTCCGTCTTGAAAAAGTAGTCCTCAAATATTGACATAAGGTCATTGTGAGAATATTCTTTATTTGTACTTAACTGTACTCTGCAAGAGAGACAAATGCACTCTGCAACACAGACAAATGCACTCTGCAACACAGACAACTCACTCTGCAACATAGACAACTGCACTCTGCAACATGGACAACTGTACTCTGCAACATAGACAGCTGTACTCTGCAACACAGACAACTGTACTCTTCAGCATAGACAACTGTACTCTGCAACATAGACAAGTGAAATTCACCAGAAAAAAATGTGGCTTGTCGCAATGGATTATTGAGATTTGTATGTCCCAAAATTAAGTGTATCTTAAGATGTTTCGCGTGTGCTTAGTTTGTTTCAAATAAGTTTAATATCAGCGTGGTAGCTCGACAAACACGCGTAAAGCGATCCTACATCAAAACAATTTCCTAAACATTTGAAGAATACAGATTTCAGCACATACCCCAAAAAAAAGTGAAAGCGAGAACCGCTGAGTCACGTGACACATTCCCTAGCGAGGAGTTACACTCACCCCCCCCCCTTTCCCAATGTTTATCCTAAATAAACGGATTTTGTTCAACTGAGACGATTGCATTTTTTTTTTGTAATGGCTGATTGCAGCTACTCGACAACTTGAAGATAAAGGGGCGAGATTAGTGCTGTGAGCACGGGTGCTTCTTCCCGGCCAGGTAAAGTCTTTGGTATCACTTGTTGCCAACAGGTAGCAGGGTGCACGCCTTGGGGGAGCCGTGTTATCGATGCTCAGGTATCTTGTACGCAAGGCGGTTCGACACTTGTTGCAATTTTAGGGGGGGGGGGGGAATACAAAAGAGGCTGTTTTCTTCCCACCCCCTCTTTTTTTCTTTCAAAAATATAAGTTTCCTTGTACCAGATACGCTACAAATGATGAGTCAATTTGTACACACTGTAAACACGTTATTGTTAGGAAACATTTTATACACATGAAAATTTGTTATTACACTTACACCTGCCATGCACATTTTTGGTTAGTTATTTTAAATATATATATATATAAATATATGTTTTCGACATTTCTTCCAAAAAATTCTGCTAGTTCATAATATCCTAGTGAACTGAATTTGTTCACCAAATTCTAGTGAAATAAAAGTATTCATCGTATCATTGTGAGCTCAAAATATCCTAGTGAGTTGAAATTGTTCACTATATCCTATAGTGCGTTGAAAGTGTTCATCATATCTTAGTAAACCTGACATTTGGAGGACTTTGGAAACCTGTGCCCTGTCAGTCCTGTTTAAGAACCACCGACCCTTTGACATATTTCCCCCATAACGATACCCTATCCCTAAGACCAAAGCTCTGATGGGTCGCTTTAACGCGATGCTTATGGCCCGGCCATAAAACAAACCGAATGATTTGTCGCCTGTACAGAGGTCGGTTCGGTCACACCCGATGATATTCACACGCCTGTCATCTGTCTTGTGTTGCTAAGATCTCAGATGGCCCACCGTAACGAGAGCTCTGCATGCTATGATCATGTGACAAGGTGTGAGGGTACGTACTGAATGGTCACATTACAATGTCTAGGTGTCACTACTGTTGCGGTCATGTGACACGGAGTAAATGGACACTACTGTTCTGGTCATATGACAATGAATCAATGCACCTTACTCTACCGGTCATGTGATAAGATGTAAGTGTGCACGACTGTGCCGGTCATGTGTACACCACTGTACCGGTTTTGTGACAATGTGCTAGTTTACATTATTGTCCCCATAAAGTGACAATATGAGAAATTGCATTACAGTATCGGAACCCTATATATAAGAGATTAGGCAAGGGCATGAAATTTGACCGATTTCATTTCTCTGATAATCCATCCCACAAAACTTACACAAGTTTAAACTGTATTTTTACCAGGCTTCAGAGCATGCTCTTCTTAACTGTCTCTGAGGTTTGGGGTACATGGTTTGAGACGCGTTGTCCTCACGTTTTTTTTCCCAATGTATATCGTTACCGTTCACCTGAGTGGTTATCGATCTAGCCAGAAGTTCGATCATTGATGTATTGGCATTGACATTAACAAATGATGTTTGTATTGATTTAATTTTGGTGGTGTAAACACAGACAGTATCGCGTGTAATGTGAATGTAGCACCTAGTGTATTCGAGTTGTGTAAACGCAAAAAGTATCGATTTTAATGTGGATGTAACACCTAGTGCATTCGAGTCATGTAAGCACAGACATCATCGCGTGCACTGTGAATGTAGCACCTAGTGTATTGAATCATGAAAACACAGACAGTATAGAGTGCAATATGAATATATAGCACAAAGTGTATTCGAGTCGTGTAAAGACTGAAATATCGAGTGTAATGTGATTGTTGCACCTAATGTATTCGAGTCGTGTAAAGACAGACAGTATCGAGTGTAATGTGATAGTAGCACCTAGTGTATTCCAGTCGTGTAAAGACAGACAGTATCGAGTGTAATGTGAATGTATCACCTGGTGTATTCGAGTCGTGTAAAGACAGACAGTATCGAGTGTAATGTGAATGTAGCACCTGGTGTATTCGAGTCGTGTAAAGACAGACAGTATCGAGTGTAATGTGAATGTAGCACCTGGTGTATTCGAGTCGTGTAAAGACAGACAGTATCGAGTGTAATGTGATAGTAGCACCTGGTGTATTCGATTCGTGTAAAGACTGAACTATCGAATGTAATGTGAATGTAGCACCTGGTGTATTCGAGTCGTGTAAAGACAGACAGTATCGAGTGTAATGTGATTGTAGTACCTACTGTATTCAGGTCGACTAAACACAAACTGTATCGACCGTTGTCAAAATATACAACAAGGTGTATGCTGGTAATACCTATTCTCCATTTTGGCAATTTGTCATTTTTAAAAATAATTTTAGTTTGTAAGATTTTTCTCATCTTTTTTACCCAGAATGGCAATAATATATTGAGATTTCTCGTCTAGAATAATGAGACAATTAAAATAATAAATAAAACAAAAAAATTCATTTGAATTAATTTAAGATTTATTCATATAACATTTATAACAAGGGGGAAAACCCATCAGGCTGTCCTAAAAATATCAAACAGCTTATATAAACATCAAAAAAGTATAAACAAGATCATTAATTGGGCCTCGGGCTATTGTAATCGGCGTGGTCATAACCCACACGTCATTCGTTTCTAGCAGTGGTTCTCAACCTTTCTATGGCTGCGACCCTTTAATACGGTTCATCGTGTTGTGGCGCCCCCCAAAATTATGTTCGTTTATACTTCATAACTATAGAGCATATGTGTTTTCAGGTGGTCTTAGGTTACCACTGGGAAAGGGTCTTGCGATCCCCAAAGGGGTCGCGACCCACAGGTTGAGAACCGCTGGTTTATAGGTTAAGGCTATTTATAGATTGATCACCATTTTGGACATGTCAAATGGCAGCCACATTCCAAACACCACCACCCCCCCCCCCCCTTTTTCCTTTTTTTTTAAAGTCCTAGTTGCGAAATGTTCATAATGATAACCTGTAGTCAAGGTTGCTTGCAAATACAGAATGAGAACTATTCTATTTGGTGGGGCCCCTGACAAAAATGTGTGCCCTGAATGGCCAACGTCGTTCTCATATTACACATTTTTTTAAACACCCCATCACTTCCGGTTTGTTGCTCCATGAATAGACAGCTGTGGTGTAAACTGTCTGTACGCGTAGATGCGTGCAGAGATAGTCCCATTTGCCCTGGGGCACAGTTCGGATTATGCCCTGAAAAATAACGTTGAACAGCCCTTGATGTTCAATGAAATTTTTGTGGGCGGTATTAATTTACATGTTAAATGCGATACTAGTACTTTTTTTTTAAAGATATAGATGGCCCGGATGGCAACGCGCAATTTACATGGGTAACTGATTTGACATTTTATCTGGCCATTTTAATGTTGCGTCTTATCTGGGCATCTTATCTCGGTAAACTTTCTCGTTATCTTATATGGGCATCTTGTCTGGCCATCTGATCTGGCCATCTGGTCTGTCCATCTGATCTGGACATCTGGTCTGTCCATCTGATCTGGACATCTGGTCTGGACATCTGATATGGACATCTGATATGGACATCTGATCTGGGCATCTTGTCTGTCCATCTGATCTGGACATCTGGTCTGGACATCTGATATGGACATCTGATATGGACATCTGATCTGGGCATCTTGTCTGTCCATCTGATCTGGACATCTGGTCTGGACATCTGATATGGACATCTGATATGGACATCTGATATGGACATCTGATCTGGGCATCTTGTCTGTCCATCTGATCTGGACATCTGGTCTGGACATCTGATATGGACATCTGATATGGACATCTGATATGGACATCTGATATGGACATCTGATCTGGGCATCTTGTCTGCTTTGAGCATCTGTCTAGATATCTTTCCCAAGAAAAGAAAATGGCAGTGACGCTCGAGTTGGCATAAAACCACTGGTAAATCAGTTATTACAGAGGCCACCGTGTGAACCTGTGGATTATAAAAGGTGACGACCTCTGAGCCTCCCAAATAGTTCTTGTTACAACTGTTACTATTTAATTATCTCAGGCCTCTTCATTGGTGTTTCATTTTATGTCATGCGTCTAATTGGAGAGCTTCTTTCCAAAATCTTTGCTTTATAGTTTGTTATAATGCTGATGTAAATAACCTATATTTCAGGATAAGACACTTTGTTGGGGAGTCTATGTCTGTTGGATATCGCCATGTGTCGACAAATCTATTATGTGTTATTGATATCTCTAGGGAGAGATGAATGGCACGTATCTAGATGTCCAGCGTCCACAGAAGCATCTACTCATACTTAATGATTATCAAAAGATAATCACGATAGTCCATCTTCTACTAAGCTTAACTCACACTATTGCAGTTGCATCTGCATGGTACTAAGCTTTCCTAACTCATTGCTTGCAGAACACATTGTACAACGGACATAGCAGTTCGACCTTAATTGTGTCTTAGATCATTTATAATATTAACGTCAGCACTGACCCATGCATGACTCATGCACCGACCCATGCACTGACCCATGCACTGACCCATGCAGTGACCCATGCACTGACCCATGCACTGACCCATGCACTGACCCATGCACTGACCCATGCACTGACCCATGCACTGACCCATGCACTGACCCATGCACTGACCCATGCACTGACCCATGCACTGACCCATGCACTGACCCATGCACTGACCCATGCACTGACCCATGCACTTATAGAAACTACCCCATATACCTGACCCCCAAAACGTATGGGTTGGCCATTGAACCC
Source organism: Omphiscola glabra (assembly GCA_964017045.1). Lineage (NCBI taxonomy): Eukaryota > Metazoa > Mollusca > Gastropoda > Lymnaeidae > Omphiscola > Omphiscola glabra. The sequence continues at coordinate 25,425,828 of OZ024810.1, read as the reverse complement.
TGACATCGAAGCCATTGTGTCGTTTCAATGACGGCCCCACCACTCTGAACATCTTACACTCCGGCGCCACCCCTCTGAACATCTTACACTCCGGTCCCACCACTCTGAACATCTTACAGTCCGGCCCCACCACTCTGAACATCTTACACTCCGGCCCCACAACTCTGAACATCTTACACTCCGACGCCACCACTCTGAACATCTTACACTCCGGCCCCACCACTCTGAACATCTTACACTCCGGCCCCACCACTCTGAAAATCTTACACCCCTGCCCCACCACTCTGAACATCTTACACCCCGGCGCCACCACCTCACAACCTCTTACACCCTGATGCCATCACCTTCAAATTTCTTACACCCAGACACCACCATCTCTCAACTACGTACGACCCGGCATCCCACCTCCCAAATTCGTACACCCAGGTGTCACAGTCCGGTCTGTAAGAACCAGGCGTAGGAAGCCATTTCGACCATTAGCTATTCCGGTTTCAAGTCTATAGACTGTTGGAATCGTTTTCCGCGCGGATTAATTTGATCTTACCCCATCACTGTTGTTACATATCTTCCCCACACTTGTACAATACTACAATGGTCTTCTCGCCTAACATGTCTGCAATGGTCTGCTCGCCTCACAAGTCTACAATAGTCTGCTCGCCTCACACGTCTACAATGGTCTTCTCGCTTCACATGTTTACAATAGTCTGCTCGTCTGAAACGCCTACAATAGTCTGCTCAGCAACTCAAGATTGTGAGCATATTTTTTTAGAACATGTGCAGGCCCAATTTCTCTGGTCATTTGATAAAGACAAAACACTAACGCTCCATAAACCTTAAAACTTGTATAATGAGAAACATTCTTTAGGAGCAAGAACTCCTTGACCGCTGGAAGCATTGAATTCCAAAGAGTTCATGGTTTAAACACACCATTCTTCCATATATTACTTCAGTAATGCTCTCGATAATGTCGGAGAAAAGATATGAAAGTTCTGATATATTTTCAGGAGTGCACTTGGTCTGTGTATAAATAATTGATTTACGGTTATGCTAAGAAAGAAATCAGCATGGGTGCCTCCGTCTACAGTTATCGATGGATGTATCTCATTAAAGAAACATCACTGGTGTGTCGATAAGGTTTTTTGATGTGTCTGCTCTCGTCCGGCTGTCGATCGTTGGTCTGATCACTCAACGCGTCTCGTGATAGACGTCGAACGCCCGAGGACGGGCTCCTTTGCCAGACAGAAACAGTGGGAGACGGGTTGAGTGGAGAATGTACAGGAATTCGAGAGATGTGTCTAGATATACTAGACAAGAGCCGTAGGTAATGTGAGAGAAGAAGAAAACACTAGAGTATCTTTAGTAGGACGTAATTTAATAATCTGAAGTATCAAGTAAAGTCTAACCCCAAACTTTTGATAAATGTTGAACACATCTCATCACTGATAAAATGATTGCAATATTATTTTAGACATTTAAAAAATGTATATGATTTGGAAACAAGATTAAGAGAATCCGATGTACTGGTAATTTATTCGGCGTGAAGAGACTAAATTAAGTATTCGGTGTCCGAGACGCAGACAGGTATTCGGAGTCCGAGGCATAAACAGCTATTCGTGTCAGAGACGTAGACAAGTATTCGTGTCAGAGACGCAGAGAGGTATTCGTGTAAGAGACGTAGACAATTATTCGGAGTCAGAGACACAGAGAGGTATTCGGAGTCAGAGACATAGACAGGTATTCGTGTCAGAGACGCCGACAGGTATTTTACATTGCATTGCAATTTCTTTAGGTAAACTCTCTTAAGAACACGGTTTGTGTCAAAGCCATCATTAGCATTAACTTATTTCCCGGTACTAAGTTTACACAACTGAAAAAGCAACATAGTGATCTTGCAGCACTTAAGTCTTTTTCAAATTGGAAACAATTTCTTTTTCTTCCTTTGTATTGTCGGCTGAAGATGGCTTTTAGCCGAAACGTCCTTTTAATTTTTATGTCTTTTCTTTGTATCAAGCCTAAACATATCTGGTTCCAATTTTTAGTTACTGCACACAGCTTGAACGCAGTACCCCATATATTACAAAATTTCCTTTTTCCAATACTTTTTTTTTCCTGACTGAATAAAGTTCTTGTACATTACACATTTTCGATGATACATTTCCTTCCCAGCCTGTCTGTCACTGTCACTACAATTAGTGGTACTCAAATGGGATGACAAGTTCAAGTGTTAGCTTGAAAGCAGTGGGCGGAGCCAGCAAAGAATTTCGATGTGTTCAGAATGTGTCATGGACGCCATTGTTAATTATGGCTTAGATCATCTTAGCCAAAGTTAATCCAGTGGGTCTTTTCTACTCGTGTATCAATCCCCAGGTATCTGGAGCGCAAAAAAAAAAAAAGTGGTATGCTATTTATTCCCACTGACCTTCGACCCCTTTCTCTCTTTTTTTTAAGCTTTGGATGGACATCCCAGCCTCGATAAACTAATACCTAGTGGGAATCAATACTAAATCATTCAGAAGTTATTAGTACCCACCTGAAAAAATTTGAAAATTGGTTTTTGTTTTGTACTAAGGCAACGTTCGCGACAAAGAAACAAGTTATATTTGAAAAAAAAAATGTGTACTAATAAAAGATTATTATTTTTTTTTTATGGTTCACTTATTTATCTTGAGGACCTGTGAAAATATATAATTGTAAGCTTGAGTAAAAAGGAGTTTTACAGTAAGCATCTAAGCTGAGCTTTAGAGAGCCGACAGGCTGGTGATGAGTAACGTCATAATGTTGACTTGACATTCACACATATTAGATACAGGCCCACTGTGTGAACCGTCCGATTTTTTGTAAGTATTAGCTGTGTATTTAAAACTAGAAAATAGGACCCGGTGTTACCGGGATTATAATGGGAGGATATGTGCGCTACTTTCTGACTGGTATTGTGGTACCAACATCTAAAAATCCCCCTTTAACGTAAGTAATTGAATCGGGTTTTTATATATTGTACCATTAAAAAAAAAAATTATTCCCAGGCATTGAAATTTAATTCACTAAATTTTGAGAATTGTTTACCTTTTGTATACATAGCCCTACCAAATACTTTACACGCCCCGGAAATACAAAGAAAACACAATTTCTTTTAAAAAATTGTAAAAGAATGTACTGTAATAAAACTGTATTATAGGCAAACTGTAAAAGACAACTTTTATATCTTAAGAAAAAATAGGGCCTCGGTAAATAAAACAAATTAAAAGAATCACAATGCTTTTAAGTATCCCATTTAGAATTGCTAATTTTATATGGTACTCACGCCAGTTGGTGCAGTGATGGATTATTTTTTTATATTGCGCGCGATTAAACCCTGCGTTACAATGTGGCATTAGCTTATTCTTATATCAATTGTGATGACGGCATATCAATGAAGACATCTGATTCGTTCATCATTTACATGGAAGGATATAGCAAGTCATTTTTGTTTATTTTTTTTAAATTGGGAAATGTTGGGACATAATTTGATTTATATGACAAGTCTATCTACCCCTTGACATATATCAAATGTTGTCTTTTAACTCTTACATGTCTCATATTTTAATTGAGAATGTTTTTCCCTACTCCACTATCCGATGTTATCACATTACTGTGCCTTCAATTGTATCCGATCCTAAATAAATAGTTTTTAGAAGGAAAAAAAAATAGCATTAAAGAAATTTAGCCCATAGAAATCTGCTCTTCGCATTTGCGTAGGGATGGGAGCCAATTTCCAAAAGGGCGGCACCTCTAGGGTGACTGCACATACTGCCTACTTCATATACACTACTATATTGTTTATGTTCCGTGTGTGTTTTTATGTTTAGTGATTTTCGTCAGGGAGGGGCACCAAATCTAAGGACTGCACCGGGCGTCACCAACTCTAGCAACTCTACTGAGAGCTCTGCGTACACATATTATTCAACGGAGGCTTTTTGTTTTTTCCGAACATCTTATCTTATAATGCGAGTGAGACTCGGGTGCTTTGCCCAACACTCATGGCGTTAACATGTGCTCGAGTGGGGGGGGGGGCGATGTAGCCACATCCAGGGATACTTGTGCAGTGGTTCCTGTCGCTATGCACCTGTTTCTCAGAGTCTGCACTTCTCTCACCTTCAGTCAGCGGTTCTTATAAAGCGCTGCGTGGTACGTACAACTTCCATTGTCCAACACCCAATTTAATATATGCATGCATACAATGGAAGTGATTTTTGGAGCACATCCACATTTTAAAAAAAAATGTAATTGAGGTTTCTTAAATGGGTTAGTTTTCATTGAAATTTCAGCCATTGGTTGCTGTACTCACCTCCTTCATACTCTGGGCACTAGAGTTTTCTATACTCACCTCATTCAGACAGTGTCTAGGCACTAGAGGTCGCTTTAATCACCTCCTACAGAAAGTGTCTAGGCGCCAGTGGTAACTGAAATTACCTTATTCTAGGCGCCAGTGGTTGCTGTCTCACCTCCGTCTTGTCGCCAGTGGTAACTGAAATTACCTTATTCTAGGCGCCAGTGGTTGCTGTCTCACCTCCGTCTTGTCGCCAGTGGTAACTGAAATTACCTTCATCTAGGCGCCAGTGGTTGCTGTCTCACCTCCTTCAGGCAGGGTATAGTACCAGTGGTTACTGTACTCACCTCCGTCTTGGTCTGGTGGTTGCTGTAATCACCTCCATCTAGGCGCAAGTGGTTGCTGTTGTCACTTCCGTCTAGTTCCCAGTGGTTGTTGTTCTCACCTCCGTCTGTGTGCCAGTGGTCGCTGTACTCAACCCCGTCTGGGCGCCAGTGGTTGCTGTATTCCTCCCACGTTAGGAATGTTACCTGAGATCTTGGACATTCCTCTCACATACGCACAACATTTAAAGCTCCACAGGGGCAGAGAATCACGGTCTTCATGTAGCTGGTTGCTCCCCGTCTCGTTATTTCGCTATTGAAGCGAGTCAGTGACGCTGGAGTTTGGCTCCAGGATTTTGGAGTCCTATTTAATCAGCAACGTCGACTCTTTTGGAAAGGTTGGAATCCAGGGCTTCTACCAAATGTGTTGGCCTACCGTTTTTTGCTTCAGAATAAAGCCTCGTTTATCCGAACTAATTGGAACCTCCTGGGGTGTTTCGGTAAAAATAGTTTTCATATGACCGAAAACTCCATCGAAAAATGTTGCGTTCAAGATATCGTGCCAAAGAAATGAATACATAGAATAAAATACGAGGTAAATTTTTGTCCTTTGTAGTCAATTACGTAACCAAAATTTGACCGGGAATATGCGATATAGAGAAGAGTTGGTTTCAAATTGTATGTGCGACAATGGTAGATTACCATCCGTATTTATTATGATATTTATCCTTTAAAAAATACAGGGTCAGTTTGGATAACTACCCTTTTTGTATAATAAGCATTCGGATAATCGACGATCTAGTGTTTGGAGATTTTAACATCAGTTTATAGTCCTGTGAAGAATTTTGTCCCCACTCACCTTTTTTTTCCGGGGTGGTATGGTAAAGGTATGGTGCCCCATTCAAAGTCTTCACGAGTCCATTAGACTTATTTTGGCAGTCAGATGAATCAATATTATGTGCATGATAGCCTGTTGAATAAATATAAATTCCTCGTAATGCCTGTTGAAGCTGGGGGTAAATTTTTGGGTCTAAATAGTGGCTATTTAGAAGTATTAAGTAAAGTTGACACATTTGGATATATCACCAAGGATAATCACATGTTCAGTGCCATATTTTCTTCAAAGCGGGTCATTTTGATAGATGCAGTTTTGAAGAAGATTTGTAATTACAGTGGAACCCCGCTATAACGCGCCCCACCATAACGCGAATTCGGATATAACGCAGTCGTAGCATGGCTCCCGAAATTTTGTATATTTATTCACATGGAGAAAAAAAAAAGTTGGATATATTGTAAAACCGCGCATTAACGCGAACCCGCTTTTAACGCGATCCGATTTTATGGACCCCGATCATCGCGTTATAGCGAGGTTCGTTTGTACGTTTGCGAAACAAAAACCGATTTTTAGGTTTTCAAAACGAAAACCGGTTGTTGATTTTCCGAAACAGGGTAACAATTTTTTTTATTCATGAAATTTATTTTAAAAAATTACACATTTTTAAAAGTTTATTTTTAAATAATCACAATAATAAACTAGATCTAACAGTAACTGTGGACAATAGTTACTGGCTTCCCGCGTCAAACCAGACCGCGTGCTTTAACGATGCTAGATGAATTCGAGGAAGGTCACTTCCAAAAATAGAAGAAGACTGCCTTTGATATGAATTTCGAGGGCGCTTTGTTTTAGCTCGTGTGTGGTCTGCTGTAATTTAACATGGGTCACGTTCTTGTAGGACACGTTTGGTCTGCTGTAAGTTAACACGTTAGCGTAAGTACAAATATCGTCATCACAGCAAACAATCCATGCCATAGTCATATTACAATGACTGCATTTGTTTTGTATACAGTTTATGCTGTTCATTTCAAGCTGTTCGGTATGTAATATAAAATTGAATTGATATCAAAATTAATTTACACATATGGCTGATCGTATTGACAAATCTCATGTCTGTGAAACAAATGACAAACACGCCATACCCTTTGGTTCGGTGTAATAGGTCAAGTCCTGGACTACAACACCATATACCATTTGGTTCGGTGTGATAGGTCAAGTCCTGGACTACAACACCATATACCATTTGGTTCAATGTAATAGGTCAAGTCGTGGACTACAACACCATATACCATTTGGTTCGGTGTAATAGGTCAAGTCCTGGACTACAACAGCATACACCCTTTAGTTCGGTGTGATAGGTCAAGTCCTGGACTACAACAGCATACACCCTTTGGTTCGGTGTGATAGGTCAAGTCCTGGACTACAACACCATATATCCTTTGGTTCGGTGTAATAGGTCAAGTCCTGGACTACAACACCATATACCCTTTGGTTCGGTGTAATAGGTCAAGTCCTGGACTACAACACCATATACCATTTGGTTCGGTGTAATAGGTCAAGTCGTGGACTACAACAGCATACACCCTTTGGTTCGCAGTGATAGGTCAAGACCTGGACTACAACAGCATATACCCTTTGGTTCGGTGTAATAGGTCAAGTCCTGGACTACAACAGCACATACCCTTTGGTTCGGTTTAATAGGTCAAGTCCTGGACTACAACAGCATATACCATTTGGTTCGGTGTAATAGGTCAAGTCCTGGACTACAACACCATATACCATTTGGTTCGGTGTGATAGGTCAAGTCCTGGACTACAACACCATATACCCTTTGGTTCGGTGTAATGGGTCAAGTCGTGGACTACAACACCATATACCATTTGGTTCGGTGTAATAGGTCAAGTCGTGGACTACAACAGCATACACCCTTTGGTTCGGAGTAATAGGTCAAGTCCTGGACTACAACAGCACATACCCTTTGGTTCGGTTTAATAGGTCAAGTCCTGGACTACAACACCATACCATTTGGTTCGGTGTGATAGGTCAAGTCCTGGACTACAACACCATACCCTTTGGTTCGGTGTAATAGGTCAAGTCCTGGACTACACCACCATGTACCCTTTGGTTCGGTGTAATGGGTCAAGTCGTGGACTACAACACCATATACCATTTGGTTCGGTGTAATAGGTCAAGTCGTGGACTACAACAGCATACACCCTTTGGTTCGGTGTAATAGGTCAAGTCCTGGGACTACAACAACACATACCCGTTGGTTCGGTTTAATAGTTCAAGTCCTGGACTACAACACCATACCCTTTGGTTCGGTGTGATAGGTCAAGTCCTCGACTACAACACCATACCCTTTGGTTCGGTGTAATAGGTCAAGTCCTGGACTACAACACCATATACCCTTTGGTTCGGTGTAATAGGTCAAGTCCTGGACTACAACACCATATACCCTTTGGTTCGGTGTGATAGGTCAAATCCTGGACTACAACACCATACCCTTTGGTTCGGTGTAATAGGTCAAGTCCTGGACTACAACACCTTACACTTTGGTTCAGCGCGTTAGGTCATTTGGAACCAAACTGTGATATCATCATCATACTGGCATGATAGTGGCGTTGTGATCTTTAAAAATAGATTTCTACTTCCACTTACGAGCTTATGAAAGTATGTCAAAGTAGTACCTTGTAGTTGAGACAGTGAAATGAATTGTAAAAACCCGAAATCCGGATTTCTAAAACCGGTTTGTAAAAAATTAACAGGTTTTAACATTCCTACTTCAGACACAAATTGTATTTACAGAGTCAAGCATTGTGAGAATCCTCGCCCTTGCGGGGTAACTACTTCCAGAGGTCTAACGAAATCAATCGGCGAGTTACCTGATGGAGAGATTTAGCTGGAGAAAAAATAAATAGTACGTAAATAGGGGAGTTCACCCCATGTGCCAACTTTGAGCTGACAAAAAAAAAAAAAAAAACAAACAAAAAAACTCGGGGTATTGAAGTGTCAGAAGGCCAGACTCCTAGTCCTAATGCCATTGTTTGTTTCCTTCGTGAACACACGTGGGTAGAGAAAAGTTTTGTCTATTCAAACTATTGTCCTGGATTGTTTCTGAAGTACTCAATGAGACGACTTAGTTAGTGTTTTTTTTTGTGGGTTTTTTTTGGTAAAACTGTTATAGAATTTAAACCCACTAGCTTAAGCGTTTTTGAGCTATTCCAAAATAAATTATTTTATTTGTTCAATGACCAATATTTCTACAAATGTCCCCACCCAAACTATCGTGTGGTTGGATTCCCCCCCCCCCCCCTCCACACTTTAAAATGCTGTTTAATTGGAAACATATTCATAATACTATACGGTAACGTTTATAAGCTGTCATCATCCATATGAATAAAGTACCCCCAAAATCCACTCCAAAAACTCCAGTATCCGCTCTAGAAACTTCATTATCCAGCACAGGTAGCCCATTATCCACTCCAGACACCCAACTATCGATTTCGATTACCCTACTATCAACTCCTGGTAGTCTACTCTATCCACTCCAAATGTCCCAGTATCCTCTCTAGATGTTCACCTCAACCACTCCAGATACCCCACTATCCACTTCACAGACCCCCCCCCCCATTTTTCACCACGGTTACCCTTTTACATGAACCCCCCTCTAATCCACCACCCACTTTCCCCCACACACAAACCACACACACACACAAACATACACTTTCCGTTACTCTGCAATGAATCACCGCGTTCTACCATTTACTTTTGATTTACAGTACTCCGAGTTAATTCAGTTTGTGCTTAACAAGAAGTGACTTCCCCTGGCTTAACCCCCCCCCCCCCCCCCCACTAAAACAACCCTTTTCATTATTACTCACTTCCCCTTCTTGACACCTGTATCAATGGATGAGTAAGCTAGCGGGACATAATCCAAGTTGACACACAGGCGGTCCTACAAATGACACCTATTTATAGTGGTGAGTAAGTAATAATGTCACGTGACAAGTTCACGGCCAGAGTACTACAATGACATCTTTAATCGCAGCGAAAACTTCATGAATGTCCAAATAATTGCCATCAAAATAACCGCCTATTTCTGCACGAGCCCTGCACATGACGCCTGTACATGACGCCTGCACAAGACGCCTGCACATGACGCCTGCACATGACGCCTGCACAAGACGCCTGCACATGACGCCTGCACATGACGCCTGCACAAGACGCCTGCAAATGAAGCCTGCACAAGACGCCTGCACATGACGCCTGCACAAGACGCCTGCACATGACGCCTGCACATGACGCCTGCACATGACGCCTGCACATGACGACTGCACATGATACCTGCACATGACGCCTGCACATGACGCCTGCACAATACGCCTGCACATGACGCCTGCACATGACGCCGACCCATGACGCCGGCACAAGACGCAAGCACAAGAAGCCTCCACATGACACCAGCCCATGACGCCTGCACATGACGGACGTACGTAACGCCAGCCCATGACGCAAGCACACGACGCCTGCGCATGACCCCTCCACCCACCCACCCACCTGAACAAAGTTGTGCATCAGGGAGAGAGTTCCAGCTCCGGGTCACCAACAGCCAGTTGAGAAACTAGAGTTTGTCGCGCTCTGGGCGTCATTTGACTTTAGCGCCTCTGATTAACGAAAGCCACAATGTCTACATAAACAGAAATATAAAAAACCACCTAAAAAGACCACCCACCAACTATATATTATATGAAGTGAACCGAAAATGCCGATAAAAAATGAGTGCCGCTCAAAAACCTCTAATAATAATAATGCAAACCCCCCCCCCCCTCCCCCATCACTCCCTTCTTCCGGTGGCCGTGCAATTCACCAACTCATGCAGTTGTGCAAGAGCAATTCACCAACTCATGCAGTTGTGCAAGAGCAATTCACCAACTCATGCAATTGTGCAAGAGCAATTCACCAATTCATGCAGTTCTGCAAGAAGTATTCACCAACTCATGTAATTGTTTCTAAACTTTTCCCACTGTCCTAAATGTTGTCCCTGGATTCAGGCTTTACCTACGACCAATGTTGAGCTTGTCTTGCTCGGTAACCGCTGAAGAAGTTCATACTTCTGATCGAAGTGAGCCGAATAGCAGCAACAATCTGGTCTTTTTACTGAAACTCTGAACTGAACAATAAAATTCATCGCGCATAGCTACATTCCAGGGGCGTAGTTCACTTGCCTCCAATACTCGACGCCGAATAGGTGTGTGTTGACCTCATTGCCCTGTACTTGGAAACCAATGTCTTCCAACCATTTCATGGTATCCCCTGCTAAATGAAAAGTGTCACGGCCATTACCCTCTACTCGACTCACCGTGACAAGGTACGTGCATTTAACATAAAGATGGAACTGGCAGCACTAGTGTGCCACACCGCTGCTATTAATGTTACCTATGAGTTCTCGCTGGAACAGTTAAGTACAACTATAAAAAAGCGTCTCACTCTTAGCCAGTGGTTCTCAACTTTTCTAAAGCCGCGACCCTTTAATACAGTTGCTCATGATGTGGCGACCCATAGCCGCAAAATTATGTTCGTTTCTACTTTATAACTGTAGAGTATATGTGTTTTCCGATGGTCTTAGGCGACCCCAGGAAAGGGGTTATTCAACTCCCAAAGGGGTCGCGACCCACAGGTTAAGAACCGCTGCTCTAAGCAGTCGTATCCCCCTCCCCACTCCATTTTTGGGATCTGTTTTTGTATTGCTTGTCCCCAACCCGGCAGCCACTGCCATGTCTGTCACGCCACTGCCATGTCTGTCACGCCACTGCCATGTCTGTCACGCCACTGCCATGTCTGTCACGCCACTGCCATGTCTGTCACGCCACTGCCATGTCTGTCACGCCACTGCCATGTATGTCACGCCACTGCCATGTCTGTCACGCCACTGCCATGTCTGTCACAATTGGTGACAGTGGATTCATTTGTCGCATGTAAAAATTCATGCATTTTTTATTTTGCGTGGAATTGTCGTCTCTGCTGTCACTACCACTTCATGAAATGTATTCACAGAATTCCGGACAAATGATTTGTCGTCTCTGCTGTAACTACCACTTCATGGAATGTATTCCCAGAATCCCGGACAGATGCCGAGAAACTCAGCCGTAAAAACAAACGGCCGCCAAAGAATGATTCTATCATCTCCATTTTCTGTTCATAATTGAGTTTCGCCATGCCATACTGATGAGTGAATCATTGTATCCATGCACTTGTCTGCACCGCCCACCTCACATGTTTTTATGCCATTCAAAATTTAACCTATCTGCTTTCATTATACAATGTCAGACCGTGCTGTTCAGTATTGCTAACGGAAGAATGACGTCATGCGCTGTTAATTTTTTGTTGTTGTAATATTGAATTGTTTGGAAGTTTATAAAAAAAATAAATTATAATCATTTCTGTGATTCCATCTCACGTAAATTTAAAATGTTCAGATTTCCAATGCTCTGATTTACTAAACTCTGAATTACTGATCTCTGAATTACTGAGCTCCGAATTACTGAGCTCTGAATTATTGAGCGATGAAATACTGAGCTCTGAAATACTGAGCTCCGATTTACTGAGCTCTGAATTACTGAGCTCCGAATTACTGAGCTCTGAATTATTGAAAGATTAAATACTGAGCTCCGAATTTCTAAGCTCTGATTCAAACAGCTCTGATTTACAAATCACTGTGTTACTAATATATGACTTCCTAAGCTCTTTGTTTCTAAGCTATGATTTAAAGCTAATTTACTCAGCTTATAATTTCTATGGTCTTATTTGCTAAGCTCCTGTAATTGACTAAACTCTGATTTACTATGCCATGACTTAATAAGCCCCCATTTACTATGCTCTAGTTACTTAGCGCTGATCTACTAAGCTCCGAGTTTATAGAGTGTAATTTACTTTGATCTTATTTTCTAAGATTAAAAGTACTAAGATCTAATTTACCAAGTTCTAATTTCCTGAGCTCTAAGTTACTAAGCTCTCATTTATTTAACCCCGAGTTCCTACTCTATACGACACCTTGTTAAAAGATGTTAACTCCACCCAGCGTGACTTGCGTGTACACGCTCTTTGTACGGGGCGGCCGTGCGAGAAAATAGACACCCTAACAAGTCCCGATTTGTTTGATCAGCGCTGATTGCCAGTGACTATCTCGTGCGTATCTAAGTACAGTTTACCAATTGATAGGTAGGTTCGCTGGGGGCGAGATGCGGTTGACAGTGGCGATAGAAAGCGCAACATGTCAGTGGGGGTGATTTGAATACAACCGCTGTCAAATCAGGTCAGATTTGTCAACTGTTTTCTTATGTTGCGCAGGCAGCGTCAGAAGACCGGTTAGCGTCAGATTACCGCTCGATTCGTATGCGGAAAATATACGACGGAAAGGATCTATACCTTTCTTGGTTTATTTGTATCGTTCGGGGGTCATTCGGGGGTCTCATAGCGGTAAAGATAGAAACTATTCTTGCTAAAGCCACTTGGATTAGGCTTATAACTAACTACTTACCTGTGTCTGTAAATTTAAAAAATAGCATATTTGAATTCTTGATAAGGAGATAATGCAATAATTGCCTAGGTCAAAGGACATGTCCATAGTGAATCATCTGTGTTGCTGCGTTCATCATCGAAATATTTCAGGTTATTCTGGACCAATGTGCAACATAATGAAACATTTAGCCACTGGTGGGTGGGTACACAATGGTGGAAATGTTTGTGTACGGCGTCATAGGGCGAAGTCAGTGGCGTCGTTTGATCCGATGCCGCCCGGGGTGAACTTCCAAAAGTGGGCCGCCCGACACACACACACATTGAGGCGTAGCTAAAGGGTGCATGGGGGAACAGATATCCCTGTGCGCCAGACTAGTTAGGGGCGCAAAAATGTGCTTTGATAGGAGAGTTGATAAAAAGGAAAGGGAGGGTCCTTAAAATGAATCTTGTCCCCGGGCGCCTAACACCCTAGCTTCGCCTCTGCACACACATCATTTGAATGATGTTAATATTTTCCCCTGAAAGTCCTGCCGAGGGCGTTCGTAAGCTTCGCACACCTTAGTTACGCCTTTGTTCATAAAGGTTTGAAAAGTAAAAGATCCGTTTTTATATTCTATCTGCACGTAGGTTTCCAAGATTTATATTTCCCTGTGTTTTTTTTTTGAGTTTACAGAGAACAAGAGTACAGAAGAAATTAACAGGATTTTATAATATTTATATATCGCTAATATTTAAATATTTATGCATCGCTACGTTCATCTGCCGGAAGTACCCTGGTTTTTGGTTTAATCGGAGCGGACAAACAACAACAAAAAACCCGAATTGTTTACAAATATGAATTCTCCAATGAGGTCTGGATTTCTTTACAGCGAGTCTGATATGAATGATCGTGTCTTTGTATTTCCTGTTAGAGTAGGCGCTTCATAGAGTCTTTTTTTTTCTTTTTGCATGTTTTAATATTTATCAAAAGAACCTGTTTTTTGGGGGTTTTTTTGCTGAAGAAGGCATTTCGCATACACGTCTTTAGTTGTGTGTGTCTTCTTTCAGCTGTTCCCGTGCCCTATGTTTCATATTTCGTAAATTTTCTTTGAAGCTTTCAATTTAAAAAAAAAAAAATTCAATTCTAAACAGGTAACATTGTAAATATTGATAGATTTCAATGTGCTATATCAAGATGTCAAATCAATGTATTATCACAACTGAAAGATAACTCTCAGTGACGTCATTAGCCGGGTTCTCTCCTATTTCAAAACTAGAACTATTTTTAAAATTTTTTTTTGTTGTTTCGTTGAGTAATAAACAGTGGCGGATACTGTGGCTAACATTCGGGCAACTCCCATGCTAAAATGGGGGGGGGGGGGGTAGGGCTACAATCAAACATAAGTCAGTTGTATATTTTAGCTTCCCTTGTATCTATAAATAGATCTTGTGCTTTTTTTTTCTGTCCGCCTTTAACGGGGATGTAAAGTTGGCGATCTGCCGCTAGGTGTGTGGCCTGCTGAAGGTTCGTGTTGTGGATGTCCTTCACACACACCTTCGATCCACTGACATCGCAGTCTGCATACTTGTATTAAGTTGTATTACATATTTACATATCAAGGCGTTTCGTGCGCCACACTTTACTCCGTCGGTATCATCATATTGTTATTGTATTCTTTTTTATTTTTGGCCTCATGTAAATGTTGCCGATATGCCTCTTTGTATGTCTCTCTGAAAGTCTTTCTGTATGTCTCCATTATGTCTCTTTGTATGCCTCTCTGTATGTATTGATCGTCTCTCTGTATTCCTCTCTGTATGTCTCCATTGTGTCTCTCTGTAGGTCTCCATTATGTACCTACGCATGCCTCTCTGTGTGTCTCCAGTATGTCCCTTTGTATGTCTCTCTGTGTGTCTCATTATGTCCCTATGCATTCCTCTCTGTGTGTCTCCAATATGTCCCTATGTATGTCTCACTGTGTGTCTCCATTATGTCACTATGCATGCCTTTCTGTGTGTCTCCAATATGTCCCTTTGTATGTATCTCTGTAGGTCTCCATTTTGTCTCCATGCATATCTCTCAGTGTGTCTTCAATATGTCCCTTTGTATGTATCTCTGTAGGTCTCCATTTTGTCTCCATGCATATCTCTCAGTGTGTCTTCAATATGTCCCTTTGTATGTCTCTCTGTGTCTCCAATATGTCCCCATGCATATCTCTCAGTGTGTCTTCAATATGTCCCTTTGCATGTCTCTCTGTAAATAAATAGTAGCGCCCAATAAAATAGTATTTCTAGCCTTTATATAAATGATGAGAATTAGCGTTCTGTATCATTACAAGGAACATCGAGTGTTTTAAACAAGTGGCGTAGGAAGGGGCTGCGAAGCGGGTATTCCGCCCCACAACGGCATTTTAAAATAAAACAAAACATTCTTTACTCGTAAAGACGGTATTTTCGGCCAGCTGCAGATATATGTTTTCTTGGAAGCGAGTGGCAAAACTATTGGCCCGCCCCGGGTGCCGCTAACCCCCCTAGCTACGCCGTTGATCTCAACTTATCTCAGGGGTAAAAATAATTATTTTATTTTTGTACCTCGTTAACACCCCCCACCCCCCACCCGGGGGAGCCGCGTTAACTCGCGAAACTGCGTCGATCAAGTATTTGCCTAACACCTCACAGGTTGAATGACCTACCGCCCACTCCAAACAGTTAATCACTGCATTTGTAAGACAGCCGAATAAACACACCCCCCCTGCCACCCCAGCCCCCCATATGCTCTTCCGCCCCCTCTTAACCTAACTAGCGACAGGGGGGGGGGGTAGATACATTTACCTTATGAGAAACGGTTACCCGTACCCTGCCCCGGTTTCAGACAAAAGCGTTCCACGGTATCTAGGTCACAGACTCAACTTATGATGTCACTCATAAGCTTGCGGTTATTTTTCTTTTTAGGGCAACAAATGTACAGATTTTGCACTCGTCGGATCCTCGCACAGGGAGTGGAGACAGCTAGGTGGCTACACCAGTTTTTTTTCAACAATTAGGGATGGTTTCATCATATCTAACTGGATTTATTCTGAACTTTAAGCCGACGAGGATTATAGTATGGACTTACTGGGACAATTTATTGTGATCCAACGTCTCGGAGAAATATTCACGCCCGTGTTGTAAGTAATGACCTTTCAATTAGGTAAGACGAACACCGATCTGTGCTGTGGCTGTAGTATAGGGCTGGTCTGGCAATGATACACATGTGTTGTAGGTTGTTTACTAAGCGGAGCAAAGCTCGTATAGATTGCTCTCTGCTTGTGATAAATGGCATGATTGTCGCTAAGAAGAGAGAATAAACTCTACTTCACTTTTAGAGTTTTAGATTAAAGACGCCGACGATGTATGATTTGTGTCGTCTGTTACGGTGTAACTAGAACATTTTATTTTGATCAAGTGGGGATTGGGGGCAGGGGGTCGTGTTGTTCTATTGTTGTAAAGACAATATTTTTACATCGATTTTTATTGGGGAGGGGGGGGATTATTTTATATGGGTTTATCAATTATTTCTTACTATAGGAATTTGGAAATTTTCTTAATAGTTAACATTAAATTAAAACCAGCGAGTCTTAGTATTTTCTTAAACATTTGTAATACACACAACCCTGTAATTAAATGACAAGGGCTAACTTTAGGTTCTTGCAAAAAAAAAGGTGAGGGGGGTCTCACTAGGTGGCACCAGGACACTAATTAATACCTATGCTCATTTACCCCCCCCCCCTCACACACACACAGACGCACACAGCTAGTAAAAAAAGAAACCACCTTTGTGTTGGCTCGCCTTTGCTTGAACGAATATCTTCTGGTCGTATCGTGTATTCACTTATACCTACTACGTAAACCAGTGGTTGGCAAACTCATTAACCAAAAGAGCCAAACAATCAGCAGCAGGACGATTACCTTTTTTTTTTTTTTTTTTTTTTGAGACTAACATTTCTTTTCAAGAACGTGTCAAGAGCCATGTTTTTCCGAGTCAAAACCGATTTGTGGCCGACTGGCAGAGCCGCACTCAGGTCACTAAAGACCACTGACTTAGACCAAAACAAAATCTCCGTCAAATCAGTTGCCTACCAATCGTATCATTTGCCGAAGCGTATATATATATATATATATATATATATATATATATATATATGAGTTACCATCAAAGACCTTCACCTTTTCATAAACATATTTTTTTTATTTTACGCATGGCCGATCTCCGAAGCCTTAGACCTGATACTTGGTTTGGTAGAAGTGAATTAGAAAGGTGGGCGGGTGTGGTTGGGGGGGGTGGTTATGGTCTAGATACTTCAGGCATTGACTATTATTACATTGTGCTTACAACAGAAACAGCACGGCAATTAAAAAAATAAATAAATAAAATAAAACATCTGGAAACATCTTTAGATCTTATAGTGTTATTGTCCAGTAGTGGACGTTGATAGCAGCGAAGATTATTATTAGACAGCAATGCGCAACTCTCACTGTATCTGATTTTGTGTTACTTTAAAGTTGTATTTACCAAGTGTTATTTGGGATGGAACTACTTTGCGGATGCATGAATATAGCACGTTTATTAGCGTGATGGGGTTTTTGGTTCCTCCACAATTAAGTTTGAAAATTGAGCTGCGGCGGGAGCGTTGCGAAAACAGCAACATGTATCGGCACCTGCAACTCACTATTTGTAATATAATGTAGTAAATACATCAGTACTCAATAGGCTTGCGTCAAAGCGTGTAATATATAAACCAGTAGTTTGTGAACAAGTAGTACATAAACCAGTATTATATAAACCAATGGTGTATAAACCAACATTATATAAACCAACATTATATAAACCAACATTATATAAACCGGTAGTATATAAACCAACTTTATATAAACCAGTAGTATTTAAACCAGTAGTATATTAACCAGTATAATATAAACCAACTATATAAACCAGTGGTATATAAACCAGTAGTATATTAACCAGTAGAATATAAACCAACAATATATAAACCAGTAGTATGTAAACCAGTAGTCAATGGAGCCCAACAAAGTTTAAAACCCTTCTTTCTGCCTTATGATATCGCCACGACGCCGTGTTATGACAAACTGCAGTATCAATACTGATCCCAGGTTTGTCCCTGGATCACTTCCCTCCTTTTGTAGTTCCTCTTCATGGACAACAGTGAGATTAGGAGCGCATGCAATCGGATCACCTGGCTTACAAGGGGAGTCACCTGGCTTACAAGGGGAGTCACCTGGCTTACAAGAGGAGTCACCTGGCATACAAGGGGAGTCACCTGGCTTACAAGGGGAGTCACCTGGCTTACAAGGGGAGTCACCTGGCTTACAAGGGGAGTCACCTGGCTTACAAGGGGAGTCACCTGGCTTACAAGGGGAGTCACCTGGCTTACAAGGGGAGTCACCTGGCATACAAGGGGAGTCACCTGGCTTACAAGGGGAGTCACCTGGCTTACAAGGGAGTCACCTGGCTTACAAGGGGAGTCACCTGGCTTACAAGGGGAGTCACCTGGCTTACAAGGGGAGTCACCTGGCTTACAAGGGGAGTCACCTGGCTTACAAGGGGAGTCACCTGGCTTACAAGGGGAGTTTTATGAATTTGTTTTGGGGGAAGAATGAAATGAAGTTCCATGGATTATTGGATAGTGTTTCCATCATTTTAGTGTGGGTTTAAGTTTATAACTGGATTTAAATTAATGAAATAAAATTATTTTCATTAATATCAATTAGCGCCAACACTTTGATAATTGGTTTTACTCCTGGCTGTCTACATACACAATGAGTGTATCAACAGTAATGGGTCTGGCTGTCTAAATACACAAAGGATGTTTGAACAATAATGAGTCTTGCAGTCTATATACACAATGAATGTATGTTCAATACTGCGTTAGGCTGTCTACATGCACAATAATTCATAATGAATGTATCAATATTAACGAGTATTAATGAGTAATTATTTGCGGTTCATCTTGTCTGTTTATATATCCATGAAAAAAACGCGTACCGAAAAGATAAAAAACGGGTATCGAAAAGATAAAAAACGGGTATCGAAAAGATAAAAAACGGGTATCGAAAAGATAAAAAACGGGTATCGAAAAGATAAAAAACGAGTATCGGAAAGATAAAAAACGGTTACAGAAAGGATAAAACGGGTATCGAAAAAATAAATAACGGGTATCGAAAAGATAAAAAAACGGGTATCGAAAAATAAAAAAATGGGAATCGAAAAAATAAATAACGGGTATCGAAAAGATAAAAAATGGGTATCGGAAAGTTAAAAAACGGTTACAGAAAGGATAAAACGGGTATCGAAAAGATAAAAAACGGGTATCGAAAAGATCAAAAATGGGTATCGAAAACATAAAAACGGGTATCGAACAGATAAAAAAAAATGGGTATCGAAAAGATAAAACGGGTATCGTAAAGATACAAAACGAACAATGAAACTAAGGTAAAACAGAAAATCACTAGTGATAATTCGTCTTTAGGTTTCGTGCGAGTGTTTTGAAAAAGTTGGGGGGGGGGGGGGGAATTGAGGTCAGGGGGTGAGGTCGGGAAACAATAATATCACTAGTTAACATTTAAATAATGCCTCGTCTAGCATTGCCCAGGTAGCGATGTCTCGTCTAGCAATGCCCCAGCTAGCGATGCCTCGTCTAGCAATGCCCCATCTAGCGATACCTCGTCTAGCAATGCCCCAGCTAGCGATACATTTACTTGTACTTAACTGTTCCACTTATCGTTTCTCTTTTTAAAATAATCTTTCACCCGACCTTTCATCGTATTCCAAATAATTAGCATTTTCACGGTAGAATCTCCTCTTATGACCCAGGGATGATAAATTAATAAAAACCTTTGCAACCATCATCCCCTTAACCTGCCTTACTGTCAAAATTGTGTCCGTAGGAAAGCTGTTCATCAAAATGCTGTCTGAAGGAAAGCTGTTTTTCGACCCACTCGGGGGGGGGGGGGAATCCTTGATGTACGCGGGGGGGGGGATCCTTGATGTACGCGGGGGAGGGGGGGGTCCTTGATGTACAAATCTGATTACGCTTATCGACTTGTTTAAAGCGAAATAACATAAAAATATGACCCCCATGAGTTATGGTCCCTCTTGACCTATTTACAGTTGTGATTAGCGGGCCGATAATCCGGTGTAATATTTATGAATGGCTGCCAGCGATTCTCAAAGCTATTTATATTTCCACCTGGTGTTGGGAATACTTTTTATTTGAATCGTTGGTTGGATTAGAATTTGAAACTGGTGGTTGGGATTGTCTTTGATGTCGCGGACGTGGTTGGGATTGACTGTGATGTCGTTCGCCCTTCAAATCAAAGTGTATCGCCCTTCACATCCAAGTTTACCCCCCTTCAAATCAAAGTCTATCACCGTTTACATAAAAGTATATCGCCCTTTAAACCAAAGTCTTTGGCCCTTCAAATCCAAGTATATCGCCCTTCACATTAAAGTCTATCGTCCATCAAATCAAAGTCTATTCTCTATCAAATCAAAGTCTATCGCCTTTCAATTTAAAATGACTGCTCTGGTCGTCACAAACTCAAGTATGCCACTGCGGTAAGGTGGATATAACTTCGGGACTGTTTTTTAAAAAAAAGAAGAATTAGACTAGGAAAACTTTTGAGAATATTTTAACAATTTTAGAATTTCCTGTGTTCAAAGCATTCATGCCAGGTCAGAATTTTTTTCTCCATGATACGCGAAACAAAATCCCGCCTCACATGATGAGTTGACAGGTCGTTTGTTTTTACCGCCAGGAAATATGTCTTAACATCCTATACCCCCCCCCACCCCCCCCCCCCCCCCCGCGGCCCTGCCCCTTGTTTTCTTCTATAACCTCAAAGACAAAGCACCGCATGGGCGCAGGTCGGTAACCTTAGGGAGAAGAGCTGTGACGTAGCTAGGGTTAGTGCCACCCGGGGCGAGCCAATATATTGGCGCCCTCTACTATGGAAAAAAAACCACAACTCTGCATCGGCCGAAAATGCCGACCTTAAGGAAAAAAGTCCAGCCAGGGGCGGACCGTCCTCTCCGCTCCCCCTTTCCCACGCCACTGGAGAGGAACCATTTTTAAGAGGATATTTTGGTTCTCACAGAATGATCACATGGATCAGCATGGCATTATCGATTAGGAAAAAAAATAAATAAATAAATCAGCTGCATCTATTCCTAGTGAAAGCAGCATCTATTCCTACTGAAAGCCGCATCTATTCCTACTGAAAGCCGCATCTATTCCTACTAAAAGCCGCATCTATTCCTACTAAAAGCCGCATCTATTCCTACTAAAAGCCGCATCTATTCCTACTAAAAGCCGCATCTATTCCTACTGAAAGCCGCATCTATTCCTACTAAAAGCCGCATCTATTCCTACTAAAAGCCGCATCTATTCCAACTGAAAGCCGCATCTATTCCTACTAAAAGCCGCATCTATTCCTACTGAAAGCCGCATCTATTCCTACTGAAAGCCGCATCTATTCCTACTAAAAGCCGCATCTATTCCTACTAAAAGCCGCATCTATTCCTACTGAAAGCCGCATCTATTCCTACTGAAAGCCGCATCTATTCCTACTGAAAGCAGCATCTATTCCTACTGAAAGCCGCATCTATTCCTACTGAAAGCCGCATCTATTCCTACTGAAAGCCGCATCTATTCCTACTGAAAGCCGCATCTATTCCTACTAAAAGCCGCATCTATTCCTACTGAAAGCCGCATCTATTCCTACTGAAAGCCGCATCTATTCCTACTGAAAGCCGCATCTATTCCTACTAAAAGCCGCATCTATTCCTACTAAATGCCGCATCTATTCCTACTAAAATCCGCATCTTTTTAAATGTGAATACATGGACATTTTGATTGAATTCGCAATTTCTAGCTTTCTTTCCCTAGGTTACTGTGTGTTTTTACAGCACTATATCTGGAGACTGTGTTTCTATAGCAATATATCTGGAGACTGTGTTTCTATAGAAATATATCTGGAGACTGTGTTTCTATAGCAACATATCTGCAGTCACAATTTTGTGTTGTTTTGACAACGAAGCTCGACACCCTGTCCTCCATTTTGCCAACCCACCAAGACAGCACGCTGCTGTCCCCCAAGGACCGGTCAGTTGTGATCGTAATGTAATTCTGAACGCCCCCTAGTCAAGCATGGAACTGGACACTAATGGGCTACTTGTGACCTGTCCTGGCTGGACATGGATCAAGTGCCATGTGATCCTTCAGGGACAGGGCCCAGCAGACCGAAATGGGCGGTCGCAGGTCAGGGGGATGGTGTCGGGTATTGACCGTGCATGTTGCCAGGAGTCAATGCAGACGATGCAGATTGAACACGTCCCTTAAAGTCATGAGTCGTGATTTTTGTGTTAAAGTTCGTCGAACTCTGCAAAATGGTCAGTTTGAGTCGCCTTGTGAAGCGTCAACTAAACTAGACCCATACGTTTAACATTGAAATTGACGATATAAATAAAATGTGTGAATTTTGTGTGACCCCACCCCATATACACAAACCACCATCTAATCCTTAAACGCTTGTGACAATAGTTTATCGTTTATCGCTTTTGTTTCACGTACTTCTTTATTCTACCAAAAACTACAGTAACGTCTGCTAATGGTAAAATACAGGCACCACAACTCCCTGTGTACTTGCCATGGTTCCCTGTGTACTTGCCATGGTTCCCTGTGTACTTGTCATGGTTCCCTGTGTACTTGCCATGGTTCCCTGTGTACTTGCCATGGTTCCCTGTGTACTTGCCATGGATCCCCGTGTACTTGCCATGGTTCCCCGTGTACTTGCTATTCCCCCCGTGTATTTGCCATGGTTCCCCGTGTATATGTCATTGTTCCCCGTGTACTTGTCAAGGTTCCCCGTGTACTTGCCATGATTCCCCGTGTAATTGACATGGTTCCCCGTGTACTTGCGATTGTTCCCAGTGAACTTGCTATTTCCCATTGTGTACTTGCCATGGTTCCCCGTGTATATGTTATTGTTCCCCGTGTACTACCTTGGTTCCCCGTGTGCTTGTCATTGTTCCCCGTGTACTTGCTATGGTTCCCCGTTTACATGCCATTGTTTTCCGTGTACTTGCTACGCTTCCCCTCGTACTTGCCATAGCTCACAATGTACTTGCCTTGGTTCACCTTGAACTTGCTACAGTTCCCCATGCACTGGACTTGGATCAACATGTACTTCCCATGGATCACCATGTACTTGCCATGGATCACCATGTACTTGCCATGGATCACCATGTACTTGCCATGGATCAACATGTGCTTGCCATGGATCACCATGTACTTGCCATGTGCCCCCCTGACCCTGCAGTCGATGTTATTTAAAGTACAAGCATGGGTTGCCACTTAAACACAAATCCTGTACCCTGTGACCCGACCAAGGGTCTATGTCTCGTATGCCGCACTTTGCACCAAATATGGTTGTGAATGCAAAGACATATGCAAGGTGTATATGTGGGGGTTGCTGTGAGTGGATCGTACTGTTTTAGGAAGAATAAACTAAACAAAAAGACGCCTGAAAGACCGCATGTCGCCGAAGGTGCAGATGGCGATCTAATGCATCTTTATCTTTTTATGACTCAAATAACGTCTCTCTAAGATTTAGAACACATTTCAAATCTGCATGCTAGTTAACAAACCATGGGCATCATGCTTTTGACAGTGTCGAACTCCAACCTCTCACAAACATGTTGGTACATGTCGTTACGAGATGACATGCATGTGACCTATTCGAGTAAGTTTTAACGATAAAAAAAACAAGTTTTACACTGCTTTATTGTATTTTCTGTTTAGGATGACATAGTTTTTTAAAAAATATATTTATAAATACATACATATCATGTGATATTCAATTAACGTTGAGCATCTAATTAATTAAGCTTGTAAGATGTCATAGATTAAGAAGGAACAACATGTCTAGGGGTCATAGTATTTCTGCCACGTGCCACTCTCACAATGTCCATGTACTTGAAGAGTGTGTGTTTTTCTTATTTAAGTTCGACAATAGTTAAGTTTACATTTATAAATGGACTCTAGTTGAAAGGCATAAAGTGTTAATTGTTTACTAGTAAATATAGTAAATATAAAGGAATACGTGTTTATGACACTTGCGATCATTTATAGTTTTTAAGAAACTACGACACTTCATTTTTAGCTATGCCACTGGCGTATCTAGAAAATATCCCCCAAGATTACTGCATGTAAACGCCGCTGATTTCCTTCAAGCTCCACGCAGTTTCCTTTTACGTGTTTGCGTGTGTGTGTGTGTGTGTGTGTGCGTGTGCAGTTCTCACAATGCGTCCGTAGGGCCCATCTCGGTTTCAGAGAGAGGAAATTGTCTCAAAGCTCACCCCCCGACTCCCGGCAGAAAACCTGCCCTGGTCCACGGGACTGCTGAATGTAACGGGATGCGGTCCGCGTGGCTTACACGTGTAAGAGGATGCGATCTGTAATTTGGATTACAAATATGCCTTCTGGCATGGACAGATGAGACTGTTCCCTAGCGGTAATGAAGTTGCAACAGATTTAGGGTAAAATGTTTGCAGTGGAGATGTAGAGAAGGTGTGTTGTTTACTCCGCCTACGTTTCTTAGAGTAGTAAATATCTGTCGTATACGTCTAATATATATCCTACCAGTTAGATAGATTAATCTCAGTACAAGAGATTATTCATGAATGTATCCCAAAGTTAAAGAGGGTGTCCTTGAGTGGATCTCTCAGTAAAAGAGATTATCATTGAATTTATCTCTGCGGTTAAGAGTGTATCTGTGTATAGATCTAATAGAATAATAGAATAGTTTTAGTACATGTATTTTTTTGAACCATACCATTAGGGTTGCTAGCAACACATTGACTGTATCTGCTGTAACCCAACATTTAATTCCTATTAATTATATTTGAGAATCCTTACTCCACACTCAGCATACACATGTCGGGGTCTCAACTCATCAACTAGTTAAGAACCCCTACTCCATTGGCAGGATGCACATGTCTGGGGTACACTGTCGACTATTCGAGAACCTTTTCTCTACAGGCAGGGGCCACATGTTAGGAGTGGGGGAGGGGGGTGCTTTCACTCATCAAATATTTACCCAGCATGTTGTTTTGCTATGCCTGGCACGTTCACCCCTGGCCGTCCCAGGAGACACCGACTTGCCCAAGACATCAGAACCCCTCCATTTCATTGGGGGCTACAAACACGATCCAAAAATCCACCTCACGTCATCGCGTTTTTTGCATGCTTTAAACCCAGGGCGCCGGGTGATTGCAACCCCCCCCCCCCACCTTTTTCAAAATCTAACACCAAACAGCCACTTCTAGGGGCTTTATGCCAGTCCGATTGAAAGAAATCGTTTCTTTAACATTTTCCTTAACCTCGCTTTCCCCCCCCCCCCCTACATTTATCTCATTCCCACCCTTCAGATCTAAAACAAAACATCAGCCAACAAGACAAAAACACAAACAATAATGATGATCTTAAGAAACAATTCCATGTGTTCGCACAGTTATTGTTTTTCGACCGTGTTCACTATTTGTTCCCTTCTCTATGTGTTCCATCCTACACGTGTTCCCTCCTCTATGTGTTCCATCCTCTGTGTAACCTCCTCCATGCAGCTCAAAACCAAAAAAAACAAACCAAATGTTTTGAAATATATCTTAAGTTTACTATGATTTTTGTTTCGTGAATGCAGACCTCATGTTGTGAATTTGAAAAATACATAATTTTGTGTCATGCTGATTGGGACATTTGACCCCATTGAAAACTTTTGACAAAATAAGTCGTTGAGCCAATACAAAATAATGTACAAAAGACAGAGGCGTCGGCTTGGGCGACACTCACTCTCATGGGGCGTCAAGTCAGCAGCCTAAACGAACACAACACGATGTTGTCATGCAATGACCAAAGCTATCTTGCGCACCGCGCGCAGGAGAGACTTTCATTTTTGTGCACCAATAAAAACGTGCATTAAACGTTCATGACCCACCAGGCCGCAGTGCGAAATTAGGATTGTTCAATCTTTATTTATATAGATAAAATAAGGAAAAACACAAACGTGGATCTCCGGATCCAGGCATTTCCCGAAATGCTTTTATTCCACCATGACTTAGCCCCTGACAACCCCATGAGAAATTACACCCGGAACAATAGCAAGTGCTTCACTGTGCCTCGGAGTAACGCAGTGCAACATAAACAATCATTCTTTCCACGCACAATAATCGCTTGGAACCACCTGGACAACACCGCCGTGGACTCGACATCTACCGATAGTTTCAAGGCTGCCCTGGCATCCGCTAGGAGCCGTTAGGATGGCAGCATCGCTTCCCCAACCGTTGCACATATGTCAGTATATGGATGCAGCAACGTACCCTGCCAGAACCGGAACCCTACACAATATCAGAAACACATCTCTCAAAATCATTTGATAATCCTTTATAGTTGTTACCGAGCCGTCTCACCACTTACCACCAGCCACATCAAATTGCTACAATAAGGATAAAGAATATGAACACATTGAAATTGTGGCGTGTTTGGACAACTCCTTAGTCGAACTAACCCTAACGACTTACGCAACGTTGTGGTTGTAGTAGCGGGTAGCATTGTTTGAAATGAGTGAGGGGTAAAAGCAATGTTTAGAATGATGAACAAACACGCATGATGTATTCATTAAAAAACAACATGAGGAGAGCGAAGCTTTGCCCAAGAGGGGTTGCGTTTACGATTGATCTACATGTATAATATTAGCACTGCGGTGAAGGCGGTGGGGACTATTATGGATCCGTCAATGACTTTTGGAGCCCCCCTATCGCTTTCAGCAATATGCCCACCCCCCCCCTGCTTTCAATACTGATCGTTTATTCCACCCCCCCCCCACAAAACATCAAATAATTAACGCATGACGGCTATGCGAGTGTTAAAAGAGTCAAAGACCAATTATTGGACTATTCTATACTTCAGTGTGATGATTGAGACAAAATGTTCAGGGAAGTTATGATCCCAAGTATTTTATTTCCAGTAGAATGGTTGGTTGAACATTTTAGAATGTTCATGATTTCACAGCATCGACTCTGCTTTCGCCCATTTCAGCTACAAAATACTCCATAACATTAAAAAAAACAAATATTTCAAAAACTCGAAACTTTCAAAAATGTAATGGCCCCTTTCTCTACACTGCTCCTTCAGGCGCAACATTTTCCCACGTGTTGTTGCAGAGTTCGGACACAAAGACGATCCGCGCAGTTCAAATATTTGATCTCTGGTCATTGTTGTGTGCGTGTTTTCCCCACCTCCCTCAAAATGTCCCCCCTGTCCTTGTGTTGTCAGTCCGGTCTTACAAGTTCAAAAATGTCCAGCACAACTTTCAAAATACCGTGCTAAACGTTACTAGCTACCCCATGCTTTTAATCTAGGAACCCTTGACCAGCTTGATAACCTTAAAATACAGTAATAAAATGTCAAATTTGTTGGATGTTGTTAAAGCAACATTTACTCACAACATCTTTAGACAAAGCTGCGTCCATGACGTCATACGAAAGGTCATACATCTTACGCATGAGCAAACAAAAAAAAAAAAACAACGGAAGAATTTACGTCACATTCAGGGCTAAACTTTCAAATTACTTCATCTTTGACCTCCATGATAGTTGCATTGTATCTCTTTCTCTTACTCTCTCTCTCTCTCCCATCTCTCTCTCTTTCTATCCGTCTCTCATCTCTATCCCCCTTCCTCTCTCCCCCTTCCCCACTCTCTTCTCTCTGCCCCTTCCTCTCGATCCCTTCCTCTCTCTCCCACGTTATCTTTCTCGCTCTCTCTCTCTTGCTCTCTCTCGTTCTCTCTCGCGCACTCTCTCTCTCATTCACACAACCATCTCTTTCATTTATTAGCCTTCGCTTTCTCCCGTTTTCTCTCTCACCTCCTTTCACTATATCCTCTCTCTTTCTCTATAGCCTCCTCGTTTCTTTCTTCCTCTCCTCACGTTCTCTCCACTCTCTTTTTATATCTCATCCTATTGATTCTCTCTCTCTCTCTCACTCTCTCCTCTTTATCTCTTTCTCACTCTTTTTCATTTCACCCCCTCTATATTTCTTTTTCTCTCTATATCTCTTTCTCCTCACACTCTCTTTCTCCCATATCTCTCTCCTATCTCTCTATCATTCCCCTCTCTCTTTCTCTCTCCCACTCTCTCTCTCCGTATCATTTTCTTCACTTTAATTTTATCTTTGAATTGCGTCTTTGAACTGTCATGTCTTTAAAGTGTCATGTCTATCATTAGTTGTGTCTTTCTATTGTCATTATTTGGATTTGTCATATCTTTTTGATTGGTCATGTTTTTGATTTGTCATATCTTTTTGATTGGTCATGTCTTTTTTTTTTTGTCATATCTTTTTGATTGCGTGTATGTGTGTTTGTTGTTTGACTTATTGTTCCTTTTCTTGAATGTTTGTGACTTTGCTTTGTCAAGTCTTACTCTTTGGCTAGAAGAACCAAGTTAACAAGTGTCACTTGAGTTAAAACTTGTTTCTTGGTCTTTCCTGAACCCTCTTGCAACGATGAGTCGTTAAACACGTCACCGCCAAGAATCGACTCGTTAGCATTTGGCCTGAAGTTACTTGATCCCTTTGAATAAACCCTGAAAGGAGATGACAGGGATGGTGGTGATGGTGAGTGTTTGGTGATGGAGATGGGGTAGGACCAGGGACGGCCTTAGGCCACTGCAACCTATGCAACCGCAGTGGGCCCTGCACTTTCATAGGCCCCGCGCTAATTCTAGGTGTAAATGATTAAATTAAACCATATTAACTTATAATCATGTATAGGTCAGCGTGTTGATTCTGGTGAAAGAATTACTTGAGGTCAACAATTCACGAAGATAGATTGAACAATTTGGTAATTCTTGCTATTGAGCGTGATCTATGTAGGAAACAGAATCTTGATGATATACTTATTACGGACCTTTATAAATGGAGAGCTTAATCTCTTAATTTTAACTATGGCTCGTTCTAGAAACAGTCCATAATAAAGGACGATACCAACGTTTAAAAATAATAACAAATAAAACGACAATCAAGGCCAGAGCTAATTACAATTAATAACATTTTTAATTTGTGAACTTCAATTAAATAATAACAGCAAGAGAAATATGATTAAAATTGTAAACTTACAGATTTTCTGGTACCGGTACTGTATATAAAAATACAACGAGCACAAAATGGTACTACGAGGAAATAGAAAAATCTACACACAACAAAGTATTAAATGACACAGCACATCTCGTGATCAAAAGAAAATCTCTGTCTCTCTATCGGTCAGCCCTTTTTATAGGCATTTCCTACTAATGTCTAGAACCGTCTAATGCATTGTTTTGCTTTCCCGTTTTATGCAGAGCCTTCTATAAGGTTCTGAATAACTAAGCTTTTTGTAAACAAGGGAAAGTTTTTTTGTAGCCACACTTCAAAGGCGGTCACGAGAGTTCACGAGAGATCATGCTCGTGGGACGCGAGATAGGCGTGCTTTAACACGTCATCCCTCATAACATACTGTGTGACTTCTCTACACGCAAGGCTCGTAAAGTTAAGTTAATTTGATCGTGATTTTGTACTTTGTAAAGAATGAATAAAATGCAAAGACGAATTTATTTTCTAATACAAAATCTTAATTTTCACTTATTATCCTTATCCATACCCTGACTTGGCCCAGCGCAATCCGTTTCGCATAGGGCCTCGCAATTGTTAAGGCCGGCCCTGGGTAGGACCATGGGGAGGAGACGTTGTCTTGCCTTTCAGGGAGGGTGGTTGTGGAAACGGGGTGGGGGGTGGGAAGGACATTTTATGACTTTTTGTGTTTCATCAAGTTAGAAGCAGTCGCGGATTTCTCCAATATCTCGCCTTGTTCTCAGCACATTTTTTTATAATTCTCCCATTTCTTCTACGCCTCCCAATCCCTTTCTCTTTTATATCCTCAACTGATCAGACGGCAACGATTTGGGATGATTAGTTGACTTTTTTTTTACTGATAATGCCCCCACCCACCCCCGGGTCTCGTTCTCTGTTGCGCCCTCTTTCTGGGAGTGAGCGCTGAGTGATGTTGGCAGGCTACTCACTCCGTACGATCAACTAGCTCTTGACTTTAGTGAGATTTCTGCTGGAGGCCACGGCCATAATCTCTCTCTCCACGTAACCAACATGGCAGAATGTGTTTTTTTTTTCTTGTATTATGTTAGTGCTGTTGTGTGTTAGTGTGTCGCTACCTCGTGTGTCGTACACAGTGATTATAGGTTGACGGATACCACACGAGGCAGACATTATGAGTGTGTCTGCGGTGTGTAATAATTGTTTGATGACAGATGACGGACTAGGACAATGAGAGGACACGTGTTCCTAAACTGGTGCTTGTTAATTCGTTGACTGATGAAATGGGGACGATATTCAGGACCATTTTGTACGTCTCTGTTGTTGACTGGACAGGGCATATGCCACGGCGTGCAGATGTTATATGCGATACATATGTTTACGCGAGACGCAGGTAAGGAAGTCCATCCATTTTGATGCATTAGCATAGTTTCAATTATAATTTAATTTTTGCCTTTTTTGTGTGGGAATTTGTCTTCTTTCTTCTTTTTTTTTTTTTTTTTTTGGGGGGGGGGGGGGTTTGTGTTGTTGTTGTTTGTGTGTTTGCTTTGTTCATCGAGGCTGGACTTGTTGGTTTAATGGTTGTGTTAAGCCGTGCATGGAGCGCCAATAGTGTTTTTTGTCTTTTGTTTTGACAGATTGCTTTAATTAAGAACGAATAATTTGCACGTGAAGCCACAGTTGGCCCTTTTTGTGTGTGTCCTGTCTAATATTTTTCTTTGCTTGCTATCCTAATGGACAGTTTCTTAAATTACTTCAGAGATAGATTTACTTAGAAACAAGGTTTAAATCTGGACGTATCATTTAAGGGAAACTTTTTTTAAGAACATACAGATATGACAAGCTTTTATTTAAAAAAAATACCCACAGAACTCTCCCCCAGGACTCCCCCCCAGCACTCTCACCCCAGCAGTCCACCCCAGCACTCTCACCCCCAGCACTCTCACCCCCAGCATTCTCACGCCAGCACTCACACGCCAGGATTCTCAAGCAAGCATTCTCACCCCAGCACTCTCACGCCAGCATTCTCAAGCAAGCATTCTCACCCCAGCACTCTCACCCCCAGCACTCTCATGCCAGCACTCTCACCCAGCACTCTCACGCCAGCATTCTCACCCCAGCACTCTCAATAACTTTTCATAAGTTTTCATGATATTTATATAAAACGATAATGCTCGCTGTATTCGCTGTTCTAGTATGAATTTCTCTAACAATCTCCCTCGACTCTTTTACGAAATGTTCCTTGACTCGCTCTAACAATCCTCCTTGTTTAAATTCAGACTTTCTGGACATCCGAAGGTTTGAATCCAATATATGACGTCGCTAATCCCACTTTTAATCTACTAAAAAACACAGTGATTGTGATCTCCACCATTGGTGATGAGCCCCACCATTGGGGATGAACCCCACATTTGATGATGAGCCCCGCCATTAGTGATGAGCCCCATCATTTGTAATGAGCCCCATCATTTGTAATTAGCCCCACCATTGGTGATGAGTCCCATCATTTGTGATGAGCCCCACCATTGATGACGAGCTCCGCCATTGTTAATGGTCCCCACCATTTGTGATTAGCCCCACCATTGGGGATGAACCCCACATTTGATGATGAGCCCCACCATTAGTGATGAGCCCCATCATTTGTAATGAGCCCCATCATTTGTAATTAGCCCCACCATTGGTGATGAGCCCCATCATTTGTGATGAGCCCCACCATTGGTGACGAGCTCCGCCATTGTTAATGGTCCCCACCATTTGTGATTAGCCCCACCATTGGTGAATAGCCCCACTCTTTGTAAAGACCCAAAAGAAGCTGAAAATACGTTAGTGTTATCCGGTACAACCACCCACTATGGCCTCTTTTCTCAAAGTTCAGCACGATGTAGGTCAAAGGTCATGCCGGTAATAGAAACCATGATGAAATATATACGCGCCTCGTTTCTACATGCCACCAGGGGCGATAACTGTCACAGGTTATCGATGTCTTTTATTTATTAGCTACCGCTGCTCCCACCACCCGGCACCACCCACATCCACCCGTCACCATCCACACCCACCCGGCACCACCCGCACCCACAACGAGTCCCACCACCGAAAGCAAGTAATTTATCTTCCGAAAAATTCCCAGATGATGCTCGGCAGCCGAATTCAAAGAACTCGGTTGTCGTGCCGTGTATTAATGAAAACTAATTTTAGCATCAAGCTCGAAGCCCGTGTCCTTGATCAGACGAGCAGAGCGCTTGCGGCTAATGGGCCGAAGAGTTTTGCAGTGAGGAGAAGCCTAGTCGCTATGATGTCGACTGGATTGCTATGGGGCGTGTTGCTAAATGACCACCGCTGGTGGCTGGTTGGCGGAACTAAATATTTCTTTCGGTTATTTGAGATTTTATATTTTAATTGTTATCCCCAGCGACCCCCCCCCCTCCCAGCGGGCCAAATCCCTTTTTACTTCATGTTTTGATGTTCCTCTTACCAGTAGGATACTATTCGAGAGACGGACCTGTCTGTACGTAAAAAATATGAATATTAAAAAAAAATAATAAAAAATATTGTTCTCATTATTGGTTTTAGAGTGTGTAGAACTTTTCTTGCTGCCGGCGCCATATTTTAAATAATCAAACCTTCAATTTGATGCCAGAAGACGTCCACTTCCGGTTGGTCTCACAATGTTGACGCCAGAAGACGTCCACTTCCGGTTGGTCTCACAATGTTGACGCCAGAAGACGTCCACTTCCGGTTGGTCTCACAATGTTGACGCCAAAAGACGTCCACTTCCGGTTGGTCTCACAATGTTGACGCCAAAAGACGTCCACTTCCGGTTGGTCTCACAAT
This sequence comes from Omphiscola glabra, assembly GCA_964017045.1. NCBI lineage: Eukaryota > Metazoa > Mollusca > Gastropoda > Lymnaeidae > Omphiscola > Omphiscola glabra. The sequence continues at coordinate 25,392,843 of OZ024810.1, read as the reverse complement.
GTTGACGCCAAAAGACGTCCACTTCCGGTTGGTCTCACAATGTTGACGCCAGAAGACGTCCACTTCCGGTTGGTCTCACAATGTTGACGCCAGAAGACGTCCACTTCCGGTTGGTCTCACAATGTTGACGCCAGAAGACGTCCACTTCCGGTTGGTCTCACAATGTTGACGCCAAAAGACGTCCACTCCCGTTTGGTCTCACAATGTTGACGCCAAAAGTCGTCCACTTCCGTTTGGTCTCACAATGTTGACGCCAAAAGACGTCCACTTCCGGTTGGTCTCAGAATTTCAGCCGCGGTCTTACCATTGTTAACACTCGGGTACCAGAGGAAGCCATTGTCTAACAGTAACCTTGATCAATGCTCACGGGAGTGGAACAACGGGCAGAGTTACCACCCCTCCCACCAGCCGCCTCTTAAGCCACTTGCTCGCCTCCCGGCATGCAGCGCTATTGTCAACGTTATTAATGGTCAACAAAGGACATTATCCTTACATTTTCGAACATCGGTAATATTACCACGTGTGTATTGATACGCTTATGTAGCAGCGGAAACGAGGTGTGTGCCTTTGTGTGTGCGTGTGTGTGATTTGGGGGGGGGGGTTTGTAAACGTTACCAGAGGCGTAGCTAGAGTGTTTGGCGCCCGGGGACAAGATTCATTTTAAAGAGCCTCCCTTTCTTTTTTTAACTCTCAAAATCATTTTTTTATCAATAAAATAATATCGAAGCCTATTTTGCCGCCCCTAACTAGTCTGGCGCCCCTAACTAGTCTGGCGCCCAGGGCATCTGCCCCCTCTTAGCTACGCACCTGAGCGATACTAGCCAGACTATGGCGTTACGTTAAAGTTTTTTTTTTTTTTTTTTTTTTTTTGGGGTGTAAATTTTCGTGTTCCAGTATGTTATAGAGCCCAAAAGAAGGTAACATTTATACAAACAGATAGTGACCTAAAGAGCAGGTGATTAGAATATAATAAACAAGCGCAGAGATGTCTCGAGATCTGTGGATTATCAGGCAGCCATGTCTTCTGCATCTGATATCACTGTACTCGTCCTAACAGAGATGTCTCGAGATCTGTGGATTATCAGGCAGCCATGTCTTCTGCATCTGCTATCACTGTACTCGTTCTAACAGAGATGTCTCGAGATCTGTGGATTATCAGGCAGCCATGTCTTCTGCATCTGCTATCACTGTACTCGTTCTATCAGAGATGTCTCGAGATCTGTGGATTATCAGGCAGCCACGTCTTCTGCATCTGCTATCACTGTACTCGTTCTAACAGAGATGTCTCGAGATCTGTGGATTATCAGGCAGCCATGTCTTCTGCATCTGCTATCACTGTACTCGTTCTAACAGAGATGTCTCGAGATCTGTGGATTATCAGGCAGCCATGTCTTCTGCATCTGCTATCACTGTACTCGTTCTAACAGAGATGTCTCGAGATCTGTGGATTATCAGGCAGCCATGTCTTCTGCATCTGCTATCACTGTACTCGTCCTAAAAGAGATGTCTCGAGATCTGTGGATTATCAGGCAGCCATGTCTTCTGCATCTGCTATCACTGTACTCGTCCTAAAAGAGATGTCTCGAGATCTGTGGATTATCAGGCAGCCATGTCTTCTGCATCTGCTATCACTGTACTCGTCCTAAAAGAGATGTCTCGAGATCTGTGGATTATCAGGCAGCCATGTCTTCTGCATCTGCTATCACTGTACTCGTCCTAAAAGAGATGTCTCGAGATCTGTGGATTATCAGGCAGCCATGTCTTCTGCATCTGCTATCACTGTACTCGTCCTAAAAGAGATGTCTCGAGATCTGTGGATTATCAGGCAGCCATGTCTTCTGCATCTGCTATCACTGTACTCGTTCTAACAGAGAGCTGATTATTTGTTGTTGTTTTTTGTTAGTTTGTTGTTCTTTTTTTTAATTAAAGGAACCCATTATTCTGTTTGTTTCAAACTCAAACAAAATATCAATAAGAAGTTTTTCCCATCATTTCTTAGTTCATGTCCCCCCACCCCTCGCAACCCGTCCCTTGTTTTAATACTGATTAATTGTCCATGTATTAAAGGTAATCTTGATGTTTAAAAAAAAGGTTATTAATAATATTCAAAGATCTCGCCACGATTTTGATAGATGGCCGAACGCCCACTGTTCATACCCAAATACCTGCCGATTGTGTGATCGGCGTAATGGGGCCGAAGCGGGGCCTTTGAAGCTCAAACTATTTCAAGGTCGCATGTTATATGATTGATGGCGGAAGACCAAATTTGTTCCGTTTAGAGCTTTGAAGCGGTGTTCCAGGTTTTATGAAAATTAATCAGCACCAGAAGCTGTTTGTTTTCTGTGTTTTATTTCTTATCAAATGATTTGACGGAGCTGTGATTAACTGAGAAATAATCATCTTTTATTTTTCTTTTTTTTTTCCCTTATTTGATTTTTTACTTCATTCTTTCTGCCCTTCTCTCTTTCGTGTTTAATTTCTTTCATCCTTCTTTCCTTTTTTTTAAAAAAATGCATCTGTCAATCACTAATTGTATGCCTTTATTCGCCACCTCTCACTCCGCTACAACTTTCTCAATCACTGTATATATATATATATATATATATATATATATATATATATATATATATATCTTTATTTCCCTTATCTCTCTCTCTGTTTCTTTCTATTTTACTTTCTTTCTACTTTCTGTTTAAATCTATCTTTGTCTTTTTGTTTTTTTATCTTTTCTTTTTTATTTCCTCTTTTTTTTTAAATTTTGTTTCTATTTTGTAAAAAAAAAAAAATTAATGGGATGGGGTGGTGGGGTGGGAAGACTACAATCGGGTTAAGCAAAAGGAAATAAGTGAATCAAGGTAGGGGATATTCTGGGGAAAAAAAAGGACGCTAAAATACAACGTACGTGTCGGCAAGACGCCTTCTTCAGCGAACAAGCAACAGTGAAAACAATTAAAATAAACCGCTGCATTGTAGCATCCGAGGGGACTGCAAGAGGAATATGATAAAACATAGGCTGTCATAGAGGAATATGATAAAACATAGGCTGTCGTAGAGGAATATGATAAAACATAGGCTGTCATAGAGGAATATGATAAAACATAGGCTGTCATAGAGGAATATGATAAAACATAGGCTGTCATAGAGGAATATGATAAAACATAGGTTGTCATAGAGGAATATGATAAAGCATAGGTTGTCATAGAGGAATATGATAAAGCATTGGCTGTCATAAAGGAATATGATAAAGCACAGGTTGTCATAGAGGAATATGATAAAGCATAGGCTGTCATAGAGGAATATGATAAAGCACAGGTTGTCATAGAGGAATATGATAAAGCACAGGTTATCATAGAGAAATATGATAAAGCACAGATTGTCGTAGAGTTAAGACAGGCAGAATGGGAGGGAGAAGAGAGGAAAAGCCAGTCCTCTGCGACTGGTGGTAACAATTAGGGGTTTGAGAAAAGTGCATGAAAACATGACACACATGCCATGAGGCATCACGGTCCCGTAAGTCTCAATCAGTGTGTTCACCGAACCGTTGCAAAACTTGCCATTTTCTCAACCGTATTGGGAGTTATTACTGTTTTATAGCGGGTGTATGACTCTTTAGAGCTCGCATGACGTCACATATCGCTTAATCTTGTAATCTACCCTAACACACTTTGTATTTACACAATGGTTTGGCCACATAATAAAGTTCAAGAATCCTTGCCATTAGCGGTTCTCTTTTTGGAAAAGAAACGCTTTTAACACAACAGGCCCCATGTTTCTCATGGATTTCCCCCCCCCCCCCCTCTTTCGGAGTCACTTGTCCCAACATGCTTGACTCAGGAGTTATCGATCACTGCATGCATTCAAGAGGCGCGTCCTTGTTTATTTCCCTTGGCGCTTCCTGTGTATTGTGGGGTAATTGGCAGTTGCTTCTCGCCAGCGCTGCCTCTCGCCAACTCTCCTGAATTAAAATCAAGGTGCCATAATTTTAATGTTACCGTCTGCAATCACCAATCTGTCTTTTAAAAGTGCGATTCACGAAAAAACTTTGTTCATTAATTTTTTTTTTTTTTTAAAGTCAAATAAAAATAATAATTTATAACAATTTATAATATAATATTGTAACAGTATAATCAATGTAAACATGCATAGACTATGTCGATTTTAATACTGTATTCGATCAGGAATTGTTTCGTAGTCACAAGCGTTGCTTCCCCGATTGGAGGAATTGAATCAGCGGAGAAATTATGGCCGGACCCTGTTTTTGTCTTTTTACTAATGGCGCCACATTCACATCACGCATAAAATTATTATTTAGCTTTAACACTAGCTATAATTTTAGCTATAAAATTAGCTATAACTTTTGCTATAACATTGCGTTTAACTTAAGCTAAAACATACAGTTTAACTTTAGCTTAAACAGTACCTATAGCATTAAACTTTTGCTATAACATGAGCTAAAACGTGAGCTTAAACGGGAGCTGAAACAGGAGCTACAACTTTAGCTAAAACAATAAACTTCAGCCATAACTTTAGCTGTAACATTAGTTATAATATATTAGTTATAACATTAGCTATAACTTCAGCTATAACATTAGCTATAACATTGAATTTGAGCTATGGCATTATCAATAACATTACCGATAACATTAGCGCCGTACCGGTGTGTTAACAACAAACTCTGTTGGAAGAAACATGCAATTAGCCGGTATGTCGAATTGATTGATTTTTCTCACTCGATACCCCCGAACTTATCGAACTGACGTCGAGAACACGCACTCAGCCGTAATCTTAAAAAACATCACATTATTATGACGTGTCTTAACATCACCTGTAATCTTCACAAGCAATCACGTTATGACGACGTGTCTTGCCGCCTGACAAATGCCATATAAATGACACACACACAAACACACGTTATAAAAGTTTGACACACAACGGCAATGCTCTGTACATTCTTTTTAGAAACGTTTCATGGTTAATGTAATATCCACTTTTTTGGTTGTCGCCATTTTGTTGTTGTTGCTCTCCCCAACTTCCAGATAGCACCGCCTATTGTTGTTGGGACTGCTCATGCTGCCGTCGGTTGATTGGCTCGGCTGTGACGCCAGATTACGTCACGATTAAGGGGATTAAATCGAGATTGATTATTTCATGCATTTGGTTCTTGCTGGGATTTTAGTCCATAATGATATTGTGTCCGTGGTTGTATTCATAATGATATTGTGTCCGTCGTTGTATTCATAATGATATTGTGTCCGTCGTTGTATTCATAATGATATTGTGTCCGTCGTTGTATTCAAAATGATATTGTGTCCGTGGTTGTATTCATAATGATATTGTGTCCGTCGTTGTATTCATAATGATATTGTGTCCGTGGTTGTATTCATAATGATATTGTGTCCGTCGTTGTATTCATAATGATATTGTGTCCGTGGTTGTATTCATAATGATATTGTGTCCGTCGTTGTATTCATAATGATATTGTGTCCGTGGTTGCATTCAGTCAACATTTTTATTTGGCGTATATTAGCATATTCCATGCTTAGATTTGCTCAACATGTAGTTGGTTCACGCTTGATTTGGTCCATGCCCCATGATTGATTAGGTCCATGCCCCATACTTGATTATGTCCATGCCCCATGTTTGATTTGGTCCATGCCCCATGTTTGATTTGGTCCATGCCCCATGTTTGATTTGGTCCATGCTCTATGTTTGATTTGGTCTATGCTCTATGTTTGATTTGGTCTATGCTCTATGTTTGATTAGATCCATGCCCCATGTTTGATTAGGTCCATGCCCCATGTTTGATTTGGTCCATGCTCTATGTTTGATTAGGTCCATGCCCCCTGTGTGATTAGGTCCATGCCCCATGTTTATTTGGTCCATGCACTATGCTTGATTTGGTCTATGCTCTATGTTTGATTTGGTCTATGCTCTATGTTTGATTTGGTCTATGCTCTATGTTTGATTTGGTCTATGCTCTATGTTTGATTTGGTCCATGCTCTATGTTTGATATGGTCCATGCCCCATGCTTGATTTGGTCTATGATCTATGTTTGATTTGGTCCATGCTCCATGTTTGATTTGGTCCATGCTCTATGCTTGATTTATTCCATGCTCTATGTTTGATTTGGTCAATGCTCTATGTTTGATTTTGTCCATGCTCTATGTTTGATTAGGTCCATGCTCTATGTTTGATTTGGTCTATGCCCCATGTTTGATTTGGTCCATGCTCTATGTTTGATTTGTTCCATGCCCCATGCTTGATTTGGTCCAGGGCTCATGCTTGATTTGTTCCAGGGCTCATGCTTGATTTGGTCCATGCTCCATGCTTGATTTGGTCTATGCTTGACATGGCCAATGCCTACATGAAATTCACCTGAGATTAATTTATCATAACCCTACCTTTAACCTCTTCACGATGCTCACATAATAATCAGCATTTCAGACCTACTCGCCATTTTACCATTTCAGGATGGAGCTACGGATAGAAAGAAGATTGAAGAACTGAGGAGGCTTCTCACGGAGGAGAGACAAGCTTCTAAAAAGACGATTGCAAAATTCCAGAAAGAGGTTCAAAGGCTAAAAGAAGATAACTCTCGATCGCCGGTAAGTGCTGATTGTCGCTCTTTCTCCTTACACGCCCTCCTTATCTCTCCCCTCTCTATCTCTCTGTCTCTTTCTCTATCTCTCTCTCTGTCTCTCTCTCTCTCTGTCTCTGCTGTGCCTCAAGTATTAAATATAGTAAAACTAAAGCGTTGCATAAAATATTGGTTTCCGAGGTTTTCTGCCCCCCCCCCCCAAACAAGTCTCAAGTTTTGTTTTCCTCAACCAATTTTCAACGATGTTCCCCCTCCCCCACACCCCCTCTACCGCGCCCCGAAACGTTACATACAATTGTATAAGAATGATATAGAGTAATAGAGACATCTCTAAAACATTGAGATTTACAGTACATGCCTTTGAACAGCTCAACAACCCACCACGTAGACACACCCACCGCGCAGGCATATCGCACCCATCTACGTTGACACGCCTTTCAGGTCTTCACCTCGTTGCTCAAAAAAAGCCATTTGAAACCTTGACTTCCGACGTGCCCATTTCGCCTTTCAGTGGCTACTAGTTGTCGTGGTCTAAACGTCAGCTGTAGTGTTAGCCCTTGGCCTGGTATTGACACCAACAAGTAAAGTAATCGACAACTCTGTTACTTACAAATTGGTCACTCACTCACCTTTATATTACCGTCCTTTGCTGTGGAAAATGAATGCTTTGAACATTCAATAACTATTTAAATATTTTTTTTTTTGCCAGCGATGTTAAATCCGTGGTTCTCAGCACACCCTAACCTCCAGGTATTTACTTTGCGCCTCTTTGTAGCTGTTTAAGCCGTTCTGAGCTTCAAATGTATAAATACTCCATAACTTTTGCGTCAATGGACATAGCCTACTTGAGGTGGCACACCCAGTACTGCGTTTAATAAGATTCGATCCTATGCGCACCGCAGTAAGGCGTGCTGCAAGCCTGGGGCTCAGAGACCAAGGACCAACTTTAAATAATATTGACGTTTTTTTCTTCGTTAAATTATTATGTTGTTAACAAAAGAGAAGATGTAATCGACTATACAAAAGAGAAGATGTAATCGACTACAAGTGTTTCCAAGCAGTCCTTTTCGTAAGGTACTTGCTACTTAGTTAACATTGTGGTAATAAGGGGGAAAGACTGCAATCAGGCAAGGTAAAAGGAAGCGGGAGAAACAAAGTACGTAAAAACCTGAAAAAAAAAGCAATGACGCAGCGAAACAACGAAGGTGTCGGAAAGAAGCCTACTTCAGCGCACAAGCAACAGTAAAAACAATATGTTAAAAAAAAACAATAAAAAAAAACACTTAGCTCCAATGTATTATAGCGTCCCAGAGGACAGTAAGAAGAATCTGACAGAACATAAGAAGGTCAGATATTACATACAGCCAAAATGGGACAACAGAGAGGAAAAGTAAGATGACTCCACCCCTTTCTCGTTGCGACCAATCGCAGTGGACTTAATTGTCCTCTCTAACACAACTATTACGAGGGAAAGATATATTTCCATAAGTGCTGAATTAAGCTGTCATATTTTCAATAGCTAATCAATTCCTAGCGGACATGATGATACTAATGTCTCATTTACCGTGCAAATAACATTCTCTGTTTCAACAATTATGATTACCATGTGCAAATTTGCCCTCTCTCTCTCCCTCTCCCCCTTCTCCCCTCCCTATCTCATTCTCTATCCCTCTCTCCCTCCCCCTCTCTCTCTCCCTCCCTCTCTATCTCTCTCTCTCTCTCTCTCCCTCCCTCACTCTCACTCGAACTGCCAATCATTTAAAAGAATTCGTATTTTAATTGAACGATCGACGACGGTGGCAACTGGTAATTGGGGTTTCTTTATTCGGCCGTTGTGACGTCACTGGAAAGAATCAATGTTGACAGAGGTTTAAGACTCCAGTAATTGCCACAATATGCTGCTCTGCTCTGGCAGCAATATGTTGCTCTGCTCTGGCAGCAATATGTTGCTTTGCTCTGGCAGCAATATGTTGCTCTGCCCTGGCAGCAATATGTTGCTCTGCTCTGGCAGCAATATGTTGCTCTGCTCTGGCAGCAATATGTTGCTCTGCTCTGGCATCAATATTTTGCTCTGGCAGCAATATGTTGCTCTGCCCTGGCAGCAATATGTTGCTCTGCTCTGGCAGCAATATGTTGCTCTGCTCTGGCAGCAATATGTTGCTCTGCTCTGGCATCAATATTTTGCTCTGGCAGCAATATGTTGCTCTGCTCTGGCAGCAATATGTTGCTCTCTTCTGGTAGCAATATGCTGCTCTGCTCTGGCAGCAATATGCTGCTCTGCTCTGGCAGCAATATGCTGCTCTGCTCTGGCAGCCAGCGCTGTTTCGACCTTGCGGTTGTATTGAGTTTTAAAAACAAGCCCCTTAAATGTTTCGTACAAGTATGCAGTTTTGTGTGGCGTAGCGATGTCTCTAGGTCTAAAGAAATCCTGCATTATATTTCTTTCACATGCTCCTTGAAAAACAGGAAAAAAAATTGGAAAAAGGGGGGGGGGGGGTTGGGGAGAGGTGTAGAAAATTTGATAGAATGTGTTGTAATCGGCAACGAGTCTCTGTGTGCCAAGTTTCAGCGCGATAAGATGACGGGAAGAGGGTCAATTAGCCTTCCGAAGATTTTGCCTCAAAGAAACACAGAGAGAAACACATGCACAAAAGTGAAGTTAATATAAAGATTTAAAAAAAAAGACCAAGTGTGTAGTCCTTAGCTTTATCCTTTACTCATTTTAAATGTATTTTCCGTATTATGGCAACACAGAATATTAAGACACCTCTATTTAAACAGAGAAGTGGTCTCCTAACGGTCACGTGGTCTCGGTTGAGATGTCCTCTGTCGAGATTTCTTGTCTTTCACACGGCGAAAAATACCTGGTTTAATTTCTTAGAGCGCCATTTTGTAAATTTCGCGTCATTTTGGCGTAAAACATGTAGCGTATGTTTATCGAGTCATTGACTCGAGGTACAAGCTGGTTGGGTGTATGCCATGCACTGCACAGATCATTGGACCGTTGTATAAGCTGCAGCCTGGGACATTGGTGGGTACCGGTATTTAAAATACATTGGTTTAAGCAAAGCAATTAAATCGTGAATGAAAGATATTGTAGTGTTCTTCAAAGTCTTAAAAAATTTAAATAACCAAAATATGAGGAAATGATATGAAGCAGAGCTTATGCTTTGAACGATATGAAGCAGAGCTTATGTTTGTTACGTCATGAAGCAATGCTTATGCGTGGTACGATGTGAAGCAGAGTTTATGCTTCTTACGATATAAACTTTTACCGTGGGGTAACAATTCATTTTGATGCCGAGAAGTCAGAAGACGGATCAATTTGGTCCTGTGAAGTCAGATCATTTTGGTGCTTAAAACACAGATCAGTTTGGTGCTTAAAACACAGATCAGTTTGGTGCTTAAAACACAGATCAGTTTGGTGCTCAGATTACAGATGATTTTGGTGCTAAGAAGGCAGATCATTGTGGTGCTCAGAAGACAGACCATTGCGGTGCTGAGAAGACATATCAGTGTGGTGCCGAGTAGACAGATCAATGTGGTGCTGAGAACACATATCATTGTGGTGCTCAGAATACAGACCATTGTGCTGCCGAGAAGACAGATCATTGTGGTGCCGAAAAGACAGATCATTGTGGTGCTGAGAAGACAGATTATTGCGGTGCTGAGAAGACAGATTATTGAGGTGCTGAGAAGACAGATCATTGTGGTTCTGAGAAGACAGATCATTGAGGTGCTGAGAAGACAAGAACTGGGATCATGGAGGAAGCGATCACTGTGTGACTTAGACATTCGGGGAATTTTCGACAAACTACCCAGCAGAGCTGTTTTCCCAAAAGATGCATTTGTACCGCACGCCGAGAGAGCCAAAAAATCAATTCTTGTGTTTTTTAGAATATAGTTACCATCTTTATGCCGTGAAATAGTGCTTCTATGGTCCCAAAAGACAGTTATGAATATTTATGAATCGGAAAATGTGTCTTTGAGACGTTTTCATGATATGGCAAACGTTATAACAGTGTTATTTTCAGTCCTTATTTTGGTTGATTGTAGCTAAATATCGGGCACTGGTCATCAAACTGGTCACTGCACTGGTCGCAGCACGGGTCACTGCACTGGTCAACGCACTGGTCACTGGACTGGTCACTGCACTGGTCACCGAATGAACGTTGTCCTTAACATTTTTAATACTTAGTCTTACTATAAATTACACACACGTTTTTCTGATGCAATAACATAACTGCAACGTCAAATATTAGGCACACGGGACTCAATCATTGTGTTAATTACCCCCCCCCCCCCCCTGAAAGTTCTGAGGTCTATAAGAGTAAAGAGTTTGAGATAATAAAATTGTCCAAGAAGGCGTCAAAGACAATCTTGATGTCTTGGTCTTCTCTAAACACAGAAGGGACACTGTAGTTTCAATGAGCAGCTGTCCGTCATCGTGAACACGATCTCTTCTCAGAGCATAGGGACCACACATCTGTAGATGTAACTGTATTGGTCTTCTCTAAACACAGGAAGAAGACATGCGCTTCATTCTTTAGCTTGCCCTCAATGTGAACGAGATCACTTCTCACAGCATGGGGACCACACATCCGTAGATGTACTTGTCATTGTTATGTTGGCAGATTAGTTTCAGTTAGTGCCCCAGGCTCTCGTGGTTTATTTTTATTTTTTTTTATTTTCAACGCTTCAGTTTTCCACTAAAAATAATCTCATAGGAAATAATTTATATAGGTTGAACGAACCTCATTGTTCACACCAGAGTCACAACTTAGTCACTTAACAACATTGTTTATATCACAGTCACAACTTAGTCACTTAACAACATTGTTTACATCACAGTCACAACTTAGTCACTTAACAACATTGTTTATATCACAGTCACAACTTAGTCACTTAACAACATTGTTTACATTACAGTCACAACTTAGTCACTCCAAATGTCGCATAAGAGATGGAATCGGTGGGCCGTCGAGCGTGAGCTCTTAATGCCCCCCCCGGCGCTCCCCCACACAAACCAGAGCACTGAAGGATTTAACCCGACTCCAGCCCGTGCGGGAGGGCGCCGGGAACCTCCCCCTTGACCTAGAGGAGGCCCGGTCGACCGAGGACGCTGCGTTTAAAGCGTCCGCAGTTAACTCTCTGTGGGTCAAGACGGCTTTGCTTCCACTCCGGTGGTTTGGTGTTGCGTTACCAACCCCCACCGCCCAGGGAGTCTTTCGGTCGGGACTTAGTCACTAACAAATTATATTTTGTACTTATGGTCATCCTGACCACTTGTGCTTAAATATAAACTCCTAATTACGTTGAAACCAAAAATTTTGGTACTATATAAATATAGCTACACGATGACTTTATATTTATTCAACAACATACATGAGTATAATATCTCTTAACTTATGCGTTTTTTGCTGAAACAAATACCCATTGATCATTGCTGGAGAACCCTTGATGTAGTAAGCTTACGCGTGTTGACCCACCAACCACTCAGTCGAGCAGTTGCTGTTATCGGCAGTGACACATTGGGGACCCCGCAGTCATAATCAGGGAGACCCTTCGGCTTCACATGCCACGTGTGGCATTTGGTGGGGCCCCCCACCGGCCCGTCACGTCTCATCATTATCCCCATCATCTGCAGGCCATTACACGCCGTTGTGTTGTCAGTGTCGTACTTATCATGGGGGAGGTCCTGCACTTGACGTTTTAATGTCATAAAAAGGTGTGGGTGGGGTGGGGGAGTGTGGGAAGGAGTGTGGGGGGTGATGGGGGGGGGATCAAGACTTCGGCGTCACGTGATTCTGCGATGGTCGTCTTACAGCGACGTTTCCTGTACAAATATTATTATAATGTTAGCAATGTAGCCTGTTATTAGGATTCGTATCTCAAACATACTATCTGTGAGTAGCTTTTCAATACCACTTAATGGCGACTTGCCACTATCCTGTCTATTTATGGTAGTTATTGTGTGACCACGGTTTGCAATAGGAGAGACCACACTCTTACCCAAATGCCTTTTTATAAAAAAAGTTTGCAAAATTCTATTTCATCTGATTGGTCAAAGATTTGCATTAAAACTTTCAAAGCAACAAAAAAACAACAACAACAAAAGTATAACAAAATAACAAAGCAAAACCATCGGAATAGAGGCCCAATATTTATACAAAGTAAAATGGTTGTCTATAATTGGTTGTCTATAAATGGTTGTCTACAAATATGTATCTATAGAAAATTTTTCATCTATAAACGGGTAAGGAGTTCAGATACAAATCCTGCAAAATAAATGTGTGCAAATCAGAGTTATAGATGGCCACATTTCGTCTAGTCCGCCTAGTCAATACATTTCCCCAACTATACCATCAACCACCAACCATTAAATATCAACCATCAACCACCAACCATCAACCACCAACCATCAACCACCACCAATCAACAACAACCATCACCAATCAACCAAAACCACAACCATTAACCATCAACCACCAACCATCAACCACCAACCACAACCATCAACCATCAACCACCAACCACAACCATCAACCACCAACCATCAACCACCACCAATCAACCACCACCAATCAACCACAACCCTCACCAATCAACCACAACCATCAACAATCAACCATCAACCGCCAACCATCAACCACCAACCATCAACCATCAACCATCAACCACCAACCACCAACCACAACCATCAACCATCAACCACCAACCATCAACCACCACCAATCAACCACAACCATCACCAATCAACCACAACCACAACCATCAACCATCAACCACCAACCACCAACCATCAACCACCAAACCAACCACTACCCATCAACCACTACCCATCAACCACCAACCATCAACCACCAACCATCAACCACCAACCATCAAGCATCAACCAACAACCACACAACCACCACCCATCAACCATTAACCACCAACCACCACCCATCAACCACCACCCACCAACCATCAACAATCAACCACCAACCATCAAGCATCAACCAACAACCACCAATCATCAACCACCACCCATCAACCATTAACCACCAACCACCACCCATCAACCACCAACCATCAACCACCACCCATCAACCATTAACCACCAACCACCACCCATCAACCATCAACCACCAACAATCAACCATCAACCACCAACCACCACCCATCAGCCATTAACCACCAACCACCACCCATCAACCACCACCGACCAACCATCAACCATCAACCACCAACTATCAACCACCAACCACCACCCATCAACCATCAACTATCAACCACCAACCACAACCCATCAACCATTAACCATCAACCACCACCCATCAACCATTAACCACCAACCAACACCCATCAACCACCAACCATCAACCATCAACCATCAACCATCAACCACCAACCATCAACCACTAACAATCAAGCATCAACCAACAACCACCACCCACCAACCATCAACCATCAACCACCAACCATCAAGCATCAACCACCAACCACCAACCGTCAACCACCACCCATCAACCATTAACCACCAACCACCACCCATCAACCATCAACCATCAACCACCAACCACCACCCATCAACCATTAACCACCAACCACCACCCATCAACCATTAACCACCACCCATCAACCATCAACCACCAACCATCAACCATCAACCACCAACCACTACCCATCAACCATAACCACCAACCACCACCCATCAACCACCAACCATCAACCATCAACCACCAACCACCACCCATCAACCATTAACCATCAACCACCAACCACCAACCATCAACCACCAACCATCAACCACCAACCATCAACCACCACCCATCAACCATCAACCACCAACCACCACCCATCAACCACCAACCATCAACCACCAACCATCAAACATCAACCACCAACCACCAACCACCAACCATCAACCAACAACCACACAATCACCAACCACACAATAACACAACCACCAACCACACAACCACCAACCACACAATCACACAACCACCATGGATTGTGAAACGCGACTCATTGTGAATTCTGACCAGGGATTAACATTAAAATTCCTTGTTACATGGCGAATTCTTTGAAATTTGAAAGAGGCGGAGCTTTCCAGTCGTCATATTATTGACAATTACGCCCATGTGGCATGTCGTGGTGGGTGCGTGGCTTAGTGTAATTAGGGTGGAATGGGGGCCAGGTGGATTTTTATTTATTTAAAAAAAAAAACACTTTTTTTTTTAATCACCAGAAAAATTCTATAAAATCTATTTCTCTAGTAGCAGTGGAGCAGAAAGTTGAATTGCTAGTTAGCTTGGAAGCACTCGCCCGTATTAATGAGCAATATTTGTACACGGGCCAGGTAGGCGGGGCAATTACAAGGAGGTATCTCAACAGATTACCCCTATCTCATCGTGTGAATGGGCGCTAATTAGGGCAACGTTATAAAGGAAAGTTTATTGCCCCAATAACCTCCGGTCATTAGTCTCCGATTCGCGTTTTCCGGCACCCGTTATTTTGGCCGTCAGCAATAAATGTAAATTAATTTTTTTAAGGTTTCTTTTTTTAATAATATATTCTGAAGGTATCAAATGACGCGACGAATGGTGTTTACCGGTTGAACAAGTAAAAGTAACAAATATTTGTTATTGTTAGTACCCCTGTTTTATCGGATGCCCATAGTTTGAAAAGCTTAATGTTCAACTGCCGTGTTTTTTTTAAAGAGCATGCAACTTCCAATAATTTTCCAAAGATTGTTGCAATAGTTCAATGCATGTTTGCTGCCTGCAATTACCCATAATATAACGTGATTATTCAGTAAATTACGTACCAAAATAGTTAGAGAAGAGAGCGCTAACGGGTGTAGTTAAAACGTTTTCTGCCAGACTAACCCGTGAAAGATATGGGCTGAGACAACTCCAAACACAAACAAAACATAATGCATCTAAGTTTTCTGCCAGACTAACCCTTTTGTACTATAATACTAATGGTGTGCTACAATAGGTGCATTCATGCCTTGTATACTACTTAATGGTCTGCTACAATTGGTGCATTCATGGCTTGTATACTACTTTAATGGTCTGCTACAATTGGTGCATTCATGGCTTGTATACTACTTTAATGGTCTACTACAATTGGTGCATTCATGCCTTGTATACTACTTTAATGGTCTGCTACAATTGGTGCATTCATGCCTTGTATACTACTTTAATGGTCTGCTACAATTGGTGCATTCATGGCTTGTATACTACTTTAATGTTCTGCTACAATTGGTGCATTCATGCCTTGTATACTACTTTAATGGTCTAGTACAATTGGTGCATTCATGCCTTGTATACTACTTTAATGGTCTGCTACAGTTGGTGCATTCATGGCTTGTATACTACTTTAATGGTCTGCTACAATTAGTGCATTCATGGCTTGTATACTACTTTAATGGTCTGCTACAATTGGTGCATTCATGGCTTGTATACTACTTTAATGGTCTACTACAATTGGTGCATTCATGCCTTGTATACTACTTTCATGGTCTGCTACAATTGGTGCATTCATGCCTTGTATACTACTTTAATGGTCTGCTACAATTGGTGCATTCATGGCTTGTATAATATTTCAACAGCACCATCCACTGCTACCCCACATGTTATTATCATGGCGCTGACACACCATCCCGACATCTGAAGACAGTCGCGTAAACATTTCTGTACCTTACCAGTAAATCTCAACTTAATATTGACTTTCGACATGATTCATCAAATTTCAGTAACAGTTTGTAAGGACATGTTGGTTTGGCGATTACTTCATGGGCTGTACTCAACCTCTTGCACTAACGATTAATTCATGGCCTTTACTCAACCTCTTGCCCTAACGCTTACTTCATGGGCTGTACTCAACCTCTTGCACTAACGATTACTTCATGGGCTGTACTCAACCTCTTTCACTAACGCTTACTTCATGAGCTGTACTCAACCTCTTGCACTAACGATTGCTTCACGGGCTGTACTCAACCTCTTGCACTAACGATTACTTCAAGGGCTGTACTCAACCTCTTGCCCTATGCATGTCTCACTTTTACATCATTATAAATGCAACTGGAGCAAGAGGCCGATGGTCAATCTACTGACACGTACCTAACACAGAACATCCTTGGCCCTATGTCGGCAGTTCGGAGGGTTCTCAGTGCAGCATGGACGCATACCCAACACAGAATATCCCATGGTAACAAGGCTGCAGTTCGGTTGGGTTCTCAATGCAGCATGAAGCTAACTCAACGACATCATAACCATCTTATGGCCGCCTCGGGAGGCAATAAAATATTGGACACACATGTGCGATCAAGTAATTTGACATGCATCCCTTTAAGTTCTCTCTGTCTCTCTCCCCCACTTCCTCTCTCCCAGTCTTATCCCCCCTCCTTCTCTCCCCCATCTCTCTTCTATCTCTCTTGATTTTTGTGTTTGTACATATACCTTATACTGTGTCTATTCCTTTTCTGTCACCGTTGATGTATATGTCTTTTTATCTTTCCCTCCCTTTCTCTAAATGTATATCTCTCTGTCTATTTGCATGTCCATCTTTCTGCCTGTCTACATCTCTCACTGTATCTTTATCTGTACACCGGTATTCCAGATGTTTGGACATTCACTACGTTCAATGGTAAACACCTTGTTTGGTCTACCACTAATTCATCAAGGTTTGCACCCTTATATTATATATGAGGAAAAGTGTTCAAAGCTCTTATCGGAAATGCCTAACTTTCTTGGATATGGGCCAGGCTTTCTTGCATACGGGCCTGGCTTTCTTGGATACGGGCCTGGCTTTCTTGGATACGGGCCTGGCTTTCTTGGATACGGGTCTGGCTTTCTTGGATACGGGCCTGGCTTTGTTGGATACGGGCCTGGCTTTCTTGTATACGGGCCTGACTTTCTTGGATACGGGCCTGGCTTTCTTGGATACGGGCCTGGCTTTCTTGGATACGGACCTGGCTTTCTTGGATACGGGCCTGGATTTCTTGGATACGGGCCTGGATTTCTTGGACCCTGAACCCAAACTTCTTGGCTCATTCAAAGACAAAATACAGCTTTGTCCGAATATAAAACAAAAAATTAATGAATTGAACATCAACACCACTTTACTAACACAACAAATGTAAGATACTGCAACGGTGCAGCGATACACCAAGCAACACCACTTTAGTAACACAGCAAATGTAAGATGCTGAAATAATGAAGCGATACACAAATCAACATCAATTTTGTAATGTAAAAAATGTACGATACTGAAATGATGGATCTTTACACAAATCAACATTACTCTAGCAATATAACGCAAGGAGCAAACTCACACGATATGGAACCATGTTTTTTTTAAAGCAATTGTTTCACGACCCATAGAGTGAAGGTTTGAATCCAGCAACTTTGATCTTGATGGGATGATTGATTTAATGGAGGATTGTTTTAATGGATGATTGTTTCAATGGTTGATTTTTTTAAATGGATGATTGTTTTAATTGATGTTTGTTTTAATGGATGATTGTTTTAATTGATGTTTGTTTTAATGGATGATTGTTTTAAAGACATGAAGACCGAAGATTGTTTCCGTGCAAATTTGGAAAAAAAAAAAAGGGGGGGGGGATGGAAATGAAGTAAAATGTAAAGGGAGTTCACTGGGCAAGGGTTAAACCAGATACTCAACCGTGTGAGAAACACTGCTGGCACTGACATCGCCAGGACATGTGTGACAATGACATTGACACTTTTCTTTGTGGCACACGGGTCCTGCGACATCTGGTGACAATGGGATCTAAAACTTTACGTTATAGTCCCCCCCCCCCCATACTTGGTGATGAGTTTGTGAGTGCACTCCATCCCAACTACACGCTTAGCCAACTCACACATGTAATGACGCAGTATCGCTTACATACCATCACAACTACACTCTTAGCAAACTCACACATGTAATGACGCAGTATCGCTTACATACCATCACGACTACACTCTTAGCCAACTCACACATGTAATGACGCAGTATCGCTTACATACCATCACAACTACACTCTTAGCCAACTCACACATGTAATGACGCATTATCGCTTACATACCATCACAACTACACTCTTAGCCAACTCACACATGTAATGACGCAGTATCGCTTACATACCATCACAACTACACTCTTAGCAAACTCACACATGTAATGACGCAGTATCGCTTACATACCATCACAACTTCACTCTTAGCCAACTCACACATCTAATGACGCAGTATCGCTTACATACCATCACACCTACACTCTTAGCCAACTCACACATGTAATGACGCAGTATTGCTTACATACCATCACAACTACACGCTTAGCCAACTCACACATGTAATGACGCAGTATCGCTTACATACCATCCCAACTACACGCTTAGCCAACTCACACATGTAATGACGCAGTATCGCTTACATAACATCCCAACTACACGCTTAGCGAACTCACACATGTAATGACGCATTATCGCTTACACACCATCACAACTGCACGCTTAGCCAACTCACACATGTAATGACGCAGTATCGTTTACACACCCTTAAAACTACACTCTTAGCCAACTCGCAAATGTAATGACGCAGTATCGCTTGCACACCATCACAACTACACTCTTAGCCAACTCGCACATGTAATGAAGCATTATATCTCACATACAAATCACAGCTACACTCTTAGATAACTATAATATATAACAAAGTAGGATCTTATATATACCATCACAACTACACTCTTAACCAGCTCACACATACAATGAAGCAGTATCTCTTAAACACAATCACAGCCACATTCTTAGGCAACTCATAAAATGAAGAACTACTTTTTTTTTACAGACCATCACAACTACACTCTTAGACAACTCACACATATAATGAATAGCACTATCTCACACATACCATCACACTCACAAACACATCATCACACTCTCTCCTCACTTCTCCTCGCACAACGGATTGTTTACCTCCGTGAGCTCACTTTCTCCCAAACACGCTTCTCACCTCTCTCATACCTCGGGCCCGCGATTACAAGCATATTTTTTTGTAGACGCACGTGCATCAAAACGCGCGCGGAATGCCAGGCCGCCCTATCCATGTCAAAAAGGCAAGTCGGTGGTATAAGGGTGGTGGGGGGTGCTGGTAGGGACGTTTGGTAGTTGTCGGGGATGTAGAATGTAAGCCTGGGAACCCAGTCTTGTGTACCCCGGATGTTTATAAAGTCTAGACCCAGATTGATGAGTCTGTTGGGGCTTTAAACAAGACAGCGATTCGCTGAGCCTAGATGCTTAGAGCTTGGCCGAAGGATAGTTAATTGGACGATCTTATAATTTCTCCATATCCAGATCGGCGTGTGGCTAATTTAAGTGGAATTGTTTTCGTTTTTTTAAATGTTGTGACCAACAACAACACTGTACGATTTTCAACGGTGCATATGTCTATTGTGGTGATGAGTTTGTGTCTTAAGGCGGTAACAACGTTATGGATTATGTGAGTGGCAACCCGAGCAATCGGCCATGTTAGAAAAATTTAGCGCCTTTTGGGACTTGGAAAAAAAAATCAGCGATGTCGTTATAAGGCGGCTGTGGTGACTTAAGCAATGAGTCGCATTCATGGTCCCATTCATGGTCCCATTCAAGATCTCATTCAAGATCTCATTCATGGTCTCATTTAAGGTCTCATTCAAGATCTCATTCATGGACTCCTTCATGGTCTTATTCATGGTCTCATTCATGGTCTCATTCAAGATATCATTCATGGTCTCATTCATGGTCTTATTCATGGTCTCATTCATGGTCCCATTCAATACCTCATTCATGGCCCCATCCATGGTCTCATCTACAAATCATATCAAAGATGTAAGAGATATGCTTTGATGAAATAAGATGTATGCAGGATTGAAAAGAAAATATATAGAAAGAAACCTTCATCTTTTAGTTTATATATAAGGGGACTGCACTCAATCCTGGTAATGTAACTAAAAAGTCTAACAAGACATGTTTAGTCTTTAAAAAAAAAAAGACACGATAATGATTTCAGGGGCGTGAAACAAATGTGCGGTTGCGAGCATTAAAAAAGTGGAAGTGGGGGGGGGGGGGAATAATAGGGATTCTTATAAAGTGCGTAACTTGTATGCATGTTTTGTAAAAGAAATTCAGCCCCACATCTTATTGCTCGATGTTACATATTATAAAGGATTTATACGAACAACGTTGTTGTGAGGGGTTGTTAGATTTAAGACTCGGAACTTTAAATGTGCAGCTGTCTAGATAATGTTGAGGGACGTCACTAGACTGTGTTGAGGGACGTCACTAGACTGTGCTGAGGAACGTCACTAGACAGTGTTGAGGGACGTCACTAGACTGTGTTGAGGGACGTCACTAGACTGTGCTGAGGGACGTCACTAGACTGTGTTGAGGGACGTCACTAGACTGTGCTGAGAATTCAGTGACGTCAGTGTTTGAGATTTTCGGATTGTAATCGGAGTCGTCCACGCAACCGCTACTTACACACGTGTAGTTATTTAAGGGTAAAACTTTGATGAACTGTGGGTTTTTTTAGTCAGGTTGGCTTTACTCTACACTGGTATTCCCATTGATGATACAACAACTACATCTACATTGATGATACAACACCCGTATCACGTACCCTGATACCTGGCACCCTGATACATGACACCCTGATACCTGGCACCCTGATACCCGATAACCGTATACCTGTCACCCTGATACCCGCCACCCTCTTACCTGACACCTTGATACCCGGCACCCTGATACCCGGCACCCTGATACCTGGCACCCTGAGACCTGACACCCTGATACCTGACACCCTGGCACCCGGCACCCTTATACCCGACACCCTGATACCTGACACCCAGTCACTTGAGATAGCTAGGTTACAAACTAATGAGCGTCAATATTTCTTTGTCAATGGCTGGTGTACCACGCTATATACGACCACTACTACTAATAATACTAATTAATAACTGAACGAACATTGCTCTCTGTTGTAAATCTCACAATGTAAATAACAATTTTGAGCGAAATGGATTCTCAAAAGGCAACAAACACGTTGGTTAAAAAGAATGTTCATATTCACCGTTTCCATTAAGGAACCGCTCATAATGGACGAGCTTAAAATAGAGGGGAAAAAGTGATACAAGCATTCCAGCTCTGATTAATCTCCCCTTTCTCTCCCTGGATTTCCCCCCCCCCCCACCCCCACCCAACGCTCACATGCCGAACTCGTGGCGAGGTTCTTGCATGCTACAACTTCCCCGTCTCGTGAGCCGTGTCATTTTGCCTTCCCGCTGCGCTCCCGCCGGCATGCGGGTGCATGGGAAAACTCCTGTCTCTTCTTTGTAGTCAATTGCTCAGGTGAAACCGTGACTCACGGTGACCTCCGTAGAAAGGGTCACGTGATGTCAAGGTCAAGGAATGATGGGGTGGAAAAACCTCAATATTGTGTGTGCTTTTCTTCATGGCTTAATTACCCATGTGAGTTTCGATGGATTATTTTTGTTTTGGTTTAAAAAAACAACAAAAAAGAAAAAAACACGAAGGGATTATTTACAACACTGTTACCACCCAGTCACTGTCGGTCTGTTAATTGAACCCTTTCGCGTACACTTGTTTTCAATACAATCAAGTATTATTATTCCGGTTTTCCGAGCGTTTCATCGGGAATCCTACTTTGCCGTTACGTTAGATACTTCATCTTGTGGGATACGTGAGTTCCGTAGTCGCTTAGATCCTGTCATCTCGGCATCTGCTGCAGGTAGTTTGAAGTAAAGACGCTTGATATACAGTGTTAGCGAATTAATGACGTGTTTACAAAAAAAAAAAAAAAATTAAAAAAAAAAAATTATGTTCACGCCTTGTAGCTCCATTTGCGTTATTGGGGGGGGGGGGGGGGGGGGGAATTTAGAAATTCTTCGAACAAACATAAACAATTAATAAACAATTAATAAACAATTAATAAATAAGTTCTTTCATTTTCATTCACCAACGCAGTGGATTGCACTATGTAACATTTTTAAAGCGGTATTCCAAGGAACAGTACAGTGTTGACATACAGTTTGACAGGAATATTCAAGGATGGCGGTTTAGTATAATCACGTGATGGACTTTCAGTACAAAACAAAAGGCCGCTCCTCAAATTAATGCTGTGTTTAGATACCAGTACCTGTTTATTAGACTTGTATGGGACACGTGTATTACGTGTATAATATCGATTTCCCAGCCATTTAAAGAAGACGTTTTTTTGACTGCGTAGTGTTCCTATCGGCGCTCTCACCCTAAATACTTTTACTAATTCTGTGTTGTTTTAGCTCTTACATCATAAACAAATTTACTAATTCTGTATTGTTTTAGCTCTTACATCATACACACATTTACTAATTATGTGTTGTTTTAGCTCTTACATCATAAACACATTTACTATTTCTGTATTGTTTTTGTTACTCGTGGCAATGAAGAAGAAATGTAAGGGCATTGCGTCACGAAGCCAACGAACACAGGCGAGCTCAGTTCAGCCAGTCATCCGATGCAGAACTGCTCTATACAAAGGTGTGTGTGTGGGGGGGGGGGGGTGCTGATAAATATAAGAATATGATATCCTGACATAAGATGACACGCTGAAACTAATTCATGTCATATTCGGCGTCTGAAGACACAGTTCTGCTCGCCTTGAATTAGTAGAAAATCAAGGTTACCGTAAATTTGATCGAAAGAAATTTCATCGACGGAAAATTGATCGACGGAAATTTCATCGAACGTAAATTTGGTCGAATCTTTTTTTCAGTTCAGACGTTAACATTTTCGTCAAATTTCATTTTGAACGCACTATATTATATAGTAAAACAAAATAATGCGTTCAAAAAGAAATTTTACGCAAAATTTTAACGTATACACTAAAAAAAAAGATTCGACCAAATTTCCGTCGATCAATTTTCCGTCGACGAAATTTCTTTCGATCAAATTTCCGGATACTGAAATTAAAGCTCTTGAACAAAAAATATTCTTCGTGACGCCATGTCGCCGACGGTTTTCAATTAAAATGGATAGAACAACACTGTCGACTCGTCCCCATGTACAAGTATGTAAGACTGAAATATAAAATAACTTAATCGTCTGGTATCGCCTTGCATCATTATGACAGCTCTAGTGTCGTAGGTATGTCGTTTGGTATTAGTACAGCTCTTATCGCACGTATTCTTGTTTTGTAGATGTTGTCTGCTGTGACGTAACCTTTCGAAATAGTAAAGCAGTGCGCGGCTAAAGCATTTCTTTGCATATTTTAAATACCGGAAGTAGTCTAGGTCAATGTCGATTGTACTAAAACAAAGATGGCGGCGCCCTTGTTATGTCTAGATGCGACGAATGAAAACATGGACGACTGGTCTTTTTTCTGTTTTTTTTAAAACAGGAGTTGACGATTTTAAAACGCACTGCAATTATGAAAGTGAAAAGTTATAATTTATTAGAGTCACGTGATGAACTCTGATGATTACTACGCCATACTGATGCGGATCTCACACATTGGCTACAAGGGTTACAGCAAATGAGGTCGTAATGACCCAGTATGCTGTCACGACGGGGGATTAGGGTGTTAGTCACTGCTGTATCGATGTTTGAGCTGTTGTGCACGAGCCACTGCTGTTTGGCTGTTTGAGCTGCTGTACACGAGTCACTGCTTTTTGTCTGTTTGAACTACTGTACACGAGTCACTGCTGTTTGGCTGTTTGAGCTGTTGTATATGTGCACCCCATTCGCTGCAATGGATACTTGTCGTGGATCCGTGAGACGTATTAATAACCTTTACTACTCATTGTTCCAGGGGCGGACTGAAAAAGGTTTCTGCTGGGGTTATTGTCATTGACCAAATAGCGTCTCGAGCAATAAAGTAGGAGGCAGTTTTGAATGACGTGTTTTGCTAAGGTACGATTTCTAAGATTCCCGAGCACTGGTCGTTTGGGGGCATCCTCCCACGTGGTTTCATTTCCAGATTAGCTGGGTATAGCTAGCTGTACATGCGTCTTTGATATAGGGCTAATGTTAGTAAAAAAAAATTACCAAATTTGAAGACACGTTATTCTGTTTTAAAGTATCCCGTCACATTGATTTTTACAGTAACCCGACACATTGATTTTTACAGTAACCCGAGACATTGATTTTTACAGTAACCCGACACATTGATTTTTACAGTAACCCGACACATTGATTTTTACAGTAACCCGTCACATTGATTTTTACAGTAACTCGAGACAATGATTTTTACAGTAACCCGTCACATTGATTTTTACAGTAACCCGTCACATTGATTTTTACAGTAACCCGTCACGTTGATTTTTACAGTAACCCGACACATTGATTTTTACAGTAACCCGTCACATTGATTTTTACAGTAACCCGTCACATTGATTTTTACAGTAACCCGACACATGGATTTTTTTTTAAAGTAACCCGACACATTGATTTTTACAGTAACCCGTCACATTGATTTTTACAGTAACCCGACACATTGATTTTTACAGTAACCCGTCACATTGATTTTTACAGTAACCCGTCACGTTGATTTTTACAGTAACCCGTCACGTTGATTTTTACAGTAACCCGTCACATTGATTTTTACAGTAACCCGTCACATTGATTTTTACAGTAACCCGTCACGTTGATTTTTACAGTAACCCGTCACATTGATTTTTACAGTAACCCGTCACATTGATTTTTACAGTAACCCGACACATTGATTTTTACAGTAACCCGTCACATTGATTTTTACAGTAACCCGTCACGTTGATTTTTACAGTAACCCGTCACGTTGATTTTTACAGTAACCCGTCACATTGATTTTTACAGTAACCCGTCACATTGATTTTTACAGTAACCCGACACATTGATTTTTACAGTAACCCGACACATGGATTTTTTTTTAAAGTAACCCGACACATTGATTTTTTTTTACATTAACCCGACACATTAATTTTAAAAGTAACCCGACACATTGATTTTTACAGTAACCCGACACATTGATTTTTACAGTAACCCGACACATTGATATTGCCAACTGATCTGAGCAAGTACCATCAAAAAAAATAATTTGTATTTCTTGCCTTACCTCTACCCTACCTTGCTCTCAAACTACCCGACCTTCACCTTGAACATAAACCGTTAGTCATAATCTTGCGTGTAAATCAACCCCCCACCTCTCCCCTGCATCACGCCAACACGTACGAGTCATCCACCCCCTCATCTTATGTAAACCCGCATTGTCATATCATCCAATGTTCACCTCGACTGTTACTTGCACGTGCAGCTCATTACCTCACCACCCCCCCCCCTCTCTTTCGTCCCCCATCACACCCACACAAAAACACCAAATGAAAGAGTCGAGCCTCCCCCCCCCCCTTTTGTTATTCATTTGCCTTCAACTGTTAGGGTGGCCCAGTGGCGGATCAACAAACAATTGACTAGAGTCAATGTAAGCAAAGAAAACTTTCCCCAATTGTGTCTTCCTTTTTCCTTCTCGCCATGAGAGTCGCGCTGTGTCTTATTTGGGGGTGAGGTCTTCTGAAGCAGATGATCTCCCAGTGTATGGACGTGAACTCGGACAGCATAACGCCGACCTGAGAGACAAACATTGGACCCAAGAAAGGAAAATGAGCCAGGTGGCAATTGAAATGTGTATTGTGTCTAAACTTTTTCACGATACTATCAAACGCTTCTCTGGACATTCCAGTGTTGATTCTGGATAGACTCACACAAATGTTAAAGAGAAAGCACGTTGGATTCATGTGAGGTTGGCGTTTTTGTTTCCTCCACCACGGGGAAGGAATTATTGTTTGTTGACAGTCGGAGTTAAGTGCTCATGTGTCTCCATGGATACCGCAATGGACGTAAGTTTATTTATTTGATTCTATTGTATGTTGTAAAATGGCCTATTTTATAATTTATTGAAAGTTGCTACTTATTTGTCTTACAAGAACACAATTGAAATGTCATATTTATTCTATATAAAGCTTACACAAGTATGTAAGCATTTCCCCTCACCTACCAAGCCAATCTAATTCAGAATACTACTGACTAAGCTCTCCAGCCAATCAGAATGCTGAGAAGACCATTTCCTCTTTTCACCCCCTCCTCCCGCCCCCATTAAAGCCAGCAGAGTATAACACAACTGTTAGTTCTGCTTGAGATCGTGTGAGACTGGCATAGCTAATGTGAGACTGGCCTAGGTAATGTGAGACTGGCCTAGGTAATGTGAGACTGGCCTAGGTAATGTGAGACTGGCCTAGGTAATGTGAAACTGGCCTTGGTAATGTGAGACTGACCTTGGTAATGTGAGACTGGCCTTGGTAATGTGAGACTGACCTTGGTAATGTGAGACTGACCTTGGTAATGTGAGACTGACCTTGGTAATGTGAGACTGACCTTGGTAATGTGAGACTGGCTTAGGTAATGTGAGACTGGCCCAGGTAATGTGAGACTGGCTTAGGTAATGTGAGACTGGCTTAGGTAATGTGAGACTGGCTTAGGTAATGTGAGACTGGCTTAGGTAATGTGAGACTGGCTTAGGTAATGTGAGACTGGCTTAGGTAATGTGAGACTGGCCTAGGTAATGTGAGACTGGCCTTGTAATGTGAGACTGGCCTTGGTAATGTGATACTGACCTTGGTAATGTGAGACTGACCTTGGTAATGTGAGACTGACCTAGGAAATGTGAGACCGACCTAGGTAATGTGAGACCGGCCTAAGTAATGTGAGACTGGCCTTGGTAATGTGAGACTGACCTTGGTAATATGAGACTGGCCTAAGTAATGTGAGACTGGTCTAGGTAATTTGAGACTGGCCTGGGAAACTTATTTTAGCTCCAATGACCCCTTTGCCAGTTAGTTTGATGAAGCTCACGGACCTCAACGTAACAGTTGTTTCACGGGTTAAGAACCCCTGATCTAGATATGAAGAACAACACAAAGATTATCCGCAGGTACTTTTTCAAAAACTACATCAACTTCCATGACCAACTCCATCCGAGTACACTGCCATCACTAAACACCAACAGATCCCTCTACCGACTTCAGTCAGGCATCCACCACCATTACCCCCACCTTGCATACTTCCTTAACCCATTTTTGCTCCATGCAAAGATCCAAATACAAGACTAAACCTTTGAGCTTCGTTATGACAGCCGCCCCCCCCCCCCCCCCCCCAAAAAAAAGGCCCCACACACCGCCACCCTCCTCACCGCCGAGTTATCTCCAAATACGATACACCACCCCCGCCTGAGTAGCCCATCATCATCCCCGACTCCCAGGGGGCCGTCATTCCAACATCACTATCTAATTAGCTGCGACTATCAGGAGCGTAGCAGCCAGCTAGCCGAATGTGGTATTAGCGTAGCAGGATTGGAGAGGGCTGTCGAGTCGCCCTCGAGGCGAGAGTCAGTCAATAATTATAGTTACCAATCGACCGTTGCCTGGAAAGGGATCGGGGGGGGGGGGTTTGCCCTCCCCCACCCGGCGTTAGTGTGGCTCATACTAATTCCGGTTGCAGCAGACGACTAGACGAGCCGCTATTGGCGAAATGGACCTTCATGAGATGTTAACAAAATTAACACAATTAAATTTTTACAAGCTCAATATCAAGTCATCATTTGAAGAAAAAAAAATACATTTAACCCACAAGTTGACATATACAATAGACTACCCACAAGTTGACAGAAACATCAGACTACCCACAAGTTGACAGAAACATCAGACTACCCACAAGTTGACAGAAACATCAGACTACCCACAAGTTGACAGAAACATCAGACTACCCACAAGTTGACAGAAACATCAGACTACCCACACGTTGACATATACAGTAGAAACCCACAAGTTGACAGATACAGTAGAAACCCACAAGTTGACAGATACAGTAGACTACTCACAAGTTGACAGATACTTTAGTTTACCCACACGTTGAAAGATACAAAAGACTACCCACAAGTTGACAGATACAGTAGACAACCCACTTGTTGACAGTTAGCATAGACCACCCCCACGTTTACATATAGAGTAGACTACCCACCGCTGATTGGTAAATTGACTGATCAAAAGAAAGAGGACATTCGTCCTCCTGTTTCTCAATTTCCCACCTGGATCTGTTGAATTCGATACATGTTTAGAATCTAGCATTCCAAATCTCTTAAGAAATTTGCTTGTATACCCTGGCTGTCCTAGCCATATGCCATCTTCTTACCGAGTAAACATTAAACCCAATGAGGTTTTTAAGTCATCAATACCTTTTGCGTCACATTTTGATGAAATAGCCTTCTTGACACTTGAAATAATCTTAGTGTTCTAGGATGTCATCGACATAGAATGCAATGATGTCATCGACATAGACTGCAATGATGTGATTGACATAGACTGCAATGATGTCATCGACATAGACTTCAATGATGTGATTGACATAGACTGCAATGATGTCATCGACATAGACTGCAATGATGTCATCGACATGGACTGCAATGATGTCATCGACATATATTGGAATGATGTCATAGACATAGACTGCAATGATGTCATCGACATAGACTGCAATGAGGACGGCTTAAACACAAGATCTTTAGGATCACTGTCAAATGCTGAGTTCCAGCCTCGCGGAGACTGTTTTAGTTTATAACGACTTTTCTTTCATTTACATACAAGGTTTTCCCTTCCTATTTCAACAAACACTTCAGGTTATTCCCCCATTACCTCTTCCTCTAGCTCGTTTTACCATCACGGGTGACCGGTTTTACCATCACA
Organism: Omphiscola glabra; assembly: GCA_964017045.1. Classification (NCBI taxonomy): domain Eukaryota; kingdom Metazoa; phylum Mollusca; class Gastropoda; family Lymnaeidae; genus Omphiscola; species Omphiscola glabra. Next base: position 25,363,441 of record OZ024810.1, on the reverse strand, counting down.
GGAGACTGGTTTTACCATCACAGGAGACTGGTTTTACCATCTATGGAATGCTAGTTTATCCATCACAGAAGACTGGTTTTACCATCACAGTAGACTGGTTTTACCATCTATGGAATGCTGGTTTCACCATCTCGAGAGACTGAGACTTGATTTACCATATATGGAAAACCTCTTCTAATATCTGCGAAATATTGGTTAAATTTATTGCGGTAATTTAAATCTGTCCAAGATTAAGATTGCGAATTCAAATAGTGAATTTGTATGACCCAATAAAGCAAACCTATCTCATCTTGTCTTATCTTTTCTTATCTCGTCCTATCTTCTGTTAACCTACGATAGAGCCTTTCTGTGATTTCGGATATATTTGGAAAAATTAACCCTAGGACACAAAATGTATTTCATTGGTTAATGGTTAATAATTAACTTGGCATCAGATCTATTTTTAAAAAGTTAGAGGTCACTGCATCATTTGCATAAACATGGCCTTCTCCCCTCCCCCTGGTAAGTACAGTCCAACACTACGGCTAATGACTGCTAATTAGCACGGTATCGATCCGTCACGCACGACGACGTATCATCCTTTACACGCTTAATTTAGTATCGATTCTGCGGACTGCTACATTTTAATTTCCTATCATTAGCGAGCTCCACGTGCATGAGCCGCTCAGCTAACAGATCGATACTCATGTTGGAATCGAAACAACGCCAGCCAGTCGAGTTAGTCCAGCCAGTCGAGTTAGTCCAGCCAGTCGAGTTAGTCCAGCTAGTCCAGTTAGTCCAGTTAGTGTAGCTAGTCCATCTAGTCCAGATTAGGTCAGCTTGTCCAGTTAGTCCAGAAAATATTTTTTAAGAATATGACTGTACCCCATAAACGCTCTTTTATAAGATCATTATTACAAAAGTAGTTTGTGTTTATCCGCTAATTTCATTGGCATTGCTGCCTTCTTGTCTATTTATTTCACGGAACTATGTGGTTTTACCTTACTTCTAACTACTGCATTAACCTGCCTGGCTGAGTACTGCATTAACCTGCCTGGCTGAGTACTGCATTAACCTGCCTGGCTGAGTACTGCATTAACCTGCTTGGCTAACTATTGCGCCAACCTGCCAAGATAACTATTGCCTTAACCTGCCTGGCTAACGACTGCGTTAACGTGCCTGGCTAACTACTGCGTTAACCTGCCTGGGATTTGGCCTGCAGGGTCAAGATTTAAGACTATTCTATTCAATGTCTCTCCATGTGGAAAAAGGCTCAGCAATACTTATTAGCAGGAACATTTGTCTGAATCACGAGTCTTAAAGAAAGACATTAAACGTTATTTTTTTTGTTAAAGAATGAAAAAAAAAAAATTAAGTTCCTGTTGAGTGTTTTGGAATCACACCCCGCTCACTCAGGCAGCGCTCTCTATCTCTCTGCGGCACCGCTCTCTAGCTCTCTGTGGCACCGCTCTCTAGCTCTCTGTGGCACCGCTCTCTAGCTCTCTGTGGCATCGATCTCTAGCTCTCTTTGGCACCGATCTCTAGCTCTCCGTGGCACCGATCTCTAGCCTTCTGCGGTACCGCGCTCCAGCACTATGCGGCACCTCTCTCTAGCTCTCTGCTGCCCCGCTCTCTGGTTCTCTGCGGTACCGCGCTCCAGCACTATGCGGCACCTCTCTCTAGCTCTCTGCTGCCCCGCTCTCTGGTTCTCTGCGGTACCGCGCTCCAGCACTATGCGGCACCTCTCTCTAGCTCTTTGCTGCACCGCTCTCTGGTTCTCTGCGGTACCGCGCTCCAGCACTATGCGGCACCTCTCTCTAGCTCTCTGCTGCACCGCTCTCTGGTTCTCTGCGGTACCGCGCTCCAGCACTATGCGGCACCTCTCTCTAGCTCTCTGCTGCACCGCTCTCTAGTTCTCTGCGGCACCTCTCTCCAGCTCTCTGTGGCACGCTCTCTACGGTACCGCGCCTCGGCTCTTCTGATATTGCAAGTTGGCTGAAACCTTTATTAATCTCCAGGTATTGTCTGCGACGTCCGGTAGCAGCTCTGAGAACATCAGACAGGAGATTGTGTCTGCGTCCAAACTGGCACGCCCCAGGGCCGACAAAGGGCGGTTTTTTATTTCTGTAATTAGATTCACCAGTGAGGCGTCGTGCTGTGTTCTGATAAGCAATCATAGCAAGAATTGGATTATCCCGAAACTATTGACATCCCAGGTAAGATTTCGTAACTCATGACCTTGAAATCTAGGGCGCGCCTTCGAAACTCATGACCTGGGCATCCATGGCGCCCCTTCTTAACTCATGACCTCGATCTGAAATTGTGCATTTTGTTGACCTTTTCAAAGATGAATCGGGGTGGAAAAGCCTAAAAATAATTTTCTAATGCCTTGATATGAATCTAGCAAAGTGAATTTCCTTTCGTGTAGTGAATCTACCTCACATGAATTGAATGCACGTGTTAGAAAGTGGATATTTAAATATCTTCATTTGCTTTTTTCAACTTTCTTCTCCTTCTTCTTTGCCTTTGCCACTCCCAGTGGAACTTAGGTCAATAAATTATTTCCACTCCCAGTGGAGCTTAGGTCAATAAATTGTGTCCACTCCAAGTGGAGCTTAGGTCAATAATGTCATCCCCCTCCCAGTGGAGATTAGGTTTATTACAAATTCGTTCAACTCCCAGATTTCAGCTTGAAGTTTATGAAAACAAAGAAATAGAGCAAATTAGTCAGTATAGAGTTATAGACAATTGAGATTGTATTGTGTTCAGTCGTCTGACCTTCTGAATATTAAGCTTGTAAAAAGATATACATAATAACTGTATACTAGTAAATAATAACTACAATATACTAAATTGAAACTACAATATGTTAATATGGTAAATATTAACTACAATATGTTAATATGGTAAATATTAACTACAATATGTTAATATGGTAAATATTAACTACAATATGTTAATATGGTAAATATTAACTACAATATGTTAATATGGTAAATATTAACTACAATATGTTAATATGGTAAATATTAACTACAATATGTTAATAGGGTAAATATTAACTACAATATGTTAATATGGTAAATATTAACTACAATATGTTAATAGGGTAAATATTAACTACAATATGTTAATAGGGTAAATATTAACTACAATATGTTAATAGGGTAAATATTAACTACAATATGTTAATATGGTAAATATTAACTACAATATGTTAATATGGTAAATATTAACTACAATATGTTAATAGGGTAAATATTAACTACAATATGTTAATATGGTAAATATTAACTACAATATGTTAATAGGGTAAATATTAACTACAATATGTTAATATGGTAAATATTAACTACAATATGTTAATATGGTAAATATTAACTACAATATGTTAATATGGTAAATATTAACTACAATATGTTAATATGGTAAATATTAACTACAATATGTTAATATGGTAAATATTAACTACAATATGTTAATATGGTAAATATTAACTACAATATGTTAATATGGTAAATATTAACTACAATATAGTAAATAATAACAACACCATGGTAAATAATAGCTACAATACAGTAGGATTAATGAAAAAAAAAAAGAAAAAAAAGAAATGTTTCTGCTTCTGTAGGGAGAGTTATCATGCATGCTCCCCCCGTGCCCTACCCACCCCTTATTTACACGCACTCAGAAATAATAAAATCTAATCAGTGAAAAGTGATTACAATTATAAAAGTCATGAAAGAACAGTAGTAACAAATACGCTTCACTGATAGCACCTCCACTCGGCTGTGTGGTATCGATCCGGCGGTAATGATGTCCAGTTTCCTCGAATCCAGCTCAACAAACAACTGTTTCTCATGGGCACTCCGATTACTTTGGGTCCGACAATGGGACGAGATTAATTAATTGGTCGATTCTGTCGCCCTTGAGGGGGCTTAAAACCCCGGGCACCCGACGGAGGAGCTGTCACTTAGGGCGGTGTCAGGCTAATGCGATTGGTGGGAATTCTGGGAGAGGGATTTCTCTTCTCGCCACGTCGCTCAAAATGACGGCTCTGGTCTTAGTCAAAGTGTGAGAAGGCTGACCACCCCACCACCACACCCCCAACCAAAAATAATTCCTCAGACGATTTTTGTGCTACACATCAAGGGAAACACAAAATGATATTTGATGACTTTGTTTACATCGTCGGATCTAAGATGACAGCGTCGTGAAATAGCAAAGTTATAATCCAAACGCTAACTTATTTTAAAAGACAATATTGATAGTAATTATTATAATATGGTTCTAGGATACTAGGAGTGAAGAGGGTGCATCACCAAAACCCCAGAGGAAAACGGCTCAAAGGCAGACCTATGCTTAGATGGATGGATGATCTGGAAAAGATCTACAACAACTGGGAATCTAAGCATGGAAAAGAAAAGCATTAGTTAGGTCTGAGTAGAAGTTAGTAGCGAGGCAGGCCAAAGCCCTACATGGGCTGTAGCGCTACAGGGATGAATGGATGGATAATATAGTACTAGCAGTGTTTATTTCATAAATTATCCTTTGAACAATTAGCGTTGTGCGCACATCGCACTAGTCAGTCACGCGTCGTGTTACAGTTACGTCACGTGAGTACATCACAGATCACATATTGTACCACTGTGTCCGCACTCAAGGCAGTCTAGAAAAATTTAAATATTTTATTAGATGCCATGCTAGATGTTAGGAACGCTTTCTTCAACACACAGAGGATGTTTATTTAAGGTGCAACATTGGTACACTAGACGCAAAAATGGTACACACGACGCAAAAATGTTACAAAAGACGCAAACATGGTACACAAGACGCAAAAATGTTACAAAAGACGCAAAAATGGTACACAAGACGCAAAAATGGTACAAAAGACGCAAAAATGGTCCACAAGACGCAAAAATGGTACACAAGACGCAAAAATGGTACAAAAGACGCAAACATGGTACACAAGACGCAAAAATGGTACAAAATACGCAAAAATGGTACACAAGACGCAAAATGGTACACAAGACGCAAAAATGGTACACAAGACGCAAAAATGGTACAAAAGACGCAAAAATGATACACAAGATGCAAAAATGGTACACAAGACGCAAAAATGGTACACAAGACATACTCAGATTACGGAAAGAGATTTGCCTGGCGATTTAAAGCTGTTGTCACGTACTTTAACGTCTTAAATGTCAGCCTGGCTGGTTACCAGATGATCGTTATGTATACCTCAGTACAAGTGAGAGATAGAGTAATGGGAAGAACAAGGGAGTGATAGACAGATGAGAAGTACAAGGGAGTGATATTGGAAGTACAAGGGAGTGATAAAGAGATGGGAAGAACCGAGAGAGAGTGATAGACAGATGGGAGTTACATAGAGACGAACAGAAGATCGGAAGAAGATTGAAGGATTGGCCTCAATCACTGCTCGTTACGTGGCGATAATAACCAGGTCATTACTGGCGCACCTTGGGGCAATCCCCTTTGGAAAAAAGGGGTGGGGGGAATGTTGTAAAACATTGGGGGATTTAGGTGGTTCTCAAAGTTGTATTATTTTATTCAAGTTTATATTAGTAAATATTGTGAAAAGTTCGAAATGACAAAGCTCGTCTTTAAATTTATTTTGACGACCTGCTGACTTGTATGTATCCCTGACTTGAACTTATCCATGACTTTAATGCATCCCTAACTTGAATGTATCCCTAATTTGTATGTATCCCTGACTTGAATGTATCCCTGACTTGAATGTATCCCTGACTTGAATGTATCCATGACTTTAATGTATCGCTAACTTGAAAGTATCCATGACTTTAATGTATCGCTAACTTGAATGTATCCATGACTTTAATGTATCGCTAACTTGAATGTATCCATGGCTTTAATGTATCGCTAACTTGAATGTATCCATGACTTGTATGTATCTCTGACTTGAATGTATCCATGACTTGAATGTATCCATAACTTGAATGTATCCATGACTTGAATGTATCCATGGCTTGAATGTATCACTGACGTCAATGTATCCCTGACTTGAAAGTATCCCTGACCTGATCGTATCTCTGACTTGAATGTATCCATGACTTGAATTTATCCCTGACTTGAATATATCCCTGACTTGAATGTATCCATCATTTGAATGTATCCAGGACCTGAATGTATCACTGACTTGAATGCATCCCTGACTTGAAAGTATCCCTGACCTGAACGTATCTCTGACTTGAATGTATCCATGACTTGAATGTATCCCTGACTAGAATGTATCCCTGACTTGAATGTATCCATGATTTGAATGTATCCATGACTTGAATGTATCCAGGACCTGAATGTATCACTGACTTGAATGTATCCCTGACTTGAACGAATCTCTGACTTAAATGTATCCATGACTTGAATGTATCCCTAACTTGAATGTATCCATGATTTGAATGTATCCCTAACTTGAATGTATCCATGACTTTAATGTATCACTGACGAAAATCTATCCCTGACTTACATGTGTCCCTGGTAGAAAGTCATCAAATACATTTATATATAATTATTTTTTCTTAAATTTTTTTTTTCTTTAAATTCGGATGCCGTGCATTTCAAAATGTACATTTCATCTCTGCAACATCAATCCGAATTGAACTCGTCAATTAATGAACCCATTTATAGATTTGAGTATCAATGAAGCTCACCCTGAGAGCCCTTGATCTAGAGATTTTCGATAAATCATCCCGTCTTGCAAGTTACCCCCCCCCACTCATTTTTCAAAGCCACCTTCATCCGCCCCCCCCCCCCGGGACGTATGGCCACACTTACACATTTTAACTAGACCAGGAATGAAGCTTGTTAAGGAGGAGCATTTCTCCCCCCTCCCCCCTCCCCCCCTTATCTCCGTGCAGCTTCCTGAAGCAACTCGTCACAATTCTACATCACCGTGTCCTATAATGAGGCCATTTGATGCAAGATGGCCGCTCGATTTATGCTCTCCATTTATGTAAAGTTTGACAATGTCGAGTTTTGTTACACTTTAATATGTTCTATTCTTAACACTTTATCGATTACCGTCAATTTTATTTTATTTTTTTTTAATAATAATTTCAAGATCGATAAGATCGTTTAAAATAAGTTTATAAAAAAAATAAATCACAAAGCATAAAAAAGAAATATATGATAAAAAAAATGAAGACAAAAGTTGAAATAAAGATGAAACTATTGTTTTGATTTTCTTGATTAATTGTGTACTAAGAGCCTCCTCATAGCATCATACATTTAATACCATTCAACAACCATTCAACATCTTTTTAAGTTGAATATATATATATATAAAATGTCTTTAAAATTTGCACTATTCTATATATTTTCAAAATATATAACTATTGAAATGGATATAATGACATTTTTTTTTTAAATCGTTCAAAATCATGCATTTAATTCAAATATGTCAACTGTGTCTTCTCTTCTCAACGCAAGTTATGATTAATAAAATCAATTATGGCGGGAAGATAGAAAAGCATTAAATGCATGTAATAATGATGTTATGTATTTGAACGCAAAACTGCATTGTTCCCATCATTGACCTAGCTATTTCCTAATATAGTCATATATATATTTCATAAAAAATCAAGCTTTTCGTAGTCTACACCATCCCCCTTCATAGTCCAAATTATTTCCTTTTATCGTCTAAACTCGTGTCCTTCATCGTCCAAACTATTTCCATTCATCGTCAAACTATTCCCTTCATAGTCCTATCTATTCCCCTTCATAGTCCTATCTATTCCCCTTCATAGTCCTAACTATTCCCCTACATCGTCCAAACTATTCCCTTCATAGTCCTATCTATTCCCCTTCATAGTCCTAACTATTCCCCTTCATTGTCCAAACTATTTTCCTTCGCAGCCCAAAAAATTCCCCATTCATAGTCCAGCTATTATCCTTCATAGTCCTAACTATTATTATTACCCATCACACCCATACTCATCACATCACACCATTACAATATCCACACCACATTGCCCCCACCCCCCCCCCCCCGCCCTTTTCCTTACTCCTTTCTCACAACTTCCCACACAAGCTATAACCCTTACCACCAAAGTTCACGCGAGCTCGGCAGATTAGTCCTAAGAAAAGAATGGAAAGTTAACCCGCTCAAAAAAAATCTCTAATCTTTCACGCTTGATCGCGCTCTCTTACCTCGCTAATGCAATCAGCGGGACCGTTAAGTTTCTCACTAGTGTCCTCACGTTTGCCGCATGAAAGAACTCTGCGGTCGACCCAACTATAGCGTCCATTAGGAGGAAGTGCTGTGGGAGCGAGGAGAAAAAGTTATTATTTCTTTTTTATAAAAACGAAAGAAAAAAAACAAACTTTAACCTCCCCAGATTGATTTTGTCAGAATTTTTAAGTTTCTTAGAGCCATCGATAGTGTGAGAAATCCGCAAATTTTTATTTTCCACCTTCTTCAAGTGGGTCACAGTGCACCGCGGATCTGACTCGGCTAGCTCGGCACGTGCAAATGGAATATGGCGCCGTTGAACTGGGCCGATGTTACAATTACGGGAGATTGCTCGCGACCGCTTCGATTCGCTAATAACATTACATTCACATACTAATGGTTAGATTCGCCAGAGATGACTAGCGGGTCTTAATCTATTTCATGGCAATGTTATGTGTTTCATAATTTTATGTTTTTGATAATTTTATGTTTTTTCATAATTTTATGTTTTTTTCATAATTTTATGTGTTTTTTTCAAAATTTTATGTTTTTTTCATAATTTTATGTTTTATCATAATTTTATGTTTTTTCATAATTTTATGTTTTTTCATAATTTTATGTTTTTTCATAATTTTATGTTTTTCAACAATTGCATGATGTAGCAGCGTCTCAAACTTTTTTGATGATCCTAACAAACAATATTTTTATTTAATATTCATATTGTTTTTTTCCCAATACCTTCTGAATGCAGAAATGGCCTTGGAATCCTTGCGATTAATGTTTGGGAAAGTTTAAAAGATCAAAAATCGTTTTGGAAACCGTATTGATAACATTTAATTTTTTTGTCTATCCTAAAATTTATTTTTGTGTCATTGTTATATTAATTTAAAAACCATTTTTTTTCTCCAAAAATGATTAGTTATCTCAATGGTTTTAGGTAAATCTTCAAAATTATAAATGTCAGCAATCAAAGCACTTTATCTTTTTGAAAAAAAACAAAAAAAAAATCCCTTACATAAACTTCGCCTGTGTTCGTGGCGGGGGTGGTGGGCTGGCAAAATTTTCAGACGGCTCAATGACCCACTTCCCGTTAATCTATCGGGTTGAAACTTGGCAAATAGACTCGTTGCCGATGACAACACATCCTCTCAAATTTTCAGTCCCATCCCAACTCGAAACCTCCCAAAAACGGTTTTTTCTTTTTTTTTTTTTGTGTTTTGAAGGAGAAATTAAATAAAATAAAATAAAATTCCCGATAACTGCGCCAAATGAAAAAACAATTGTTTAAAAGAAAAATATCGCAAGTGCGTTAGTTGCGTAATATTTTTGTTTTCTGAAATAGTTGGTGAAATAAATCTGCAGTCTAAAAGCGGCTGGTGTCATTAGAATATTAATATAGTTCAGGGGCGTGAAAAAAAAAAAGTGTGGTTGCGAGCCTTTGGCAAAAAAAAAAAAGGGGGGGGGAGGGGTTGCAAATACTAATTGGGATTCTCATAAAGTGCTTTAGTTGAATGCGTATATTGTCTAATTTTCAGCCCCCTCCCCTCCCCCCTTCCCTATGCTGGATATTACATTTAAATAAAGGATTTTTTACAAACAACTTTTTTTTGGGTGTTGTATAATTATATCCGGATTATGTAACTTAATGTCTCTTTGACCACACATTTCATTTTAACGGTGTTATTTAAGAGACGATGTGGCAATGATTTTCGTTCAATATTGAATCCACGAGAATCCCGGGCAGTTCATGTCTTATCCGTTGTGTCATTAAGCCATGAGTTCTGAAAAAAAAAAAAATATTACCCTCCCCCTTCCCCTCCCCCCCCCCCCCCCCAAGCTTCTAAATTCATGCGCCTGGCCTTGGATACACTTTCTCCATGTCGTGTCCGAAACATGGCCGTTCTAATTCGGATCGCACAAAAGACACAGAAATGAGAAGGAAACGTGAGAGAAAGACCCCCCCCCCCCCCCCCCCCGGTCTTATGTTTGTTCCTTTTTTTTTTTTTTTTTTTAAGAGGTTCTTAGGCGCCATGCTCGTGATTTACGCCAAATTAATGAAGGACATTCAAAAGAATCATGTTCTGTTGTCCAAGTAATAAGGGATATCGTTTTTATCACGTTCTTAAATGTCTGTTTTTTCTTTCTTTCTAATTTATGCTGTGTTAATTTTTTTAATACTTTTTAAAAAAATAAAAACGTGTTTACTTGAAGCTAAGCTCTAACGGAATAGAATGCTTTGCGAGATGAAATATTTGAAATATATATATATATATATAACATTGTAGAATTCAAACCATTTTTGCTGCTGGGAAAGCATTGTGGAAACCGACAACCGGTTTATAAGCGAAACGGAATAATAAAACAGATAACCATAGTTAAAAAACATGCTATGTTATCATCTTAGGCTAAACCCTACCAAATTTAACTTATGTTCCTGAGACTAATGGTGTTCATTTAGTTCACAGTTTGTAATCTCTGTCTGTCTCTCTCTCTCTCTATCTCTCTCTCTGTCTCTCTATATGTGTCTTTCTCTCTCTGTCTCTGTCTCTCTCTCTCTGTCTCTCTCTGTCTGTCTCTCTCTATCTATCTCTTTCTCTCTTTGTCTCTCTCTCTCTCTTTCTCTCTCTCTCTGTATATATATATATTTATATTTGCGTGTGTGTATAAAATTGATAGCAATGGCCCATAGAATGGGTTAACTTTAGAATTCGATACATCTCGATGTTCCGTTGTCAATTTCCTCATATCATTTGTCGGTTTTCAAAGGCGTTTTAAAATCACATAATGTCATTTCATCCACTCAAGCGATTCTCAACTTGTGGGCCGCGACCCATTTGAGGGGTCGAACGACCTTTACACAGGGGTCGCCTAAGACCTTTGGAAAACACGTATTTATGAAGTAGCAACAAAGAGATTAATTTTTGGGGGGTCACCACAACATGAGTAACTGTATTAAAGGGTCGCGGCGTTAGGATTGTTGAGAACCACTGATCTACTCCAACATCCTCACTGCTATCCCACCGCTATCTCATCACTAGCTCACCACTATCCCACCACTATCTCATTACTTCTCACGGCTTTTGTCCTCGCTTTAAACAGGGTCACAGATCTGATCAGCTGATCCACCCCACTAACCCACCCCCCAACCCTGTCCGTTGCCCGTCGGTTAACTAGCCACTGCCATCAATTGGATTACCTTTAAAGACAGAGGACCTTGGGTCTACAACACCCCCCCCCCCCCCGTACTTCGCACCCGCTGACCAACAGTTTCCTGTGGTCAGACAGTTAATCCCCTACCGGGTCTCTGTGACGCTGGCCAGTGCTAAACTTGGTGATCATCGATAAACTCAAGGCCGTGGTAGGATGAAAGCGATTTGCTTTAACTTGCTTTATGGCTAACTTTAGCAGACACCAAGGGACAAAACATGGCTTTATTGCTTAATTTTATCTGGCTCCAGTGGACGACACACGGCTTTATTGTTTTCGTTGTGTGTCAATGCACGCTTCGTGTAAGCCATGTGTTGTTAGGATTGGATGTGTGATACAAGCGCCATGTAAGCCTTGAGTTGTGAGGAATGGGAGTACGATACACGCTGCGTGTAAGCTTTGTGTTGTGAGGAGTGGGAGTACTTTAAACGACGCGTGTAAGCCTTGTGTTATGAGGTTTGGGTGTATTTTGAGGAAAGGAAGTTAAACATGAAATTGTATTTTCTTGTCCCTTAGGCAATATTTTGTTGTTGTCTTCAAAAAATAAAAATAAAAATGTTTGTATTTGATTAAGTATGTTGTTAATCTCTTTAGAACTCTCTGACACTGCCTGACTATCCAGCAGCCGTAATGAATGACGCCACGACAAGGGCTGACAAAATGCTATCTGACATCATATGAATAATATGCAGGGGCGTACCTTGACTAATTGCCGCCAAGGAAAAAGTGAAAATAAACGCGCCCTTTACATACTTATCATTTAAATAATGTTATATATACCTCTCCAATGATGGGGCCGCCACCCCTTTGCACTTTTTAGTTATGCCATTATGCCGCTAATCAGCGGACATGGTCTAATCCAAGCGGTTCTCAACCCGTGGGTCGCGACCCCCTTTTTGGGGGTCGAACGACACTTACACAGGGGTCGCCTAAGTCCATCGGAAAACACATTTTTATGACGTAGCAACGAAAATAAGTGTATGTTTGAGGGTCACCACAACATGAGGAACTGCATTAAAGAGTCGCGACATTAGGAAGATCGAGAACCACTGCCGTAATCAATTTCCTACTTTGTAAAGCTGCACCAGATCGTTATTGTGTCGCTGGAAACTGTCTTTGTTAGTTTTTTTTTAAAAATCGTCCCCTCCCCACTACTCTTGTTCAATGCTGCCATTAACCCATCATCTCCCACCCTACGTAAAATTACGATCTATCAATATCAACACATCTACAAAACTACTTGTTACTAAAGGAGATGATTGCTCGAAACAACTCAACAGATTGGACACGAACAACTCAACAGATTGGTCCTCAAAAACTCAACAGATTGATCCTGAAAAACTCAAAATATTGGTCCTGAACAACTCAGCAGCTTGTTCCTCAACAATTCAACATATTGGTCCTCAACAACCCAACATATTGGTTCTCAACAATTCAACAGATTGGTCCTCAACAACTCAACAGATTGGTCCTCAACAATTCAACAGATTGGTCCTCAACAATTTAACAGATTGGTCCTCAACAATTCAACATATTGGTCCTCAACAACTCAACAGATTGGTCCTCAACAATTCAACAGATTGGTCCTCAACAATTCAACAGATTGGTCCTCAACAATTCAACAGATTGGGCCTCAACAGCTCAACAGATTGGTTCTCAACAACTCAACAGATTGGCCCTCAACAACTCAACAAATTGGTCCTGATTATTTCTTATTGCTACTTGGAGCCAGACAGTAGTACCGGGTAAACACCGTGATCCAGATAGCAGCGAGTGCCCTATGTAACACTTGGAGCCAGACAGTAGTACCGTGTAAACACCGTGATCCAGATAGCAGCGAGTGCCCTATGTAACACTTGGAGCAAGACAGTAGTACCGGAGAAACACGTGATCCAAATAGCAGCGAGTGCCCTATGTAACACTTGGAGCCAGACAGCAGTACCGGGTAAACACCGTGGTCCAAATAGCAGCGAGTGCCCTATGTAACACTTGGTCAATGGCGCTTGATTGGACGTACTTTGTAGACTGATGTTCTTGGGGATTAGATCAGCGGTCAAGGAATGGGTGCCGGGTTCCTTTATTTGACCGCTGGTTGGATGATTTTATCGGTCTTTAAGTTTTGATGTACCTAACCCTCTACCAGTTGTGGCTTGTTGGTCATCTGGCTGCTTTCCCTTTAGATTGACTTCTAAGCTCCCGTCCCATTCGATTTTTTTGCTTATTCAGTCGTATTTTCTCACCTCTATAGATAAGTCCGCATTGATTAAATGTGTATTGTGTAGTGTTTAGTGTGTAGTGCGTAGTGTGTAGCCCTAGTTGTGACGTCTAACGCTTTTTGTAATTTAAAAAAAAAAATGAATTTTGGAATGTAAAATAAATCTCTCAGTAAATTCTTCTTTTTTCAGAAAAAAACCTTTGTTTACAAATCTCTATTTAGGTTTAATGTAATTAATTGCCACTGCTTATTGTATAATGTACTAATAACTGAGATATATTCAGAGTATTCTTGATGTTGTTGTTTGTTACATTTTCATAAATGTTTTGCTTAATTATGCTAAATTATAACAAAAGCAAAAAAACAAACTAAAAACACAAACCAAACAATGGTTACAAATTTGTGCTGATCGGTGTGGGTTGTAATTCCTAGAACTGTGCTAATAAATGTGTTATTGCCCCTATAGCCGATGTAATAAAGATCTTTTCGGCAATTTTAAACCTCTGACCGTCCTAATGTAGAGGCTTCATGACATTGACCGTCTTATTGGAGAGGCTTCATGGCATGATTGGCCGTCCCGATAGAGAGGCTTCATGGCATTGACCGTCCAAATAGATAGGCATCATGTCATTGACCGTCCTAATAGAGAGGCTTCATGACATTGACCGTCCTAATAGAGATGCTTCATTGCATTGACCGTCCCGATAGAGAGGCTTCATGGCATTGACCGTCCTAATGGAGAGGCTTCATGACATTGACCGTCCTAATAGAGAGGCTTCATGACATTGACCGTCCTAATAGAGAGGCTTCATGACATTGACCGTCCTAATAGAGAAGCTTCATGACGTTGACCGTCCTAATAGAGAGGCTTCATGACATTGACCGTCCTAATAGAGATGCTTCATGACATTGACCGTAAAAAATTACAGTAGAGATGAGTCCTATTTCCCCTATAGCCGTGCCAATTGATATTTTCAGGTTTATTTCCCCGATAACCGTGCCAATAGAGATGTTTTTTTCTTCCTACTTTAATCCAATGAGATCGTGCCTAAAACAGCCGTCTCCAAACCCTGTATCTCCACCTTTTTATGTCTCTCTTCCTCTCTATGTCAGTCACTCCCTCCCTCTGTGTGTCTCCCCTCCAACCTGTATGTTTCTCCATCTCTACGTGTGTCTCTCCCTCCCTCTGTGTGTCTCTCCCTCCCTCTGTGTGTCTCTCCCTAACCCCTGTGTGTCTGCCCTTCCCTCCGTCTCTCTCTCATTATATGTGTCTCTCCATCTCTCTGTGTCTCTCTACCCCCTTCTCTGTGTCTATCCCTTCCTATGTGTTTCTTTCTTTCCCTCTATGTGTCTCTCCCTGCTTGTGTTTCCCCCCTGTGCGTCTCTCACTCCATGTGTCTAACCCTCCCTCTCCGTGACTCTCCCGTCCCTCCCTCTTTGTGTCTTTCCCTTCCTCCGTTGTCTCATTCTGTTGGTATTAATTCTTCGGATTGGAGTGCTGTCCCTCTTACCACCCAAGTGACCTTTTCTGTTCTATAGCCATGGCCCCAGCCAGCTGGGGGGGGGGGGGCATGGCCCCAGCCAGCTACTATTTGATTTAATCAGTGCTTCCGGAGAAGTCAGCGGCAAACTAGAATGAATTCGGTAACGGTTCTCACCCTGGCGTTGATAAGAGCTAGATTATATTAATTATAAGCACTGTTCGATGGCATCCTTATAGCTGCAAAAGAATCGCGGACAATCGAGTCGGAGAATGCAATTTTCTTTTCATCTCTTGATCAAGGTCAAGGATATCGATACCAACTAACGATATCGCTCACCACAATTTCCATAAATTTCACATAAATGTAACAGTAAATGTACTGAACAAAACACAAATCAGGCACAGAAGAAGTGAAGTGTAAGAACATGTATAATTTTCAAAAGACTTTTTATTCAATGTGGTTGGCAAAAATAGATCCTATAATTAAAGTTACCAGGTGAACCTCGAGAATTAATTTCAGTTCTCGCAGAAAATTGATTAAAAAAAAAAAATACACATTTATTCTCTGAGACCTGTTTTTTAAACAAATTTATTTTAAAAAATCCCTTATAATAACTTCAATTATGTTCGTGGGTGGGTGGCTGGGTGGCACAAATCTTCGGATCGCTAATTGAACCTCTTTCTGAGCTCACACTTGGTACATAGACTCGTTGCCGATGACAACAAATTCTTTCAAATTTTCAGACACGGTCCCAAACCCCCAAATATCAGGTTTTCCTGTTTTTCAAGGGAACATGAGGAAAAATTTCCGATAACGGCGTGAAATGAGATTCTTTTTTTTTAAAATAATTAAATATTGCATTTGTGTTTGGTGCGAAATATTTTCTTTTGTTTGTGGTTGCGAGCCTTTGAAAAATAAAAGAGGGAGGGGGGTGGATTCTTATAAATTGCGTTACATCTATGTATATATTGTCAAATTTTTAGCCCCATCATCCATTTCTCAATATTACATTTATCAATAATTTTTACCAAAAACTGTGTTCTCAGGGTTTGCTTAATTTCAGTCAACATCCTATGGCCACTACAGGGACACAGTTGATAACTGACACAAACATATCAACATCCTATGGCCACTGCAGGGACACAGTTGACAACTGACACAAACATTGTCAACATCCTATGGCCACTACAGGGACACAGTTGACAACTGACACAAACATTGTCAACATCCTATGGCCACTACAGGGACACAGTTGACAACTGACACAAACATTGTCAACATCATATGGCCACTGCAGAGACACAGTTGACAACTGACACAAACATTGTCAACATCCTATGGCCACTACAGGGACACAGTTGAGAACTGACACAAACATTGTCAACATCCTATGGCCACTCTAGGGACACAGTTGACAACTGACACAAACATTGTCAACATCATATGGCCACTACAGGGACGCAGTTGACAACTGACACAAACATAGTCAACATCCTATGGCCACTACAGGGACACAGTTGACAACTGACACAAATATTATAGTCAACATCCTATGGCCACTACAGGGACACAGTTGATAACTGACACACACATTGTCAACATCCTATGGCCACTACAGGGACACAGTTGACAACTGACACAAACATAGTCAACATCCTATGGCCACTACAGGGACACAGTTGACAACTGACACAAACATTGTCAACATCATATGGCCACTCTAGTGACACAGTTGACAACTGACACAAACAAAGTCAACATCCTATGGCCACTACAGGGACACAGTTGATAACTGACACAAACATTGTCAACATCCTATGCCCACCACAGGGACACAGTTGACAACTGACACAAACATAGTCAACATCCTATGGCCACTACAGGGACACAGTTGACAACTGACACAAACATTGTCAACATCCTATGGCCACTCTAGTGACACAGTTGACAACTGACACAAACATAGTCAACATCCTATGGCCACTACAGGGACACAGTTGACAACTGACACAAACATTGTCAATATCCTATGGCCACTACAGGGACACAGTTGACAACTGACACAAACATAGTCAACATCATATGGCCACTCTAGAGACACAGTTGACAACTGACACAAACATAGTCAACATCCTATGGCCACTACAGGGACACAGTTGATAACTGACACAAACATTGTCAACATCATATGGCCACTACAGGGACACAGTTGACAACTGACACAAACATAGTCAACATCTTATGGCCACTACAGTGACACAGTTGACAACTGACACAAACATAGTCAACATCATATGGCCACTACAGGGACACAGTTGATAACTGACACAAACATAGTCAACGAGAGGATACTATTAAATGACTGGGGGGGTTTAGGTGACTTTACCAGTCACTTCTAAGGTCTTAACCTTCGTGGACGATGACGTCCTAAGTAGTTCCTTGCCCTTGCATTAAATTCTCGTCCAATAAACTTTAATCACCCGCTCCCATCGAACCCTTCTTTTCCCCTCCTAGTAACGTCTGCGACAATGGGTGACCCCCATACGGCGATCCCTACCCTGTGAGTGGATTTGTGAGCGAGGAAAGAGGATCCTGAGAAAGTCCGTGGGGCTTAGAGCGACTTAAAGGGGTCGATGGTGTTTGGGTAATAGAAAGTCCCCCTCTATCTTGGTTTAATATGGCGTATTGAAGAATAGGGAGATGGGAGGGGGTGGGGCTGGGATGGGGGTGTGTGAGCTGATGGAACTGTAATGGAAGTTCTATGTTGATGTGCTCAGCTATGATGGTTGAATGCTTCAGGAGTTCATGAATATTAGATCAGAACGGTTAGAACAGTTAGAAAAGCTAGGACAGTTAGTTGAGTGAGAACAGTTAGAAAAGCTAGGACAGTTAGTTGAGTGAGAACAGTTAGAAAAGCTAGGACAGTTAGTTGAGTTAGAACAATTAGAAAAGCTAGGACAGTTAGTTGAGTTAGAACAATTAGAAAAGCTAGGACAGTTAGTTGAGTTAGAACAGTTAGAAAAGCTAGGACAGTTAGTTGAGTGAGAACAGTTAGAAAAGCTAGGACAGTTAGTTGAGTTAGAACAATTAGAAAAGCTAGGACAGTTAGTTGAGTTAGAACAATTAGAAAAGCTATGAACAATTAGAAATGCTATGACAGTTAGTTGAGTTAGAACAATTAGAAAAGCTAGGACTGTTAGTTGAGTTAGAACAATTAGAAAAGCTATGACAGTTAGTTGAGTTAGAACAATTAGAAAAGCTATGAACAATTAGAAATGCTATGACAGTTAGTTGAGTTAGAACAATTAGAAAAGCTAGGACTGTTAGTTGAGTTAGAACAATTAGAAATGCTATGACAGTTAGTTGAGTTAGAACAATTAGAAAAGCTAGGACAGTTAGTTGAGTTAGAACAATTAGAAAAGCTATGACAGTTAGTTGAGTTAAAACAATTAGAAAAGCTATGACAGTTAGTTGAGTTAGAACAATTAGAAAAGCTATGAACAATTAGAAATGCTATGACAGTTAGTTGAGTTAGAACAATTAGAAAAGCTAGGACTGTTAGTTGAGTTAGAACAATTAGAAAAGCTATGACAGTTAGTTGAGTTAGAACAATTAGAAAAGCTATGACAGTTAGTTGAGTTAAAACAATTAGAAAAGCTATGACAGTTAGTTGAGTTAGAACAATTAGAAAAGCTATGAACAATTAGAAATGCTATGACAGTTAGTTGAGTTAGAACAATTAGAAAAGCTAGGACTGTTAGTTGAGTTAGAACAATTAGAAAAGCTATGACAGTTAGTTGAGTTAGAACAGTTAGAGCAGTTAAAACAGTTAGGATAGTTAAAACAGTTAGGATAGTTAAAACAGTTAGGATAGTTATAACAGCTAGATCAGTTAAAACAGTTTAAAAAGTAAGAACAATTAGAACAGTTAAGACAGGACAGGTAAAACAATTAGATAGTACAAACGGAGTCTATGGAAGAAAACGTAACTTGGTATCTATTAGAGAAGGATACTGTGTCTTAATAAGTGAAATATAAGTGACTTGTAAGCCAAAAGGTTAAATACGTCAGAAACAATTTTGTAGTTAAAAAAAGTATAAATAATATTATGCATCTCTCTTGACAAATAAGTAGAAAGAGAGAAAGAAATAAGAACGGGCACAAGTCTATTACACATATTGAGAAGAGGAGAAATTATAAGAGGGCTTCATACGCTGGCTTTCATACCCTAGATTTCATACCCTGGGTTTCACACACTTTATTTTATACTCTGGATTTCTTAACATGGGTTTCATACACTAGATCTCATACCCTAGATGTCATACCCTAGATGTCATACCCAGATTTATTACACTAGATTTCATACCCTGGGTTTCATACCCTGGGTTTCATACTCTGGGTTTCATAACCTGGGTTTCATAAGTTTTGGAGAGCTCACCCTTACGAAAAACAAACAATATTACGACATGTGCAAGACAGAAATGCTCCCTCACACTGATAATGATTAATATGCTCCCTCACACTGATAATGATTAATATGCTCCCTCACACTGATAATGATTAATATCCAGGCACTGGTTTTGTAGTTGTTCTGTATGCCTTATAGTAGTTTATATATCTATCTAAGTGTGCTACATTGTATCTTCTTACTATGTCTACTACATCCCTGTATAATAATATGTGTACATATGTCTGTTATTTTATGAAATCGTTTATGTCCTTTATTAAATGTGTCATGTCTGTCAAACTCCCTTATACAACGATAAGGCATAATAAACACGGCATATCACATTCACATACTCATAGACGCAAGAGTTCCTATTTTCACCATCTCTTCAACTCTCTTATATCATGTTGTCTCCTCTTCATTCCGACCGCCTCAAATATTCTTCTCTAAAACGCATCTCCTCAATCATGTATTGATTGCATTGAACAGGAAATACAACATTGTGGGGCCCCGGGGGAGGGGGGGGGCTGGTTAAGTTCACGACCATGTTGTTTTCTATAACCATTCAACACATGTTTACGGCCCTGACATATGTATCTTGCTTTTTTTTTTCAAACTCCACCTACCAGTATGTTGTACCGTCCTAAAATTATGTAATATTCCAATCACCATCTTGTAGTATGTTGAGCCGTCCGAACAAACTGTAATATTCCAATCACCATCTAGTAGTATGTTGTGCCGTCCTAACAAACTGTAATATTCCATACACCATCTAGTAGTATGTTGTGCCGTCCTAACAATCTGTAATATTCCAATCACCATCTAGTAGTATGTTGTGCCGTCCTAACAATCTGTAATATTCCAATCACCATCTAGTAGTATGTTGTGCCGTCCTAACAATCTGTAATATTACAATCACCATCTAGTAGTATTGTGTGCCGTCCTAACAATCTGTAATATTCCAATCACCATCTAGTAGTATATTGTGCCGTCCTAAAAATCTGTAATATTCCAATCACCATCTAGTAGTATATTGTGCCGTCCTAAAAATCTGTAATATTCCAATCACCATCTAGTAGTACCTTGTTCCCTAATCTTACCATGTCATAGTATCATTCTTGAGATTTATTTCTTTGCATTTTACAAAGTTGCAGCCTACATTTTTAATTATTACCCAAACACATTTTTTAATGATCTATTGGAAAGTTCAATCTTTTAATCTTTTATTCTGGCTTATTCTCTCCCTCGTCCTCTACCTCACTTGATATCTCCTCTACCACCCTATCTTAGAATTTTCATTTCTCTCTCCCTCTCTTTTCCTACCCTCTCTCTGCCCGGCTCTCTGTATTCTAAAACACTCCATTACTCTTCTCTGTTACGATATCCTTCTCTCTTTCTGATCCAAGACCCCTTTGCTCGCTACAAAACAACACCCCCACCCCACACCACACACCCACTCCACATACGCACCCCAGCCCCACACACTGTCACCCCCACTAAAAAAGCTTAAAGCGTTGAAAGATATCCCAGAAATGGCCAGCGATAGCCGAAGGCGAGCATTCATTTATAAAATGCAAATTAAACGAAGTGAGGCTCCAATGTGCTGAAACATTTCTTTCAAAGCTGGCCGCCGATAACCCTCTTTAACATAAACAGAAAACAAACACACACAAAAGGCAAAACAAGAAAAACTAAACGTAAAAAAACCCACTAAATCTATAATTTGTGAATCAGTTGTGATCTTATTGTGTGTGGAACGCCCCTGTTTGTGAACTAAGGAGTGAATGTAAATACATTTCATGTTATCATATTTTTAGAGTAGGCTTTTTAAAGAACTGCTGCCATTTTGTGAAGTGTTGGGGAATGGGGCGTGGGGGGGGGGGGTGGTGGGGTGCGAGATAAAATAATTCAAATAAGACATTACGGTGCGTCAGTGCGTGTCCTTGAGATTCATCAAAACGTTGCCCAAATCTGAATGGCTATCGGGTGATGCCGCTGTACATGGGTTCGAACTCCCAAACCGGCATACCAAATTTGTTTGAACAATTACACAAAAATAAAAATAGTTGACAGTAATTATTTGAGGTCACAACGTAAATGTTAGTTTTAAAAGCTGCAAAGTGTTTAGTTAAGTCATAGGATGTAAAAATGTGATGAAGTATTTAGAATGGACTCCCCAGACGACGTCCTCTGCAGTAGTTGGAAAGTGACGGATTGGTCATGTAGGACATTGTCACGAGACAAGAGCATACCCTGACAATTGAACTTTTCTGAATAAAGCAAAGGGCACTCTAATTATGTTTGTCAACGAGATTTTAATGACAATTCACTTGTCAATGCACTTGTCAGTTCACTTGTCAATGCACTTGTCAGTTCACTTGTCAATTCATTCAATGATGTTTTCCTCAAAGCACCAAATGAAGTAAATCCCATACTCCCATGTAAATCACTACAGTGTGCGTCTTCTATCACTACAGTGTCCGTCTTCTATCACTACAGTGTCCGTCTTCTATCACTACAGTGTCCGTCTTCTATCACTACAGTGTCCGTCTTCTATCACTACAGTGTCCGTCCTCTATCACTACAGTGTCCGTCTTCTATCAATACAGTGTCCGTCTTCTATCACTACAGTGTCCGTCTTCTATCACTACAGTGTCCGTCTTCTATCACTACAGTGTCCGTCTTCTATCACTACAGTGTCCGTCTTCTATCACTACAGTGTCCGTCTTCTATCACTACAGTGTCCGTCTTCTATCACTACAGTGTCCGTCTTCTATCACTACAGTGTCCGTCTTCTATCACTACAGTGTCCGTCTTCTATCACTACAGTGTCCGTCTTCTATCATTACGTCTTTTATCACTACAGTGTCCGTCTTCTATCTTTATAGTGTCCGTCTTCTATCACTACAGTGTCCGTCTTCTATCATTACGTCTTCTATCACTACAGTGTCCGTCTTCTATCATTACGTCTTCTATCACAACAGTGTCCGTCTTCTATCACTACAAAGTCTGTCTTCTATCATTACAGTGTCCGTCTTCTATCACTACAGTGTCCGTCTTCTATCGCTAGTGTCCGTCTTCAATCCCCTTAACATAAATGCTAAATCTTATGTTTAAATAATAAATATTTATTCATCAAAGCCACCACCACCACCACCACCAACAACAACTTGACTGAACTGCTATCCCCCCCCCCCCCAACCCACGTTCCCGCGATCTTTGACAACCCCAGTGACCTCTGGCCCCCCACAAACAAAGGAAAACCAACAGGCACCATAACAAATCGATATATTTTGGTTTCGACACGACCAGCGTGATATCGCCTTAGGCATCTTTTATTAGCCGCTTCTCATAAAGACAACCAATCATCTTGGATCGCGAGGGTTCTCACGCTTTTTACTACCTTGCGCCACCGGCTGATGTTGAGCTATCAACCGCATCATTCTTTCAGGAGCACTTCTTCTCCAGCATGCGTCTTGTAATAAACCGTGCATTTATGGCCCGGCGGTGTTCAAATTAGCTTCAAATTTTGTGTCAAATTTTTGCATGACGCACTATTTTGAGCGCGGTTTATTTTCTTTAGACGAAAATGGGAATCTGATCAAATAGTATTTGAAATTGTGACAAGGCTTCATAAAAATATCGCATCAAATGGATTATCGAAAATTTGATCATGTGAACTCACACTTGTCAAAAATTTCATATTACTATTTAATCAAATTCTCATTTTTGTCCACAAAAAATGGAAACCACGCAAAGAATGGTGCATTCATACAAAAAATGTAAACAAAATTTGAAGCTAATGTGATACTTGTGAACTGACGCTTAGGGTCGGTTCACACGATCAAATTTTCTTTCAAGCATTTGATGCAATTCGTGTATGAAGCCTTGTCACAACGTTCAAATTACTATTTGATCAAATCCCCCCTTCCCAAAAAAAAAAAAAAAACATGCACAAAAAAGTGCGTTCATACAACAATTTGACGCAAAATTTGATCGTGTGAACTGACGCTTATACTAAAATCGCATGAATTGTGTATGACTGAAAATATGACGAAAATGTGATCGTGGTAACTGAGTATTAAGTCGTGGAATCCACCAATGAAAATATGCACTTTAATATATATATATATATGTATGTATATATTAATTATATATATTAATTTTAAGTGTCCTGCGGCGTATCATTCAAAACTGATCTTGACACTTTGTGGACCCATTAGTTTAAGATGTCTTCATTTTAAGACCTAAATCCTCAAAAGCTTGTCTCATTCTAGACTCCTGATTCATTACAGTCGCCAATATTTGGCGACCGTGACTACCTTCCGAGGACCGCTGCTGTCTCCCCGAGGACTGCTGGTGTCGGGTGTAAACGCCATCAGTTACGCAGGTGCGCAGGGCGTAATTAGCGCGGTGTTGCAGCCAGACGTCCTAGAGGTAATCGATACACACAAACTACCCTTTGTATGAACACAGCGCTACGGCATTGGGAAACTTTTTTGTATAAAAAATCACTCCAACCTGGTGTATTTTTATAGAGGGAATTACCCCTTGCAGCATTTGTTGTACTCATTATATCAGCGGTTCTCAACTACCCTTACACAGGGGTCGCCTAAGACCATCGGAAAACGCATATTTATGAAGTAGCAACGAACATAATGTTTATGGTTGCGGAGTTTGGGGGTGGGGTGGTTACCACAACATGAGTAACTGGATTAAAGCCATTAGGAAGGTTGAGAACCACTGCATTAAATGATCGTGTAATTTAACTATAGCTGTGTCAATCCTTTAATAGACGACGCGCTTCATACTTTATAATGTCAATAAATAAGTGGACAGTTAATGACAAGTGAAATCATTCCAAGTTCTTTAGGGTTGGAATCTTTTTCACTGCTCCTTGCAAAACATTTTGATTTCAAATTAATAAACGCTTGACTAAAATTGATTTGATACTATTGAATCTTATAGTATAATTTGAAATTGCGGTTTGGTACAGAATGTCAGTGTTATGCTCAGAGGTGTAGGATGGAGGGTGTTAAGGGGAGGGGGCGGACCGGCCCAGGCAGCACTGAACCTACCTACGACACTAGTTGCGGTCCATTTCATTCAAGGCCACCACACTTTGACTACTACACCGTCAGGGTCAATAAACGAGTTTCGTCTGATACATGGATACCCTACCCTGCTTTCACGCCACAAAAATCCACTTCTTTTTTCAGGATACCCTACCTGTTGTATCAGGATATTTCAACTGTTGTATCAGGATATTCCACCTGATAAATCATCATACTCCAACTGTTTTATCAGGATATTCCAACTGTTTTATCACGATATTCCAACTGTTCTATCAGGATATTCCACTTGTTGTATCAGGATAGCCCACCTGTTGTATCAGGATATTTCCACATGTTATATTAAGACATTTCACCTGTTACATAGCGATATTTCGACATGTATAATAACCCACCTTTCTCAGCACGGTATCTCCCGCCTTTTGTTGACCTTGACCCGAATCCACCATTGGTCATCTATTAATATATCCACCCATTTAAATGCCCGAATAGAAAACGTTGATTGTACAGTGGAGTCTGGAGTCGAGACTTCTAAAGATGTAAAGTGTTACAGCTAAAGGTAACCTCCTGGCCTACATATTGTGCTGTTTGTATTTCTTAAATGTCACGTGACATGCGGCTCTGAAACTATTCACTTGGCAGATTTAATTGTTGAACGCGGTCCAGCACTCACAAAAAAAAAAGGATGTCCGCCTCCTGGCATTTATCGTCAGTCTGGCGCTGACGTGACTTCGTACTCGTCACTAAGCGAACTCAAATTATTGCGACTCCTCCACGTCACACCTGGAATTTGATGTAGTAAATCAACCGACAAGGCACTTAAGCTTATGATTACGAGCCAATAGGAAGATCCATTTAAAATGTAGTCTCCGAAATGTCAAAACTCTATACATTGAATTATGTTTAAGTTGGTCGATGCACTATGGAATAATAACATAAACTAAACAAGTTATACGATATAAATAATATATAATAACATCATCATTGCAAATAAACATTAGATTACTTCTTGTACAAGTAATCCCCCTTTCCCACCCTTACCTTCTTCTCCTCTTTACCCTTAACCTCGCCCCTAACCCTCACACCTTCACCTTGCCTCCCCCCTCCCCCCCCGCCTGACACATCCTATGCTCATCCTTATGCATGTTTGTTCTCCCAAAATTTTAAGCTCACTACGTGTCAACTAATGACTTTACTTTTTACACGATAGCCAGGATGTAAATCACGTCACTAATAAAATAAATACAATTGTTTATAGAAAACCACGATTGAAAAAGGCTAGTAGGTCTAATGTACGACATTGGACGACAAACCATTACCATGCCCGATGAATCTGGCTCCTGCTGGATAAAGCAAAAGAATGTTACCCAAGCTCCACACGACGATAGCAGTAGCACATCGAAAGCCCCCACTCACCTAGAACCACCACTTTGCGTTATGATCACAGGGTGCTTGCTGTTTTGGGGCCCGCGCGTTCGGGATACGGTGGGGGCACGGAAAGGGGGCCGGAGCGGTATAATAATAAACGACAGTCGGGCGAGGGGGAAAAAAAACTGGGTCTTTTCGCTCGGGCTCTGCTAAATGTTGTGCTCACGAGGGGGCGCGGGACGGCTGGCCGAACTGATAGATCGGAGGACCTGAAATGGATTATCCAATAATACACGGGGGCAAAAAGATGGAACATGATACGGAGGGGCGATCCTAACTAGGAGTCACTAGGAGTCAGAAGTACTCTAACAAATTGTTTCGCGCACTCATGATTTATAGTTGGTGTTTTTTTTGTTTGTTATATTTGTGCGGTCAGTTTAAGATTGTTACGGTAACTGTATTGCGGTGTGTTACGGTGACGGAAGTTCTCGTGCTACCAGTGCAGCCACTCCCATTTCTGGATATACATCTATGTGTGTGCGGACCGTTCCGTTTGGTGCAAAAGTCTGTGTTGCTTTGCAGAGCCTCGGCTGACCATTCCAGGAAGATGCTGTGTTCCGTGGAAGCGATGTGTTTGACGCGAGAACAATGTTTGTGATCATTCGAGTGCGGATAAAACCGTAGGAAAATGGCCATGTAAGTAGCAATATGGTCAAGTAAGTAGACGTATGAGTAAGGGTTAGTAGCATTATGGCTAAGTAGCTATTTGGCCAAGTAAGTAGTAGTATGGCCAAGTAAGTAGGGATGGGCCAAGTAATTAGCAATATGGCCCAGTAATTGGCTATATGGCCGAGTAAGTAACAATACGGCAAAGTAAGTAGCAATATGATCAAGTAAGTAGCAATATGACCAAGTAAGTAGCAATATGACCAAGTAAGTAGCAATATGAGTATGACCAAGTAAGTAGCAATATGACCAAGTAAGTAGCAATATGACCAAGTAAGTAGCAATATGACCGAGAAAGTAGCAATATGACCTAGTAAGTAGCAATATGACCAAGTAAGTAGCAATATGACCAAGTAAGTAGCAATATGGCCATGTAAGTAGCAATATGGCCGAGTAAGTAGCAATATGACCAAGTAAGTAGCAATATGACCAAGTAAGTAGCAATATGGCCATGTAAGTAGCAATATGGCCGAGTAAGTAGCAATATGACCAAGTAAGTAGCAATATGACCAAGTAAGTAGCAATATGACCAAGTAAGTAGCAATATGACCTAGTAAGTAGCAATATGACCTAGTAAGTAGCAATATGGCCATGTAAGTAGCAATATGGCCATGTAAGTAGCAATATGGCCGAGTAAGTAGCAATATGGCCGAGTAAGTAGCAATATGACCACGTAAGTAGCAATATGAAAGTAAAGGCAAAATGACCAAGTAAGTAGCAACATGACCAAGTAAGTAGCAAATAACCAAGTAAGTAGCAATATAACCAAGTAAGTAGCAATATGACCAAGTAAGTAGCAATATGACCAAGTAAGTAGCAATATCAACAAAATAATGTTATCTTTGAAAACATAAAATATATGGATGATTTCTTGGAGAGTTTATAAGTTGTAAAAGCGACAAAGGAATCCCTCGAAATGTCAAGGACACTGTAATTATTTAGACGATTTCAACTGGCACGGAGAAAGTAATATTTTAGCTGACAATCAGACAGTGGCAGTTTAGCTGACAGACAGTGACAGTTTAGCTGACAGACAGTGGCAGTTTAGCTTACAGACAGTGGTAGTTAAGGTTACAGACAGTGGTAGTTTAGCTGACAATCAGACAGTGGCAGTTTAGCTGACAGACAGTGGTAGTTAAGGTTACAGACAGTGGTAGTTTAGCTGACAATCAGACAGTGGTAGTTTAGCTTACACACAGCGGTAGTTTAGCTGACAGACAGTGGTAGTTTAGCTGACAGACAGTGGTAGTTTAGCTGACAGACAGTGGTAGTTTAGCTGACAGACAGTGGTAGTTTAGCTTACAGACAGTGGCAGTTTAGCTGACAGACAGTGGTAGTTTAGCTGACAATCAGACAGTGGCAGTTTAGCTTACAGACAGTGGTAGTTTAGCTAACAATGAACCAGGAGTAGTTTATCAGACAATCAGATAGAGGTAGTTAAGCTGACAACCAGGCAGTGATACTTAAGCTGACGAGGAAGCAGTTTCACTGATAAAGAAGCAGCAGTAGTGGTTGCTGCATTGGTTAGTGTTTAAGCCTTTGTATCGTAAATAACAAATCGACACTCTAGTCTAGTCTAGTCTAGTCTAGTCTAGTCTGGACGGGTTTTAACCCCTGTGATACATTAACACGCTTTTCCACCGTATAGTATAAGGACTAGAATTATTTGCTTCTTACACTTGAATCTTTTTCAAAAGTCTTAATTACATACGTAATGGGTTTCTGCTGTAAATGAATTGTTCTTACTGTGATGTAAAACAATACACATAGATTTTCACGCGGAAAGAGCATTACATATTGAAATAAATCTGTCTCACAAAGCCCCCCCCCCCCCCCCACACACACACACATGTTATATCATGTATTCCCTTGGCTCAAGCTATTCATTTCCACTGAAGCAACCTTCTATTCTGATTCCAACCTTGTAATCTGAGTCCACCTTTCTACTCTGTGTCCAGCCTTGTAATTTGTGTCCAGCCTTGTATTCTGCTCTGCGTTCAGTCTTCTAATATGTGTCCAGCCTTCTACTCTACGTCCAGCTATTTACTCTGTCCCCGGCCCTCGTCTCTATGTCCTGCCCTCGTCTCTATGTCCTACCTTCTAATCAGCTATTTACTCTGTTCCCAGCCCTCTACCCTGTGACCAGCCATCTACGCTATGTCCAGCCGTCTACTCTATGTCCAACCTTCTACTTTGTGTCCAACCTTCTACTCTACGTCCAGCCTTCCACTCTACGTCCAGCTATTTACTCTGTTCTAAGGCCTCTTCTCTATGTCAAGCCTTCTAGTCTGTGTGCAGCCTTCTAGTCTGTGTCCAGCCTTCTAGTCTGTGTCCAGCCTTCTAGTCTGTGTCCAGCCTTCTAGTCTGTGTCCAGCCTTCTACTCTGTTCCCAGCCCTCGTCTCTATGTCCAGCCCTCGTCTCTATGTCTAGCCTTCTAATCTGTGTTCAGCCTTCTACTCCGTGTACAGCCTCTAACATGTATCCAGCCTTCCACTCTGTGTCCAGACCTGTACTCTGTGTCTAGCCCTCTATTCTATGTTCAGCCGTCTACTCTATGTCCAACTGTCTACTCTGTGTCCAGCCGTCTACTGTGTGTCCAGCCCTCTACTCTATGTCCAGCCGTCTAAGGGTTCTATAATGTTCCGCTCTTCCCTAAACCTTGTTTTTTTTAAAAAATCAAGACCTTTTACGTCAACAGCTTTTATTTATTTTTTTAAATCTTTAAATTTTATTTAAGCCAGCAGTTTTTCTCTCTCCGAAAATTCACAAATTATATTATCATGACAATTTCACGAAATAGGGCATTTGAAAATGATAAGCCGCTGCTGTGGTCTTTCTTACACATAACTACGGTGTATCGATCACTTACAGAAATCAAATCGTTTTGAATTGGTAGTTTTCTTTTTTTTTAAAGTTCCATGATTATTTTATTTTACACCCAGCAACAATCGCAATTGATCACACGCATTCGCGCATACATGCATCCACACATATAATACACACACACAACTACACACACATGGCTGCGTACAACTATGTTTTTAGCAGATTTCACATCGCCTTTGTGTAATCAGGATCTTAGATTATTCGATTGCCCAGACGAAATCTCTGGCATGCCATTCTACGTCTTTAAACATGCTCGCTCCCCAAGCTCGAGGCGATCAGCGCCCCGAGTGGTGAAAAGATGCCCCCCGCCACTCCCCACCCAGCAGGGCGTACAACTGGTCAAAAGATGATTATTATAATATCAGAAGACTGGCGCCAAATGGGGCAAAACTAATCAATTTCCACCCTGCCGGGGATTTGCCTCCTCTTGGCGATCTCAGCTCGCCCCTTCGAATATGTTTCATAAAAGGTACACTGGCCAGCGCATGCTTGACCTCGCGTTTTCCAGGCAATTGATACAAACCAGTGAGTCCCACACGGAACGTCTTCATTCTCCGCAGTGTGCTCAATGGCTGCAAAAATTAGCTCTGGGGTTTTGAGATGATTTTGTCGTGATATCCTTGTGATATCCTTGTGATGTCCTTGTGGTGTGCTTGTGATGTCCTGGTGATTTCCTTGTGGTGTCTTTGTGACTTTCTTGTGATTTCTTTGTTATGTCCTGGTGATGGCTTTGTGATAGCCTTGACGTCTTTGTGATTCTAGTAATGTCCTTGTCTTAAAACCCTTTGAAATTATGGGTGAACATTTCAAATGTTATCCTGCAGCAAAATAACATCACCTTATCTTCATACTAACGTATTTAAGATAAGATAATACATTTTTTAAGGAAATACATTTATTTTTGTTTACTTTTTTTTCAGCCTTGAAAAATCCTTGTTTTCGAATTTTTTGTTGTTCCTTAAAAATAGTCTGTAGCAAGACTATTGTCGAATAATTGTATGGTACCAATGACTCTTGAATTTTTAGCCTTTGATGATATTAATTGATCATTAATTTGAAATACAACGACAGCCAAATGATCACATAAATAAATTAGGCCAACTTAAAAATTCACCATGTCGTAAAATAAATGACTTCGAAGGCTGGTGGCTTTTAAATGGTAAAATCTATAAAAGAAGCTGTTAATTAGTGTTGGTCTATTAAAATATCGCCAGATTAGGTCCAGAACTGGACATTGTCTGCGGGATGCTCGGGATCATGAGTCCAATTTCCTGCTACAGTTGGTAAGAGAGTCGCTGGTAGATTGGACCAAAGGACCTGACAAGGTACCTTGATTGAATCCAGCGACCAAAATAAAGACCCAATGCTTTCTGGGTTCCAAAATGACTTTTTTGGGGGGCGGTGTAGCCGTTGTGTGAGCAGGGGCGTGGCTAGTAGGCCGTGCAAGGAGTGCGGCTATTGGGTTGTATTGAAAGGGGCGTGGTTAGTAGGCCGTGTAAGGAGTGCGGTTATTGGGTTGTATTGGAAGGGGCGTAGTTAGTAGGCCGTGTAAGGAGTTCGGTTATTGGGTTGTATTGGAAGGGGCGTGGTTAGTAGACCGTGTAAGGAGTGCGGTTATTGGGTTGTATTGGAAGGTGCGTGGTTAGTAGGCCGTGTAAGGAGTGCGGTTATTGGGTTGTATTGGAAGGGGCGTGGTTAGTAGGCCGTGTAAGGAGTGCGGTTATTGGGTTGTATTGGAAGGGGCGTGGTTAGTAGGCCGTGTAAGGAGTGCGGTTATTGGGTTGTATTGGAAGGGGCGTAGTTAGTAGGCCGTGTAAGGAGTTCGGTTATTGGGTTGTATTGGAAGGGCCGTGGTTAGTAGACCGTGTAAGGAGTGCGGTTATTGGGTTGTATTGGAAGGGGCGTGGTTAGTAGGCCGTGTAAGGAGTGCGGTTATTGGGTTGTATTGGAAGGGGCATGGTTAGTAGGCCGTGTAAGGAGTGCGGTTATTGGGTTGTATTGGAAGGGGCGTGGTTTGTAGGCCGTGTAAGGAGTTCGGTTATTGGGTTGTATTGGAAGGGGCGTGGTTAGTAGAACGTGTAAGGAATGCGGTTAGTGGGTTGTATTGGAAGAGGCGTGGTTTGTAGATTGTGTTCGAAGAAGCGTTATTTTAGGGTTCCGTTAACATAGGCGTGGTTTGATGGTTGTCTTGGAAGAAACGTACGTTTTAAGGATATATACGCAGAGGCTTGGTTTGTAGATTATGGTAGCAGATGCTTGGTTTGTAGATTATGGTAGCAGAGGCTTGGTTTGTAGATTATGGTAGCAGAGGCTTGGTTTGTAGATTATGGTAGCAGAGGCTTGGTTTGTTGATTATGGTAGCAGAGGCTTGGTTTGTAGATTATGGTAGCAGAGGCGTGGTTTGTAGATTATGGTAGCAGAGGCTTGGTTTGTAGATTATGGTAGCAGAGGCTTGGTTTGTAGATTATGGTAGCAGAGGCTTGTTTTTTTAGATTATGGTAGCAGAGGCTTGGTTTGTAGATTATGGTAGCAGATGATTGGTTTGTAGATTATGGTAGCAGAGGCTTGGTTTGTAGATTATGGTAGCAGAGGCTTGGTTTGTAGATTATGGTAGCAGAGGCTTGGTTTGTAGATTATGGTAGCAGAGGCTTGGTTTGTAGATTATGGTAGCAGGGGCCTTGGGGTATGATTATTTCAGAAGGCCCATGCTTGTGTCATGTTAAATATTTTAGACGATTTTTTTGCTCTTGTGATGTTGCCATCAAGGCGTGTTGACAAGAGCCGTTGAAACGGCGGAAGGGTAAACTATGAGCGTGAAGCGATTGTCTAGGTGAACAGAGGCGGGGTTACCTAAAATTATATGAGGGTGGGTGGGGGGTTGGGGAGAGAGCACAGCTCTGTTTGAACAGAAGAATGTTCAGAAATGATTTCGAATTTAAGAATTACTTTTGTTTTTCATCCACAAAAATAATATATTTTTGTGGACTAACGATAACCCAACTAACCACGCCCTTGCTGTGCAATATGTCAAGGCTAATAAGTCCGCCAGAGAGACCCAAAATGAGATTATCTTTCCTTTTAATCCCATCCACGACACCGAAACATAGAAACTGCGTTCCCCAGGGTTTCGATTTTGCGTCAAATTATGATCAAATTTGCATGTATGATTGTGTTTTCATTTCATTATGTCACACTAACAGGATGGAAGGGTAGGGCACTCTGCTGCAGTTGTTTGACACAAGTGGAGGCAAACCTGTCCAGGCCATTGAGACGGGGGATAACTGTTTGAGGGAAATACTTTCATAATGGATTTGTACAGTGCCCATTTTAAATGTAGATGTACTTTTTGTGTACTGTATAATGTGATTGGTGGTGTGAATAGTGGGGCTCCTTCCAATCCCACGTGATAAGCCTATTTGAATAGGCACCGACACGCCCATTTTAAACACCCATAACGCATTTCATACACATGTGTTTGTTTACCATCAACCTGTCGAACCCATCTTACACCGTTACCCAAATGTCCACCCATCTTTAAAGCTTTCACCCAAGACTCCAACGCATCTTACACTCCACCAACCTGTCCAACCCATCTAACGCTATCACCAACCTATCAACCCCATCTGACATTCTCACCAACATGTTCAACTCGTTCGACATCTCACCAACATATTCAACCCATCTGAATCTCACCAACCTATCCAACCCATCTGACGTTCTCACCAACATATTCAACCCATCTGACATCTCACCAACCTATTCAACCCATCTGACATCTCACCAACCTATCCAACCCATCTGACATCTCACCAACCTATTCAACCCATCTGACATCTCACCAACATATTCAACCCTTCTCATGCTCTCAGCCACATCTCTAACCCATCTATCTTTCTTACCAACATGTCCAACCCATCTATCTTTCTTACCAACATGTCCAACCCATATATCTTTCTTACCAACCTATCCAACCCAGCTAACGTTCTCACCAACATATTCAACCCTTCTAATGCTCTCATCCACATCTCCGACCCATCTATCTTTCTTACCAACCTGTCCAACCCAGCTAACGTGCTAACCAACCTCTCCCACCCGTCTTTAACTCCCAACATGAAATTTTTGCTGATTCAGGAGAAAACGCGAAGCCCCTTCTTCTTCCGTCTTCCTTTTCTTTTTGGGACTCTACCAAATCGAAGGCTGGTTTTTATCGATTTTCTCCGTTTAAATATCTCCGGCTCCCTATTTTTACAAATCCTAGACGCTCAATGCTATCAAGGTGTAATTGTTGTTTACAAACAAACGTTCCAATATTAAGAAATTAATGCTAACCCACAACACAAAGAAAACATTTTCAAGTTTCTTATCCATGTTGTAGTCCTTGAATGTAGTGTGTCATAAGTGGTGAGCTGTCGGTAATTATGAAGGTCTTTTGAATTTTTTTTTCATAGATAAGTTCCTGAGATGATTTAGGGTCGAAGAAACATATTTCTGGCTTTGGGAGATGTCTGGATTCGAAGATCGCGTTTTTCCTTATATGAACTATATTAATAATTTTTTTTTTTTAAAAGATCATGATTTTGCTCTGCGGCTAGGTCGCTCATGAACGTTTCATATACGTTTTTATTGGTGCACAAAAATGAACGTCTTTCCTGTGCACGGTGCGTAAGATAACTTTGGTCATGACATGAGGACATTGTGTTGAGTGTTAATTTACTTGACGTCTGAACGCTGTGAAGCGTATCATTGTTGACTAATCATTCCTAGACCCGGGGAGGGCAACTTTTTTACTAAAGAACCACAGTTTGGGCGAATGAAAAATACACTTTGCCACACTTTATACAATTTTTTTTTTAAAAGCAGCACTACTATGAGATCAAATGAGAGTAAATACAACGAAATATTCTGCTACTATCAAATATGCGAGTGCAGTAGTGATTACTAGATATCGCCCGCCAAACATTGGCGACAGCAATGCGTGAACTTCCCATCTACTAAAGTTACTTGACAAAACATGGGCTCAAGTAACGCACATTAATAATCCCAATTTTTGCCATAACCATTTCCTCCATGATATGTCATTGGACACTTTTTATTTCACGCCTATGAACTATATTGAATAGTCTGATGTACCAACCACTCTTAAAACGAATTTTTTTTTACACCATGCTTAAAAAATTGAGACGATTTCATTTTCCGAAAAGAAAATATTACGCGCCAAAATATATCATTTAGCGTAGTTATCGGGAACTATATTTTGCACGCTATTGAACTCATTATAGAACCATACTTTCTTTCAAACATTATAGAATTATATGTAATATACTCTCAATACCAAATACGCTGAAGATGCAGCCAACTTGTTAGGAAGCAGCCGGAAATGGAAGCAGTCCACGAGTCACACCAGCGGTGTAATACATAGAAGATATTTACTTTACACTGTCTTGGACTTAAACTTTAATCCCACAAGTCACTGCATGGAATAATGAGTCAACATATTGTTGAGTTTTGATAAGGACAGCGTACCATTGCTTTTTCGGAACTATATTAGTAAGAAAATCTTACAGCTTGCGACCTTTGGACTCAGAATCGATTAATATAATATGTTTATTTGTTAAACATAACACTCAGTAGTCAAGTCATCATAGATCAGTTGATCCTTCTCAGTCCCTTGCTGTAATGCTTCGCTTTGTGCTAAACGTTCCGTATTCATCTCTTTTCTTTGGTGTTAAAGTTATTAAAGCCTTTTCGAAATGCGATTTTGCTTCTGATTCAAAGAGGCTTTCGCTAATTTGGTGGGGACCTCGAACACTATGGTGTTAGCTGCTTTTGTCTCATCTCATGGTGCATATCGATATAGGCAGGTGTATACTGAGGTAGGCAGGTGTGTATGGATGTAGCCAAGTGTATATTATGTAGGCAGGTGTATATTGGAAGCATAAAAGCATCATGAAGATCATCCGCTTATCTTTACATTAATACTCCTTATCGACGCACCGTGTCTTTTTTGAGGGTGACTAATTCTTGCCTGGGCGGTGCGAAGGCTGAGGCAGCCGAATAAAGTACTAGGGGCCCTGCCCGCACTGGGGCCCCCAAGGCGGAATTCGATACGTCTTATACAATCATCTCGAAACTTGTGGGGTACGGACATTTGGATTTCCTCGGGACCAAAAAAACATCTGCAGGGCCCAGGTTATGCAAACAACTTTTCACACGCCCACATCTTTGACTTGTCACACGGCCACATCTTTGACTTGTCACACGCCCACATCTTTGACTTGTCACACGCCCACGCCTTTGACTTGTCACACGCCTGCATCGTTGACTTGTCACACGCCCACACCTTTGACTTGTCACACGCCCTCATCTTTGACTTGTCACACGCCCACACCTTTGACTTGTCACACGCCCACATCTTTGACTTGTTACACGCCCACATCTTTGACTTGTTACACGCCCACACCTTTGACTTGTCACACGCCCGCACCTTTGACTTGTCACACGCCCACACCTTTGACTTGTCACACGCCCACTTCTTTGACTTTTTACACGCCCACACCTTTGACTTGTCACACGCCCGCATCTTTGACTTGTCACACGCCCACACCTTTGACTTGTCACACGCCCGCACCTTTGACTTGTCACACGCCCGCATCTTTGACTTGTCACACGCCCACACCTTTGACTTGTCACACGCCCGCATCTTTGAAAGGAAACATCACGTGACATATCGACCTACCTACACACATGCAGTAAACAAACAAACAAACAAAATCTCACTGAACCCAACTGGACACAACCCGAATCCACCAAGACCCCTGCATTTAGAAATAACCAATGTTTTGTTATCCGCCCTACCCTACCCCGCCCCTCAATACCACGTCAGCAACACCCGGGGGCCCGTCCAATAAATATTCATAGCCCGTGTGTTGTGATATTTTATCCTGGATTTCCAGGCATTTATCCCTCGCCCCCCCCCCCACACACACACACATACACACTTCTTCCCTTCTTCGGGCATGATGCCATAATCCAAAATGGAGCGGCCAACTGTTTGGTCGGTAAACGCGTGACCGCATCAGGCATGCTGCACCGCTCCATATCTGCCATTTCGTGATTTATTGCTCCACCAGCATTCAAAGATGGTAAATGTTGACACCGATGGCCAGTCATGTTATTGTGATTTGGGGAGGGGTGCAATGGGCGGGCGGGGGCTGCAGGAACGACTGTTGGGGTTGAAATATTAATGCAAGCAAAGCTCGCGCGTGTCAGAAATTAAGCGGGCAATGATATGCCTCTCACAGAAGTTGGTCATATGTTACGCTGTCTATTTATAGAACATTTGTTTAGGGTCACATGGTTTCGGATTATCACGTGACGTGCATTTTGATGGCGCTTGCTGTTATACAATGGTTTAAAATCGTGTTCCGGGTACTGGCTCGTTCTTGCAAAGTCTTCCAAGAAAATGTAAGTGCTGCCTTCTATCTTATTGGAGGAATCTCTTGTGAACTGTATGAAAATGTCACTAGTCATAGTTTTTGTTGTTGTTTTTTTGTTGTTGTTGATTGCTAGGAAAAAGCGCTATATTTTTAAGATACTTCTAAAAAATTTTAGTTTGGACAAAGCAATCCACTATCTCTAAGTTCAGAATTGTGTTTGTAAGAGTATCTTTAGGGGTACGACTACAGCTATTTGGCGTGGACATGCTACAGCCTACTGACTTCAGACCTCTAGGATTTCTGATTTCTACTTACATACGTTCTTTCCCCCACAAAAACCTGCTTTCTTACTTAACTAACAAGTCCATTCGAAGGAACCATTAGGCGAGTGCGAACTTGTACGTCTTATCGAGTGGCAAACAAGGAAATATGTGCACTAACTGACTATTAACTATGGTAGTTGTGGCTTCAAGTGGTTCTCATCTACTCACATGCAAACACCGTGAACGTAAAGATATGCCATTGTGAAGGTTTAGTTGAATCTGGGAGCCATTAATTTGACAAATAATTTCTACCACATTCTGTAAGAAATATTTTATGATGCCACCAAGGTGTCTTTTATTGGTAGTGTCACCAACAGTTTGCGATGCCACCAAGGTGTCTCTTATTGGTAGTGTCACCACCAGTTTCTGATGCCACCAAGGGTCTGTTATTGGTAGTGTTACCACCAGTTTCTGATGCCACCAAGGGTCTGTTATTGGTAGTGTCACCACCGGTTTGTGATGCCACCAATGTGTCTTTTATCGGTAGTGTCTTTCTTTTGTGACGCCACCAAGAATCGAACACCAGGCGGCGTCTTGCGAAACGGAAATCGATAGCAGTGAAGGATATGAGTGGGCAAAATTGACAAGAAACCCCTATTATAATAATAGAAATGTCTTGTATAAGTCTATGTTAAATTCCCATGTGAATCGGCATTTTCCATAACACATCATACTTTTATTCACCCATCAAACACAATTTATAGTATCAAGTATCATACGAAAGGGTCTATCAATTTATATTATCATTAGAGGGGTATATCAATTTATAGTATCATAAGAGGGGTCTATCAATTTATAATATCACAAGAGGGTGTGTTAATGGTGTGTTTATGATGGTTTATGTTGCGTTTATGACGGTTTATGTTGTGTGTATGATGGTTTATGCTGTGTTAATGATTGTTCATCTTGTGTCTATGATGGTTTATGGTGTGTTAATGATTGTTCATCTTGTGTCTATGATGGTTTATGGTGTGTTAATAATTGTTCATCTTGTGTCTATGATGGTTTATGGTGTGTCTATGATGGTTTATGGTGTGTCTATGATGGTTTATGGTGTGTCTATGATGGTTTATGGTGTGTCTATGATGGTTTATGGTGTGTCTATGATGGTTTATGGTGTGTCTATGATGGTTTAGGGTGTGTCTATGATGGTTTATGGTGCGTCTATGATGGTTTGTGGTGTGTCTATGATGGTTTATGGTGTGTCTATGATGGTTTATGGTGTGTTAATGATTGTTCATCTTGTGTCTTTGATGGTTTATGGTGTGTCTATGATGGTTTATGGTGTGTCTATGATGGTTTATGGTGTGTCTATGATGGTTT
The DNA here is from genome assembly GCA_964017045.1 of Omphiscola glabra. Taxonomy (NCBI): domain Eukaryota; kingdom Metazoa; phylum Mollusca; class Gastropoda; family Lymnaeidae; genus Omphiscola; species Omphiscola glabra. The sequence continues at coordinate 25,324,765 of OZ024810.1, read as the reverse complement.
ATGGTGTGTCTATGATGGTTTATGGTGTGTCTATGATGGTTTATGGTGTGTCTATGATGGTTTATGGTGTGTCTATGATGGTTTATGGTGTGTCTATGATGGTTTATGGTGTGTCTATGATGGTTTATGGTGTGTTTATGATGGTTTATGGTGTGTTTATGATGGTTTATGGTGTGTTTATGATGGTTTATGGTGTGTTCACTCTGTTTTCTGACATTGCTTGAGTCTTGTTAACGTTTTCACCCATGGTTTCATTTGTTTTTAAAAAAAACATCTGAATTGAATCCAAGATTCCATAAAGTATGATGGTAGATATATAAGCTGTACACAATACTCCATGAAACTAGATTATCTTAAGGAAATTCAACTTAAAAATTCATGAAACAGGACTGGTCAATTAAGATAAATACTTATCCTCTAGACTAGACCGGTAATAATTTGCTGTCAGTTGTTGTGTAATAGATTTCAGCAAACACAAAGTAATTCAGTTGTTTAGTGTGATAGACTTCAGCAAACACAAAGTAAGTCAGTTGTTGTGTGATAGATTTCAGAAAACACAAAGTAAGTCAGTTGTTTAGTGTGATAGACTTCAGCAAACACAAAGTAAGTCAGTTGTTGTGTGATAGATTTCAGCAAACACAAAGTAAGTCAGTTGTTGTGTGATAGATTTCAGCAAACACAAAGTAAGTCAGTTGTTGTGTGATAGCTTTCAGCAAACACAAAGTAAGTCAGTTGTTGTGTGATAGATTTCAGCAAACACAAAGTAAGTCAGTTGTTGTGTGATAGATTTCAGCAAACACAAAGTAAGTCAGTTTTTGTGTGATCGATTTCAGCAAACACAAAGTAAGTCAGTTGTTGTATGATAGATTTCAAGGAAGCCTGACATTGCGATAACAAGTGCAGGGGGGTCGGGCTTGTAAACATAACTTCAGATTTGTGTGTAAATAGAGATCTGTGGTGGGTAAAGGTATACAGCAGTTCGTTACGTTTGCAAGATGCACTTAAACTTTCTGGGGTAATCCAGTCAATTCCTGCTGGTGTCAGAGCATTGTTGGGTTACAGTCAATGGCTCGTTGTGACAGATGATTGTTGGGATACAGTGAAGTGCTCGTTTCGACCGAATTATTGGGATTTAGTCAATGGCTCGTTGTGATAGAGGAATATTGGGATACAGTCAGTGACTCGTTGTGACTGAGCATTGCTGGTATGCAGACAATGGCTCGTTGTGACAGATGATTGTTGGGATACAGTGAAGGTCTAGTTGTGACCGAATTGTTGGGATACAGTCAATGGCTCTTTTTGACAGAGGAATATTGGGATATAGTTAATGGCCCGGTGTGACTGAGCATCGATGGTATACAGTCAATAGCTCGTTGCGGCAGATGATTTTTGGGAAAAAGTCAATGGCTGGATTTGACAGAGGATTGTTGGCCATATCTGGATTTTGTTTTTTTTTTTCCACAGCGGGTCTTACTTTCGTTAGAGCACACCAATGCTTCGACTCCCTTGTTCCTGGTGTTTTCTCCCTTAGAAAAAAAGCGAAATAAATTGCGAACATTTGTTGTTATTCGTTTTTCTTTAATTAGCGACACATTTTGTATATGACATGAACACTTCACCGCTGGTGGTTTTGGTGTTAGTGGCAAAAATACGCAATGTCATGAATAGTGTCTTCCACGACCAGTAAGTACAAAGACTCACTTTGAGCTTGAAGAATGTCTTTCATCATCATTATCATCAGGTCCCGTAGTCCTTCGACCGTTGGGGCGCCACAGATGACATGTACACTATTCTTCTCCATTCCTCTCGGTCTTCTGCCCTACGCATAGCATCGCCTAATTTTAATCCCGTCCACTCTTTGATATTATCTTCCCATCTTTTTCTTTGTCTTCCTCTTCGTCTTCCTCCTCTAGTAGTGCCCTGCAAGATCTCTTTGGCGAGCCCTTGTTTTCTGGAATGTCTTTAGACACAGAGAAAGACGATGCGAAACTGTTATGCAAGAATTTAGACAGCCTGTACGCTTTGCTTGCACCAAACATATATATTAGAATGAAAAGGCGCTTCTTTGAAAGGACAGCCCAGTCCACACACACACACACACACGCACGCACGCACGCCCGCACGTACGTCTATGCAATATTCTGCAACATAAGGGCTCGTGTAGGAGATTCAAGAACAAGGTGCACACTGTTTGAGTCGAAATCAGCTTCTCGCTGGTATGTTTGGTGACAAACAGGTGAAACATTGACCCAAAATAAGGTCCTCCAAACCAGGCTTTGATGAACATCTGAGCGTCGAAACATATTAAACTGAATGGGGGACTAAGGACAAGCATTGTCCACGAAATATCCGGGCAGCGATAGTGTAAGACTTCAGCTTCATGTGGTTGAACTCAAACCCTGCAAATGGACGGTGCGACCCCGTATCCTATAATATTGTATCGAACCACTTGGCATAATTATCGTGGCTACCTTTTAAGCCTCCAGTGCAAACCCCACCCCTAGCTTGTCATGTATATTATCCTCCAGTATTTATTGGTCCTCCCTCTCACCTCTGCCTCCATCGACTCATTACTGATATTATCTTCTTTTTTTTCCTTTCCTTTTTATTTATATAAATGTACAATGCAAAGGGAGGTTACCGGTCCTGGATATCTATCCCATTATCGCCCTTCGTGAAGAAATATGGCGAGGGTAGTCCCAGAGCGGCCCTCTATCTTATTGGGGAATCTCCTGTGAGTTGTATGAAAATGTCACTTGCCATAATTAGAAAGTACTCTCTAATCGCCATTTCCACGTCGGGCATAGGCCGATCATGGATCCGGTTTGCCTAATTTGACCTCGACTTTTGATCATTTGGAGCCCGATCTATCTCTGTTTTCTATATTCACGACGAGTTGGTGCCGGAGTGTGGCTGGTTGATCTATCTCTGTTTTCTCTATTCATGACGAGTTGGTGCCGGAGTGTGGCTGGTTTATCTATCTCTGTTTTCTCTATTCACGACGAATTGGTGCCGGAGTGTGGCTGGTTGATCTATCTCTGTTTTCTCTATTCACGACGAGTTGGTGCCGGAGTGTGGCTGGTTGATCTATCTCTGTTTTCTCTATTCATGACGAGTTGGTGCCGGAGTGTGGCTGGTTTATCTATCTCTGTTTTCTCTATTCACGACGAATTGGTGCCGGAGTGTGGCTGGTTTATCTATCTCTGTTTTTCTCTATTCACGGCGAGTTGGTGCCGGAGTGTGGCTGGTTGATCTATCTCTATTTTCTCTATTCACCACGAGTTGGTGCCGCTTTTGACCTATCGAGCTGAAACTTGGCACGTAGACTCGATGCGATGACAACAAATTTTATCAATTTTTCAGTTCCACCACCCAACCCTAACCACCAAAAATCAGTTTTTCAATGGGAAGATAAAATGAACTTACCAAAAACTGCGTTAAATGAGATTCTTAAAAAAAAAACAAATCGCAATTGCGTTTGTGTGTTTATGAAATAGTTGGTGAAATAAATCTGCGATGTAAAAGTGGGAGGGTCATTAGAATCTTAATATAATTCAGGGGTGTGAAACAAATGTGCGATTGCGAGCCTGGGGGCGAGGGGGGGAGGGGGGGAGAAGCACTAATTGGGATTCTTTTAAAGTGCGTTACTTGTGTGCATGTGTTATAAAATTGCAGCCCAGCCCGAATTGCTCGACATTATTTTGAATAAAGAACTTTAACGAAAAACTTTAGTTTTTAAGGGTTGTTTAATTGTAAGGTTTAATTTATAAACTGTATTGTCCCCGACACTCGTAAATTAAAAAAAAAACAACAAAAAAAACCTCTTCTGCATTTTTGGAATTCCTTCTTCTTCCTCTATATATTAAGGGCCCACGATCAATTTATTGATCATTATGGCTCCTATGAGCATGTTGTTATACAAGCAAGTATTTGTAGAAAGCATATTTATAGGAGTCCATTGTGACCACAAATGAGTGGGTGGGGGGGGGGGGGGGGGTACTTGCACAAAAACATTTGCCGTTGAAATTCTTCTCTCGTTGACATTTTTTCTTGACGACCAAGTGGCTTATCAGACCGACCTGTTCATCCCATATTTACCGAACTTATCAGACATCACCACATGTCATAAGTATGTACTGATGGTTTTCCTATAAACACAATATAGCTTATCTTTATTGTTTCTATTTTAAAAAAATGTCAAATGACCTCAATTCGAGGACGTGACGTCAATGGCTTAAGGACACAGTCGAAAGACATTTGTACTCAAATGTTGGCCCTTTCCTTTAAGATGACGTCAACAAAAGACATACCATGTTTAGAACCAATTTTATCCCTTTTCGGCAAAACCAGACAAATATAGTTGCCCGCCCCTGACCTAGTTCCCGCCCCTGACCTAGTTTCCGACCCTGACCTAGTTCCCGCCCCTGACCTAGTTTCCGCCCTGACCTAGTTCCAGCTCCTGATCTAGTTCCCGCTCCTGACCTATTTCCCGCCCCTGACCCAATTCCCGCCACTGACCTAGCTCTCGCCCATGACCTAGTTCCCACCCCTGACCTAGTTCCCGCCCCTGATCTAGTTCCCGCCCTTGACCTAGTTCCCACCCCTTACCTAGTGCCCTTGCAAAAAAATCCGCTGCTGTCCGTTTGGGGTCATCACCAATGACGTAGAATGAGTTGCCAGCTGCCGGTGCAAGTACAGTATTGGGTTCCACACTCCCCCCACCCCCACCCCTTTTCCCCCATTTTTTTCAATGATATTTATTGTATATTTTAAGAAAAGACTTACGTACTTATATAAATGTATTTGTTTTCCTGTTTGTTTGCGCCTCTAAGAAGTGTGCAGACGGGGCAACGCCCCTGGCACTTCCAACGCTACGCCAATGGCTCTTTTACTCAAATATGTAGATTGATATATATTTCGCTCCTGTCTCAGTTACTTTGGAACATTCCGACATAGACAATCAAGATGATTAATGATGGCAGATTAGCAAAGGTTATGGACTGAACACGTTAAATTGACCTTTCACCTTTCTGAGGCCAGGGCGAGATTAGCTGACCTTTATAGGGTACATACGGCCGAGGCTTAAGAGGGTTGAATTATTTCTGGATGGATAACTACTATTGGGCATTTTCATTTTGCGTGATGAGAATAAACGATGTCAGCCGGATGACGTCATTCTTAAATGTGTAGCGGTTAAGGAACGATAAGTCACACTTTTCCTTTTTGGTCCCATGAGATGTGTACGGATGTTTAGTGTGGTCCAATAGATGTGTACGGATGTTTAGTGTGGTCCAAGAGATGTGTACGGATGTTAGTGTGGTCCAGGAGATGTGTACGGATGTTTAGTGTGATCCAGGAGATGTGTACGAGTGTTAATTCTGGTCCACGAGATTTGTACGGATGTTTTGCGTGGTCCCAGGAGATGTGTACGGATGTTTAGTGTGGTCCAATAGATGTGTACGGATGTTTAGTGTGGTCCAAGAGATGTGTACGGATGTTAGTGTGGTCCAGGAGATGTGTACGGATGTTTAGTGTGATCCAGGAGATGTGTACGAGTGTTAATTCTGGTCCACGAGATTTGTACGGATGTTTTGCGTGGTCCCAGGAGATGTGTACGGATGTTTAGTGTGGTCCAATAGATGTGTACGGATGTTTAGTGTGGTCCAAGAGATGTGTACGGATGTTAGTGTGGTCCAGGAGATGTGTACGGATGTTTAGTGTGATCCAGGAGATGTGTACGAGTGTTAATTCTGGTCCACGAGATTTGTACGGATGTTTTGCGTGGTCCCAGGAGATGTGTACGGATGTTTAGTGTGGTCCAATAGATGTGTACGGATGTTTAGTGTGGTCCAAGAGATGTGTACGGATGTTAGTGTGGTCCAGGAGATGTGTACGAATGTTTAGTGTGATCCAGGAGATGTGTACGAGTGTTAATTCTGGTCCACGAGATGTGTACGGATGTTTTGCGTGGTCCCAGGAGATGTGTACGGATGTTTAGTGTGGTCCAATAGATGTGTACGGATGTTTAGTGTGGTCCAAGAGATGTGTACGGATGTTAGTGTGGTCCAGGAGATGTGTACGGATGTTTAGTGTGATCCAGGAGATGTGTACGAGTGTTAATTCTGGTCCACGAGATGTGTACGGATGTTTTGCGTGGTCCCAGGAGATGTGTACGGATGTTTAGTGTGGTCCAAGAGATGTGTACGGATGTTAGTGTGGTCCAAGAGATGTGTACGGATGTTAGTGTGGTCCAGGAGATGTGTACGGATGTTTAGTGTGATCCAGGAGATGTGTACGAGTGTTAATTCTGGTCCACGAGATGTGTACGGATGTTTTGCGTGGTCCCAGGAGGTGTGTACGGATGTTTAGTGTGGTCCAATAGATGTGTACGGATGTTTAGTGTGGTCCAAGAGATGTGTACGGATGTTAGTGTGGTCCAAGAGATGTGTACGGATGTTAGTGTGATCCAGGAGATGTGTACGAGTGTTAATTCTGGTTCACGAGATGTGTACGGATGTTTTGCGTGGTCCCAGGAGATGTGTACGGATGTTTAGTGTGGTCCAATAGATGTGTACGGATGTTTAGTGTGGTCCAAGAGATGTGTACGGATGTTTAGTGTGGTCCAAGAGATGTGTACGGATGTTAGTGTGGTCCAGGAGATGTGTACGGATGTTTAGTGTGATCCAGGAGATGTGTACGAGTGTTAATTCTGGTCCACGAGATGTGTACGGATGTTTTGCGTGGTCCCAGGAGATGTGTACGGATGTTTAGTGTGGTCCAAGAGATGTGTACGGATGTTTAGTGTGGTCCAAGAGATGTGTACGGATGTTAGTGTGGTCCAGGAGATGTGTACGGATGTTTAGTGTGATCCAGGAGATGTGTACGAGTGTTAATTCTGGTCCACGAGATGTGTACGGATGTTTTGCGTGGTCCCAGGAGATGTGTACGGATGTTTAGTGTGGTCCAAGAGATGTGTACGGATGTTAGTGTGGTCCAAGAGATGTGTACGGATGTTAGTGTGGTCCAGGAGATGTGTACGGATGTTTAGTGTGATCCAGGAGATGTGTACGAGTGTTAATTCTGGTCCAGGAGATGTGTACGGATGTTTTGCGTGGTCCCAGGAGATGTGTACGGCTGTTTTGCGTGGTCCCAGGAGATGTGTACGGCTGTTTTGTGTGGTCCCAGGAGATGTGTACGGCTGTTTTGTGTGGTCCCAGGAGATGTGTACGGCTGTTTTGCGTGATCCCAGGAGATGTGTACGGCTGTTTTGTGTGGTCCCAGGATATGTGTACGGCTGTTTTGCGTGGTCCCAGGAGATGTGTACGGCTGTTTTGTGTGGTCCCAGGAGATGTGTACGGCTGTTTTGCGTGGTCCCAGGAGATGTGTACGGCTGTTTTGCGTGGTCACACGAGATGTGTACGGCTGTTTTGCGTGGTCCCAGGAGATGTGTACGGCTGTTTTGCGTGGTCCCAGGAGATGTGTACGGCTGTTTTGTGTGGTCTTTGATTACCGGTTCAATTTTCTGTTTTTAATTATTTTTTCGACTGTCTATCTACACGTAACAAAGAAAAACAAAATTACACTTGAATACGTTATAATTGTATACCATATCCCATTTAACGAAAAAAAAAAATCGAACCTTATTTCAGTTTAAAAAGGTGTTTTCCTCATCCCTATGTGTGTAAATATTAAATTCCGTTTATGTTATGACAAAATTATTGAGACATACATTTAACAGAACAATGATGAGTTTGTAAGGATTTGTATGTTAATATATGTTACGTCCAGTGGCGTAGCTAGAGTGTTTGGCGCCCAGGGACAAGATTCATTTTAAAGCGCCCTCTTTTCCTTTTTTCAACTCTCAAACCCTTTATTTTCATCAATAAAATAATACCAAAGCACATTTTGGCGCCCCTAACTACCTGGCGCCCGGGTACATCTCTACCCCCCTGCCCCCCTTTACGCTACGCCTCTGGTTACGTCAGACACCAAATCGCCCAGTCTCTCTAAGCAGATTTATTTCCGATGAGTATATAGAAAATCGAAATAGAGTACAAAGCTGTCTAAATCACCCAGGTTATTTGTGTGTGGTATTGCACCGGGTTCTGTCACCGATGTTCTGAGGCCCTACATTGTAAATAGTTGAGACATAGTTACAGATAGCCCTCTTTGTTCTAGGTTTATCAGATGCTGGGATTAATTTTTAAGTCCTTTATACTAACTTCGCTTTTGTTCGTGGATGGCTGGGTGGCGGGCAAATTCTTCGGACATTTAATCGACCCACTTCCCGTCAACACATCGAGATGAAACTTGGCACACAGACTCGTTGCCGATGACATTATTATTTCAACTTTTTAGCCCCACCCCCATAGCTTGATATCACATTTTATAAAGGACTTATACGAAAAACTGTTGTTTTTATAAAGGGTTGTGTGATTTAGAAGGTAAAATTAGAATAAATTGAACCAACTTCCCCGTGCACAATGTTATTGACGACAGCTGAGACATGTTTTACATTCATCGTCTGATACATCTTTTACATTCATCGTCTTTACGTCAATTTTCTGTATATTTTTCACCCTAATCAGCACACACACAATCCTCAAGGTCATTATTCCCCCATAGCCATCTTTATTTGGTGATTGTCGAGAATCAGCGGCGTGCCTAAAGTGTCACAAAAATGAGGAGTTCACCGATTTCGGCATTTTAGAGAAGATCCGCCGTCGGAATTTATGATAGGGATGGCTAGGATGACCTTTTTTTTATCTTTTTTTTTAAAATGCAACATTTTATAATTCAAATTTTATAAATCGTTTTTAAAAGAATACTTATTGTATGAAATTAAAAAAAAAAAACAATAATAAAAAATTAAAGATGGGGTCTAACAATTTGCATCCACGCAGTAATACAAGCGACATGACAGTGTAAATTAAACCCACAAAGGCAGTCGGGCAGCCCGGGGGTGGGGGTTGGGGGGCATCATAGATCAACATTGACGTGTCCAAAGGGCCGGTACTAGTATGGGAAAATCGTGTTTTATGTAAATTGCTACAAACAAACCTTTGAAGGGGAGGTCACTGCAGTAAATGGATATGCTCTGAAAGGAACAAGAACGGTAACTGTTGTTCTGTAAACAAAAGGGGGGCATCAAATGAAAAAAAAAACTATGCTAGAATTAATGGAATCTACGTCAAAACTAGGATTAATGTATCAGTAAAAGAGGCAATGAGGTTATACAAAACATTTTAAAAAATCACTTTAGAAAATACAATGTCCCAATAATTTAGCAGACGCCACAAAATGTCCACCTGCCCTTGTTTTACTTACGTGACTCCACTGCAATAAAACTCAGTCCAAGAAAAGTCTACTCAAAACGAGGCTCTGTTGACAACCGTCAGCTGATCTTTGGAACCGTCGCGAAAACAAGCATCTGTAAACTGTAGGCTGAGACCAAAACATTAGGATGACTTGTGCGTTGTGATGGCACAAGCATTATCATTATGATGTCACAAACATTATGATGGCACAAACACGACGTCACAAACATTTTGATAGCACGAACATTATGATGACACAATCGTTATGACGGTAAACAAATTATGATGACACATTATGACAACACAAACGTTATGATGGCATAGACATTATGCTTGCGATTCGACTTGGCTCTTTGTAACACTGCTCACTTCTGTTGTGATCAAACCGACTCCAAGGACGAATACAAGACTTCTGATAGATGGCGGCATGACCTTTTCTGAAGTCATCCAAGAAAGTCGGTCTGTTTCCGTATGTTCAATATGTATGGGGATTTGTTATCTTTATTACTATAGTATGTAAAATAATGTTAACGGGGGGGGGGGGGGAGGAGTTGGGGAGTTGGGGCAGGTGGAAATAAACCCCGGCGGTGTGGGTGTTGGTAGGAAGATTATTATTTCTTAAGTTCTGGCATCGGTGGACCATACGACGCCCTGCAAGTGTGTTTTTTATCTATGGGAGTCACGAGCTTAAATCAGTGACGCGATAGGAGGAGCCGTGAACCTTATTTACACGTGTGATAAGTTGTAATCGAAATCATGCCTTTTGGATAGTCCACGGCTTAGAGGCTAATCGGCATTTTTTACAAGGGTTCTTTAATTATCCGCCCCTGGCGGGGGATTCTTTAATTATCTCCCTTTACAGAAGTGACTGTCCCTTTTATCGCCGGCGTGGCCGTCTCCTTCATTTATCGCCCAGATTGATCACGTCTAATTATCTTTCCCTGTTTCTGAGATCTATTCTGAGAGTCATCTCCTCCTGTTCAATCCTCGAATATGGGTATTATCCCGATTTTCTCTTTAAATACTTTTTGAAGTAATTAAGTTTTTATTTTAAAAATATATATTAAACTCTTGTCTTAGTAATTCTGAATGTATAAACATAGCTTTGACTTTATTTATGATTTATTGAACATTTAAATCGTGCATCCTTTATTTTATTGTTTAAATTTTCAATTTTAAAATAAAACAAAATCATTTTAACCTTATCCCAGCCACCCCACAACGTTTCCCCCCCCCCCCCCGATCCCAACTAATCCGCGCCCCCCTCCTCCGTAATCTCACTGACACCACAGTTGCGCGAAACTTGTGTTGATTACCCAGAGAAGAGACCATCGCTATTGAAAACGAAGGGCGACTTTCCTTTGGTCTGTCAAATTATCTCCGTGCTCTGTCATAACTGTCAGGCCAATTATGCCCACCCCCCCCTTCACTAACGGCTTCCGGTGAGGTTTTTACATCCAGGGTTTATCAACGTGGGGGCCCGGCATCAAGGGCGTACTGCGCTAACGACGTTCCGTCGCGTAGAGGAGATAGCTCCGTCCGTTCTTGGCGGCTAGATGCTTTACGGTGGTCGCAGAAAGAGCCGGGCGCATGCTGTTTTACTATCTAAACATGTCTAGGCTGGTATCCGAGTCATGTTTACACATGCAGTTAAAGTCAGGCGAAATGACTTAAAGCTGGAAGATTGCGTTTGCATCAAACAAATTGAGCGGTGAAAATAAATAACGCTTCTTAATTACACTTCCTTATGTTGCCACAGAGCAACCTGTATGGCGTTGAATCGCTAAATGGAAAAAAAAACATATTCTTAATATATTTCTTTTTATAAATATGTACACGTTGCAAGATATCACCGAGGTGACATAGCGCCTTTTTTAATAAGTGGCTCCTCAATTTTTCAGTGCCCCCAAAAAATGGAATTCTTCTCCACTACACATCCGCAATATAACAACCATCACAGCCTTCAAAACTGCCCTCAAAACACTTCTCTTTAAACTCTACCATCCTGACTGATCCCACCTCTGACCAATAGACGATACCGATGTGTGCCCTCCATGGCTTGACATGTAAATAGTTATGGAATGGTTGGAGTGAATACACATTTGTTTTGCTTTATTTAATTAAAGTATGCTAATTTTTAACTTCATGATTATGTTTGTTAAATTGTGTGTACAGCGTGGTGAGCCCAGCCCTAGGCTATATAAAACTACTACTACTACTAATAATAATAATAGACATCTTTGTTGTCTTATTGCTAAGCATAAGGTATTGAAGTTTATAGCGACGCAAATATGTTTGAATAGTTATAATGAATGTTATAATAAATATAATTACTTTGTAAATGGTACCGTGCATCGAGTCTTTTACTTCCTGTAATCTTGGTTTCGTAAAATCCAACTTCCGGCAACAACAATGGCGATCAATTGAGTGTGTAAACTAGTTCCAATTTCTTGTCGTATTTTCATTTGTCCTATCCGCTGAGGAAGGCTCTTGGCCGAAACGTTCTTTTATTTTGTCAAGTCTTTTTGGTAGAAGCTTCCACATACCTTGTTCTACTATTTCCTTTGAATAGTTAAAAGCCTAAACAGAAACGTATGCTGCCCTCTTGTACCTCCAATAGTTGACAACACATTTAACAAGTATTTTAACGTTAGGGGGGGGGGGAAGAAACGATATATGAAATCGCTAGAACTAGGATAAGCCGGTAAAGGAAAAACACGTGTATAAAGAAAGGCTGGGATAGGCTTCAACATTAACAGTTAGTGTGCGCATTGACCGCTGAGTATCATACGCTGACAATAAAAAAGACCCACATTATTCCACCTTTAAATTTGTTTCCATTTTATTTGTTTTACGTTGTTATTTGTGTCATTTAAAAACATTGTATTTATTTTTATTTTTCCATCTGAATTTCAGCAGGAGCTGAGAGAGAGCCTCCTCAAGGAAGTTGACAAGGAAAGGATGATGCGGCTTGGCACTGAGCAGAGACTTCAAGACATGCAGCTCGAGTCAGACTCGTGCAGAGCGAGGCTCCACGCGCTCCAGGAGGAGTTCCGGAAGTACGTACAGTTGCTTGAATTTATGTCCCGTGTGTTTTCATGTGAACATTTGATTTCAACCTTGAACTAGTTACACTTTTCTAAACGTGCCTGGCATAGTAACAGCGGGCAATTTTTAGATTATCAGTTATTTAAACTTACACCTATCGTCACCAGAAAGCATTGAGATTATAAGGCAATATTTTAATTTACACATTTTTTTAATGGAAATTTTCAACGATTAAATACAAATACATTTATCAGTTTTATTTAGAGCAGTGGTTCTCAATCTTCCTAATGCAGCGACCCTTTAATACAGTTCCTCATTAGGCGGTGACCCCAAACCATACAATTATTTTCGTTGCAACTTCATAGATATGTATTTTCCGATGGTCCTAGGCGGCCCCTGTGTAAGGGTCCTTTGACCCCCATGTTGAAACACGCGATTTAAAGCATTCTGCTTTGATTTCGACTTTTTAGTTAACTGGTTATTAAAAAGAATAATTATTATTTTTTTTTAAACCAAACAAGCTTGAATAATCCCAGCTCCCGCAGCAATGCTGGACTCGTTTCTTCCAAATGTCATCCAAACTAACAAATCAATAGTCTTGACATCGCCGCCTCGCAGACTGTCTTAGTTATTGAAAGATGCATCATTCTTTGTTGGACTGAACCGTCCTGTACAAATGTAATCGCTGACAAGTCTCAGTGGACCAATCACCAAATACCCAAAGTCTCTCCATCAATAATTTTGACGTCACTGAATACCACGACTGCTCTTTCAACGACTCAAGACTGTTTTTTTTTTCTTTTTTTCATCAAGGCTTCTCAAACTGTCTTTTTGTATCGTTTGAAATTCGTCATAGTTTGTTTTCATCGATGTAATAACAAGTAATTATTCTTTGGATTTAAAAGCACTGGTAATTCAATTACGAGATATAATGTAACTATCTACCTTTAGTCTGGGGGAATCAGTCCAACTATCTACCTTTCATCTTAAGGGCATTATCCCACTATCCACCTTTTGTCTCGAGGGAATCAGTCCCACTATCTATCTTTTACCTTGAGGGCATAAATCCCACTTTCTACCTGTTTCCCCGAAGGCATCAGTCTAACTATCCACCTTTTGTCTCGAGGGAATCAGTCCCACTATCTCTCTTTTGCCTTGAGGGCATCAGTCCCACTATCTACCTGTTTACTTGAAGGCATCAGTCTAACTATCCACCTTTTGTCTCGAGGGAATCAGTCCCACTTTCTATCTTTTGCCTTGAGGGCATCAATCCCACTATCCACTTTATGCCTTGAGGGCATCAGTCCTAACTAGAGACCACCCACTTCAGCTTCCTTCAACCTTACACCATCATTACTCAGGCCATCAGGCGATTGAACTTCTTCATTTCTTAAGTCTGAGTCCGAGCATCAACGACGACAATAAGCCTGAAAACAATTCCATTAGCCAACAATTCCTTCCTTTTCACGTCACTCTTGACTCCACTGTTGTCCCATTTCATAACATGACATAACGCTGACAATGATAAAGAGCTCACTGATGATTGTGTTAAAACAACGGATTATCTTCGCTAGCACCTTCTTTTCATTCTTGCTTCATATAATCTTATTATCCATTTCTTATTCTTATCTTTATTTTCAATTTCGTATTCTCAGGCACATTTTATTTACAGTCATCCTGCTAAGGTATTAGTGGCACCGTCTTGGAGACCATTTGCGACCTTCATAAACGCTCAAAGAATTCCATGAATAAAACCTAATATTTCATTTCCTTTTCATCTTGTATTTGGTCCAGTTGTAAATAATCATATCCTCTGTTTTACTGGGTCGAAAGTAGGAGCCGTGGGACATTCTTTCTCCCAGCGCTATAAATTTCTCTTTGTTCCAAAAGAAATGGGCCCTGTAGAATCGTTATATCTTTCTACTTATTTATCCCACTTCTGTTGTTGAGATTCAGCCCCCCACCCTTTTTTACCCCACCTCGTCTAAATTACGTAATTATTTCACCACTCTTGTATCTCTTTTATGTGTATAAGTAATGTAGTAGTGTAGAAATCAGTTTTATTTGTCATTAGTAATGTAGTAGTGTAGAAAACAGTTTTATTTGTCATTAGTAATGTAGTAGTGTAGAAATCAGTTTTATTTGTCATAAGTAATGTAGTAGTGTAGAAATCAGTTTTATTTGTCATAAGTAATGTAGTAGTGTAGAAATCAGTTTTATTTGTCATAAGTAATGTAGTAGTGTAGAAATCAGTTTTATTTGTCATAAGTAATGTAGTAGTGTAGAAATCAGTTTTATTTGTCATAAGTAATGTAGTAGTGTAGAAATCAGTTTTATTTGTCATTAGTAATGTAGTAGTGTAGAAATCAGTTTTATTTGTCATTAGTAATGTAGTAGTGTAGAAATCAGTTTTCTTTGTCATTAGTAATGTAGTAGTGTAGAAAACAGTTTATTTTCATTAATAATGTATTCATATAGTAGTTGTAATTGTAAGGCAGATGTTTTTTATTTTTTATTTTTTTCTTAAAATTTTCCTTCGCCAGCTACCATGTCAGAGAAAAGCTCGACTCCTTTAGTGTAGTGCTTTCCCTTTGATCCTTTCTTCTTATCGTGAACGTGCGCCCCCCTGCTGGTCAACGCCCAGAACTGTATGATTATCATCCTTTGCTTTAAAGGTCTACAACTCTGAATGGCTGGAAGGGGAAGGAACTCCCTTAGGAAATACATCCTGCAGAGCTCATTTCCATGTAGAGCGAAGGCGGTGACTTGTCATAATTAAAGAGGATACAACGTATTGGATATCAAATAGAGCTACTAGAAATCGAGTCAGACACTAGCTACATAGAGAATTTAGACATTGCCAGTATGCAAGATTTTGCACTGCTTCTCAGAAAAGTTCCAAATCTTCAAGTTAAACAAATGAGCTTTTTGTTTGTCTGTAATTTTCACCATGTTTTGATAATAGGTTGATAGACTCGCTGTCTTAAATAGGTTGATAGAGTCACTGTCTTTAATAGGTTGATAGAGTCACTGTCTTTAATAGGTTGATAGAGTCACTGTCTTTAATAGGTTGATTGAGTCACTGTCTTTAATAGGTTGATAGAGTCACTGTCTTTAATAGGTTGATAGAGTCACTGTCTTAAATAGTGTTGCTTATAAGAAAGTCGCCAGGTTATGTCAATCATAAAAAAAGTCTTGAAGAAGTGTTTATTTTCTTTAAATCATAATATGTGCTGTGTGTTTAACAGAGTTGTGTGTCTGACAGAGTTTAGTGTGTGACAGAGTTGCATATGTTTGACAGAGTTTTGCGTGTGACAAAGTTGTGTGTCTGACAGAGTTTAGTGTGTGACAGAGTTGCGTATGTCTGACAGAGTTTTGCGTGTGACAAAGTTGTGTGTCTGACAGAGTTTAGTGTGTGACAGAGTTGCGTATGTTTGACAGAGTTTTGCGTGTGACAAAGTTGTGTGTCTGACAGAGTTTAGTGCGTGACAGAGTTTAGTATGTGCCAGAGTTGCATATGTGTGACAGAGTTGTCTGTGTTGTGTTGCGTATTTGTTTGTCTGGGCATGCGTATCAATGACTTTTAGTGTAGTGTACATTTTGAGAACCTCTATTATAGACATCCAATTAAACATTGAAATACAAATCTTCCAGTATCTTCTAAAAGCGACTGAACCCTTGAAATCTTCGCTCTGATATTTACTTAATTTGATTGTCTGGCACTGTATCCCATTTTCTTATATTCGCCTATTGAATATAAAAAAACGGACAATTTCTGTAAAAAGTCTAGCAATGTTATTCAACAAAACGCAAGGAATTCACATTGCTATATTACATTTAACGACATAGCCCATTTCTGCGCACAACCAACTCACCGACAACCATAAGCGTGGCTTATTATCCAATAAAAACTCAACATAAATTGATCTCCAATTTTTCTGTCAGCCAACTAAAATGGTTTTCGTCAGATTAATTCTAGCAGATAACTCAATTGCGTTCCGCTAACCTGCAGTCGAAAGTGCTCTCCCCTTTCCGCTATGATTGTCCTTGGCATTTCATGACAACACTGTATCGCGTGACACATCTGGCATCATAACGTATTTGTGAGTCTCTTATTTGTACGAATTTTAATGTGGCCTTTTAAACCATCGATCATTGCAAGCCTGTTTTGAGATATCTGTGGGAAGCCCATTCAGAGACGGGTGGTAGGGACGTTTGGCATTTGGCACATCTGATGAACGTTGAAAGAAATATTCGAAACAAAAAAAAAAAATTCATAAAGTAAGAAGAGATAAGAGTAGTTGTTGATCGAATATTTTGAAATTTGCTTTGATCAAAGGTGACACGATACATGTAAAGCCTGCATTAAATATAAATAAAAATAAAATAAATAATTCATTGTCCTGGCTTAAACCGATTAAAAAAATATCATTTAAAAAAAAAAAAAAAAAAAAAAAAAAAAAAATCCGCTTATCATGTCATTGTGTTGTCATAAATAACTATATTAAATTTACAGTCTGATAAGTTTGACAATTCTATAAATGATTTCTTTGAATCTTTGAGTGATAGGTTTTATGTTGATTATTGAAATGATCATGTGTCAGTTGTTATATCAATTGTTACGTCAATTGTTATGCCAGTTGTTGTTTTCATCCACAAAAGCAAAGTGACAGTGTGTGTTTCGTTTCCCGTCCAGCAAAAATTGCTTTTTCTCTCCTTGTTATCATCAAGCCAGGTTCCTTAACCGGTGTGCGCACAAAACCCACTGAACTCTCGGTTGCGTTTCTTACATTTCCCTGCGTGAGCTGATGGCTCATCAGCCTCACATGACAAGCGTGGGTACATTAAAATAAGAAATATTTCGTGAGAAACATCCGGCGTTTTATTAATACAACTCTTAAAACATGTCAGTGATAGACAAGATGAAACTTTAAAAAACTATTGACAATATGTAACTTAATAATTAGTAAATATAGCTCTATCGTTAGCGCGTGAGGCTCCCGCTTGCCATGTGAGGCGTCCGCTTGCCGTGTGAGGCTCCCGCTTGCCACGTAAGGCGCCCGCTTGCCACGTGAGGCGCCCGCTTGCCGTGTGAGGCGTCCGCTTGCCATTTGAGGCGTCCGCTTGCCATGTGAGGCGTCCGCATGCCATGTGAGGCGTCCTCTTGCCATGTGATGCGTCCGCCTGGTATGCGAGGTGTCCGCTTGCCATGCGAGGCGTCCGCTTGCCATGTGAGGCGTCCGCTTGTCATATGAGGCGTCCGCTTGCCATGCGAGGCGCCGCTTGCCGTGTGAGGCGCCCGCTTGCCGTGTGAGGCGCACGCTTGCCATATGAGGCGATCGCTTGCCATGTGAGGCGTCCGCTTGCCATGTGAGGCGACCGCTTGCCATGTGAGGCGTCCGCTTGCCATGTGAGGCGTCCGCTTGCCATGCTATATTTTTTGTCAGAACCCACCATTGTAAATAGACCTGATATATCATAGCCCTATTTCCTGAAATGCATTTTTTATATATATATTTCTGTCCCATCAAAGGATGGAGGATATGGTGGCCAACATGCTCCAGTACAAAGTCAAGATAGATCAGCTCAAACAAGAAAACGCCAGCATGAAGTCTTCCTATGAGGTAGGTTTTGAACACCCCCTCACCCCACACAACCCAAACAGTTTATGCATTTCAGTTCTTGTTTGGTAGCCTCCCCCAATTCATTATTTCATCATACATTTAAAAAATATAAGTAAAGACATTGTTTTCTTTTCTAGATACTTGTTTGATTATGCGGACATTTGTTTGATTATGTGGACATTTGTTTGAATATGCGGACATTTGTTTGATTATGTGGATATTTGTTTGAATATGCGGACATTTGTTTGATTATGTGGACATTCGTTTGATTATGTGGACATGCGTTTGATTATGTGGACATGCGTTTGATTATGTGGATATTTGTTTGATTATTTATGCCGTGAAGTCAAAAGATGATAGTTTTATGTAGAAATGTTTGAGACATATTTAATCTTGCAGTGCGTAGGTTTATGTAACAGTGTGCTGACTGTCTAAATGTTTTATCTCATCCCTAAAAGGTTATTTTATTTCCAAAAAATAACGCAGTAGAAGAAATGACATATCGAGAATGTAATTCTGCAAAAAATAGTCTTATTAATTAATGATCTCAAGTCTCCAACACTTATACATGAAACTACCATCTTAAACTGAAACACTTAGATTGCTTATACATGAAACTACCATCTTAAACTGAAACACTTAGATTGCTTATACATGAAACTACCATCTTAAACTGAAACACTTACATTACTTATACATGAAACTACCATCTTAAACTGAAACACTTGCACCACTTATACATGAAACTACCATCTTAAACTGAAACACTTGTATCACTTATACATGAAACTACCATCTTAAACTAAAACACTTGCACTACGTATACATGAAACTACCATCTTAAACTGAAACACTTGCATTGTGTTTTACAATACCCTACCAAAAAGCCTCATATTCTGTTCAAAGCTACAACTCACACCCAGGAGCTCAACAGTTCTTCATACCGCACAGTTATTGGATGAAAGTCTTGCTACAGACAAATTTTAAGGAACAAATAAAAACTCAAACGAGGATTTCAAAGAGTGAAACAAATATGTACGATGATGGAGAGAAAAAAATCCATTAATTTGGATCAATAAAAAATAACTAATCTAGTAGTTGATGATGTCGGTGTTATCTTTTAAAACATCCACATACAAAAAGTCTTCAACCCCTTTTGGAGGCATGCAAATGGACTAATTGGGCTTCTACTAATATATATATATATATATATAAACATAAAGAAAACAACAACTTGCTTTGTAGAATCACGTTTTCTGCTATTTTCTTTCTAGAATCATTCTGGTCAAATGTATGGTTTTATTTGCCAGTCGTCATAACTTTCTAAGCACATTATTAGAAAACTATTGTTCTAACAAAATACATAATGTCTGTATTCTTTTTCTCGATCTTGAGGAATTCACTAAGCTAAAATAATTTAAAATACCAGCTGTCTAAAACCAAATAAAACAGCAATTTGAGTCAAACAACAATTAAGGTGAACATGAGACTATTTATTTTCCATAGAAAACTTTTTATGTGAACATGATGCCTAT
Organism: Omphiscola glabra; assembly: GCA_964017045.1. NCBI lineage: Eukaryota > Metazoa > Mollusca > Gastropoda > Lymnaeidae > Omphiscola > Omphiscola glabra. Next base: position 25,305,241 of record OZ024810.1, on the reverse strand, counting down.
TGTTCTCCGTTTTTTCCCCCCAATTCAACATAGAATAATCTCCAAAAGTACTGCAGTCACATTAGCACTCTAGAGAGAGACAATATGATGCTGAGAAATCAAATCAAGAAGATTGAGTCACAGGTAAGATGGCGTTCTGTGGTGGATAGGCTAAGATGGCGTTCTGGGGTGGATAGGCTAAGATGGCGTTCTGGGATGGAAAGGCTAAGATGGCGTTCTGGGATGGCTAGGCTAAGATGACATTCTGGGATGGATAGGCTAAGATGACATTCTGGTATGGATAGGCTAAGATGACATTCTGGAATGGATGCCAAAGATGACACTAGGCTAAGATGGAAATTTGGCATGGATATTCTAAGATGACATTCTGTGATTGGATAGGCTAAAATGGCATGGCGGGATGGATCGGCTAAGATGAATTTCTGGCTTCGATAGGCTAAGATAGCAAGCAATAAATTTTTATACAGAATATTGCTATTATTATTTTTGTTAAGTTTAAATGTCCAAAATATTATTTCATATTTTTATGTACAATACGATTTTAGTCAAGATTTGCTTTAATTGAAACGTTTGTCATTTGCCCTATTAAAAAAAATATTTTACATTAACTTTCATAGATCCTAAAATAGCCACTTTTTTCAACAAGTGGTTGCTGCTCTGTGTGTCAGAATGTTGATAACCCCCCCCAAAAAACTGACTGTTTATGACTTGATCACTTGTATTAAGATTTCACCAAATATTCAATGCTGCCAGTCTACAGCCCTCACCACTGTTGGTTTATCTGGCAGGTCCATGGCAAGGGAGATGAGCGAGACAAGACTAAACTTTTACTGGAGAGATTAAAGATGGTGGAGGCAGAGAACAGCTCTCTTGTCTTGGAGAATGAGCAGCAACGACAGCAGTATGAGAAATGTCTTGACGAGATAGCCAATCAGGTGGTCCAGGCCTTGTTAGCCCAGAAGGTAGCCATCCTAAAATTTGGGCTACCTTTATCAAAGATGGAGCTCTACTTGTCCATCTATATATTTTAAACAAATTAATTAAATCTTTTAATGTTTGTATCACATTATTTTTCATGAAACTATTAACATTTTTATTTTTTTAAAATTTTAATTAAAAACTTAACAAAAATCTATTTTTTTTCATAACTGAGATTTTTTTGACAATTTATGACAAAAGAATAAAGGATATTGAATATTGTGACAGCTTAAGACTATATTACAGCTTTTAAAAAAAAATTGAGGCAAACTTTTAAAAAACATCTAGGAATGACACTTCTACAACTATCACTAGTGTTGTCCTGGCATTTAAAAAACAAATGATCACATTCATTTGAATTTCAGGGACAGTTGTCTGTAGATCTTGTTGAAAACAATAAAATATATTTGAAACAATTAGAAATCCTGTTCATGGATTCAAATAAAAGCCGTAAAGCGTTGCACGACTCCTGTGTCGATAGAACATTTTCTGCTCACAACAATCGCCAAGCAGACCCATTGCATTCAACTAGTTACCAGAGGCTGAAGAGTTGAGTCGGCTTGCCTTCAATGTATCTGTTAATTAGAACTGCATCGGGCATTTGAAAATAATCCCTATTTTGAATTCCCTCCACATCAGAGGGAACCGAACTATTTCCACCGCAGTCTGACCAATATTGACATTCTCAACTGAGGGCCTCTCAAATTAGCTTTGAAGTTCAACAAACCAAACCCATGTGTCCAACTGCTGGGGAATAACAAAATGTAGGCTAAAGTGTACTCTTGTATCACGGTGCAGTGTGCAGCAGTGACACTCTCTACATTGCAGTGTAGACCTTGTGGTGCTCCGATCGAACCTGTAAGGAGACACAGCCACAGCTCCTCATCCCCACCATAGAGTATATTTGTTAACAGGTTGTGCGGTTCATCAGTTTTGTTTTTCCCTTTGTTCCGCAGACACTGAGAGAGGAATGTCTGAAGCTGCAGTCAAGAGTCCAGGACCTCGAGCTTCAAAACAAACATCTCAACATTATGTTTAAACACCGACTGAGGGTTACGTCAGATTCTGTACTGCAGGTGAGGATCATCCGTTTGTTCAGATGCTCTTAGTCGTTTGTTCACCTGATTTTACAATTAAATGTTTTATATCAGCGGTTTTCAACCTGTGGGTCGCGACCCCTTTGGGGGTTGGATGACCCTTTCACAGGGGTCGCCTAAGACCATCGGAAAAGTCATATACTATACAGTTATGAAGTAGCAACGAAAATGATTTTATGTTTTGGGGGGTCGCCACACCATGAGGAACTGTATTAAAGGGGTCGCGGCATCAGGAAGGTTGAGAACCACTGTTTTGTATAGATTCTTAGTGACTCATAAGGAAGAAAGAGTTTGATTTTCTAGGAAACATTTCATAGCAGTATTGTCGAGTTGCCCCCTCCCCCCCCCCCACCTTAAGTGTTTGTAATTATTGCCATACATATTAGAGTGTAACATAAGTATATAACTAATTCTTGCCATACGTATTAGAGTGTAACATAAGTGTGAAACATAAAATGGTTTTTGATAATATGATAGGATTACTTTCTTTAGTTGAAACGCACATATTTTTTTACTTAAGTTGATGTTAGATACAGAAACTGTAGAGGTGATATCCGTAGTATATCCTCCTTGTTAGTTACACTATGTTACTCTTGTAGTTAGTCACATATATTAATCAGGTGGGTTTTTTTCAGCTACAGTTCTCACATTACAGAAGTGTGCCCATTCGTTAATCACGAATAAGCTTGTTGGTTTATTGTCCTTAATAAACCATTAACTAAAATGGTGTCTACGTTGTTGAATTTAGCATCTTTATTAAACCATTAACTAAAATGATGTCTAGGTTGTTGAATTTAGCATCTTTATTAAACCAATAACTAAAATGGTGTCTAGGTTGTTGAATTTAGCATCTTTATTAAACCATTAACTAAAATGGGGTCTAGGTTGTTGAATTTAGCATCTTTATTAAACCAATAACTAAAATGATGTCTAGGTTGTTGAATTTAGCATCTTTATTAAACCAATAACTAAAATGGTGTCTAGGTTGTTGAATTTAGCATCTTTATTAAACCATTAACCAATGTGATTTATAGGGAACCAGGTTATCACCCTAAAAGAAAAGTCACAGGCCTTGTGATCTCGTCCCGGGCCTTGTGCTCTCGTCCTGGGTCTTGTGATCTCGTCCTGCTAAGTCTAGTTGACAGACAGAAACAAAAAAATAAATGATTTGTTTAATTAATATAAAACTTTTAGAGAGAAAAAAAAACCAACAAATGTTCAAGCTAAAATTGCCCTCAAATAGCCTACTGTTATGATACAGATATCACACTCTTTGTGTTTTACTACTACAAAACTATACAACAGGAGGATACAAACAAACATCTTTTAAACCTGCAGTTTTTTTATAGAATTTTAAAAGATTGCAAACTGACCATTCCCAAATATATGGTGCCATTCTAGGATCGGCCTAGTGAGCCATTTGATGAAGAATCCATAGCTATATATATATACAACAAATTAGTATAATTCTTACAATGAACCAAGAAAAAATCGCCATATTTTAACACAATGAAAAACCTCCCTTCCATTTCAAGGTCCAGCACATTTCAAGTGGCGCCAATGTTGACATGTTTTCAAGAAACACCAGCTCAACAACTTCCTCCCATGGGGAGATCACTCTGGAGTTTCTCAACAATGCTGAGTCTTTACAGAGCATGTGCAGTGAAATGGTGAGTTACAGGAAGTAATGTCATCACTTGTACATCTGTGACAGGAATAGTGTCATCACCTGTACATCTGTGACAGGAATATTGTCGTCACCTGTACCACTGTGGCAGGAATAGTGTCATCACTTGTACCACAGTGAAAGGAATAGTGTCATTATGTGTACCCCTGTGACAGGAATAGTGTCATTGTGTGTAACACTGGTAGTGTCATCACCTGTACCACTGTTACAGGAATAGTGTCATTATGTGTACCACTGTGACATGAATAGTGTCGTCACCTGTACATCTGTGACAGGATTATTGTCATCACCTGTACCACAGTGACAGGAATAGTGTCATGACTTGTACCACTGTGGCATGAATAGTGTCATCACCTGTACCACAGTGACAGGAATAGTGTCATCACATGTACCACAGTGACAGGAATAGTGTCATGACTTGTACCTATGTGACAGGAATAATGTCATCACATGTACCACTGTGACAGGAATAGTTTCATCACTTGTACCACTGTGACAGGAATAGTGTCATTATGTGTACCACTGTGACAGGAATAGTGTCATGTGTACCACTGTGACAGGAATAGTGTCATTATGTGTACCACTGTGACAGGAATAGTGTCATTATGTCTACCACTGTGACAGGAATAGTGTCATCACCTGTCTGTATCACTGTGAAGGAAGCAGTCTCTGCTCTTGGATCTAAATGATTATTGTGTAAGAGTTGTGGCGAAATTTATGTTAGAGATCAAAGTTATTTTAAAAAAAAACAGTTTTTAATTTAATTTTAACAAATTTATTAAGTGATAGTGTAACATGAACGTAGATTTTAAATACCTAAAAAGAATTAAAACGTTTAAAGCAGTATAAATCCACTTAGCTATTTTTAAAAACTGTCTATCTAGATGTATCATTCATTGATCATTTGATTGTACCCTAAAGTATTAGGAAATAGGTATGGGCCTACATAAATAGTCTAATATTATATAAGAATGAGCTATGGGGACATAACGCTTAAAATCCGAAAATATTTTTATACGTTCGGACTCTTAAAAACAATCATAGTTATTTTCTATTATTTTACAGAAATCGAATAAATTTACATGCGCAAAAATATTATATTTCCGCTTTTATTTTAGCAAAGGTTTAAGTATTAATATTATAAATTACAAATACATATAAAGAAACAACTAAGGAACTATCTTAAGCATTTTATGTGCGTTTAAAAGTTATGAAAAAAAATTAAATAGAACAAATATTATCAAAGAAATATACAGTAATCACATTTATCGGGAAAACCAAACCATCAGTTGTTGTTAGTGCGTTCTTTAGCGCGTTGTCAATAAGGCGAAATAAAATTAAAATTAATATGTTCTAAATAATTACGCAAATGACGTCATAGTGAGAATTGCCTATTTAGACAAAGCTAAAAGATTTCTGATTTAATAAAAGAGCGTGACAAAACTGATAATGTACATTCCCCTTCTTATAAGTAAAATTAATAAATAGCATTGATTGCTTTTTAAATTGCTAAACTTAAATACTAATTTAGCTGTGTATTTTTAACATTTAATAAGTTTGTACTTTTTATTCATTCCAAAAATAAACTTTGATGACATTTATAAAGTAGTAAAAACTCTACATTTAAAAATAATTTTAATAAGAATATGCCGTTTAATTAAATTGGTGCAGCAAAACTAAATCGCCAAATAGCATTTTTAATGCACTTATCACTGATCTAGATAAAAAGAAAGCATATTAAATGAAAAAAAAAATCATTTTGCGTAAGTAAGGGGGCTACAATTCAGTGTATGATTTATTAATTTTTTTAAAACTCTGTGGGCGGGGAGTAAACTATACATTCATTTTGCCCAATGCAGCACAAGATAAGCCTCAGAATCAATAATTAACCTTCTTCGATACATTTATATCGATGGTAGGAAATAGAGTTCACGCATTTTTACTTGGATGATAATATCTTTCAATCCAATGACATTTCAGTTGTAAAAAAAAAGAAGCGATATACTCATTTTACATATGAACATATGTTAACCAATTAAGAAAAACATAAATATATTTACATTTAATAACCCATTGATATCAAAACCCAATCACTTTACACAAGTGAAAATTTAATTTTAAAAATAGAGATTTATTAGATAGAGAGATAGACAGAAAGACGGACAGACAGACAAATACACAGATATATGATAGATAGATAGAGATGTAGATAAAAGATAGATAGACGGATGGATGGATGGATAAAAGGGTGTGTGAGTGAGAGCATGAATGGTTGGATGGATAGATAGGTAGATAGATATATAGGTAGGTAGATAGGGAGATAGGTAGATAGATAGAAAGATGGGTAGATAGATACAGACCTGTTTACTCTTACGATTTTGGCGTACAATGTACGATTTTGAGGTGTATACATTATATATACTGTGATTTTTTACTATTAAGATAATGTATTGAACGATTTTGTGATATTGTACGATTTTAAGATTTTGAGGGTAAACAGGTCTGTAGATAGTAGCTGGATAGGTAGATAGTTAGGTAGTTATGTAGGTAGGTAGGTAGGTAGGTAGGCAGGTGGGAAGGTAGGTAGATAGGCAGGTGGGCAGGTAGGTAGGTAGGCAGGCAGGCATGTAGATGGTAAATAGGTAGATAAGTAGATGATAGATAGATATGTAGATAGATAGATAAACAGACAGACAAACAGACAGGAAGTCAGACAGACAGAGAGACAGAAAGAGAGACAGTCAGAGAAACAAACAGAGAGACAGAGATACAGATAGAGAGACAGACAGAGAGACTGACAGACAGACAGACAGAGAGATAGACAGAGAGACAGACAGAGACAGACATAATGACAGAGAGATAGACAGAGAGACAGAGACTGACAGTGAGACAGACTGAGAGACAGCCTGAGAGACAAACAGAGAGACATATAGACCGGCAGAGAAACAGAGAGACAGACAGAGAGACATACAGACAGACAGAGACAGAGAGACAGGCAGAGATTCAGAGAGATAGACAGAGATACACTTATATAGAGAGACAGACAGACAGAATGACAGAGAGAAGACAGAGAGACAGACAGAGAGACAGACAGACAGACAGACAGATTATCCTTGAATAATTGCAAAAAGTTATCTTATTTCGGTAAACTATATCTATACATATATAAGTATATCCCGTATGTGCTTCTATACCATTAATCCAAAGTGATGAAAATTTTGTGAATTGTAAAAAAATGCAAATGTTTCTGAATTATTACACACAATTTTTACAATATTCCGTTTTGGGACCGGGGACCTAAATTCTTTTTTTTCCCCTTTTATGAGCTAAATATAATTTGCGTATGCGTTCCTATACCATTCGTCCAATTGCGATAAAACTTTGATAAGTTGTTGTGCGCACCAAAGGTTTCTGAATTAGCTTATCCATTTTGAAATATTCCTTTTCCGGCCGGAGCACCAAATTATTTTTTTCTTATATGAGCTATACAAATATAATTTCAATCAGTGCTATTGCATGAGTGGCTAGAAATCAATCAAATACAAACGAAATTTTAGTTTGTGTGTGACATAAATACAACCATTTTAAAATTGTGCGTTTGGGGCCGGGGGCCTTATTTTAAAAATAATAAATATTTGAGCTATCTAAATATAATTTAAAACAGAGCTACTGTGTGGATGGATCAATCGCTACAAGTGTGTGGACTAAATTTTGAAAATACACGCTTCTCACGTGGACATCTATATGTTGCCTGCTCGCACGTCGAAAAAAACGTCTAATTTATTTGTGTACACAGCAGACGGAAAAAACAATCAATATTTTCTATTTAAAAATTACTTTGAATCCTAATTAAAACACAAATACTTTTTTTCATTGAGTGGCATGCAACGCATGCCGGGTTCTCGCTAATTAATAATAGTCAAAATAAACAAACAATCTTTGAATTAACTTGCATTTTTTAAAAATCGTAAATCTCCTTATTCTACAGCTGGATAATATATATATAAAAACCTATATTCAATTTTGCTTTATTTACAATTAAAAAACAATACACTTCCAGATAAATTAATTTTTTTTCTCCTTGTTCAACAGCTTGGCGATGATAGTCCCGGTAAACCCCAGCTTAGCTCCCCTCCACCTTGGCTTCGAGGCAAGATCGGCGCACCAGTGGAAGGTGACACAAGTCCGAGCTCGACATCCTCGACGTCCACAGCAAGTCCCACCACCCCCGAGGGCAGAGAACTCTTGCAGACCAAGATAGAAACAGAGTTTCCTGCCACAAATTCCAGTCCCAAAGTGAAGCACATAAGTGTCTACGCCAGTAGAACAAGGAGCTTAGAGCGGGGATCAGCGGGATCTTTCAGCTGGACCAAAAGAGGAACTCCTGGAGAAAACAGAAGCAGGTGTGGTTCAGAAACGGAGAAGAGCAGCTTACCAGGTCATAGGCTCAAACAATCCACCTCTGCTGATGCCATCAGCCATTATGGCATCGGCAACAAGCCTCCGTCATCGTATTTATCCAATAACTTTCTCCTGCAGCATTCATCGGCTCAGGACCGCCTCACCCCACAAACGTTACTCCAGTCCTTGCCTCGGGAGGATGGACGCGCTGTGCTTCTAGCGGGGGCCGACTTCAACCATAGAAGTTTTGAGGCCTTCAACAAGAACTTTGAGAAACTCATGGCCAAAAACAACCCAGAAGACTCTTCTACCTCTCCCCAACAGAAAAAAGCATTGCAACCTGCTGACTCTGCATCAACTATTGTTAAATCACCACCTTCCACCAAATCTCAGCTGGACCAGCAGAAAATGTCTGGCAAACCTGAAGAAAAAAGCCGTGTAATGGTTCACATGAAAACAAAATCTGCCCCATCGGCTGCCTTAAGGAACCCATTTGCCGATCCCCTCAAATCTCCAAAGTCACCCAGCAATGTCCCCGGCCAGTATTATTATTATGATTACAGCGATGAAGACAGTGACTCGAGACCAGTGTCTCGGGATTTCAGTACGGCGTCGACAATGTCGCTCAATGAACTGTTGGACAGCAGTGCGGAAGGGGAGGTCGCTCTTGATGATGACTTCTTCTCAGACTGGTCGTCTGTTTGTATTTCACCACAAAAAAGAATCGACAACTTGACCGGGATAACTATATCAAACAACGCCATGCTGTCCAAGGTGAGGAGTACAAGTACATCATCAAGGTCAAGGTCGAGTTCATCCTCTCCTGAATCTTCTGGTTTACTGATTAAACAAAATGATTCAGCCCAAAAAGGTGCCAAGTTAATGAAAGCAAAGACTCCAAATATGGCCACTGAAACAGCTGAACACAAAGACCCAGCTTTGGAAATAAACAAAACTAGTCAAAGTCTTTCTCTGACATCTTCAGATACTGAAGATAAAAGTTTAACAAAACATTCAGCTCTGCCCAAGCCCGTCTCTCAGCAATCCCATGCTAAAGCTAACAATGACATCTCACCAGCAGCCAATCAAAATTCCAAAAAAGTCCTAGTTGAAGTTCACACAGAGGCACGATCCAAATCTTTCCTACCATCGCCGTCCCCCTCGCCGAATTTGAGCCAGAAATCAGATCGTGGGTATGCCAGCAAGGGGAGCTATTCCCAGTCTTCCCCGTCTCTTTCTCCATCCATATCACAACGAGGCACACCCCCATGGCTGCAAAGCACCAAAGATTCCCAATCCCTTACCCGACACGAACTTCTGACACTGGTCATCAACAGAGATGCAATAGGCGCTGTCCCTAAAAGTGTCTCCAACTCTTCCAGCCCTGTGCAAAGTCCAAAACTTGTAAGACCGGGCAAGTTAATTCTAGCACCGCAGGACAAACATTTTAACTTTCAGGGATTCAGCTCAACAAGTTCAGCCAGCTCAGAAGACAGATCTCCGTTAAAAATATTTGAATCCCGACATAGCAGTGATATGAAATCTTCAGTGATAGAGGTTAAAAAAGATGGGACTTATGCACATCCAATGAGATCTTTCGGAGAGAGCAGCAGTGACAATGGGAGCAGTGTATCTGGAAGCCCTGTGAGTCCGATAAAGAGCCCTTCAAAAATTCCACCACCCGTTGCCAGAAAGCCAACGAGAGCAGTTAAGCCAGAGGCTAGGGTTCCTCAAAAAGATGCAAAGGAAAATGCTAATAAAGAAACCACGGGTAAATATCCAGGAGCAGGGAATACAAATTTAACCGTAGGTTTTATACTCCAGGATTCACAATCATTTCCTGGACACAGCATAGAGACCATGGATAATTTCCATAAATTAGCAATGTTGGATGTGAGAAACAAAATGTCATCAAAGCCTAGCTCTGATTTTGGACTTTCTTTTCCGACAAAGTGTCAGTCTTCAGATTCAAGTTTTGAGAACCTCAAAGTGGAACGATCTGGAAGCAAAGATGATGGATATTCAACAATGTCTTCTGATATCCACCCGGAGGTTCTAGAAAAATATAGTGATACAAACACCAGAAAACTCTCAGAAGCAGACTCAGAATCACAGAGGAATTTAACCATCAAGTCAGTGGGGCCCGACCCGAATTCCCAGTGGAGTCATGAGAGACGCAACTCAGATCCCACGCTGCATAGCAGGGACAGGTCATTTGACTTGGCCAGTGATCCAGACTCTGCATTAGAAAGCTCCATTCACAGCACGGCTGAGATGGTCACCAGCTCATCCTCTCAGATCTCTACATCCAGCAGTGATTATCCTATTAGCCCATGCTCATCCAAGGTCTCTAAAATGGCCAGACTTTTTGATGTGGATAATACTCAGGTTAGTCTTATCCACGGACCAAACTGTTCGGGTCCGTGTAAACACAAGGACCACCACCACTCTGTGTCGCCATCCTCCAAAGGTTCAAGCAATTCAAATTCGTCATCCCCTGGATCTCCCAACACATTTATTCCCCCTTGTTATCAACAGCCAGAAAGCCCAAGACGCTTAGCTAATGAATTCCATAAGAACAATGCAAATAAACCCCCTTGTAGCCCCATACCCTTTCTCAACACATCACCAGGCTCACCTAAATCGGTCAACAAACTCTTAGGTGGGATTCGACAGGTATTAAGCAAACCTCATTCTCAAGCACAGGCACAAAGTGGTATACCTGTGCTTGCGGTCAACAGAAAAACAGGAGATCTCAAAGCGGGGAGTCCAACAAAACCGGACTCACCAATCCCTATGAGTTCAAACATCAAGCGTCTTCCAAAGGGATTTTACAGCTCATCTAAAAGTTCCTCGCCGCTGCCAGACAAGCCAGCACCCAAAGGCATGACTCTCTCTGACACAGCTAACAATAACATAGCCAATGAAGAGTCATCCCAAAGGATGGTGTTCCCAACAGATGGGACTCTGGTGGACAATAAAACCAAGGATGTAAAAGATTTTGATTCACAGAGAGAAGAAAATTTCAGTATCGTACGGAGTAAGAGGAATTCAGCAGGTAATCTTTTAACAGACAAATTTGAACATAATTCTCCGAGTCATACAATTTCACCGTCTCAGAATTTCAGTGGACATGAAAGAAATATAGAAAACAATCATGAATACGGTTTAATTCAGGACAAAAAAGATAATTCCCAAATAGACCATTGTGTTAATACCACCAGTGCAGCAGGGCATGCAACTCATTGTGAAAATCCTAAAGATAGATGTGAAATAGTGCGTGATAATTGTGATTATGTGTCCCATTCCTGTATTTCTACTTCTAATTATATTCACCAAACAAGCCACTCACCACATACTATGGGGACAGCTACCGAAGTTGAGCCCTCTCACCATCAATGTCATCCTAGCCCAACTCAGCTCCCCCAACCACCTCTGAAGAAACGAAACAGCTCCTGCATCATCTTGACTAATCAAGCTTACCAGCAAATCTCGTCAGATTCTGAGATCGACGATGAAGACATGGTGCCGGCCCTCGGCTCCGGCAGAGGTGGTCCCAGCCAATCACTTCACGACATTCCCGAGGAACTCAGTGACGATGTTAAAAACAATCTTGCAACAAGTAGCAATAATGACATTACACACAATTTGATCCATGAAAAAGCACTGCAGCTTCAGAATTCAACGATTGCTGAAACCATCGATTTGGCACATGTCAACAACCTTCCAGTTTTAAAAGCTATGCACTCAAATCATCCGGATACGTCTTCCAATTCCATTGGACAGCTTCCTCATCATTTTCAACCATCCAACATCCATATGGTTGACAAAAGAAACAGCAGCATTAATATTAGCAATAGCCGGTGCCTTCGAAGGACGCAGTCGGAACAAAGCCTTAGCCAAAATCCAAAGTCTACCTCAGCTTACGATCAATTCCACGGTGCAGCCTGGGACAGTGGCAAAGTTCTTGAGAGGTCGACCTCTGTTTCAGAGCTCGACCTCTTGCATCAGAAGTCTAGCACATTTTACAGGATTAGTGGTGCCGCCCATGAGGGTGACGGGTGGACTCTTCCATATAACCAGGTTAGTTTGGCTTATTTTCTATGTGGGAAATTGTCAAGCTGGCACTGCATCATGGGAAATACAATGTGTTGAACTCATTTGAAAGTGTATACCTTGCAAGTATCCATTATAGCCTTGTTCTTTACATTTAGTTAGATCTGATTATGTCAGAAAAGCTCTGTTTTTGAGCCGTGTATACTTTAATACTATTTATTAGCAACTATTTAAAGAAATTCACTGACCCCGAAACCACCATGTTTGGAGGAAGCCCTTATTATTTCCAGGTAAAAATCAATTCCTTTTAACTCTAGGGCTCCATGGCTGCTCTATGAACCATTAAAACACCCTTAACTTGTAAGACATAGGGTGCCTAAGGGGCTAGAAACAGTGGTTTCCATCAGTAAAAAAGTTTTGGAACCACTATTTGAGTGAATATATTTGTTGAATTTTAAAGTGAATTATTCTCACTTTTATTTTTCAAAAATAAATTTTTGAAAAATATTTATTCATTTTTTTCAGAATTATCTACCTACAGATATGCAACAAAGAAATCTTCTTGTATCTCCTCTTCCTTCACATCCAGCCTCTCCACTCATCACGTACTTCCAACAGCATTTCCCCCCTCACCATCCTAGCCCACACCATCAGCACTATCATCCTTACAACCCGTGGCTACAAACATTATGCCTCGACCTATCAGATGTTACTGAGCTTGATGAAGACGCGTCCGAGTTAGCTTCTACCCGTGACTCACTGGACACAAGTTTGGGTCAGAATGGTATGGTCAGCGATGAAAGTCCAAGGCTAGTAGGGGATGAGCAGAAACGTTTCAACAGCCAATTCTACAGTCTCTGCAAGGTGGACTCCAATAGAAGCTTACTTTCATCTGGTAACGAGAGCAAGGAAAAACTGTCCTTGACAAGTTTAAATGAAATACCCCAAAACCAAGATGTTGAAGATGAAATTGCTATCCAAGAATTTGATGAAATAGCAAGGCAGATTGCAGGACTATCAAAAACTGTTGGCGAGTTAAACCAGAGCCTGTCAAGCTTAAACAGTGGTGAATTCGAACCAACGTCTCAACATATATTAAGCTCATCACCGCAGCCACTAGCTTCAGCAGCGGCAAGAGCAGAAGCCATTGACGGGTACCACTGGGTTGATGATGAGTTCATCTTGACATCGTGTAATGGTGACATCATCATTGGGGGCAGCGGGCTAGCTCATGATGATTCATACAATGATATTTTTGAACAGAGCAGCTCTTTTGACTTGAATAGCACAGAAGATGCCAGAGAAGAGTTTTATCAACTTCCTTTGTCCAGGATAAGCCCAACTGTGCGGCAGGATGAAATTTTCGCAGGATCTTTTTTCAATACTGTCAAAGAAAAACCGCTTCAGGTTAAAGACAATTTGGGCATTTCGACTCAGCATGGAAGTTCTACTGAGGAAAATGCAACTCAAACAAAGAAGCATCTTTCAAATGAAGTGGATCATGAAGGAAGAGGAAAGATAGATGGAGAAGATGCTGCCAGAGAAAGGCACAATTTTACTAAAGAGGTAATTAGTGTAATTTAATAAAATGCTAACATAGAGGTAGTGTTCAGCTTTTTAGATACAGATGTATATTATCCATAGAAGTAAACTTATTTTGGCTTAAAATATCCATATCAAAGTTCTTTTAACTTGCAATCCTTGAAATACAAATGTTATTTAAGTATGTATCTTTGATGTTTCATAATTCTGATTAATTAATACAGCCACATGAAATAACCTTCTGCACCGTTTTACCTCTAGGGAAGTGAAATCACAGAATCACTGAACGGTTCTAATGACAGTGATGACAGTCTGGCAAGTGATATTGGCCTAGACTACATGATGTGCCAGAGGTTGTTCACTCCCAAAGGTCATTCATAATTACTCGATAAGTTTAAAAAAAAACTTTTTATTAATGACTGTTGGCATTTTAATCACAGCAATACATTTATAAACATAATTTTATCATAAATTTATGTAATTTGAGAAGTTTTATCTAGTTATCTGTTTATTTACATAAAGCTGAGCAAATAGTTTATAAATTTTGCATTATATAAATGACAAATTTGCTTTAACTAAAAATATGTGTTTGATCATTATGAAGTAAACAGCTACTTACAAATATTTTACTTATGGTTAGAAAAATGTAAGAAATTGGAGGAAAAAAAAAATTACAAAAGGATAAAAAAAACTATAAAATAAGAGGAACCGTCAAGGCTAGAAGTCCAAAATATGTTTGTTAAATTATCAAGTACAAGGGTCTCTTAAATTAAATGTTCGTTAAATTATTTATTGTAAGGTTGTGTCTTAAATTAAATGTTAGTTAAAATATTTAGTGTAAGGTTGGTTCTTAAATTAAATGTTAGTTAAAATAACTAGTGTAAGGTTGGTTCTTAAATTCAATGTTAGTTAAAATATTTAGTGTAACGTTGTTTCTTAAATTAAATGTTAGTTAAAATATCGAGTGTAAGGTTGGTTCTTAAATTCAATGTTACTTATTATATTTAGCGTAAAGTTGTCTTGTAAATTAAATGTTAGTTAAAATAACTAGTGTAAGGTTGGTTCTTAAATTCAATGTTAGTTAAAATATTTAGTGTAACGTTGTTTCTTAAATTAAATGTTAGTTAAAATATCGAGTGTAAGGTTGGTTCTTAAATTCAATGTTACTTATTATATTTAGCGTAAAGTTGTCTTGTAAATTAAATGTTAGTTAAAATATCTAGTGTAGCATTGTTTCTTAAATTAAATTTTATTTAAAATATCTAGTGTATGGTTGGTTCTTAAATTAAATGTTAGTTAAAATATCTAGGTAAAGTTGTTCTTAAATTAAATGTTAGTTAAAATATCTAGTGTATGGTTGGTTCTTAAATTAAATGTTAGAGACATATCAATAAAGAATTACCTTTGCATTATTTTCAGGTCGCATCCACCAATCTCCCGCTAATGCCAACAAACCTGTCATTGATTTTAGTACCTTCTTCATTCGCTACGGAGACTCTGAGAAAGAAGCAGTGGCTGCTTTCAACTTTCTGGAACATTTTTCGACGTCAGAGTCAGCCATTGACATACAATCAGAATTTAAAAGGTGGAGCATGAATCAAATAATGAATGAAGTGAAAATGGCGGAATCTGCAGAGGTTCGTGATGAAGTGGCTGAAAACATTTCAGAAGCCGGTGTCAGCAGAGACTTTGATGTCAGGGAGACAAGAGACATCGGAGTTGATGCCATGAGTCAGTCTCAACGCTCCATCAGCACGAGCTTTGATACATTTGATAATTTGTCAACGAGCTTTGAAAATCTGGAGACTCCGTCAAAATTAACTGACCTAGTGAACCCGCATAAAACTGCTTTTGCATTGTCTTCCATTGAATCATTAGAACATATCATTAAGGACACACTCAGTGATCATGAAACAAGCCCTATGAAAAAACTTGGATTTCCTCAAATGGATGAACTTGAGATTGTATCTCAAGGTGGATGTAATTTTGAAATTTCAAGGCTAAGGACACAGAGTTTAAAGGAAAGCACTAATCATAGAATAATGTCAACAGAAAATGCACCATCTTATTCAGAGTTTGTAGCAGATCTGAAAAAGTCAACTATGAATGAGCCAGGCCTGCCGAAACTGCCTCCGAGGCATCCAATTATAACAAATGGAAGTCTGCATGTAAGCCTTGAGAGGGATATACCTCCATTGCCACCCCCTCCACCTTGCTTAAACAACGAAAGAACTCACCAGGCTTGTAGCCATCCAGTGAAGATTCAGCCACAGTTATTGTTGCGTCATCACGCCCCATATGTCAATCAACAGCTTCCTTTAATCCAAGCTCATAGCTCCAGATCAAAATTTAACTCTAGACCACTGAGTGACCCATCTGTGTCTCTGCATTCTGCACACTACCTCAGCTCTGCATCCCCACCTCCTCTTCCTCCCAGACAACCCCAAATTAGCAGAACAATTGACGGGAGACCCCAGGTCATCATCCGACCGCACAGATTCCAACAAGACATTCAGCTCCAAAAAAGGGGAGCTCATCCCTTCCACCACTACCTCATTGACAAATCAAGGGCAGCTCTTTCCTCCCCTTCCCCCACCTCGCCAGGAACCTTCCCAAGACCAAGGAGCCACTCGGAAACTACAGGTTTATTCAAAAGAGACAGTGTCCTGCTGGAAAGGTCCAAGGATGACAGCGCCCCATCAAGGATACCTCGTCGAAAGCTTAAAACTCGCAGAGAGCTCGGCAAGCTGAAGCAAAGCTCAGAGAGATCGTCCATGGAGATAGGAGCCAAGCCAGCGGAAGCCAGTCCTGGTGGCTCAGTGCATAAACAAGGGAGCAACATCAAAATGTCTAATGGGCAAGCTGTTAGCGGATCATCCTGTGATGACAACAGCTCAAGTTAAGTTCACAGAGTGCAACTTTGTTTTAAAACATCTCCATGCACAGCAGCTTTGTATATCAGAGTTTATCCAAATTTACTGTAGCCTTTTTTAGACACAAAAAAAAAAAAAAAAGTTTCATACCCAAATATGTTTAAAAAAGAAAGTTTAAGACAATGAAACAATTAAAATAATATATTTCAATATTGGAAATGTTAAATGTTCTCACAACATTAGCAATATCCTAATTTCTTTTAGTCTCCACACACAACTATGCCATTCTAGTTTTTATGTATTTTTATATTTAGTTATTATTGAGAAGAGAAATAAATACCTTGTAGGAAATAGCTCATTTTTAATACTTAATTGTCCTACAAGTCTTGACTGCTTTTTGGAACTTGTAATTTGCGTGTGATCTTTTTAGTTGATATCATGAATTATTAATTTTACCTCAATTGTTTTTCTTTTTTTTTCTTCCTTTTTTTTTCTTCTTTTTTTTTTTTTTTTACCTTTTTGACCATTAGAAACAAAAAGTTAAAAAGAAAATTACTTGTTCTTGTCATGTGAAACAAATCAAGAATTAATGAAGGTAAATAATCCAAAAAAAAATTATTTAATTTCGTATTTGTTACATATTTTTAATACGATTGATAAAAATGTTTTGAAATAATTTACAACTGAAGCAATGTTATTTAATGTAATTTTAGCTTAGTAAAATCATACAAAAAATTAACATAGTTTAATTCCATTTAATGTTTTACTAAAGCAATAAGCTTCCACTTGTGTTCATAAATTAATACCATTCATTTTTAATTATAAATAGTCTCAATGGAGTTATTAAATTATTTAGAATGTAAGCTTGATATTATTGTTCATAAATTATGCAAAGACAGTTGCTGCAAGTGAAAAAGTGAGTCCCAGCATAAAAAAAAGAAATAATGCTCTCTTTAAAGAAAAACAAATCTTTATATTGAGCCACTATAACGAGCATCAGTGATCAAATGTATTATATTTATATCACCAAAAAACTTACATTTTTATATTTTACAAATCCCATTATTTATAACTATTGAGATTAAGTAAAGCACTGTAGAATGTGGATCTTGGGTGTACTGCATTGGTCTTTGTTAAAATTTTAACATTAAATTACATAACTATAAATCTAATTAAACAGAAATTGTAGACTTGTTTTCTCCTCATTACATTGTCTTTTTTAATTCAGGGGAGTAAATATTGCTTTAATCTTTATTTGTCCAAATTGTGGTAGATATACCCTTCTCTATACATCAGGATTCCAAAGGGTACATGTTTCTGATTGTGTAAGCATAATTTTATAATTTAATTTAAAATTGATGAATTCACTCTGTGTTGCAATGCATTGAGAATCATATTTTTTGGAGGATTCTGTCCCCTCAAATAGGATGGGTGAGAAAGAGATAAACATGTTAAATCAATGTCTCCCCCCCCCCCCCCCACCCCCTGCGCTGGTACACACAATTGGAAAGCTTGAGAAAAGAAACAGGGTTTGTGTGTGTGTGTTTATGTTTTTCAATGACTTAAATCTTATAAAAAAAAGATCCCCAAGATTAAGTAGTTTTACTGTGACGGGGATCTGTCAGATATTTAGAATTAATTGTAAGTAATTAGCTTATTATTTGGTGACAAAAGGAAAACGTGCATCAGCCTCTTAAATGACCCTAAACAAAATTAAATTGAGGGATATTATAGTTAAAAAACTTAAAAAGAGGGACTTTGTATTTAATAATTTAAATTGACGGACATTATAGTTAATAACTGAATTTTCGTGACTTTTTAGTTAGTAATTTAAAATGATTGAAATTTATAGTTAATAGCTTAAAAATGATGGAATTTATAGTTAATAACATACAATGATGGAATTTATAGTTAATAGCATAAAATGATGGAATTTATAGTTAATAGCATAAAATGAGGGAATTTATAGTTAATAGCATAAAATGAGGGAATTTATAGTTAATAGCATAAAATGATGGAATTTATAGTTAATAGCATAAAATGATGGAATTTATAGTTAATAGCATAAAATGATGGAATTTATAGTTAATAGCATAAAATGAGGGAATTTATAGTTAATAGCATAAAATGAGGGAATTTATAGTTAATAGCTTAAAAATGATGGAATTTATAGTTAATAGCATAAAATGATGGAATTTATAGTTAATAGCATAAAATGATGGAATTTATAGTTAATAGCATAAAATGATGGAATTTATAGTTAATAGCATAAAATGATGGAATTTATAGTTAATAGCATAAAATGATGGAATTTATAGTTAATAGCATAAAATGAGGGACTTTATAGATAACTAGTTAGATTGGCATTGAGCTGCAAGCTAATAGTTAACTATACAAAATAGAGATCAAAATGTGATCTTGACTGTAGTTTAGTACAATAAAATTAGGGCACCTCTGTTTTACGGTATGGAGGAAACCTTAATTTTTGAGCTAAGGATAATCTTAGCTTAACATTTTACCAGGACTTGAGATATTACTTCAGGAATTGTTTGTCTTAATTATTATTATTATTACAAAGTGTTTTTTTTTTGCTTTTGTTCTATGGACTATGTTACTTTAGATACTATATGTGCCCCACCGACTGTAGCTGTGAAATAATGGATTATTATATTTACAGATACATATTTACAATTATTGTTTGTTGTTTTTGTTTTGAATTTCATAGAAATATTATCAACTTATCATCACAGGTGCATTTATTTGTTGTACTATGATACAAAGAGATATAGTTTTCTACTTAAGTTGAATTATACTCATGATTTATTTTGAATTGTGTTTCTTTACTTTGGTATGTATTTTGTAAAGGACGAATATTTTGATATTTCTGAAACTTGTTACAATTTGTTTGTGGTTAATTTTATTATGATATCACTTCTGGAAAATAAAACTAAATAAATAAAACTTGCATTTTGTTTTATGTATTCCTAATAAAATCAGATTTTTAAAAAAAAAAATATAAAAATAAAATTCAAAGTTAAAATTTAAAAAATTAAAAAAATATATTTAAAAATATAAAAATGATAACATATTTCACATTATCATAAATGGGCAAATGTCAAGGTCATGAAATCAGGGAGGGTTTGTGTGTTTTGATTTTGGTGACAAATGGGGCTTGTGAGCGAAATGTGAACGATTTTCATGTCACGAGTGCATGGGATTTTTGGTGTGTGTGTGTGTGTGTTTGTGGGGGGGGGGGGGGGGTGATAAAAGGGGAGGCAACTTTTTGAGCTGGGCTGTATTACGTGAGAGATAACTTGGGTTTGAGAGGCCGTGTTTGGATTGCTCTCAAAATGGATTGACTGATTTTGGTATCTGTTATTTTATTGCAAGCCTGTGGAGATCTACTTCTCTGCATCGGAAATATACTTGTACACGTTGTCCTATGGCAAATGGAATCAAGTGATTATATAGCATCTAGAAAAAAGTTTTGCTAGTTTACATTAGAACATTGTTGCTTTCTTATCAGAGAAAGAGACATCTAATGTGAGTGTAATATAATAGACCAGGTGAAGTAATTGACAGAATCAGAAGACCTTTGACAACCAAATATTCTGATATGAGCCAGAATGCTCAACATGAGCCAAAATATTTGAAGTAAATGTTGAATAAAAATGGTTCCAGTTCAATCTAGGCATGTGGGCGTGTCTTTCAAAGTTTTCAGGGTTGTGTCTTTCAAATTGATCAGTGGGCGTGCTTTCAAATAGATCAGCGGGCGTGTTCACTGCCCATTTTTCAAAATGTTTAACACGCGTCTTGCATAAACTTCAAACAGCTTTCAAGATTGTCTTTTAAGTTCCGCCTAATGAAGATCACGTCCTGACCATATCCAGTACAAAGTGTAATTTATTACATAGACAAAGTGTGATAAATGAATCTTATTTGTCCTATTCTGTTCCTACCAAGTCACTGGCACCCTCAAGTATTTCCAGCATTCTAGATTTCTTGTGCAAATCATGACCTTAGAGGGCGGAGATATAAAGTTTTGTTTCATTGTATTGGTCATAGCAGCAGTTAATCCGCTGTTAAGAAATGGCAAGGCAATGACAAGCACTTTTTGTTCTCTTTAAATGCTGAATGTTGGAAATATGAGAGTCCTAGAAAAAGTACTAAAATGACATTATTATAATTAGTGATATCGGGGTGATCTTTTCCAGTTTATAATAATACTTAAACATTTATCAAAATAAACGTGAATTTATTCTAAATTTATTCGATTTCCATAAAATAATAGATCAGCACTAAGCATGTCCGGCTTACCATTCCAGTTTTCTTGCCCATAGACTAAAAAATATTTTACTCTATAAACTGTGAAAACTTAATAAGAACTTTACAACAAAAAACTCTAAATACAATTTTAAATATATTTTATATAAAGAAATTTGATGTATTGATATTTTGATTAAAAATTTAAGCAATCTTGTGCATTTGTTTTCTACAATATTATCGGAAATTCGTAAAAAAAAAAACGTATTCGTTTATCTAAAGAAGAATCGCTTAATCATTTTTCACGTCACCAGCAGTCTTGGGTGTCTTTGTTTACAAAGATTTAAGCAATCTTGTGCATTTGTTTTCTACAATATTAAAAAAGTATTCGTTTATCTAAAGAAGAATCGCTTAATTATTTTTCACGTCACCAGCAGTCTTGAGTGTCTTTGTTTACAAAGATTTAAGCAATCTTGTGCATTTGTTTTCTACAATATTATCGGAAATTCGTAAAAAAAAAGAACGTATTCGTTTATCTAAAGAAGAATCGCTTAATCATTTTTCACGTCACCAGCAGTCTTGAGTGTCTTTGTTTACAAAGATTTAAGCAATCTTGTGCATTTGTTTTCTACAATATTATCGGAAATTCGTAAAAAAAAAAACGTATTCGTTTATCTAAAGAAGAATCGCTTAATCATTTTTCACGTCACCAGCAGTCTTGCGTGTCTTTGTTTACATAATTTTTTTAAAATCTCATATTCCTACTTCTGGCATCAACAAAAGAGATCTCCTAAAGTTTTTTTTTTTTTACTGTGCTCTGTTAATTGTTATACTTTTATTTGTCTTGTTTGCCGAAGAAGGCTCCAAGCCGAAACGTTTAAATCTTATTGTCCTGTCTGTTATTTCAAGCTTAACATACGTTGTTGCACTATTTCATTTGATATAAAGGTAACGTGCTTTGATACTACCCCACGTTACAAGGATCATGAAAGAAAAGCTTGCATAGTTCTAGAAAAGAGAAATTGCCAAATGATATTCTTTACCTGGCCTGCTGCCACCATATTTTAGAAGTTGTTCTGGCAGATGTCTGCTGTGAGATTATGGGTCCTGATGTACCCATATTAAGCATTTCTAGCATTCATGGACGAAAATCGATACATTTTGCATAGAACGTGGATCCTCTAATGTAATAGCTTTTATGTGCAGTGTAAAAAATGACAGCACAGTTTCATGAAATTTTCAATTGGAATAATTCAAACTATGCAACTCAGAAAAGATTAAAAGGAATTTCCTTCATAAGCGATGAGATTTATGTCCACAGGAGCTCTTGATCATGCAATTTGGATGGCTAAGGCATATGATGCTTCTAAAGTATAGATGTAGAGAAAAATGGCAGCAGCTTCCACTTACTAAGGTCTACGATATACGCCTCCTAGGCTCCTTTTCCAGGGAGCCATTCTGTCGTTGCCAGAGTGCCGGAACATTAGCCTCCGCAAAACGCTTCAGTTGCGCCCAAAGCCTACTAACCTGTCGCATAATGTAGAGAAGCGATATTTTGCGAAAGCACTAATTAAAAAGTCGGATTGTTGATTGTAACTTTGAAGTTGGTTTTTTCTTTCAGTTCCTCAGAGTATTTTTATGAAATTTGGCTAGAGTCTAAATAAATGGAGACACGTAGACTTTTTTGCCAATGTTCTATAATAGAGATTAGTAATTCACGCCAAAATATTGTAGAGAACCTTAGTCGTCTCTGTTTCTCTGACTAATTTATCTGGTTGATAACTTTGACCTTGCTCACTCGTACTGCACAAATCCGACAACTCAACGATGGTTATAGTCTTTGAACATTTATTTGTCTCCTCCTTTGACTTCACTTTCTCTCTTTCTCTCGTACTCAACTCCGATTGTCCCGGTTCGTCTCTATCTCTTACGGTCAGGGTTTCTCTCGTCTGTTCTATACTCCTGTCCGGCGGAGTTCTCCCCGTCTGTCCACTTTCCTACCCGGCTGAATTCTGCCCCTAGTCCCGTCTAACTGTCCCTTTGATAAGTCCCACGTCCCTAGAGATTCTTCCCAGGGCCCCAATACCATTCATAATGTCTCACACCGCGTAATAGGTCATACAACAGCACCGAAACGGCGTCACGGGCAATCTGACACGACTGACCCTTTGTTTGGTCAGTTGATCTCCCATTCCTATGTCTCCACCATGTAATAGGTCGGTATCCGTCAGGTCCGGACTGATAACAAATTCTGTTGTAAAGACCACACGCTGCTTAATGGACCCTAACTGTTGGTCAGTACCCCCCGCCACCCCTGTACACACAGGTCGACTACCAAGGTCTGAACACTACACAATATAATATTTTTTACACGCGTCTTAATAACACAGCCGCTGCTGACCAACATGTCTTACCAAATGTATCATAGGCTGCCGCCCAATACGTCTTTCCCAGTCTTTCAGCTCTAGCGTCCAATATGTTTTACCCAATCATTCAACTGCTGGCGTCCAATATGTTTTACCCAATCTATCAGTTGCTGGCAGATTTAGAATCATCGGCCAGAGACTTCCACCTCAGACTCTCACCTCATATCCCTCAACGGCAACTTGTAAGCCCTGAGAAAGCTGCTCCTAGGCTACCTTTAGTTTCAGCTACTTCGCAAACTAGTTGCGATGTGGTAAACCCACAAAGAAGTTTCGGAAGAAAGCTCCAAGCCCGAATTGATGTCCAGGATTGCACAGACCACAGCAGCACTAAAGAGGCTCAAGAAAATATGGAACGGCAAACATATAGCCCACAGCACCAAAATCAGGCTGATGCGCTCATTAATCATCTCCATTTTCTTATATGCCTGTGAGTCGTGGACATTAACAGCAGAATTTGAAAAGAAAATAAAGGCGATGGAAATGAGATGTTTCAGAGGCATTCTTGGCATCTGCTATAGAGACCATATCACCAATGACCATGGCAATACGATGACCTCCTGGCGTCTGTAAAAAAGCGCAAACTTGAATGGTATGGCCACGTGACAAGAAAACAAGGGCTCGCCAAAGAAATCTTGCAGGGTACAACTAGAGGAGGAAGAATAAGAGGAATACAGAGAAAAAGATGGGAAGATAACTTTAAAGAGAGGACGGGACTAAAACTATTCGATGCTATGCGTAGTGCAGAAGACAGAGAGGAATGGAGAAGAATAGTTTTTATGTCATCTGTGGCGCCCCAACGGTCGAAAGACTACGGGACATGATGATGATACCCACGAAGAAACCCCCCCCCCCTTTTCCTTATAAGGCGTCCGATGCCTCCCCGTGATGTGTGTGTGGGAAAGATATTAGGGCGCAGTTTTACCATACCAACTCCTAGGAAGTCGATCAGGTCCACTGCGTGTATGCGCAGTGTCGGACCGACCGGGTGTCCTTGGATCTAGCGGACTCGGGTTTCTGCTGTCCTGGCAAAGGGACATCTCCGACGTGCCGCGCCGTGGCCCGATACTCGGGCTTAGGGGGGGGGGGGTCATTTGGGGAGGGCATAAGGAGCAATCACTCGATGGCCCGCTGATGCCAATTTTCTAATTTGACATCAACGGTTGGCGACCAATATGTCTTGTCCAATCTATCACACACGGCGACCAATATGTCTTGTCCAATCTATCACACACGGCGACCAATATGCCTTGTCAAATCTATCACACACGGCGACCAATATTATTATTATTATTATTACTAGTAGTTTTCTATAGCATGGTACCCGAGCCAAGGGCTGGGCTCACCAAGCTGTACATACAATTTAACAAACATGATCATGAACTTAAAAATTAACACACATCAATTAAATAAAACAAAACAAATGTGTATTCTCTCCAAACATTCCATAAGTATTTACATGTAAAGGCATGGACTGCTCTCAGCAGCATCGTTTATCGTTCAGAGGGGGGAATCGGTCAGGATAGTAGAGTTTGAAGAGATGTGTTTTGGGTGCATTTTTGAAGGCTTTGATGGTTGTTATATTGCGGATGGGTAGTGGAAGAAAATTCCATTGTTTGGGGGCACAGAAAGAGAAAGATCGTCTACCGTATGTTTTTGTGCGAGTTTTGGGGACAGAAAGAATACGCCCGTCTGCGGATGAGCGAAGCTATCGAAGGGGTGAAATTGACAGAGAGAAGTTCGGTTAGATAGGAAGGCCAGGAATTCGAGAAAAAGTTGTGGCAGAGAACAGAGAGTTTATAGTCAATCCTTGCTTGTACAGGGAGCCAAAGAAGTGAATGAAGTAGTGGTGTAACGTGATCACGTATTTTTGCCTTTAGAACTATCCTAGCAGCCGAGTTTTGAACCTTTTGTAATGTTTCTAAGCAGTGTTTTGGTGAACCTGACAGAAGAGAGTTGCAATAGTCAAGACGAGAGAGAACAAGAGCATAAACTAGGGTTTTTGTTGCACTAAATCGTGACCAATCTATCAGTTACTTCCGTCCAGCATGTCTTGCCAAATCTATCGATTTTCCTTACAGCAGGCTCTTTGGAGTATCGCTTCATTCTCTTTTCATTGTCAGAACTGAGAAGATGCCCTGGGACTTTGTGTTGAGAACATGCTGCATAACTGTCTTTGTTTTTTAAACTAATGCGCACCATGGCCGTGAACTACAACAAAAGATGCGTTTTTATTTACTCCCCGCTTTTTGTGTGGTGTTTTCTCGTGTTGACCGGAAACTTTTGATCTTCCCACAACGCTCACAGCAAGTTTAATATTTTATCAGTGAACACCAAAACACGTCAACTACCGTCCCTCAAATTTTGACATCAAATCACTGCTATTGTAACCACTTACCATCATAACAATATCATTAAAAAAAAACAACATATTTATTCGTGCTAAAAACATTTTATCCAAAATGGAGGAAGCAGACGAGTTATTCGAAATCTCTGCAGAACAAAAGCACAAGAAGCGAGGTTCTAAAATATGGCAACGACCGAGGCTAAGTCCCAAAGTCAGTATTATAAATAAGTACAGCTTTTCCGACGTCAGATTCAAGCATCTCGCCCGTGGAGCAAGATCAAATCTGTCACCATCGAGAATAATCTGCAGGAGCGACATACCGCGAGAGGCGCAGAACGAGGAATTAGAAATTCTGCTTTCCCCGACCGAGAGTCAAATTGTCGTGAAGTTGACAAACCCATGGACATTACCGCCGTTAGTGGACAAACGAGGTAGATTAATATCCATCTCTCTTGTTTGTGTGGCACATGGTTGAAACATGTTTGGAACATAGCTGTGACATAACTTGACATAAGCTTTTTTCAATGAGTAGTTGCATGGGCTTTTTAACAACTAGGTGCGGGGGCTTTATGACAGACTAGGTCCATGGGCTTTTTGACAGGCTAGGTTCAGGGGCTTTGTGACAGACCAGGTCCATGGGCTTTGTGACAGACTAGATGCAGGGGCTTTATGGCAGACTAGGTCCATGGGCTTTTTGACAGACTAGATGCAGGGGCTTTATAACAGACTAGGTCATGGTCTTTTTTTTAAAGTTGGGGGCGGGGGAGAGGGGACGGTAAGTCATTCATAGCCGTGAGACGTTTGTTGGTAATAAGTTTGTCTTAAAAAACAGAGAGCGATTTAGAGAGAGGTCAATGTTTTTAAAATACGAGGGCAACCATACTCCTTTGCTGATACTATGCTTAACTAACATCCTTAAGGATACTATGCTTAATTAACATCCCTACTGATACTATGCTTAACTAACATCCTTAAGGATACTATGCTTAATTAACATCCATATGATGCTATGCTTAACGAGCATCCTTAAGGATACTATGCTTAATTAACATCTCTACTGATACTATGCTTAATTAACATCCTTACTGATGCTATGCTAAATCACGCTTATGGATACTACAATGAAATAAACACCCTTCCTGATAGGCTTACCATACTAAACACACCCCTTACTGTCAATCATTTTTTTTTTAATTGTGGGCTTTCACGGGATCTAGGATCAGTAGCTTGGCTTCTAGTTTGCTGTTAGAGATTTTGACTGTAGTTTGATAACTATTGTTGAGCATCGTCACAGTCCATCACCTATCTCACTCTCTTTTAATGTACAGGCACTGAACATATCGGACGGGTTGGCCGTAAGCATAAGGCTCTAAAACGAATGCCCATTAAAACACAATTACTAAGCCAGGTTCATCATTTTGTTCACATTTATGTCGCTATGAACGGACCGGGGAAATCTTAGCTCCCCTTCTTCTTCTTCTATATTTTGAGAACACTCGATCAATGTATTTATCATCCTGGCTCCTATGTTTTTAGAGGGGTTCGCGTGCATGGCTTTTGAATGGGATACTTCACTGGTTGCAAGGGCTCCTCACTGATGATATTATGAACTAGGGGTTGGAAGACAGAAGGCAATAGACGCAAATGTGTTGAGTGTAGTCGCTCCTAACATTCTATCTGCCACAATACCACGACAACATTAATCGTCCCGTTTCATTGGAAACTTGAATGCATACATTCGCATATAAGCTTCCGTCTCAATGAGAACATATGGAAATCCCCTCCACAAAACGCATTCCCCGAAAAATATCAAATATCATCTTATGTAGTCCCTCGGGTCAGTTACAGGAGTGACCAAAATTCTCTAAAACCCTAACAATTCGTAGAATCCGGGAATTATCATAATCCCGGTATGAGAACAGCTCGGGGATCTCGTGATAAGCAAAAAAATAAAAAAAAATAAAAAAAAAGACCCAGACATCGGAAAACTTGATTTGACAGCAACTCTAATCATTTACCAGGATCGGTTGGCCTACTTCTGACACCTAGTCTTGAAATATAAGGGACATAAATGATGCAAAGTCCAAATCATTTTGAAAAAAATACATTGACCGATAGCACCCGACCCCCTACAAATCAATTTACCAGCGTCACATGTTCGCGCATTTATCATCACATGCTTGCTGTAAGTAAAACTAGGAAAGAAAAATACCCGTTTATGACGTAGAAATGGTGGCATTAAAACAAATTAATGCTATCTCCTCACCCCTCTCTCTCTCTGTCCCCGTCTCCCTCTTTCTGTTTCTCACTCCCTCTCTCCCCTTCCCTCTCTTCATCTGCCTCTACCACTCTCCTCCTCTCTCTCGTCTCCCCCTCTCTCTCCACATTTCTCTCTTTTTTCTCTCTCTTCCCCTTCCTCTCTGCTCTCTATCGTCCTTTTCCCTATCTCTCCCACTTTCTCCACGTCTCTCACTTCCTCTTCCCTCTTTCTCTCCCTCTCTCTTATGCTTTCTCCCTCTCCCACTCTCTCACTCCTATTTCTCCCTACCTCTCTCCTTACCATGACTCCTCGTTTTCTTTTTCCACCCAAAGCTTCTGAGAAGGGTAAAAGAAAATCCAAGACATTACCGAAGGGTGAGTTGTATTTGAGTTTATTCATTTCAAATTTAACTTTCTTGGAAAATGTTGACCTTGTTGTTTGACCTTGTTGTTTGACGTCATTTGGGTTTTATAACGACTCCGGCTCATTAACCCGGCTCCGATCATATGCAAAGTTTTACATTAATAAACATCATACTACAATGATATTATTTTAGATTATTACAAAATTACATATTTAGCCAATGAAGTTATTATCAACTGACAATGCTACCGACGGGCAACATTAGCCACTTACAACATTAGCCACTGACAGTATGATACATCTACATTATTACCACTTGACAATGTTAGACATCTACAGCGTTATCATTTGACAATATTTGCCATTTGGCAGTATGTCCCGCTTATAAGAACATTATTTTATCCTGAATGACAGCATTCCCGCTAGATGTGTATTTTATCAAATATAGCAGTCTGCATAAAACTAGACCACCAATGTAGCCTCTTGCTTTACTTTTCATTACTATACCACAAATGTAGCCTGTTGCTTTAATTTCTATAAAACTACACCACAAGTGTAGCCTCTAGCCACAAGTGTAGCCTCTAGCCACAAGTGTAGCCTCTAGTTTTAAGTTTCTACATAACTACACCACAAATGTAGCCTCTAGTTTTAAGTTTCTATAAAACTACACAACAAATGTAGACTCTAGCTTTAGTTTCTATAAAACTATACCACAAATATAGCCTCTAGTTTTAAGTTTCTATACAACTACACAACAAATGTAGCCTCTAGCTATATGTTCTATAAAACTACAGCAAAAGTGAAGCCCCTAGCGTGTTGCCTCCAACATTCACATCTAAATGCCCAGCATTTAACAAAATTAATGTTAACACCGTCTGACATTGCAACTTGACAGATGCCTTACATTCTGGAATTTCAACTACAGATGGAAAGAAAGTTCGTGGCAAGAAATATGCAGGTGAGAAAACCATGCATTATGAATTAATATGATATAATTCATTATCATCATCATCATCATCATCATCATCATCATCATCATCATCATCATCATCATCATCATCATCATGTCCCTTAGTCCTTGGACCGTTTGGGCGCCACAGATGACATGAAAATTATCCTTCTCCATTCCTCTCTGTCTTCTGCACTACGCATAGCATCGAATAGTTTTAGTCCCGTCCTCTCTTTAAAGTTATCTTCCCATCTTGTTCTCTGTCTTCCTCTTCTTCTCCCTCCTCTATTTGTGCCTGCATGATTTCTTTGGCGATCCCAGGTTTTCTTGTCACGTGGTCATACCATTCAAGTTTGCCCTTTTTTTACAGACACCAGGAGGTCATCGTACTGCCCAATTGCTTGACGAATCCTTTCTTTCACTTGTTCATTTTTGATATGGTCTCTATAGCAGATGCCAAGAATGTTTCTGAAACATCTCATCTCCATCGACTTCATTTTCTTTTCAAGTTCTGCTGTTAATGTCCAGGACTCACAGGCATATAAGAAAATGGAGAGGACTAGTGAGCGCATCAGCTTGATGTTGGTGCTGGGGGCTATATTTTTGTCGTTCCATATTTTCTTGAGCCTCTTGAGTGCTGTTGACCTAATTATCTGAACCTAAAACTGTATGGTGTGTCGTTGGCCTAATCTGACCTAATTCTAGTCACCTGAAGCAAACTGTATTTTGTGTCGTTGACTTAATCTGACCCAAGAGCCACGTTAACTAAAACTGTATTGTGCGTCGTTTCCTCTTCTCGTTGTTGATGTTGGTAGATACCATTACTTGACTATGCGAGGAATCTACATATTAATCTAGCTTAATACACGTTTAGGAAGTAATTTTAAAATGTGTCTGGTTACCGAGCCTCTGAGTCTTGTTTGCCACAGCCACTGCTGAGAAACGCCTCACTGTGACGTGGATATAGAGGCTGCGACGCCTCGGGGCTCTCCTTCATTTCGCTCAACTGTCGCAAATAACCACTAAACATTTAAGAATTAAAATCAAACACATTGCACAACAGACTGTATGCCGCCCTCCAAAATGTGCAATCCAGAGGGCGGATCGCCCCGTACACTTCCTCTTCATAAGACCCATTAGCACATGAAACTCTTCATTACAAAAACATAAATATAATTATGTTAGACGCTTTTGTATGTAAGAGTTTCTGAGCAACAAAGCCATTTTATATATAAGTGAAAATTTATTTAACAAGAACATTTGATACTTCAATTTTAATTCACCGCAAAAATTATCATTACTGCTATTCTAATCTATGCAGCCATATCCGGTTTATTAATACAACTGCTTCTATAGAGGCGCCATGAATTTTTTTGACATATTCTGCATTAGTTCCCGATAAAGCCAGTAGTATCTTGTTTCTACAACAACACAGTTATTATACAAGCTGTCAGACGATGTGCTAACTTCTACAACAACACAGTTATTATACAAGCTGTCAGACGATGTGCTAACTTCTACAACAACACAATTATTATACAAGCTGTCAGACGATGTGCTAACTCCTACAACAACACAGTTATTATACAAGCTGTCAGACGATGTGCTAACATCTACAACAACACGGTATTATACATGCTGTCAGACGATGTACTAACAACCATAACATACTTTTATCCTTGAATAACCGACAGGATCGTTCGATATGTCACCCCACTAGCTGGTTTTAATGGAAATGTGAAATAATGCATATGTATAAGTATTCGTGCATTAAATTAAACGTTTCTATTCAAAGGAACATTTTTTTTTTATTGGAAGTGTGAATAATAATAATTTTTTGCAGTGGATTAAAATTTTAGTACCGAAAACTTAGATGTTAATCTAGAATTAAGTAGTTATATTACCTCGGCTAAACGATCCATTCCCAAGAATCACCCATTCTTAAATGGCTCTATATAAATATTGCTTTACATGGATGAAAGACATTGAAGACAGTGCTAAAAGTACTTAAGTCACAAAATGCACATTTTGAGATAATCAAGCTCAAATTTACTTTTCGTCCATAAAATATGACCATTTTCTTTTTTTTGTCTTTTTTAATTAAGGGCCTAGTGCACATTTTAATGTGTTCAAATTTCTGCAATACACTTGGCTAAACGGTGTAAGAAAAGATCACAGTTTAGATTGATTTTAACAAAAATGTGACTTAAGTACTTTTAGCACTAAGGTCTTCAATTGTTATACAAAAATAATTTTTCCTACATTGATTGCAGATGAGGACAATATGCTTCAGGCATCCGATTCAGAAGGTAAGACGTCCAAACTTGTTGAGTCGGCACTGAATGATAATATCCTGAATGATAATATCCTGAATGACATGCTTGAAAACAACCAAAGACATTGTCTTATTTTGTATGCCTTCATCTTTGACAATTAACTTTGTTTATGTTTTCATATCATCATGATTATTATTAACATGGCTTATGAAGTATGCATTCCTTCAGCTAAAATTAGACTTACATTTATGTTTTTAAAAAAGCAAGGAAAGAAAAGAAGGTCAATCAACACAAAAAAATTTACTAAAAATCTTTACGTGTGAATTAAACACGACACACACATCACGAGCAATGTCGTGCTAACATGAAACGTTTGGATGAGAAAGAATGAGTTGTCCATATTTGATGAGACGTAAAGATGTATCCATATATTACCTTAAGACCATTGATCGCGATATGATGAGTTATCCATGTTACATTAAGACTGTTGAATGAGATGTATTGAGTTATCCACATATTATATTAAGACCATTAGATGCGATGTAATGAGTTATCCATTTGTTACGTTAAGACCCTTTGTTAAGATGTAATGAGTAACCCATATATTACATTGAGACAGTTGTATGAGATGCAATGAGTCATCCATATGTTAACCAAACACCGTTGGGTGAGATGTAATGAGTTATCCGTTATTTACCTAAACACCGTTGGGTGAGATGTAATGAGTTATCCGTTATTTACCTAAACACCGTTGGGTGAGATGCAATGAGTTATCCATATGTTAACCAAACACCGTTGGGTGAGATGTAATGAGTTATCCGTTATTTACCTAAACACCGTTGGGTGAGATGTAATGAGTTATCCATTTGTTAACCAAACACCGTAGGGTGAGATGTAGTGAGCTAGCCCAAGATGACCTAAAGTAATTCCACGTATATTTAATAACAAGATGTCCGATGTTTTTATTGTTTCAGGAAAGTATAGAAGACGTAAATCAAAGTCAGGTAGGTTCCTCGTCAATCCAAGTCAGGTAGGTTCCTCGTCAGTCCAAGTCAGGTAGGTTCCTCGTCAATCCAAGTCAGGTAGGTTCCTCGTCAATCCAAGTCAGGTAGGTTCCTCGTCAATCCAAGTCAGGTAGGTTCCTCGTCAATCCAAGTCAGGTAGATTCCTCGTCAGTCCAAGTCAGGTAGGTTCCTCGTCAGTCCAAGTCAGGTAGGTTCCTCGTCAATCCAAGTCAGGTAGGTTTCTCGTCAGTCCAAGTCAGGTAGGTTCCTCGTCAGTCCAAGTCAGGTAGGTTCCTCGTCAATCCAAGTCAGGTAGGTTCCTCGTCAGTCCAAGTCAGCTAGGTTCCTCGTCAATCAAAGTCAGGTAGGTTCCTCGTCAATCCAACTCAGGTAGGTTCCTATTTGGCTATTGTCAAACTTTGAAACATGTTATCCGTTTTAGTCAGTGGCGTAGCGAGGGTTGATGTCACCCGGTGCGATACACTCATGGTGTCAACTCATGGATTCAACCCCATCCCCACCTCCTCCCTCTTACACGATGCAATTTTTCTTCTTAAAATAAGTCAGTTGACAGAAGAGCCGTCTCAGAAAGTCTTGAATTTCCCATGGTAGATCGTACATAGTTCTTGGAAGCCTTCGTTTTTAAAAGCTCTGCTCACATGAAGACACAGACACACAGATCGTAAGAAACAACTGAAGTCTCAGCAAGCGTATTGGAAGAGATTTTAGGAAGACCCATTCAGCTTTAAATTTAAAAAAAAAAATCAAAAACCTGTCCATGACTTTGTGAAATTCAGTAACAGCTGCCTTTAGGGGTCTTCTAAGCCTTAGTATTTCTTTTTAAGTTCAACTTCTGATAACTCATCATAGAAAGAGGTTATTTTTGGAAAGGACCACAATAACTCCTCTTAACTTGCTGATAGAAGACTTTAGGTTGATAAGCTTAAAACATAGCTGCTACTTCCTTTATCGCTAATGGTCTGATCTAGAGTTCACAAAGAAAGCGACTCCCTAATGTTTTCTTCTCGCAGAGCGAGACCAGCATCTATTAATTGTTCTCCTGTCATTCTCTTCTTAAACCTGAATCTTCTCTGTGCCAAAATTCCGTATTGGTCTGATTTTAAAAGTGACATCGCTTCTCGTGCAGAAACAATCTTAAGGCCTCTAAGTTGGCCATCACTTTATCAATAGTAAAGCCTTTAGTCTTCAGATACTGCTGTGTACGATTAACTTCCTCAAGTAGATCAGCTAATTGGGAAAATTATCAGATAAACGTGAAATCACAGATATCATGTCAAAGATCTTGTGCTGTTTGACAATCATGCTCATATGTTAGGGGGCGGTGCTAGTGACGCATCGGCGAACATATTTATTTTTGAGTATTTTTCTGGGTTTCGATGCGTTCGGTTTCAAAAACAAAAACACAAAATTAAATAAATTAGAATTGATTTTTAAAAGATTTTTAGAAAATGTTGTAAAATATTATATAGTTAACGATACAAATGGGTACACATTTCTTTTTTTAATAGTTAATGTTTTTACCCATTCGATTGCTGTACTTAAAATCAGTTTACCGCATCATAATTGATGTCAATAGAAATATGTATTCGTCCTAATTTAGATAATATAGCTTTCTGTCACTTACGAAAGGTACCAAACACTTCAATCGACGTTGAATCGTGGTCAAAACTGCATTTTCCCTGACCTAATTATAGGGTCACCCTATTTATGACTCACCAAACTTGAACTGTTAATAAAACATGCACTTGGATTGCTAACATGTGTGGAAAATGTGCGTGTGATCGTTTATTCTTTTATGAACTTTGGTTAGACCGAGCTGTGTGTGCTCTGTAATTATGCCATCCGGTGAGGTACCCACCCCCGCAACCCCTGAACTATGCCACTTGTTATAGTTTTACGTATTACTGTCGTAGTTGTTTGTATAATATACGTGGTTGTATGTCACTTTTTCCTTGGTCTTTGACTGCTACAGTGAAAGTCAACTGTAAATTTGACTCTTCGAGTGAGTGAAAGCCAGTCCTTAATTTGATAGGGAAATTCAGCCTTTCAATTGATAGTGAAAGCCAGTCTTTAATTTGACAGGGAAAATAATTATTTAAATTGAAAGTGACAGTGACATTGAGCCTTTAAATTGACCGATGACGTGAGAGTCAGCAGCTGCATTGACAGATGGCGTGACAGTCAGCAGCTGTGTTGACATATGGAGTAAGATTTCCCGGAAATCCAAGGTCACAAAGATTTATATGAAACAAGACACATTTTTTTTTATCTTTCTACAATTACAAAGTCTTTAACCAAACAAATATGTTTCAAAAAAAGAGTATATTTCAACAGTTCGATTGAATGACAACAAGCATGTACATTAACAGACTGGTTGTAGCCGGGGTGTTAATCAATTTGGATTAGCAATCTATTGTCGTCGCCGACCTAGTGGTAGTGGCGAGAAATGTGGATAGCGAACTAAGCATTGTGAACAAAAGAAAAAGTAAATGAGAATGCATCAATCGGCTGTATGTTTTAGTGCATTCACCTAAGCTCAAATACTTATATCAGCTTTTTGATACATTTTTTTTTAAAACTTACACCCCCACCCACCAAGGCAAAAGTCAAAAAGAAGAACAGCAAGAAGAAGAAGAGGAAGGGGATTTTATAATCGACTCCGATGGCCATCAAGGTACGTCACTAAATTTGTATGGTTGATGCACTGTAAATGTTTTTGGGAACTCCCCGTCACGTTTAACATACAAATTCATACACGATCTCACGTATTGAAACCTTTTGTGTCGCAGAACAAGGAAACGCATGTAGCGTGTTTGTTGATCGAAGCTTAAAGACTGCGTGAAACTACAACAGCAAATATACCAACATAAAAAAGTAGATTCTCCAGCAAGATGATTGGCCCGGTTGGCAGTCCAACTTCTATATGTAATTTATGATTATATTTTATGAAGTTAGGATTGAGGATTTCAGCAAATAAATTTATTTTGAAAAGAAAACACACACACACAAAAAAAACAACCTGCTACTTTTATTTAAAACAATCTTATCGAGGAGTGATTTTAGAGTAGTTAAAAGGTATTAAATTTAATTGGATAATTTAATTACTCCAATTTGTATTTTAACACTTACATTCTTTCGTTGGATTTTCATTTCATCGTCTCCCTATGTTTTAGCGCAATTTAAATATCGCCTTTATTTATCTCAATTTTTTAGTGCTTATTAAAATAACATATTTTATTTTCTCCCTATGCTTCTAGTGCTATTAAAATATCGTTTTAACTCTCATTTTTTAGTGAGTTTAACGAAAACCCCCAGTGGTCACTATATTGATGACAGTGGCATCCCAGGTCAGTAATTAACTTCAATTCCCCTTAAGGACTACGAAACGATAAGAAATAGCTTAGTTATGACCAAGGGGAGAGTAATTCTGTTACTAATTTCATGTAAATTTTATAACATGTTCACGTCTGCATATTTACCTCTTCTAATTCCTCTCCATCTTTGCTCAGCTAAACTCAAGATAACCCCCAGCGGGAGGATGGTAACTGAAGATGGCAGAAGAGGTAAGTCAATAAAAAACAACAACCGATTGTCTTAAGTGGAATATGTTAACATGAAACAAAATCAAATCGTGCGATTTCTATCTGTACTGTTTTAAAATTAGGTGTATACCAAAACATGTGTGCATTATTATCTCTGCTATCATACGTCACATTAACTTCTCTTTTTCTCAGTGATATTTCACAGAAAACCAGCGGTGCCAAAAGGCAAGTAACTTCAGTTTACATGTAGATTCAAATAATTTTTTAATTGTTATTTCCCTTCAGAAACCTGATCTTATTTATTAATTTAAAAAAAAAAAGTTACTTTGACCCTGCAATAAAAGTAATGATCTTAACAATTAATCATTTATATGAATTTATGTACATACGTTTTTGGGGATTTATCCAAACTACGATAAGAAAAACAGAGCAACATATTGAATACAATAACTTCATTAAATTAAGAACAATTTAAAGTTAATTTTTATTTACAACAAAACTTCTAGAAAAATATTTGTTTATTGTATTTGTCTAAGTGACTTGAGTCTCAATACATTAGCAAGCCTTAAAAGTTCGTCCACTACGTTTAAAAAAAAACATTAACAAATATATTTAATAATTTAATTTAATATATTGAATACATTCAAGATAATCGTTTCCCAACGATGCCAGGCAAAACGGAAA
Source organism: Omphiscola glabra (assembly GCA_964017045.1). NCBI lineage: Eukaryota > Metazoa > Mollusca > Gastropoda > Lymnaeidae > Omphiscola > Omphiscola glabra. Next base: position 25,268,475 of record OZ024810.1, on the reverse strand, counting down.
ATACATAGGGAATATCCTCTTGCAGAAGAAGTCAGGGTTAAAAATTACTTATGGTTTAAGATTACAACGCATTGACTTAATTCTTCAACTGCATCAACAGGAAAGTTTTACTGGAAGACAGCAGATGGGAGGTTTATTGACGCAGATGGCAATGAAGGTGAGGCGATAGCCAGCTCAATTCATAAAAGTCCTCTTTAATTGTGGGTTGTTGTATCGCTCCTGTCACAAACAAGGAGAACTAACCGAAGAGTCATTCATAAATATAGTTTAATATCAGAAATATTTTTTTAAAATGTCTTTTAATCTATATTTGTACTATATAATTTAAAAAAAAAATGTATTACCTATTTCCCATGATTTATCTTCTAATAAACAAATCGTTATGTAAAAATAAAAATGACCAACCAACTAAAAAAGCAGTGGCTTAGCTAGGGCTGGGCTTCCACGACTGATTTCTTCTTGTTAAAATGATTTTACAGTATTACTATGACAAGAAAATATATAAGTTAATAAAAGGCCACGATTTAATTGTATTTACGACATTGATCAAAATCAGAATACTTCACAGCATTACTTACAAATGATTGTAGATCCAGTCAGAAAGCATTTTCTGTGCAATGGTGGATCGTAAATAGTTCTTGATAAGTCTTAATTTTAAAATGCTTCGCTCACATGAATACACAGACACACATATCGTAAGAAACAATTGAAGGCTTAGCGAGGATATTGAAAGAGATTCTAAAAAGTCCCATTCAGTTATGAATTTCAAAACATCAAATATTGACTAATCCATGAATTTTTGAAATTCAATAGCAGCGGCCTGTGGGTGTTTTCTAAGCCTTGGCATTTCTTTTAAAAGTTAATCTTTTGATAACTCATCACAGAAAGAGATTCATTTTGACGGACACCAAAAACTCTTTTTCCCTTGCTGATAGTAGACTCTTGGGTTGAACAGCGCAAAACTTAGCTACCGCTTCCTTGATCGCTGATGATCTGATCTGGGGTTCAGAGTCCAACCTCTGTTAATTGGTCTCCTGACATTCTTTTCTTAAACCTGAATCTTCTCTCTATTGAAATTATATATAGGTCTGATTTTAAAAGTGACTTTTCAATAGCATATGCCACCAAGTGACAGCACTTCTCGTACAGAAACAGTCAAAAGGCCTCAAGATTGGTCACCACTTTGTCAAGATTAAAGCCTTTAGTCTGCAGATACTGTTGTGTAAGGTTAACTTCCTCAAGTAGGTCTGCCCAAAGGTAACGGTAGCAGATAAATGTGAAATCACAGACAGCATGTACAAGACGTTGTGCTGTATGACCCACCTGCTCAAATGATAAGGGGCGCTGCTAGTGACGAATCGGCGAAAATATATATTTTTTTGAGTATTTCTAGTAAATTGATACATTTGGTTTCAAAAAACGTTTTTTTACTTCAAAATTTAAATTAATTATTAAAAGATATGAGAAAAGTGTGCATAAAAATAAATTGTAAACCCTAGAAATGAGTTAAAAGTCAGTTTTAAAATGTTTTTAATTTTTACCCATTCGATTGATGCACTTAGAATCGCCTTACCACATCGAAATTGGTATCAATCGAAAACGTTATGTCTCAGGAATTAGATATATATATAGCTTCCTATCACTTTCGAAAGCTACCGAAAACTTCAATCGGCGTTTAATCATGATAAAAACTGTGTTTTTCTGACTAAATTATAGGTTCACTTTATTTCTTAACTCTAAATAAAGCACTCAATTGGTTTGGTATACATGTGTGTACAATTTACGTGGGATCGATTTTCCTGTAATGACATTGCATTAGACCGATCAGTGTGTGCTCTGTACGTATGCATTTTTTTCCATTTGGTGTCACTCCCTGGGATGGTGTTACCCGGTGCGTTTCGTACCCCGCGCACCCCACTTGCTATGCCACTGTATTAAAGTAATTTCCTTTTTGGCTGCTTGCCTGCCCGTCTATGTGTCTGTTCTGTCTGACTATTCATATTCTCCATGGAGACTGAGATCTTAGGTCCCTTGACGAAATGTCATCAAGTTCCCCTGCAATTAAAATGAACTTATACATTCCAGAACCTACGATATATTTCACTCTTAAGGTAAAATTTGTGAATTCATGAACATTATTAATATCATTTACAGGTCATTTCCATAAATCACCGAGTGGAAGATTTGTCAACGAAGAAGACAGAACAGGTAGGTTTTAATTTACTAGCTAAATCGATATATCCAGGCTTTCCTCAAATCTTTCGAGTCACGGCACCCTTGCGGCATTTTTTCACACTTGCTGCATAATGGGGTTCCAGGGGCTCCCTCGGTGGATCCTGTGTTTCCAATGGCACCCTTGAGGCCTTTTGTTTCACAAGGCACGCTTGCTGCATCTTGCGTTTCCCATGACACCCTGTGTTGGACAAGGCACTCTGTTTTTCACAAGGCACCCTTGCAGAATCCTGTGTTTCAAAAGGCACTCTTTCGGCACCCTGTGTTTCCCATGGAACCCTTGCTACACTCTGTGTTTCCGATGACAAGCTCCCTATTTGTCTAAATATAACAAATGCACGTAACTTTTTGTCATCAGTGTGGTGCGCTCCTATTTAAAAAGATCGCTTTTGGTCAATATAAAATTAGAAATGAAACTGCGATCGGAATTTTTTCAACTTCTGAAATGAAACAAAAGTGTGGCCAACCAAGTCGTCTAAGAATCAGCACAATAAGCCGTTGTGCCACAATCACTGACGTTGTGTTCATGTCACGCTCAACAGTTTTAAGTCAAATATGTATTGAGACTTTAAGAATGATTAGGATAAGAACTGAATGAGGATTGCTCTTAGGCAACATTTTGAGCATTGTAGGCAAAGAAATGTAAACACAATTGAAACTCGGCCTCGACTTTTTACCTTTCAAATGTCTATCTGAAATGTTTACCTTAATATTTAGCCTTCATCGTTTACCTTCTTAAATTTTATCTATTACTGTAATCTTTTATCTTAATCTATTACATTAATCTTGTACTTTAATCTTTTACCACAGTCTTTTACCTTGATATGTTAACTTAACCTGTTACCTTAATCTTTTGCGTTCATTTTTTACCTTATTCTATCATCTTAATCTTCAGCCGTACTCTTTTACCTATTACCTTAATATTTTGCCGTTATCTTTTACCCTAATCTTTTACCTTGAACTGTTACCTTAACCTTTTACATTAATATATTACCTTAATCTTTTACCTTAATCCTTTGCCTTCATCTTGTACCTCAATCGTTTACTTCTTCTTATATATATTAAGGGCCCACGATCAATTTATTGATCAATATGGCTCCTATGAATGTAGATGGGATTTGCAATGTCTCTGTGCCTGGTGTTGATGAGGATATTTCACTGGTTACAAGAGTAACTGTTTGAGGGTATCATGCACTAGGAGTTGGAAGGCCTGAGGCAATAGACGCAAATGAGTCAAGTGTTGTCACCTCAACTGTTCCTTTTGGAAGCTTGTTCCAGTCCCTGATTGTCTTTGGTAGGAATGAGAAGTTCATATACTGGCTTCTCGCTGGTATGAGCCGGAACTGCCGGTCATGGCCTCGTCTTTGTCTATGGGGGAGAGGGACGAGTTTCTGTTTAATGCCAGAACAGTGGACTAGCCCATTATTTATCTTGTAAATCATGGAGAGCCTGGACTGTCGTCGTCGTTCCTCCAATAGTGACCAGCCCAGTGTTTCCAGCATGCTGCCAACACTAGAGGTATTTCTGTAGCGGTTCAGGAAAAAGCGTGTTGCCCGTCGCTGTTCTGCCTCCAAACTGTCGATGCTCTTCTGAGTGAATGGGTCCCAGACCGAAGATGCATAATCTAAAAGCGGCCGGACAAAGGCTTGTTTCCTTGGTTGCACACATTGTTAATATGCTCGTCCCAGCGGACCTCTCTCTGAATGGTAACACCCACATACCTTACGGAGGAAACTGACTCAAGCAAATGACCACGCAATTCATAGTGGTAGCGTAGAGGAGTACAACTTCTAGAGACTGACAGTGTCTGGCACTTGGCCGGATGAAATTCCATGTCCCAGCTCGCCTCCCACTCAGCTAATCGATTGAGATCCTCTTGTAGCCGGTCCTGGTCAGATCTGTTGGTGATCGTCCTATATACGGTTGTGTCATCTGCGAACAGTCTTGCGTGGGATGTCAGTTTCTCTGGTAGGTCATTGATATATTCTAGGAACAAACAGGGGCCTAGCACCGAGCCCTGGGGGACCCCTGACTTAACATTGACAAAGGACGAGCTTGCACCGTCCACCACTACTGCTTGACATCGGTTGTTGAGGAAGGTAGAGATCCATGTTATAGTAATACCTTGGATCCCAAATCTCTGAAGTTTGTGTAGAAGCAAACTATGATTGACACGGTCAAAGGCCTTCGAGAAGTCCATCACCAGCACATCAGTTTGCTTGCTGTTTTCTAGATTTGTCATCAAGTCTTCAACAAACTCAAGGAGCTGGGTCTCACATGATCTATTGACTCTGAAGCCATGCTGACAGTCATTGAGTATATTTTTGCTTTCAAGATGCTTCATGACTGCGCTTACAATTATGTGCTCCAATAGTTTGCATACTATGCTGGTGAGGGATATCGGACGATAATTGGCAGTGTCAGAATGCTCCCCTTTCTTGAAGACTGGAGTGACATGCGCTGTTCTCCAGTCTGCTGGAACATTGCCAGAGCACAACGATGATTGGAAGAGGATTGTCAGTGCAGGAGCGATTTCTTTGGCCATTTCTTTGAGCACTCGTGGTTTTATACTGTCAGGACCACATGCTTTGTATGGGTTAATGGTTTTCAGGAGGGCAAGCACCCCCTGTCCTGAAATCTGAATATCTTCCATGACGGGGTAGGCTGTGTTCATCATGTTGGTTTTTAGATGGAACTCAGCCTATGAGTACTCTCTGCCGTCACCAAAGACCGACTGGAACTGCTGATTGAGTATATCAGCCTGTGTTTTTTGGGTCAGATGACAAATGGCCATCCCATCTCAAGGGGGAAACTCCAACGTTTGAGGACTTTTGGTGCTTCATATAGCTCCAGAAGCGCTTGTTCTTGACACCATTGGTCGGAGTGTCTTCCTCTGAGAAAATGCCGTTCAGGTAGTTCCAATACGATCTGCGCAGTAAGCGTTGGATGGTTCGGTGGAGTCTCAGTACCTCCTCTCTCAGTTCAACGGAGCCATTGTTCTTCAATCGCTTGTATTGGCGGTCTCTCTTGTGGATTAACCCACGAATTTCAGCCGTGACCCATGGCTAATTTATCTTAGGTTTGGTGGTCTTGTGGGGTATATATTTATTCACTGCATCAGTGTTTGTTGTATTAAACTTCACCCACAGCCCTTCTGTTGTCGCTGATCCCTGAATCGCCTGCATGCCTGAGCTCAGTTCTGTCGTTACAACTCTCAGGCCATCCCAGTCTGCCTTGGCATAAATTGGGATTTCTCGTATGACCTGCTTCTTTTTTAGGGTATTAACCTGAAATTCACAATATGGTATGCAGTGGTCTGAAATCCCGGGGATGACCTCAACTTTTGGGATGAGATGGGGACAGTTGGTGAGGAGTAGGTCAAGAGTGTTTCCCCCCTTGTGGGTTCTTTAACCAACTGTTCCAGACCATGGTTGTTAATCATCTTCATGAATTCTGAGTGTAGGACAGAGTATGTTGACTTGGGCTTCAAGGCAGGAATCTTTATTGTTTAACCTAAATCGGTTACCTAAAACCTTTATCTTAATCTTTTTCCTTACATTTGAGAAGTTAAGGTCTAAGTAAAGATGAAATGAGTATATAAAAAAAAAAACTTTTGTGAAGAGGATTGGTTCTTCGGGATGACAAGATTACTACAATATGAATAGGCTTTCATACGGGTCAGTTCTTGAGATTGTGGATTCAATCTTTCACCAGGTAATGTGGTCGGTAAATGTTCAATCATGAGCTAGCGACGTTACCATGAGTCTACAGCGTTTCCTTATTATTTTACAGGAAGGTTTAAGCGAGGGTCTGACGACAGTTACTTTTTTCAATATGATATAGGTAAGTACACTATTGTATAGTTCGTCAGGTGAGTACACTACTGTATAGCTCGTCAGTGGGAATACGCCGGCAACAGCCTTAATGATCGTATAGGCTAATTGTGAATTTGTCTGTGGTTGCGCAGATGAACCATGGGGCCGATGCTGGCACGAAATGGTCTTGTTAAATAGGTGCAGGTTACACTACTACAGACCTTACGTGAGAGAAGTTGTAGGTTTTGTTAGCCACGGATAGGAGAGAGGAGGTAAGTAGGAGCAGTTATAGGATATGGGGGTCGTTCGTAAATCACGTCAAGCAAACAAAATGACCTTTTCAGACCCCCCACCAGCAACGAAGTGTCAGAAATTCTCTCTCCCCCCTCCCCCCCAGTATCACGTCACACCTAAAAAAGTTTAAATATACATAAACTTTTCATATCTAAACTAAGATTTTATTGTATTCTTTAACTTTTTTCCATAATGGATTATGATGTAGTATTGATGTAGTATTGATGTAGTATTGATGTAGTATTGTTGTAGTATTGTTGTAGTATTGTTGTAGTATTGTTAGAAAGCTGTGACGTGAAACAACGACACCCGCAAGCCGAATGTAAAATGGCCTAAACAGTTTTGCGTCATTTTTCGATATGCGCAATAGGCGTGAGTGATTGAGTTTCATAGTACCTATAATCATCATCAGGTCCCGTAGTCCTTCGACTATTCTTCTCCATTCCTCTCGGTCTTCTGCCCTACGAATCGCATCGCCTAGTTTTAATCCCGTCCATTCTTTGATATTATCTTCCCATCTTTTTCTTTGTCTTCCTCTTCTTCTCCCTGTACCTATAATACCTGAGGCAATTTCGACCTCAAATTATTGGTTTTTTTTTAAATTAATTAAATAAAAATTGTTCAAAATAAGAAAAGTTTAAAATTTTAAATAAACGTGACGTCGCATATTTTTGACACCCTCCCCCCTGTCACAAAGTGTCACAAATTCTCGAGCCCGCTCCTCCCTGAGCGTGACGTAATTTGAGAACGACCCATATTCTGTTTCGTTTCGACAAAGGCTTATTTTATAAAAACACAATTTAAGAAGAGAAAAACATTTCGAAGTAATGTACGACGCTTAACTAGGAGAACAACTGCATTACTTTAGATCAGCGGGGTTCTCAACCTGTGGGTCACGACCCATTTTCCAGGGGTCGCCTAAGACCATCGGAAAACATATATACTCTACAGTTATGAAGTAGCAACCAAAATAATTGTGCGCTTGGGGGTCGCCACAACACGAGGAACTGTATTAAAGGGTCGCGGCAATAGAAAGGTTGAGAACCACCGCCTTAGATGGACTAACATCTGAGATGTCATGTTTTTGTTTTGTTTTTTCCCAGACAAATCTATCCGACGAAGTAGTGAGAGCTCTCGGAGATCTTCTCTAGCCCATAGAGGTAATGTTTAAACTATAGTTTTAGTTTTGTCGTTGATTCAGAATTACTCAGCCGTAAATGTTTTACATTTGTAATGCACCATTTGTGTTACCTTTATTGCTAGTATCGAAAGATGGAGACCGACTTTGTAGAAGTTTACGTTGAAAGTGTTCAATCTGCTGAGTGGGCGTCCATTGCATTCTGCTGTGAGAGTATCTATCACATCTGCTGAGAGAGTATCTATCACATCAGCTTAGAGAGTATCTATCACATCTGCTGAGAGAGTATCTATCAAATCTGCTGTGAGAGTATCTATTGCATTCTGCTGTGAGAGTATCTATCACATCTGCTGAGAGAGTATCTATCACATCTTCTGTGAGAGTATCTATTGCATTCTGCTGTGAGAGTATATATCACATCTGCTGTGAGAGTATCTATTGCATTCTGCTGTGAGAGTATCTATCACATCTGCTAAGAGAGTATCTATCACATCTGCTGTGAGAGTATCTATCACATCTGCTGTGAGAGCATCTATTGCATTCTGCTGTGAGAGTATATCACATCTGCTGTGAGAGCATCTATTGCATTCTGCTGTGAGAGTATCTATTGCATTCTGCTGTGAGATTATCTATCATATTCTGCTGTGAGAGTATCTATCAAATTCTGCTGTGAGTATCAATCGTTTCTTAAAAAATCTTCCCCTAACATGAAGCTACAAGCAATGACATCTGTCATGGCTTTGATAGTATCAAAATTCCTATAAAATAGAATGTTTCAAACTAGAGATAAATGGCTGAAAACAGTTTCATCTTTATTGTTGTTTTCTTCACTAACTGTGTGGGTGTGTGAGTGAGAGACCTTTAGTGTTGTTTTGTTCCATGTGTGGGTGTGTGAGTGAGAGACCTTCAGTGTTCTTTTCTTCCCTGACTCTGTGGGTGTGTGATTGAGAGCTCAATCGCTCTCTAGGGCCATAACACTATATTACGTTTTGGAATTCACAAATTATAGAGCTGAATCTTCGCTCTTGACTGGTGAAATCGGAGGTAAGAATAGCCAATCACCCAAAGAATAGCCAATCACCCATAGAATAGCCAATCAACCAAAGAATAGCCAATCACCCAAATAATAGCAAAATCACCCAAAGAATAGCCAATCACCCAAAGAATAGCCAATCACCCATAGAATAGCCAATCACCCATAGAATAGCCAATCACCCATAGAATAGCCAATCACCCATAGAATAGCCAATCAACCAAAGAATAGCAAATCACCCATAGAATAGCCAATCACCCAAATAATAGCAAAATCACCCATAGAATAGCCAATCAACCAAAGAATAGCCAATCACCCATAGAATAGCCAATCACCCATAGAATAGCCAATCACCCATAGAATAGCCAATCACCCATAGAATAGCCAATCACCCAAATAATAGCAAAATCACCCAACGAATAGCCAATCACCCAAAGAATAGCCAATCACCCATAGAATAGCCAATCAACCAAAGAATAGCCAATCAACCAAAGAATAGCCAATCAACCAAAGAATAGCAAATCACCCAAAGAATAGCCAATCACCCAAAGAATAGCCAATCACCCATAGAATAGCCAATCACCCATAGAATAGCCAATCAACCAAAGAATAGCAAATCACCCAAAGAATAGCCAATCACCCAAAGAATAGCCAATCACCCATAGAATAGCCAATCAACTAAATAATAACCAAATCACCCAAAGAATAGCCAATCACCATTAGAATAGCCAATCAACCAAAGAATAGCAAATCACCCAAAGAATAGCCAATCACCCAAAGAATAGCCAATCACCCATAGAATAGCCAATCAACCAAATAATAGCCAAATCACCCAAAGAATAGCCAAATCACCCAAAGAATAGCCAAATCACCCAAAGAATAGCCAATCACCCAAAGAATAGCCAATCACCCATAGAATAGCCAATCAACCAAATAATAGCCAAATCACCCAAAGAATAGCCAATCAACCATAGAATAGCCAATCAACCAAATAATAGCCAAATCACCCAAAGAATAGCCAAATCACCCAAAGAATAGCCAAATCACCCAAAGAATAGCTAATCACCCAAAGAATAGCCAAATCACCCAAAGTATAGCCAAATCACCCAGAGAATAGCCAAATAATAGCTAATCACCCAAAGCATAGCCAATCACCCAAAGTATAGCCAAATCACCCAAAGCATAGCCAAATCACCCAAAGAATAGCCAAATAATAGCTAATCACCCAAAGCATAGCCAATCACCCAAAGTATAGCCAAATCACCCAAAGAATAGCCAAATCACCCAAAGTATATCCAAATCACCCAAAGAATAGCCAAATCACCCAAAGAATAGCCAAATCACCCAAAGTATATCCAAATCACCCAAAGAATAGCCAAATAATAGCTAATCACCCAAAGTATAGCCAAATCACCCAAAGCATAGCCAAATCACCCAAAGAATAGCCAAATCACCCAAAGAATAGCCAAATAATAGCTAATCACCCAAAGCATAGCCAATCACCCAAAGTATAGCCAAATCACCCAAAGTATAGCCAAATCACCCAAAGAATAGCCAAATCACCCAAAGAATAGCCAAATAATAGCTAATCACCCAAAGCATAGCTAATCACCCAAAGTATAGCCAAATCACCCAAAGTATAGCCAAATCACCCAAAGAATAGCCAAATCACCCAAAGAATAGCCAAATAATAGCTAATCACCCAAAGCATAGCCAATCACCCAAAGAATAGTGAATCACTCAAAGAATAGCCAATCACCCAAAGAATAATCAATCACCCAAAGAATAATCAATCACCCAAAGAATGGCCAATCAACCAAATACTTCTTTTGATTTTGGGCCCTGAACATAAGATCCCCCCAGGTAGTCTTCTAAATTGTGTGCTGCGTATGCATCAATTCCATTTACTCTGTCAATGGAAAGAAAAAGAAATAAATTACCAGAGCAGTGTTCGCAAAAGATGGATAAAGATGGATGTATACAACCAGGAATTGTGTATTCTATATAGGGATCCACTACTAATGCCAAATGACAGAGGAGTAAGAAGGTACATCACCAAAACCCCAGAGGAAAACGGCTTAAAGGCAGACCTATGCTTAAATTGATGGATGATGTGGAACAATTTCTAGAGCAGACGGGAATCCAAGCATGGAAAAGAAAAGCATTAGTTTGGTCTGAGTGGAAGGAAGTGGTGAGGCAGGCCTTAACCCTGCACGGGCAGTAGCGCCACGGGGATAAACTGATGGTTCAACTTGATTCGTTTTTTTTTTAAAGATCCACATTTGATGGCTTAACTCGTTTTGTTTGTTTGTTCCAGAACGCCTTACGAAGACTACTAGTGGGCGGTTTGTGGATCAGGACGGGAAAGAAAGTAAGTAGTTAACTAAATGCGGCACCCGAAGTGAAGCCAGCGTACCAACAGCCGCTAGCAAGTACATATGGACAGACACTACCAAGTATAATATATGAACTGACACAAAAAAGAATACATGGACGGAGGCTAACAAGTATATATTGACAAACACTAGGAAGAATATGCATGGACAACACTACCAAGTATATATGGACAGACACTGCCAGGTATATATGGACAGACACTATCAAGTATATATGGACAGACACTATCAAGTATATATGGACAGACACTAGCAAATATATATGAAAAAAAGACGCTAACATATAGACAGAAACTAGCAAGTATATATGGACAGACACTATCAATTATATATGGCAAGACACTAACCAGTAGGCTATATATTGTCAGACTAAAACAAGTTTATTTGGACATAGGCTAACATGTATATATGGACAGAAACTAACCAGTATATATTGACAGAGTTTATCAAGTATAAGTATATATGAACAGGCCCTACCAAATATATATGGACAGACACTATCAATTACATATGGATAAACAATTAGAAGTATATATACACTATTACGTTTAATTGACTGACACTAACGAATATTTAGGGACAGACATTGTCAATAATTGCCAAATCTTGTCAAACTGTAATATCCATTCCAAAATACCTAGCGTGCCCTGAGGCACTGTGCACGTAGTAGCTTATTTTGTGCATTATTATTATTTATTTTTTTTTGCTGGCATCCGTCCGTCACAATGTGACGATGGTGTGGAATTCGCAGGACGAAATCAACAAGGCCTGGGATTATTCTTCTAGGTTCCCAACAGGAATTCGCCTCTCTCTACGCCGCTGGTTAGCCCTAAGGGAACATCATATGGATGATACAGCTTGGCACCAGTGGCGTCGCAGGAGTTGCCGGAATGTTTTATTGTATTCTTCTCTTAGATGTTTCCTTCTCTTAGATGAGTTGCCGTCCAAGGTTAACGAGTCCCATCCACCCGGGGTGCTGGTGGTGTTTGTGCTTGACTGGGCTTGTGACCATCAACTTGAGATTTTCTCAGTTTAGACTACTCGGCAACCCAGCACCCTTTGTGCATTATTACCTTGTATCTTTATGTGCATTATTACAAGTATGCAAGTTGTTTATGTTTGTGCAATATTGCAATGGAGTAAAGCATATGCAAAACCATAAAATATATTGGTCTGTTGAGGACGTCTCAGTGTACTTTGTCTTGCCACACTTAAGGCGTTGTAACAGTAATTTACACTCACCGATTGTGTCCTTCAATTAAAATACAGCTCAAGGGCCGTTCCGTAGAACATCCAGCGGGTCTATTGTGGACGGGAAAGGAAGAAAAGGTAAGACGTGAGTTCAATAAATGTGACTCATTGCTGGCACAGGCGTAGCCAGATTGGAACAATGGGAAAACGCGGTCAGCCCCCATTTAGACAAAGACTGCTTACACTTGTAAATTCAACCTCGAGTTTAATACAAGACCAGGTCTTTCAGTTGAATTTAAACTCTAAGCTTGGAAAAAAAAGATGGGGCGTCAGGTTTTAAGCAGTTGCAGTGTATACTTTCTTTCCCCTGAAAGACACTTTAGCTTTATAACATTGTTTTAAATACATAGGGCTTCCTTTAACCATTTAGTCACAAGTCGTTGCTATTTTAAAGAACGGAATCGCTTATAATATAACGCAGACAATCAAAGTTATTTTAATATATCTTTTTTTTTTTTTACAGTTCCACTCGTCCTTTGTTTTAAATCTAAGAAAATAACATTTTGAGCTGCCTATTAGAACAAATTTTGTTTGAATCTTTTCAGGCAGATTTAGGTTGTCGTCGAGTGGTTTCTACTACTTTGACGCGAGCATGCCAGGCAAGAACTCCCACAGTGAAGATTCAACTCATCCAGATAAAAGGAGCTCGAGGCGCTGGTCTTTTCTGAGGACCTTTGCTGTCACTAGCTCGTAGAAATTACCCTCTGCAGCCTGTCGGTCCCCATGCATACCCACCACACCCCATCCCCTGCCATGACACACAAAACAGCTCCGACTCCGAGAAACATGACGGCTCGAATTTTTACGACAGTCTTATTAAGCACGGCCATGAAGCCATAACTAGTCTGAGGCGTAGCGTAGGGGGGAGGGCAGGGGGGTACAGATGTCCCCGGGCGCCAGCTAGTTAGGGACGCCAAAATGTGCTTTGGTTTTATTTTATTGATGAAAATAATGGGTTTGAGAGTTGAAAAAAGGAAAAGAGGGCGCTTTAAAATAAATCTTGTTCCCGGGCGCGAATCTTGTCCCCGGGCGCCAAACACTCTAGCTACGCCACTGTAACTAGTTCATGAGCTTATATGCCATCATGTTTTTTTGTATTGCCCCGAATACGATGTATATTAAAAGAATATATAATCTAAAAATATGCATCTCAACACAACAGACCTGTTCCTCGTAATTATCGTTTCATTTTCTCATAGTCATTTTAAGAAGGTGTTATTTAAAAAAAAAGAAAGAAAAAAGTGTTACTGACTACTATTAGTTGCAGTTGACGTTCAGTAAATATGTGGAAATTAAAGTAAAAATCTTGTAAAAGCTCCAGATTATAGATATAGATTGAGTATTAACGAATATATATGCATAAAGTCATGGTTAAATAAATATACTTCTAATTTTATGTCATTAAGTTTCACGTAGGAAATATTTTAAAAAAACGTCTCTTAGTACTTAATAATTCAATTTTTTGGTTGTAAGCCCTAGATGTAAGTCCTAGTTGTAAGCCCTAGATGTAAGTCCTAGTTGTAAGCCCTAGATGTAAGTCCTAGTTGTAAGATATACACCTCTGTTCAACCACTATCTTTGCCCCACCCCCCTCACTAGCGATAATCCACATTAGTGCGCCCCCCCCCCCTTTTTCCATTTTCATTATTAAACTTTTATAAGCCACACAGTTAAAAAATATATTTACTAAAAACAAAAATAAAAAAATTCTAAGCATTTTTAGATTTTTATTTTTTTTAACATCGTTTTCAGCTGCGCAGCGTCGAAAACCCTTGGGAAGTTTGCTCCCCGACAGCGGCAAGTGAAATATTTCATAGTTTAGACCTGGAGTTATTTGAACATCCGTAGCAAGAACTTATGGATGCACGTTTTACTCTTTGATACACTTGTCCTCTGCACCATTTTTTTTCTTCGGTGATCTATGTCAATGTTTATTTGATTAAGTACATGCAGTCAAGGAATGTCTATAAAGTTTGAAGAGTCTGTTCTTATATGTCAAGAATTTAAAAAAAAAATGTTTTCTCCGTTGTATAACTTATCTGATTCTGAAATATGACTATTTTCCAAAGATAGTCATTTCACTTGAAAGAAAGAAAAAAAAATGCTTCTGTTTTATTAAAAGGAGACATGATTTTGGTAATTTTCAGATTTATTCCAAAGAACAAAGAGTGGACGCTTTCTGGATGCCGATGGCAAGGAAGGTGAATATTTTCATTTTGTTACTACGTTACCCAAATAACTTTTCCTTTCTTTATTCTTTTTTTAAAAACAAAAACCTATCAAACTCATGCCAAATATTTAGAGATTTTTTTGAAATGACTATAAAAAAAAAATAATAATTTAAAAGACTACAATAGAAGAATTCAAGCGGCATCCTTCTCGTTGCTGAAAAAGTCTACAATTGAAGAATTCAAGCGGCATTCTTGTAGCTGCTGAAAAAGTCTACAATTGAAGAATTCAAGCGGCATGCTTGTAGCTGCTGAAAAAGTCAGTGATCATCCATTTTAACAAGCTTGATTCATTGATACTCCTATGTGCTTCAATTCATTACAACTTTAGTGCTAGACTTATCGATTTCTAGTGCCACTACTGTACTTAGCTCCCGTTTCATTAATTACAATCGATTGATATTTTTTCTTTCAAAACATGATATTATCGGGAGCTAACTAATTAAAGGATCGATATTTTGTGGTAAACAACAAATATGGAGTAATCAATTTAGAAACATTACATTCGATTACTTTATCTAGGAAAGTATCGATTAACACCCGATGGCAGATACGTGGACGAATTTGGAAACGAAGGTAAAACGTAAATTCTCCTCATGATGCCTTTTTAAAAATCAGTTTCTAATAAAAGTATGCTTTCAAGTTTTGTAAAGTTAATTGTTGTTTTACGCTAACACATGTATGAGTTGGTAGCTGTTGTATAACGCTAACACGTGTATTAGCTGTTAGCTACAACGTACACTTAGCTCCAGACAAAAAGGGGTAAAAACTTTGTTAAACATAGTGCTGATAATTAGATGGTGGTCTTAAGTTCAATCTCCACCAAAGGCAAGACAAGGAAAAAAAGGGTGGGGCTGTAACCTTGAAAAAACAATACATACAAGACACGCACTTTAAAAGAATCCCAAATGAGTGCCTTACCCCCTCTTTTCCCGCTCGCAAACGCAATTTTTTTCACTCTCCCGAGCCCCTGAACTATATTAATTTTTCTAATGCCACAACCGCTTATATACCGCAGATTTATTTCACCAACTATTTCACTAAAAGAAAAGAAAATCTTATGCACCAAACGCACTTGCGATATATTTTTTAAAGAATCTGATTTAGCGAAGTATTCGGAGTTTTCCTTCACGTTTCCCTTGAAAAATAGGAAAACATAATTTTTTCTTTGGAGGTTGGGGGTGGCGGGGTGGAATTGAGGGGGTGGCGATGAGGCTGAAAATTTGAAAGAATGTATTGTCAGCAGCAATGGGTCTATATGCCAAGGTTCAGCTCGATAGGCTGACTGGAAGTGGGTCAATTGGCCTTCCGAAGATTTAGCCAGCTACCCATGAAGAAACGCGAAGTTAATATAAAGAATTTTTTAAAAAACAACAATATAACTAACTCGGTATGATGTTGTCTTTGACTTAGTTTCTGAAGAGGAAGTCCTGAGGTACTACAGAGATGGTGACTTACCCAAAGTCGATCCCAGGGCCTACTCTCTGGCCAATGCGTTATACAGTCTGAGCGCTGAGGTACTTGTGACCGTTATGGTATAAAAGTTGGATTGAGGAGGCTAAGCCTTTTAAAAGGGAAAAAAGTATAGTCAAGTAATAGCTGATATTAATAAAAAGTATAACAAATATTTTCCATTAGAAAAGTAGGCATAACAACGTAATGCGTAGCTTTTAACATGAATTCATCTGAAGTTTTCAAAATGTCCATTGTATAAGTGAATTAAGAGTTTATACCAACAGAAAGTAGCACAACGCTGGGTTTCTATACCTTCACATGGCCCTGTATTTTAAATAGATTTAATGATTAACTTTCAAATGATACATCGCATTGAGAGAAAATAATAGACTCAATACATGGCCTTATTTTTACGTGTCAAAAAATTTGGGCAGCATTAATTTGTAGAGATTTATTTATAATTTGTTTGATTCTCTATGTAATTCCCACTATTTTACTCACAGTTATGATCAGAGCCTCACAAAAATGTGGGGGTGGTAGTGGTTGGGGGGTTGAAGTGGCATGAAGGGGCACTTTTCAGGGCTCCACCATTGAAGGGCGCCGGGATAAAACGTTTTCTTGCAAAATATTTGTTTTCATTTATACATTTTTGGTAAAATGAACCTGAATTCGGGATTCGCCATGGGCCCAGTTTTTCCTTACTATGGCCCTGATTAGGATAAACTTAATTCCAAAATATTCTTCCCTAAATGTTGCTAAAAATGATAATCTGCATGTTGAAAAAGTAATATTTATTTTTTTTAAATGCTTTCATAACTATTTAA